>LR738715.1:545026347-545038985 GCA_902687465.1 Secale cereale | reverse complement strand
ATGATTTTCTGTGTGAGAATACACAAAAACGGTCTCCGTACGTGATGCAACATCCGTTCGTACTCCGATTCCGTTGAAATTTGGTGTGAGGGACGGTGGGGTCGCTCGCACGCGCGTGCAAAAGTTTGGTGCGTTTCTTTCATGTCCACATGTAGTTGCAGTACAAATTTGAGGTATCGGTTAGGGGGGGACCGGCATCCGCGAGGTGTCCCCTTTCGCAAAGTCATGAAACGGCACCGTTTTTTTCACATGCTACAGTATGCAACACAAACACGCATGCAAAATTTTGGTTTGTTTCGACACTCGATGCATTTACTATAATTTTCTGCGTGAAAATACAAAAAAATGGTCTCCGTGCGTGACACAACGTCCGTTTGTACTCTGATTCTGTTCAAATTTGGCGTGGGTGACGATGGGGTCGCTCGCACACGCATGCAAAAGTTGGGTGCGTTTCGTCCATGTCCACATGTAGTTACAGTACAAACCTGAGGTATCGGTTAGGGGGGACCGGCTTCCGCGAGGTGTTCCCTTTCGCAAAGTCATGAAACAACAGCGTTTTTTTTCACATGCTACAGTGTGCAATACAAACATGCATGCAAAATTTCGATTCGTTTCGACACTCGATGTATTAATATGATTTTATGCGTGAAAATACACAAAAACGCTCTTCGTACGTGACGCAACGTCCGTTCGTACTCCGATTCCATTCAAATTTGGCGTGGGTGACGGTGGGGTCGCTTGCACGCGCATGCAAAAGTTGGGTGCGTTTCGTCCATGTCCACATATAGTTGCAGTACAAATATGAGGTATCGGTTAGGGGGGTCCGGCATCCACGAGGTGTTCCCTTTCGCAAAGTGATGAAACGACACCGTTTTTTCCACATGCTACAGTGTACAACACAAACACGCATGCAAAATTTCAGTTCGTTTTGACACTCGATGCATTTACTATGATTTTCTGCGTGAAAATACACAAAAATGGTCTCCGTATGTGACACAATGTCCGTCCGTACTCCGATTCCGTTTAAATTTGGCGTGGGTGACGGTGGGGTCGCTCGCACGCGCATGCAAAAGTTGGATGCGTTTCAACATTACATTCATTTTATACGAATTTCTTTATGAAAGAACACAAAAATGCTATACATTTATTTGTTCGCCAACTTTTTTTTACAACTGCCCGCGCACGCGACGCACACGGGTGGGCCTGGAAGGCAAACCACGGCGTCCACTTGGGCGGCATTTGCAGCGCACAAGTCAGGGTCCATGAAGCAAAAGCCACGGCGGTCACCGCCCAACCTGCTAATCATTTAGTCCCACATTACTTTTACTCATGCTAATTCACCTGTTTAAATACTGTCCTTTTCATACAATGTTGAATCCTTGAGTGCGGTGGCCTTTCCTCAGTAGGCTATTGTAAATGATGCTCCGGCACTCGAAAATCATGGAGTGCCACATCAAAAATTTGCATTAGTCGTCTGAGGTAAATACATCCACACTACAGGATTTCTTTATTCTTGTTTTTTTTTATCAAATCCGCAGCTCATGAATAGTCAAATGTGATGTCTAATCTATATAACCTGACTTTATACTCAACCCGGACGGAGCAACATCCTTCAAATGGACCCAATTTGTTTTCATACGTTCGTACACTCATGGCAAGCAAACACAAATTGTCATGTATATAGTGCTCTCAGGTTGAAATCCCACAAATTGCCTACACATGTATCTAGTGTTCTCTTTATATCGTATACCTATATGAGTTTGGAACTTTTTTTCGTAATTGATCCATCAATGGGCAACAGCCAAAGAATTCTATGTCGATGGTTGTTTGAACAGGGTGACGGCCAAAACCGTGGACTACGAACCAACAACTAGTGGATGGTGTTGATGATTTTGGTGTTGGTAGTTGGTCTGTTCTGAAGAAGAAATGGTTTTCGACCTTAGTCCAAACTGCGGTAAATCTCAAGGTAAAGTGATACTGTGATAAATTCTGAGATGTTGCTTGGCTTGGGACCTGCAAGATACCGCCATGCATTGGATGAATGATATATATCTGCTGTAAGTCTTTGCTGTATCACTGATTTTTATTTGTTGCATTTCTTAATCGTAGGGAAATGCAGAAAGAGGATGATATCTGCAACTAGATCATAGCTTCCTCTATGCACGCCGTTCTGGTAGGAGCGAAGGCCCCGTCCCGACAGAGGTTTTTTTCGACATCCTTCAAATGAACCCAATTTTTTCTTCATATGTTTGTACACTCATGGCAAGCAAGCATGTCAAGTTTCGGGCCATTTCGAACCTCCAAGAATTTTCTACGACGAAACCGAAACAAACTCCATGGACGTGACGCAACATGAGTGTCTGCTCGGAAAGGGATGAAATTTTGCGTCGGGTCCTACGGTGGGCTTGCCAACCCTGTCACAAAACTTGGGGTCAATTTGAAGATGGCCAAAAAATGACCTTCCTCTGCGCAGGCCGTTCTGGTAGGAGCGAAGGCCCCGTCCCGACGGAGGTTTTTTTCGACATCCTTCAAATGGAACCAATTTTTTTCATACGTTTGTACACTCATGGCAAGCAAGCATGTCAAATTTCGGTTCATTTCGAACCTCCAAGAATTTTTTACGATTTTCCCGGCTCTGAAACCGAAACACACTCCCCGGACGTGACGTAACATGAGTGTCTACTCGGAACAGGATGAAATTTTGCATGGGGTCCTACGGTGGGCTTGCCAACCCTGTCGCAAAACTTGGGTCGTTCTGAAGATAGCCAAAAAATGACCATCATCTGCGCACACCATTCTGGTAGGAGCGAAGGCCCGTCTCGACGGAGGGTTTTTTCGACATTCTTCAAATCAACCCAATTTTTTCCATACGTTTGTACACTCATGACAAGCAAGCATGTCAAGTTTCGGGCCATTTCGAATCTCCAAGAATTTTCTACGGTTTCCCTGCTCTGAAACGGAAACACACTCACAGGACGTGACACAATATTAGTAAACTTGCGTAGAGTGGCAAACGGTCAAAAATAATATAGGTACTAATGATGTGATTTGATTGAGGTGTGGCAAATGTTAAAAAAATAACATAGGTAGTAACGATTGTTATTTGAATGAGGTGAGACAAACTTACGTAGAGTGGCAAACGGTCAAAAATAAGATAGATACTAATGATATGATTTGAGTTTACACTGCTACTAGCAGCAGTACAAAACTGCCCGGACAGCGTAACATCACACAGATGTTATGCTGTCCGGGCAGTTGTGTAGTCGCCTGTACAGTGTAAACTCAAATCAAATTATTACTAACTATCTTATATGACAGGCAACTACACAAGCCGGTCGGGGTATCCTTCGGCGGGCGAGGTGGGACTAAACAAGCGCCGTCCCACCGCCCCTGCGCCCTCGACCGCTCACATGTGCGCCCTCCAGGCGGCCCACGCGGCCCGCAGACTCCGGCCCATATCGGCGGTATGCGCAGCGCCGCAGAGGCAAGGTGTAAATTTAGTCCCACCTCGCCTAGCGGAGCTCACCCGCACCGGTTTAAATAGCACGCATCGCCCTACCCCGCTATACCCCTTGTAAAAACACCGCGTCGCCTACTCTCTGCTCGTCGCCTGGTTGGGCCCGTGGGCCTTGCGGGGCCAAAAATCTTTCCCTTTCGCCGTCGGCTTGATCGGGATCTGCCTATTACACCTTGCTCGGCTCCGGGCCGGCAATCTTTTTTTTTTCATTTCTTTTAATTCTTTTTGCTAACTCTAATTTAACTTTTTTCCTTCGTTTTGTTTTTTATTTAATTTTCTAATTTTCGAAGTTTATTTTTAAAGTAAATAAACTTTGTGTTTTTTTTGCATTTCAACTTTACAATTATTATTTAAAATAAGACAATTTTAAATAACGGTATCCATTCAAACACTCGATATTTAAACAATTTTTTAAAAACATCCATTTAAACACTCGATATTTCATTCTAGTTTTCAGAAATATTTTACATAATACTAGAAATTAAACTTAACTAAATGACATTATGAAAATAATTAAACATAATTAAACGTCATTTCGAAACTAAACTAAACTAAACTACTCGTCCTCGACGCCGTCGAAGTCGTCGTCGTTGTCATTGTTGCTGTCGTCGTCGTCGAGGGGCACCACGGGCACTTCGGGCACGGCCGGCGCAGCCATCGAGTCCTCCACCGCGGCGTGGTAGCCGAGGAATTCCGGCGTGTCCTCCGGGTGGACAGCGACCAGGGCAAGCTGCATGTACTCCTGGACGAGCGGGGGCGGCTGCGGCACGCTCTCCAACTCCCGGATCGCCGACAGGTAACCCGAGATGTCTTCCGGGTCGCCGGCCTCCGCCGCCAGGCGCCTGTACTCCGCCAGCAACACCGACTGCTGCCCCGGCTCGGGCGGAGGGGCGCGGCTAGAGCTGGCCCCGTTCCTGGTCACGGTGCGACAATTGCCGGCGCCGAGGCGGACAGAGCCGCGGTCATCGCCTCCGCGACGCGAGGCGTGCACGCGCCGAAGTCGAGGCGGGCGCGGGTGGAGCGCGCCTCGCCGCGGCGGAACAACTTGTAGCCGTAGCTCGTCGGGACGGGCACGGTGCCGGCGGCCGCCTGTGCGCGGTACGGGGTGACGACCTCCTCGAACGTGCGCTGATGTCTACTACACAACCTTCTTCTTGTAGACGTTGTTGGACCTCCAAATGCAGAGGTTTGTAGGACAGTAGCAAATTTTCCTCAAGTGGATGACCTAAGGTTTATCAATCCGTGGAAGGCGTAGGATGAAGATGGTCTCTCTCAAACAACCCTGCAACCAAATAACAAAGAGTCTCTTGTGTCCCCAACACACCCAATACAACGGTAAATTGTATAGGTGCACTAGTTCGGCGAAGAGATGGTAATACAAGTGCAATATGGATGGTAGATATATGTTTTTGTAAACTAAAAATATAAAAAAAGCAAGGCAGCAAGTGGTAAAAGTGAGCATAAACGGTGTTGCAATGATAGGAAACAAGGCCTAGGGTTCAGACTTTCACTAGTGCAAGTTCTCTCAACAATAACAACATAATTAGATCATATAACTATCCCTCAACATGCAACAAAGAGTCACTCCAAAGTCACTAATAGCTGAGAACAAACGAAGAGATTATGTTAGGGTACGAAACCACCTCAAAGTTATTCTTTCTGATCTATCTATTCAAGAGTCTGTAGTAAAATAGTACGAAGTTGTTCTTTCCGTTCGATCTATCATAGAGTTCGTACTAGAATAACACCTTAAGATACAAATCAACCAAAACCCTAATGTTACCTAGATACTCCATTGTCACCTCAAGTATCCGTGGGCATGATTAAACGATATGCATCACACAATCTCAGATTCATCTATTCAACCAACACAAAGAACTTCAAAGAGACCCCCAAAGTTTCTACCGGAGAGTCAAGACGAAAACGCGTGTCGACCCCTATGCATAGATTTCCAAGGTCACAGAACCCGCAAGTTGATCACCAAAACATAAATCAAGTGAATCAATAGAATACCCCATTGTCACCACGGGTATCCCACGCAAGACATACATCAAGTGTTCTCAAATCCTTAAAGACTCAATCCGATAAGGTAACTTCAAAGGTAAAACTCAATCCATTACAAGAGACTAGAGGAGGATAAATATCATAAGATCCAACTATAATAGCAAAGCTCGCGATACATCAAGATCGTGCCATCTCAAGAACACGAGAGAGAGAGAGAGATCAAACACATAGCTACTGATACATACCCTCAGCCCCGAGGGTGGACTACTCCCTCCGCGTCATGGAGAGTGCCGGGATGATGAAGATAGCCACCGGAGAGGGATCCCCCCTCCGGCAGGGTGCCAGAACGGGTCTAGATTGTTTTCGGTGACAACAGAGGCTTTCGGCGGTGGAACTCCCGATCTAGGTTGTTTTCCGGAGGTTTCAGTATATATATAGGAGGTGTTGGAGTCGGGGCCAAGCAAAGGGGGTCTCCTGGCTGTCCACGAGGCAGGGGGCACGCCCCCCACCCTCTGGGCAGCCCGTGGATCTTTTCGTCCCCCTCCGGCACTTCCTGGGCTTCTTCTGGTCCAAAAACAGCCTCCGTTGAATTTCAGGTCAATTGGGCTCCGTTTGATATTCCTTTTTTGTGATACCCTAAAACAGGAAAAAAACAGAAACTGGCACTCGGCTCTGGATTAATAAGTTAGTCCCAAAAATCATATAAAAGTGCATATAAAAGCCCATAAAACATCCTAGAAGGATAATATAATAGCATGGAACAATAAAAAATTATAGATACGTTGGAGATGGATCAAGCATCCCAAGCTTAATTCCTGCTCGTTTTCGAGTAGGTAAATGATAAAAACAGAATTTTTGATGTGGAATGCTACCTAACATAATTCTCAATGTAATTCTTTTTATTGTGGCGTGAATGTTCAGATCCGAAAGATTCAAGATAAAAGTCTATATTGACATAAGAAATAATAATACTGCAAGCATACTAACAAAGCAATCATGTCTTCTCAAAATAACATGGCTAAAGAAAGTTATTCCTATAAAATCATATAGTCTGGCTATGCTCCCTCTTCATCACACAAAATATTCATATCATGCACAACCCCGGTTTCAGCCAAGCACTTGTTTTCATACCCAATTCTTTCAAACCTTTCAACTTTCACGTAATTCATGAGCATGAGCCATGGATATAGCACTATGGGTGGAATAGAGTGGTGGTTGTGGAGAAGACAGAAAGGAGGAAGATAGTCTCACATCGACTAGGCATATCAATGGGCTATGGAGATGCCCATCAATAGATATCAATGTGAGTGAGTAGCGATTGCCATGCAACGGATGCACTAGAGCTAAAAATGTATGAAAGCTCAACAAAAGAAACTAAGTGGGTGTGCATCCAACTTGCTTGCTCACGAGGACCTAGGGCATTTGAGGAAGCCCATCATTGGAATATACAAGCCAAGTTCTATAATAAAAATTCCCACTAGTATATGAAAATGACTAAACAAGAGACTCTCTATCATGAAGAACATGGTGCTACTTTGAAGCACAAGTGTGGAAAAAGATAGTAGCATTGTCCCTTTTCTTTTCTTTTTTCTTTTTCCTTTTTCTTTTTTTCTTTTTTTTTCTTTTTTTGGACCTTTCTTTTTTCTTTGGCCTTTCCTTCTTCTTTTTTCTTTTTTGGGACAATGCTCTAATAATGATGATCATCACACTTATATTGATTTACAACTCGATACTAGAACAAAGTATGACTCTATATGAATGCCTCCGGCGGTGTACCGGGATGTGCAATGAATCAAGAGTGACATGTATGAAAAATTATGCATGGTGGTTTTGCCACAAATACGATGTCAACTACATGATCATGCATGGCAATATGACAATATGAAGCGTGTCATATGAACGGAACAGTGAAAAGTTGCATGGCAATATATCTCGGAATGGCTATGGAAATGCCATGATAGGTAGGTATGGTGGCTGTTTTGAGGAAGGTATATGGTGGCTGTTTTGAGGAAGGTATACAGTGGGTGTATGGTACCGGCGAAAGTTGCGCGGTACAAGAGAGGTTAGCAATGGTGGAAGGGTGAGAGTGCGTATAATCCATGGACTCAACATTAGTCATAAAGAACTCATATACTTATTGCAAAAACTTACGAGTCATCAAAACAAAGCAATCAACGCATGCTCCTAGGGGGTGGTTGGTAGGAGTTAACCATCGCGCGCCCCCGATCTCCACACAAAGGATGACACTCTACAAATACCTCATGCTCTAACTTCGTCACATAGCGGTTCACCATACGTGCATGCTAAGGAAATCACAAACTTTAACACAAGTGTTTCTCAATTTCATAATAACTCCACTAGCATGACTCTAATATCACTATCCTCATATCTCAAAACAATTATCAAGCATCCAACTTCTCATCATATTCAATGCACTTTCTATGAAAGTTTTTATTATATCCCTTTTGGGTGCCCATCATATTAGGACTAATTTTATAACCAAAGCACATTATCATGTTGTTCTAAAAGACTCTCAAAAATATATAAGTGAAGCATGAAAGTTCATCTATTTTTTAAATAAAAACACCGCCGTGCTCTAAAAGATATAAGTGAAGCACTAGAGCAAACAACAAACTACTCCAAAAGATATAAGTGAAGATCAATGAGTAGTTGAATAATTATGTAACTATGTGAAGACTCTCTAACATTTAAGAATTTCAGATCTTGAGATATTATTCAAACAGCAAGCAAAACTAAATAAAACAAAATGACGCTCCAAGCAAAACACATATCATGTGGTGAATAAAAATATAGCATCGAGTAAAGTCACCGATAGACGAAGACGAAAGAGGGGATGCCTTCCTGGGGCATCCCCAAGCTTAGGATTTTGGTTGTTCTTAAATTTTACCTTGGGGTGCCTTGGGCATCCCCAAGTTTAGGCTCTTGCCACTCCTTATTCCATAGTCCATCGAATCTTTACCCAAAATTTGAAAACTTCACAACACAAAACTCAACAGAAAATTCGTAAGCTCCGTTAGTATAAGAAAATAAAACCACCACTTAGGTACTGTTTTGAACTCATTATAAATTCATATTGGTGTAGTATCTACTGTATTTCAACTTATCCATGGTTCATACCCTCCGATACTACTCATAGATTCATCAAAATAAGCAAACAACACATAGAAAATAGAATCTGTCAAAAATAGAACTGTCTGTAGCAATATGTAACTTTCGAATACTTCTGTAACTCTAAAAATTCTCAAATAAATTGATAGACCCGAGTAATTTGTCTATTAATCATCTGCAAATAGAATCAACTAAAAAACACTCTTCAGTACAAAATGGTAGCTCATCTCGTGAGCGCTAAAGTTTCTGTTTTTTACAGCATGATCGCATAAACTTCACACAAGTCTTCCCAAAGGTTCTACTTGGCACAAACACTAATTAAAACATAAAACCACATCTAAACATAAGCTAGATGCAATATTTATTCCTAACAGAAGTAAAAAAGCAAAGAACAAAAATAAAGTTGGGTTGCCTCCCAACAAGCGGTATCGTTTAACGCCCCTAGCTAGGCATGATGATTTCAATGATGCTCGCATAAAAGATAAGAATTGAAACATAAAGAGAGCATCATGAAGAATATGACTAGCACATTTAAGCCTAACCCACTTCCTATGCATAGGGATTTTGTGAGCAAACAACTTATGGAAACGATAATCAACTAGCATAGGAAAGCAAAACAAGCATAGCTTCAAGATTTTAAGCACATAGAGAGGAAACTTGATGCTATTGCAGCTCCTACAAGCATATGTTCCCCCCTCATAATAATTTTTAGTAGCACCATGAATGAATCCAACAATATAACCATCACATAAAGCATTCTTTTCATGATCTACTTGCATAAAAAATTTACTACTCTCCACATAAGCAAATTTATTCTCATCAATAGTAGTGGGAGGAGCAAACTCAACAAAATAACTATCATGTGAAGCATAATCCAACTGAAAACTAAAATCACGATGACAAGTTTCATGGTTATCATTATTCTTAATAGCATACAAGTCATCACAATAATCATCATATATAGCAACTTTGTTCTCATAATCAATTGGAACCTCTTCCAAAATAATGGATTCATCACTAAATAAAGTCATGACCTCTCCAAATCCACTTTCATAAATATAATCATCATAAATAGTAGGCATGCTTTCATCATAATAAATTTGCTCATCAAAACTTGGGGGCTAAACATATCATCTTCATCAAACATAGCATCCCCAAGCTTGTGGCTTTGCATATCATTAGCATCATGGGTATTCAAAGAATTCATACTAACAACATTGCAATCATGCTCATCATGCACATATTTTATGCCAAGCATTCTATGTAATTCTTCTTCTAGTACTTGAGCACAATTTTTCTTCCCATCATTTTCACGAAAGATATTAAAAAGATGAAGCATATGAGGCAACCTTAATTCCATTTTTTGTAGTTTTCTTTTATAAACTAAACTAGTGATAAAACAAGAAACAAAAAGATTCGATTGCAAGATCTAAAGATATACCTTCAAGCACTAACCTCCCCGGCAACGGCGCCTGAAAAGAGCTTGATGTCTACTACATAACCTTCTTCTTGTAGACGTTGTCGGGCCTCCAAGTGCAGAGGTTTGTAGGACAGTAGCAAATTTTCCTCAAGTGGATGACCTAAGGTTTATCAATCCGTGGGAGGCGTAGGATGAAGATGGTCTCTCTCAAACAACCCTGCAACCAAATAACAAAGAGTCTCTTGTATCCCCAACACACCCAATACAATGGTAAATTGTATAGGTGCACTAGTTCGGCGAAGAGATAGTGATACAAGTGCAATATGGATAGTAGATATAGGTTTTTGTAAACTGAAATTATAAAAAAAAGGCAAGGTAGCAAGTGGTAAAAGTGAGCATAAATGGTGTTGCAATGATAGAAAACAAGGCCTAGGGTTCATACTTTCACTAGTGCAAGTTCTCTCCACAATAATAACATAACTAAATCATATAACTATCGCTCAACATGCAACAAAGAGTCACTGCAAAGTCACTAATAGCGGAGAACAAACGGAGAGATTACGGTAGGGTACGAAACCACCTCAAAGTTATTCTTTCTGATCTATCTATTCAAGAGTCCGTAGTAAAATGGCACGAATCTATTCTTTCCGTTCGACCTATCATAGAGTTCGTACTAGAATAACACCTTAAGACACAAATCAACCAAAACCCTAGTGTCACCTAGATACTCCATTGTCACCTCAAGTATCCGTGTGCATGATTATACGATATGGATCACACAATCTCAGATTCATCTATTCAACCAACACAAAAAACTTCAAAGAGTGCCCCAAAGTTTCTACCGGAGAGTCAAGACGAAAACGTGTGCCAACCCCTATGCATAGATTCCCTAAGTCACAGAACCCGCAAGTTGATCACCAAAACATACATCAAGTGAATCAATAGAATAACCCATTGTCACCACGGGTATCCCACACAAGACATACATCAAGTGTTCTCAAATCCTTAAAGACTCAATCCGATAAGATAACTTCAAAGGAAAAACTCAATCCATTACAAGAGAGTAGAGGGGGAGAAACATCATAAGATCCAACTATAATAACAAAGCTCGTGATACATCAAGATCGTGCCATCTCAAGAACACGAGAGAGAGAGAGAGAGAGAGAGATCAAACACATAGCTACTGATACATACCCTCAGCCCCGAGGGTGGACTACTCCCTCCTCGTCATGGAGAGCGCCGGGATGATGAAGATAGCCACCGGAGAGGGATCCCCCCCTCCGGCAGGGTGCCAGAACGGGTCTAGATTGGTTTTCGGTGGCAACAGATGCTTTCGGCGGCGGAACTCCCGATCTAAGTTATTTTCCGGAGGTTTCAGTATATATAGGAGGTGTTGGAGTAGGGGTCAAGCAAAGGGGGTCTCCGGGCTATCCACGAGGCAGGGGGGCGCGCCCAGTAGGGGGGCGCGCCCCCACCCTCGTGGGCAGCCCGTGGATCTTCTCGTCCCCCTCCGGCACTTCCTGGGCTTCTTCTGGTCCAAAAACAGCCTCCGTTAAATTTCATGTCAATTGGGCTCCGTTTGATATTCCTTTTCTGCGATACCCTAAAACAGGAGAAAAACAGAAACTGGCACTGGGCTCTGGGTTAATAGGTTAGTCCTAAAAATCATATAAAAGTGTATATAAAAGCCCATAAAACATCCTAGAAGGATAATATAATAGCATGGAACAATAAAAAATTATAGATACGTTGCAGACGTATCATGCGCCCGTCCCAGAGCTGGTGCCGCCGTGCGCGATTGTGCTTCACGGGCGGGCGCGGGCCGGCGTAGGCGTGGAGGCGCCGCTCGTGGTCGTCGGCGAGATGGTCCGCCCACCCGGGGTTGTTGGGGATGTACCGCGGGTCCTCCAGCTCCTCTGGCGACAGCCGCACCCGATAGAGGCCGACAGCGCGGGCGAAGAGGTGTGTGCCGACTCGGCCACCGGCACGCCGTCGACGCTCAGCCGCCACCTCACCGGCAGGCGCACGTCGGGCGTGGCGGGGATGGCGAAGTGGGCGAGCTCCTCCACCTCCTCCGGTGTCAGGTTGGGGCGAGCCATCACCGGCGAGAGGGAGAGGAAGGCCTGAGAGGCGACGCCGGCGACAGAGGGAGAAGGAGAGGGAAGGCAAGAGTGGTGCGAGCGACGGCGGCCGTGGGCGATTTTTATAGGGCGTCTGGAGGGGGCGGGGGTGGGTGCCGGCAGGCGAAGGGATGGCGTGCGCAGGCGGTGGCGTGTGAATTGGCGCCGGCGATTAATGCTTGCAAGAGAGGGGCGGCGTGCGCAGGCGGTCAAAGTAGTGGCGTGTGCAGGCGGCGTGCGTGTGAATCGGCGTCGCGCGCGGACCGACGCTGGCGATTTGACTCCTCACTGCGCTGCCGATGGGACTTAATACGCGCCGGATTAGTGCGGCGGGCGGCGATGGTTAGGGTTAACTACGTGTGGGCCCGCCCCTCCTCACGCGGCGTACACCGACACGTACGGGCATATAGCGAGCCGTATGGACGCGCGCCTAGCTACGGCGCGGTAC
>LR738715.1:544967188-545016915 GCA_902687465.1 Secale cereale | reverse complement strand
TTCATTGCAGCTCCGGCGATGCTTCGTTGCAACTCCGGCGAAGCTTCAATGACCCCCCGCCGCGCTTCATTGCAGCTTCGGCGACGCTCGTTGCAACTCCGACGAAGCTTCAACGACCCCCCCGCCGCGCTTCATTGCAGCTCCGGCGACTCTTCGTTGCAACTCGAACGGTGCTTCATCAACTCCGGTGAAGCTTCAACGCCCCCCACTGCGCTTCGTCGCAAAGCCGGCGGCCCGTCTACAACACCCGCCAATAGCTTGAAGCACCTGACCGTCGCGCGGCCGCCGCCCCTCGCATCAGTGTCGTCGCAACACCTTTGCCGTTGAGTTTAGCACCACGCCCACCACCACTTGTTGCCCCGCAGCATGGCGTCGCAGCACCGACGGCGCCACCTCACAGCGTTGGATCTTGCAGTCTCGTAGCTCCGGAAGCGGGAGAGAAGCAGCATGACGCGGGAGGCTCTCCAACATGGTGTTGTTTGCATGTTACGGTGGTCGATTCGATGGGATTGAGAAGGGATCGAGAGAAAGGAGAGACGGGATCGAGAGAAGAGCTCGGGGGAACGAGATACAGAGTAAGAGATAAGGTTGTGAATGCTTGCGTGGGTGGGCCCGTGGGGCACGTGTCGTGGTTCTAAGTCTGACAGTAAGGGTAGGGGGTACGAATGGAGAGGCAAGGTTCTAGCTATGGTGATGTTGTACACAAGGTGTTAGCGAGTTCAGGGCCTTCTCGGAGGAAGTAATAGCCCTACGTCTCGGTGCCCGGAGGCTTGGTCGACTGATATGTGTATACGTGTGTTACAGAGGTGCCAACCCTTGTTCTGGAGGAGGGGGGGTGGCTTATATAGCGTGCCAGGACCCCAGCCATGCTCCACGTTACCAAGGGCATAATGTACATCAAGGCAGGCATTACTGGTAACGCCTGTAGCAAAGGATAATTAAGGTGTTTACTACAGCGAGTAAATACAGGACCATTGCTGTCTCAAGCGATGTTTGACCTTCGGAGGTCGAGTGCCTGGATCAGTCGAGTGGAGTTGAGTCGTCTTGCGTATGAGAGTCAGTCGAGTGGAGTGTCTCCTTGGACCGTCTCAGTCGACTGTCTCTACTGTCATAGGTCTTGTCTTTTGATCTTCTGGGGTAGTGACCTTGGGTAGGGTACCTTGATCAGGCGTGTGACCCTACCCTAGGTCTGTAACCTCGTCAGTAGCCCCCGAATGGATTGAGGCTTGAGCAAGGGGATGCTGAGGGAAGCTTTGGTTTTGGTTCGACGTCCTTGGGGTATATTGTTCCGGAGCTCGTGACTTGGGCAGGCTCCCTCAGTTGTGTCTTGGTCGCCTTGATCAATTCTAAAGCCGTTGAATGAGATAGCTGCTTCCAGCGGCGACTGGATTTCTTGCATCGACCGGACTTTGCGCTAGGCGTCGGGCGCCGTGAGCGCGTGCCGTTTTTTACGGGATCGGTTGCCCTTCGGTCGTCGGATTCGGCGGGGCTTTCAAAATTTGGGGAAGCACGCGGGGCGGGACGTGCCGCATCAATCGGAGAGGTGCGCTTCGAACGCCTCGATTCCCGCGCCTCCTTTTTCGCCACGTATCGCGCCAGCGTCTGTGACGGGATTTGATAGGATTGCTCGGGCCCACCGGTCAGCCACTCGACCGGGCCGTTATAAAGGCGCGCCGAGCCCGTAGCGGGGGGCACTGTACGCCCAATCTTCTCCCGTCTGCCTCAGCTTCTCTGCTGTGCCCTTGTTTCTTCTTGCCTTTCTCCGCAGCGACCGTCGGCGTGCGAGCCATGGGCAAAGACAAGACCGCAGCCATGGAGCGCTCCAAGAAGGCGGCGTCGGGGAAGGGGAGGCGAGCTGGCCGGAGTGGTTCGTCATCAAGGTCCGGACTCCCCGCTGGATGGATCCAGGGAGATTGGATCTGGTCCACCGTCGTGGTGGAGGATCTGGAGGAGGAGGGGTTGATTGCCCGCGGCTCCAGGCGGGCGCCGGGGGGAGAGCTCGAGCCCCGGCCGCGGGAGGGCGAGTGTGTACTCCACGCCACCCACATCGACCAAGGTTTTTCTACGCCCCCGCATCCTTTCTTCCGCGCGTTCTTGATCTTCTTTGGTGCCCAGTTGCATTACTTTACGCCCAACTCCATCGCCTTCCTCTCTGCCTTTGTTTCTATGTGCGAGAACTTCCTCGGTTCCCGACCGCACTGGGGCTTGCTCAAACACATCTTCACCTGTCGCTCGCAAACCGTCAAGAGGGTGAACCCGAGTGACGGCAAGACGCACGTCCTCCAGGCGTGCGGCGGGCTCGGGATCCAGCTTAGGAATAGGAGCGCCTTTCCCCCCATGAACCTTCCGAAGTCGATTCGGGGCTGGCAGTCGACCTGGTTTTATTACAAGGACAGTCCGACTCCGGGTCAGTCGATTGGCCTTCCTCCATTTACTCTAGGTTGAGCCAGCCCACCTCCTTTGATGATAGTGAGTAAGGCCGAGAGGGCCGAAGTGGACATGTTGATGGAGAGAGTCGTCCAGTTAGTCCACGAGGGGGTCACGGGGATGGACCTGTTTGAGGCGTATCTCGCGCGGAGGATCCAGCCGCTTCAAGCCCGGGACCACCCGATGTGGCTGTATCCGGCATCGACGACTCGTCGCGAGTCCACCCGGAGGCGGCCGACCCGAAGTACGTGGTGCAGTGCTTGAAGAGCATCACTGGGAATAAGGACAACCCCAGGGGGTCTGGGAGGATCATCCCGTTCGATGCTGACCACCTGCCTGACAAGGTTAGTATTCTGCTTCCGAGTGACGTGTCTGTCGACTGGCTTGTGATTTGCATTGACGGGTCCGGCTGATATTTGGTCAAACTTTTTTCTTTGCAGATCTATACAGAGATGTATTCGCTGCCCAACGGGGACTTGGACCAGGAGGGCGAGGAGGGCACGGGTGACGCTGCCGAATGGAAGTCGGAGGAGGAGACCGAGGAGAGCGAAGACTATAGCAGCGGGGAGGAGGTCGAGTCACCTCCCCGTGACGAGCATCGATGGAGAGGAACGACCCAGGGGCCGCACGTCTCAAGGCGGGTCCCTCAGGCTCTTGGACGCCCAAGCGCACTCGGACGGCCACTCCTGACCCTGCCGAGAAGATGCCCAAGCAGCCCAAGGTCACCACCACCAAGCCCCGGAAGGCCCTGCCCAGGATCAAGGTGGATGTTCCTATCGCCTCCACGTAAGTGCCGCTTGGTATTGTTTCCTTATGCTTCTTGGAGTTCGACCGTAACTTCCGTCGACTCATCTCCTGAGTGAACCTTCCAGAGCCGCCGCTTCCACGACCTCGATGGACATCGACCGGGGTCGAGATGATGAGGAGACCGCGGACGCCGCAACATCCCGCGCAGGTGTGGGCTCTATGAAACCTGTCTTATTCTTATTTTCTTCCGCGAGCAATGGTCGACTGAACTTAGCTTGCCGCTTGGCTCGAAGTGCCGCGCCTTGTCATCGAGCTTCCGGACGATGATGAAGACGAGGAGCGGTTGGGAGGGGACCGTCGGCGCACAGGGAAGAAGGGCCGGAAGACGCCTTCTGGCTCGGAGGCCCAACGACAAGAGGATGCGGCCCGAGCCACTGTCTCCTTCGCCGTCCCTGTGTCGACCGTGCGTGCCGTCGACCCATCGCCTGCGCCGATCGTCGACCCAGTGCCCGCTCCAGTCGTCGACCCAGCACCTTTCTCCAGCCGTCGACCCAGCGCCAGTCTGTGCCGTAGACCCAGCGCCCGAATCTGCCGTCGACCCTGCACCTGCTGCTTCGTCAGTTCTCTTCTCTTCCTACCGCCTCCCGGAGGATCCTGTGGGGGCGGCTCAAGAAGCCGTTCGCCAGGCGGAGGTGATGATGGAGAGGACGAAGGCGGCGTATGAGGCCAGCATGGCGGCTTACGATGCCAGCTCTGCTCTCCGGGCCAATGTCCAGGTATGTTGTTTTCTTTGAAGTAGTCTTTGGTTTCGGGAGAATCTGCCATTTTGTTTCGTGAGACACCACACCCACTGGGTGTTTCTCCTTCTTCTCTTTTTTTCTTGAGCTCGAGCCGGACTGATCTCGGCCGAGTGAGGCCAGTGGGGGCACGCTCAGTGCACCCACTGGGTGTAGTCCCCGAGACCGTGGTCGACTGCTGGCGGTCGGCCATGGTCTTACTATAGAACTCCTTGCTGTTTGTGTGTTTTTTTTGAGCTCGAGCCGGACTGATCTCCGCCGAGTGAAACCAGTGGGGGCACGCTCAGTGCACCCACTGGGTGTAGTCCCCGAGACTGCGGTTGAGTATTTTGACTCGACTGTAGTCTTATAATCTTGCTTTGTCGTGTTGATGCAGAAATCTTGCGAGTTTGGGGCCAAGTTTGCTGATCTTGAGAAGAAGCAAATCCAGCTTAACCTCGACTTGCAGTTGGCTCGGGACCACCTGAGAAGACGCATGATGATGCGGCTAGTAACTGACCCTGACCTTTTGTCGACTGACTTTTTGATAGATGTGCCTTGTGTTCCTTCATGTTCATATGTCCAGTGGCGGCTTTGGTAGGTCGACTGAAGGCGGCCTTGGAGCAAAATGACCTTGACCTGGCGGCGGCGCAGCAGGCAGCCCAAGAGAAGGGGGAACTGGCGGCGAAGAAGCTGGCTTCTCTGGGTGCGCTTGAGGCGGAGATCGTCAGGTTGAGAGGCTCGCTCGACGCAGCCAATCAAGAGGTGACTCAGCTGAAGAAGTCCAAGGCTGTCCTGAACGACAAGTACGAGGCTCTCTTTCAGAAGAGGGTTGATCTTGAGGCGTATCTGGGCGACATCACTAAGAAATGGTATCTCGTGCTTGAAGGTATGCCTCCTTCAGCTTGGTTAAAGTTGGATCGGTCGACCCATATCTTATCTGTTGACTCGACTTGTCGTTTTTGGTGCAGAGTTTTGTCGTAATTTTGAAGAGGAGACTGGACGGGTTGAACCTGGCTTGGACCCAACCAACTCCATCATGAAGGACGAGGTATCCATGAACATACTGAGGCTGGAGTCCCGCCTCACTGCGGCCACGGATTATTTGGGACGACTGAAGGCAGTGATGGCCCGAATCGATGCCGCGCTCTGGAGGGGGATCGTGCAGGAGAACGACCTCGAGTCTCTGATGACTCGACTCAATGAGGTCCCCAACCGAATGCAGGAGAGGAAGAAGTCGGCATTTCGGGGAGGAGCCGATGTGGCGCTGTCCTTGGTCCGTGTGCATTGCAAGGAGGTGAAGGTGAGGAGGCTTGCGGCGCTTAAGGTTGCAAACACGAAGGAGCTCCAATTCCAGTCGTTTATGGAGACCTTCTTGGAAGCTACCACTCGTATCGCCGACGGGATCGACCTGGACGAGTTCGTCGCGCCTGCGAGTCCGCCCCCTCCCGAGGAATGACTTTGAAACTTTAATCTCATTTGCCGCGGAATGCCGCGTGGACTTGTAATCGTTAAACTCTGGTGGGCCCGTGGCCCGATTACTCTTGCCCGAATCTTGCGGGGCTTTTATTTGATTTTGATCATTTGGTTTGTCGCTCTTATTTTGATTGCTCGAATCTTCGAGTCGATGTCTTCAGCTAAGCCCCTGAGTGAGAGGGTTGCTCTTCACTCGGAATAAATGTTTATAACTTAGGCGAGTCACGGGGTCGCAGCTAAGCCCCCGAGTGAGAGGGTCGCTCTTCACTCGGAGTAGAATGTTTATAACTTAGGCGATTCCAAGCTACATTGCATTTGTGGCGGAGCTCGGATGACCGAGCCGCTTTATACTTGTAGCGTAGCTTGGAGGACCGCAGCTAAGCCCCCGAGTGAGAGGGTTGCTCTTCACTCGGAGTAAATGATTGTAACTTAGGCGAGTCACGGGGTCGCAGCTAAGCCCCCGAGTGAGAGGGTCGCTCTTCACTCGGAGTGGAATGTTTATAACTTAGGCGATTCCAAGCTACGTTGTACTTGTGGCGGAGCTCGGAGGACCGAGCCGCTTTATACTTGTAGCGAAGCTTGGAGGACCGCAGCTAAGCCCCCGACTGAGAGGGTTACTCTTCACTCGGAGTAAATGATTGTAACTTAGGCGAGTCACGGGGTCGCAGCTAAGCCCCCGAGTGAGAGAGTCGCTCTTCACTCGGAGTAGATGTATATAACTTAGGCGATTCCAAGCTACGTTGTACTTGTGACGGAGCTCGGAGGACTGAGCCGCTTTATACTTGTAGCGAAGCTTGGAGGACCGCAGCTAAGCCCCTGAATGAGAGGGTTGCTCTTCACTCGGAGTAAATGATTGTAACTTAGGCGAGTCACGGGGTCGCAGCTAAGCCCCCGAGTGAGAGGGTCGCTCTTCACTCGGAGTGGAATGTTTATAACTTAGGCAATTCCAAGCTACGTTGTACTTGTGGCGGAGCTCGGAGGACCAAGCCGCTTTATACTTGTAGCGTAGCTCGGAGGACCGCAGCTAAGCCCCCGAGTGAGAGGGTTGCTCTTCACTCGGAGTAAATGATTGTAACTTAGGCGAGTCACGAGGTCGCAGCTAAGCCCCCGAGTGAGAGGGTCGCTCTTCACTCGGAGTGGAATGTTTATAACTTAGGCGATTCCAAGCTACGTTGTACTTGTGGCGGAGCTCGGAGGACCGAGCCGCTTTATACTTGTAGCGTGGCTTGGAGGACCGCAGCTAAGCCCCCGAGTGAGAGGGTTGCTCTGCACTCGAAGTAAATGATTGTACCTTAGGCGAGTCACGGGGTCGTAGCTAAGCCCCCGAGTGAGAGGGTCGCTCTTCACTCGGAGTAGAATGTTTATAACTTAGGTGATTCCAAGCTACGTTGTATTTGTGGCGGAGCTCGGATGACCGAGCCGCTTTAAACTTGTAGCGTGGCTTGGAGGACCACAGCTAAGCCCCCGAGTGAGAGGGTTGCTCTTCACTCGGAGTAAATGATTGTAACTTAGGCGAGTCACGAGGTCGCAGCTAAGCCCCCGAGTGAGAGGGTCGCTCTTCACTCGAAGTAGATGTTTGTAACTTAGGCGGCTCTGAGGTACGTTGTATTTGTGGCGAAGCTCAGGAGACAGAGCCACTTCATACTTGTAACGTAGCACAGAGGACCGCACCTAAGCACCCACTGGGGGATTTTGAAGGCCAATGTTTTTAGAGGACATCAATCGTTAAAGGATCATTGCTAACTTGTCTTTGAAACAAATTGGGAAATCTTTATTACAACTCGACCATTGAGTGTCTCAAGTGTAAAAGCGGCGGAGTAGGTCCGCATTCCACGAATGAGGTTCGTCTTTCTTCTGGGCTACATTGTAGAGGTGATACGCTCCGTTGCGCAGCACCTTGGTGATGATGAACGGGCCTTCCCAGGCCGGGGCGAGCTTGTGCGGACGTTTCTGATGCACTCGAAGGACCAGGTCCCCTTCCTGGAATGCTCGGCTTCTTACGTTGCGAGCATGGAATCAACGCAGGTCCTGTTGATAGACGGTCGACCGGATCAGGGCCATCTCTCTTTCCTCTTCCAAAAGGTCGACTGCATCTTGACGAGCCTGCTCTGCCTCGGCTTCGGAGAAGAGTTCCACTCTGGGGGCGTTGTGTAATAAGTCGCACGACAACACATCTTCGGCTCCATAGACCAAGAAGAAAGGGGTACGGCCAGTCGACTGGTTTAGAGTCGTCCTCAGACCCCATAGGACAGATGGCAGCTCAGTTACCCAAGCTCCGGCGGCATGCTTAAGGTCACGCATGAGCCGTGGCTTTAGTCCTTGGAGAATCAAACCATTTGCTCTTTCTGCCTGTCCATTCGACTGCGGATGTGGCACGGAGGCGTAGTCGACTCGTGTTCCTTGGGAAGCACAGAAAGCTCTGAATTCATCCGAGTCAAAGTTGGAGCCGTTGTCTGTGATGATGTAACGCCCGGATAATTAAGCTACAGTAATCCCACGTTAATGGTGACACGTCATCGTGTTACTGTTGATAATCTTGCTGTTATCGAAAACCCGTTCGAATTAAAAATCCAAATATAAATGCAACAATAAAAGTTTTCCAAAAGTAAAACAAAAATGTTCATGCGGTGCTAAATATTGCACCATTAATTTTGGTGTAGGTTTTGCAATTTCTAAAAATGCCTAAGTGTTTTAAATAAATTAAAACTAAAACAGAAAAATAAATAAAAGTAAATCCTAAACTAAAATAAAATAAAAACACCCCCCCGGCCCAACTGGGCCTCGGCCCAGCCAGGCCGCCCACAGCTTCCCCCTCCCACCGGGCCGTGGCCCACCCAGGCCGGCCCACCGCAACCTCCTATATGGCCTCCCCCAGGAGGCCACCGAACCCTAATCCCCCCCCCTCGTCCCCACTTTTCCCTCCCCGATCTGGATCGGGCCTCGTCCGCTCGGACGCCGCCGAACGCCGCCGCCCCGCCGTCGCCCCCCTCGCCGGAACCCCGCCGCCGTCCTCCTCGTCCGCCCCCTCGACGGCTCCACCGAGCCTCGCCGACCCCCCCGGTGCCCCTTCTCGCCGGTGAGCCCGCCCGCACGCCCCGCTTTCTCTCTGTCGCCGCTCGCCGCACGCACGCGCCCCCGCCGCGCCTGGCCTCGCGCTCTCTCGCTGTGCTCGCCGCGCTCGTTCGCTCCGCCCCCGCACGCTCGCGGCCGCGCCCGCGCGCTCACCCGCAGCCACACGCGCGCCGGCGCCGCCTGTGGCCTCCGCCGCCACCGCGTGCTGCTGCTGCTTCCCCCCCTTCGCTCCCACGGCCACGCTCGCCTCGCCCGAGCCCAGCTCGTCGTCGTCGCCTGGGCTCGCCGTCGCCTCGCTGCTCCCTGCGCCGGCGCGCGCGCTGGATCGCTTTGGGTGCCCGGACATGTCCGGCGCCCAAGGGGGCAAGGCCGGACGTGTCCGCCCCGGTGACACTGACCAGTGGGGCCCCTCCCCACCGAACGTTTATTAAAGATGAAAGAAAAATAAAATAAATAAATAAATAAATAAAATAATAATAATAATACTAATGAAATAATAATAATAATAATAATTAAATAAATAAATAAAAGTAATAAATAAAATAATTAATTAATTAATTAATTAATTTAATTAACTGAATAGTTAATCTTAATTAATCTGGACTAGTTAAATTCTAATTAAACTAATTAGTTTAATTATTTACTGTTAGGTTAACCTAATTATGATTGATCTAATTAACCTTAATTAATTTAATTAATTAGGTTTAATTAATTAAAAATACCCTAATTAGTTACGGTGTCACTGACAGGTGGGACCCACCTGTCAGGTTGACCAGTCAACCCTGATGACGTCAGAATGACATCATGCTGATGTCATAAATGAATTTTCGAATTAAATTAATTAATATTTAATTCCAGAAATTATTAAAACTTAATAAAATCATATCTTTTAAACCGTAACTCAGATTAAAATACTTTGTACATGAAAGTTGCTCAGAACGACGAGACGAATACGACTACGCGGTCCGTTCGTCCACCGCACACCCCTAACATACCGAACCCGCAACTTTCCCCCTCCGGCCCCTCTGCCCGAAAACACGAAACGCCGGGAATACTTTCCCGGATGTTTCCCCCCTTCGTCAGTATCACCCGATACTGCGTTAGGGCACACTTAGCACCGTTACCTGTCATGTCATGCATCGTCATGCATCTGTTTGCATTGTATTCATTGTTTCCTCCCCCTCTTCTCTCCGGTAGACTACGAGACCGACGCTGCTGCTGCCCCGATCGACTACGGTGTTGACGACCCCACTTTGGCTGCCGAGCTTCCAGGCAAGCCCCCCCTTTGATCACCAGATATCGCCTACTCTTCTCTCTACTGCTTGCATTAGAGTAGTGTAGCATATTACTGCTTTCGTTAATCCTATTCTGCTGCATAGCCTGTCTTTGTTGCTATCACTGTTGATACTTTACCTGCAATCCTAAATGCTTAGAATAGGATGCTAGTATTCCATCAGTGGCCCTTCACCCTTGTCCGTCTGCCCTGCTATTCTATCGGGCCGTGATCACTTGGGGGTGATCACGGGTATATATTACATACACATATACATGATACTTGATGTGACTAAAGTCGGGTCGGCTCGTTGAGTACCCGCGGTTGATTCACGGATTGGGGGCTGAAAGGACATACTTTCCCGACGGCCCTCTGTGTGGATCTTTGTGGCGGAGCGACAGGGGCAGGTTGAGACACCCAGTCGAGAGGTGGCCTGGCCCTGGTCGTTGTCCGCGGTTATTTCATAATAACACGCTTAACGAGTTTGGATATTTGATCTGAGTCTGGCCATTTGGTCTATACGCACTAACCAGCTACGTGGGAATAGTTATGGGTACTCGACGTCGTGGTATCAGCCGAAGCCTTCTTGACGTCAGCGACTTAGCGGCGCGCGCCGGGTTGGACCACGTAACGCAACTTCCTTAGTAATGGAGGTTGCTAGGTCTGCTCACCGGCCGCGTACGCAACGTGCAGGTGTGCGTTGGGCGATGGGCCCGGACCCCTGCGCGCCTAGGACTTAGACCGGCGTGCTGACCTCTCTGCTGTGCTTAGGTAGGGCTGCGACGTGTTGATCTTCCGAGGCCGGGCATGACCCTGGAAAGTGTGTCCGGCCAAATGGGATCAAGCGTGCTGGGTTATGTGGTGCACCCCTACAGGGAAGTTAATCTATTCGAATAGCCGTGTCCCTCGGTAAAAGGACGACCCGGAGTTGTATTCCGACCTCATGATAACTAGAACCGGACACTTGATAAAACACACCCAGATGAGTTCCAGATATAACTCGGTGGTTGCTCTCTCACAGGGTGATGTGCGGGAGAATCGCCGAGTAGGATTATGCTATTCGATGATACTTGGTGAACTTACCATCTATTCTCTTCTACTGCTGCAAGTTGGAGGCTGCCAGAAGCGTAGTCTTCGTTCGGATTAGCTATCCCCCTCTTATTCCCGCTTGCTGCAGTTCAGTCCACCGATATTACCCATATCATTGTTACCATTGCATATGTAGTATAGATCCTTGCTTGCGAGTACTTTGGATGAGTACTCACGGTTGCTTTGCTCCCCCTTTTCCCCCTTCTGTACCTTCTTCTCGGATGATGCAACCAGATGATGGAGCCCAGGAGCCAGACGCCACCTACGACGACTCCTACTACACCGGAGGTGCCTACTACTACGTTCAGTCTGCCGACGACGACCAGGAGTAGTTTAGGAGGATCCCAGGCAGGAGGCCTGCTCCTCTTTCGATCTGTATCCCAGTTTGTGCTAGCCATCTTATGGCACCTTGTTTAACTTTATGTCTGTACTCAGATATTTGTTGCTTCCGCTGACTTGTCTATGATCGAGCACTTGTATTCGAGCCCTCGAGGCCCCTGGCTTGTAATATGAAGCTTGTATGACTTATTTTACTTTTAGAGTTGTGTTGTGATATCTACCAGTGAGTCCCTGATCTTGGTCGTACACATTTGCGTGCATGATTAGTGTACGGACAAATCTGGGGCGTCACAAGTTGGTATCAGAGCCGACTGCCTGTAGGAATCCCCCTTCCACACTCCTTGGCCGAAGTCGAGTCTAGACATTGCAAAACTTTTACTAACATGGCTGTGTGGCTTACGGGCCCACGTCGCCATTTGGGTGGTACTAACATCTTTTACTCCTCGATCTATACTCCGGGATTCTGAACACTCTCCATTTCGGGTAAAACGATTTTACTAAACCTAACATTAGGATCCCCGAGACCCCTCACCCCAAAGTTGGATTAGCCATAGTTATTGCTTAGACTAGAATTTTGCATAATCCCCACATTGTCATTTGACTCATTTGAAACACCTTTGTTTTCAGATGGAACCCACGAGGCAGGTCGTGCGCCACACGCAGGCCTTTGGTGCCTCGGGATCACCTGCTGTGCTGGTCGAGATGATGACCTATCTGGGTTATCGCTGGCACCCTGAGTATACCGTGTACGAGCAGTACCAGGACTTTAACCAGGAGCAGTATCGTGCCATCGTCCGCCTCTACTCACGAGCAGATTACTCCTCTACTGTGCTGCACACCGCTCATGGTGTTGGAGTGACCGTCGATATGGCAGTTCACGATGCTGCTTACGCTGCTCTGACACGCCTTCGTGGAGAGTATCGGGCGTTGGACACTTCCCCTTTCAGGCACGTTGCTATCGCCTCCGACGATGGAGCGGAGGGATACTACACTGCTGCCTACTCCACCCTCACCCGTGAGCCCTTCCATCATCGGAACCTTGTTCTGCATGCTGATGGGCTGGATCGAGCTAACCGAGCTCTTCGCCACGAGTTGTACACCACCCGTCAGCACCTGTGTCGCACCTTGACGCTGTTGCACCCCTTTGTCCTATCTGGACAGCTGTCTCCTACTGTGCTCTACCCAGCTAGGACCGTGATGCCTCCTGGTGTCGGTTGGCCAGCTGTGGGAGGCGACACTCCTGCACCTGGTCCTCTGCTGCCACGTGGACGTCGGGTCCTGCACCGGAGTATCCACGGCCCTCAGGTTGATGGCGTGGAGGACTTCTCGTTGCAGCACTGCCAGCTGTCAGGCTACCTTTACCTCCACAGTACCGCCTGGGACTGATGTAGTCTTGCTTACTAGTACTAGTTGCATTCGCCGCGAGCCTGCGTGCCGCCTATGATGTCCTTAGTTATGTACTGAACTTGTGTACTGAACTCTATGCATGCACCCCTTTTGTAGTATATGCCGACTACTATGTGGTATTTTAACGTGCTCCTTTCATTATGCTTGTTTCATTTATGAATGATTCCTGTGTTTGCAAATTTCTCAATGCTGAACTACCCCTGTTATATATTAGCAGGATGGTTAGACCAGCTGGCCGTGGTGGCAATGCCCCACCACCGCCCGAATACATGGCCGGTATGATCCAACAGTTGGAGATGAATCGCCAGTTCATGGAGACTGTCATGGCTCAGTTCCCTCATCCCAACATGGGTCAGCAGCAAGGCGTAGTGACACTGAATGACTTTGCTCGCCTCAACCCATCCGTCTACCGCAGCTCAACTCAGCCTCTTGATGCTGATGACTGGCTCCGTGACATTGCTTTTGAACTGGAGTCTGCTGGAGTTGCCGCTGCCAACTATGTCACCTTCGCGGCATACTATCTGAAGGGTCCCGCTGCTCAATGGTGGGACAGCCACAGGCGTACACTGCCTGCTGGAACAGTCATCACTTGGCCGGAATTCCAAACTGCCTTCCGTGCCCGCTTCATTCCTCAGGGAATCATGGATAGGAAGAAACGTGAGTTCCGCAACCTCACCCAGGGCAACAAGACTGTGGATGCTTATCAGCGGGAGTTTCTGGACTTATCCCGCTATGCTGAAGAAGACATTGCCACTGATGCTCGTAGACAGGAAAAGTTCCGTGACGGACTTCAGTCTGACATCAAGCTCGCACTGCTTGTGCATGACTTTGGAGATTTCGCCACCTTGGTGAACAAAGCCATCCAGGTTGAAACTGGTCTGCAGGAACACCACAGCACTATCAGGCGCAACCGTGAACCAAGCTCATCCTCGGGCCCTCCCTCTCAGAAGCGTAGGGTCTGGATTCCCAACAATGTGTACCGTCCAGCTGCACCTGCTCCAAGGCAGTCCTATGCTGCACCTCGTCTGCCTCCACCACCTAGGCAGCCAAGACTTCCAGCTGCACCACTCCCAGCTCCTGCTTCTGGCCCCAATGATGGTCTGTGCTACAAGTGTGGTCAGCCAGGACACCTTGCCAGAAACTGCTTCCAGAATCAGAACCAGCTTGCACTGCCTACAGCTGGTCGTGGGAACAATCAGCCCCGCAACAACAATGCCAAGCCTTATGGCCGTGCTCAGGCCAACCACGTTGATCTCAATGAAGCTCAAGACCAACCTGCTACCGTGATGGGTACTCTCCTTGTTAATTCAGTACCTGCATCTGTTTTATTCGATTCAGGAGCATCGCATTCATTCATGTCTGAAGATTTTGCATATAAGCACGACATTAGATGTGATGAAATGAACACTTCGGTAGTGGTGAAAACCCCTGCCGGCCAATGTCAAACCTCCATGGTTTGCCACGACGTCCTCATTGAAATCGATGGACTGGAATTCTATGCCTCTCCCATCATACTGGGGTCTTGTAACATCGACCTCATCCTGGGAATGGATTGGTTGAAAGCGCATACCGCTTCTATCGCTTGCGGCACAAAAACCGTCCACCTATTACACCCTTCTAATGAGATAGTAAGCTACCAAGCTTGTCTGGTTCAAAATGCTGAAGCACGTATTTATGCATTGAATGCATTGAACGCTTCACCACTCGAGGGCATCGAAAGCATTCCCATCGTGCGCGAGTTCCAGGACGTCTTTCCTGAGGAACTTCCAGGGATTCCCCCTGCTAGGGCTGTCGAGTTTATCATCGACTTGAAACCAGGCACCACTCCTATCGCCAAACGACCCTACAAGATGCCACCTCATGAACTCATTGAGCTTAAGGAGGAAATCGACAAATCTCTTGCTAGTGGATTCATCCGCCCGAGTTGTTCTCCTTGGGGAGCACCTTCCCTCTTTGTCAGGAAGAAAGATGGGACAAACCGATTGGTCCAAGATTACCGTCCTATCAACCAAGCAACTATTCAGAACAAATATCCGCTTCCTCGGATCAATGATCTGTATGATCAACTGGCTGGTTCATCAGTGTTCTCTAAACTCGACTTGAGGTTGGGTTACCACCAGATCCGTGTTCGTGAAGAGGATATTCCAAAGACCGCCTTTGTAACTCGATATGGATCCTTCGAGTACACCGTCATGTCATTCGGCTTGACCAATGCTCCAGCTACATTCTCTCGCCTGATGAATTACATATTCATGGAATACCTCGACAAATTCGTCGTGGTTTATCTGGATGATATCCTTGTATTCTCCAAGAATAAGGAAGAACATGCTGAACACCTTCGCCTTGTACTGGAAAAGCTTCGAGAGCATCAACTTTATGCTAAGTTTTCCAAGTGCGAGTTCTGGCTTCCTGAAGTAACCTACCTTGGTCATGTCATCTCCAAGGATGGTATTGCCGTCAACCCTGACGAGTTCAGGCCATTCTCGATTGGACCCCTCCGAAGAATGTCAAGCAAGTCAGAAGTTTTCTCGGTCTCGCCAGCTATTGCCGTCGATTCGTCGAGAACTTCTCCAAGATCGCCAAGCCTCTGACTGGTCTACTTCACAAGGGCGTCAAGTTCGAGTGGACAGACAAATGCCAGGAAAGTTTCCAGGCACTTAAGGACAAGCTGACTTCTGCTCCAGTGCTTGCTCCACCTGATACTAAGAAGGACTTCGTCATTTACTGCGACGCTTCTCGTCAAGGATTAGGCTGTGTCCTAATGCAAGAGCGCAGGGTAATTGCTTATGCCTCTCGTCAATTGCGTCCTCATGAAGAGAACTACCCAGTTCACGACCTTGAGCTTGCTGCTGTCATATATGCGCTAAAACAGTGGCGACATTACCTTCTCGGTAACCGTTGCGAGATATTCACCGACCACCAAAGTCTGAAGTACTTGTTTACTCAACCAGACCTGAACCTCCGTCAGCAGAGATGGATGGAGACCGTAGCAGATTTTGACTTGGGTATTTCCTATACCCCGGGCAAGGCTAATGTGATGGCTGATGCCTTAAGCCGCAAGTCATATTGCAACCACCTCCAGGTTCACAAGGTTCAGTCCTCACTCGTTGAAGAATTCAGAAAGCTGAACCTACATATTGTTCCTCCTGGGGCACTCGCTCCCCCTCGCCCTGAATTTCAGAAGATGAATCTTCGTGTTGTTCCTCAGGGTTCTCTCAATACCCTGGTTGCTGAACCAGATCTCGTGGCCGCCATCAAATGGATGCAACAGGCGGACGACGAGGTCGAGAAGATTAAACACCATCTCAAAAGGGGAAAGCCCTCATTTTTCACTATTGCCGATGATGGCGCCTTATACTTCAAAGGCCGCCTAGTGGTACCATGTTCGAGAGAAAACGTGGACAAGACGCGGAAGGTTATGGAAGAAGCTCATGATACACCTTTGTCTATTCATCCCGGTAGTACCAAAATGTACCAGGACATTCGTCAGAGATTCTGGTGGTCTAATATGAAGCAAGACATTGCTCGTTATGTTGCTGAATGTGACGTTTGCCGTCGCGTCAAAGCAGAACATCAAAGGCCTGCTGGAACTTTGCAACCTATCTCTATTCCCGAATGGAAATGGGACCATGTTGAAATGGACTTCGTCACTGGATTTCCCAAATCGCAGAGAGGTAATGATGCAATTCTTGTCGTCATTGACCGGCTTTCTAAAGTTGCACATTTTCTGGCAGTCAAAGAAACAATTACTGCTAGTCAGCTGGCAACTCTCTACATGTCCAGAATTGTTTCACTTCACGGTATTCCACTGGTTATCAGTTCAGACCGTGGCAGTTTATTCACTTCAAGATTCTGGGCAAGTTTCCAAGAAGCTATGGGAACACATCTGTCATTCAGTACTGCCTTTCATCCTCAGTCGCAAGGGCAAGTTGAACGCGTCAACCAAGTTCTCGAAGACATGCTTCGAGCTTGTGTTATTTCCTTCGGCAAGAAATGGGAGGAATCTCTCCCGTATGCTGAGTTCTCTTATAATAATAGCTATCAAGCTAGTCTAAAAATGGCTCCCTTCGAGGTGTTATATGGACGAAAGTGCCGAACCCCTCTGAACTGGTCAGAAACTGGGGAACGTTCACTCTTCGGTCCGGATATTATTCAACACGCTGAAGAGCAAGTCCGCGTCATTCGCGAGAATCTGAAGACTGCTCAGTCTCGTCAGAAAAGTCAGTATGATCGTCATCATCAAGACATGGTCTATCAACCTGGCGAAAAGGCTTATCTTCGAGTTACACCAATGAAGGGTGCTCACCGCTTCGGTATCAAGGGCAAATTAGCTCCTCGCTATATTGGTCCTTTCACTATTCTGGAAAGGCGTGGAAAGGTGGCATATCAACTGGAGCTGCCACCGAACCTTTCTCAGGTTCACGATGTGTTCCACGTGTCTCAACTCCGCCGCTGCTTCAAGGACCCAGTCCGCGCAGTGGATCACGAAGTGCTCGAGTTGCAACAGGACCTCTCCTATAAAGAGCATCCGGTCCGCATTCTCGACCAAGCTGAACGTCGCACACGTCAGAAGGTGATCAAGTTCCTCAAAGTCCAGTGGTCGCATCACTCGGAAGACGAAGCCACTTGGGAACGCGAGGATCGTCTTCGTGAAGAATACCCCGCACTGTTTCCTTCTACCTCCTAAATCTCGGGACGAGATTTCTTGTAGTGGAGGAGATTTGTAACGCCCGGATAATCAAGCTACAGTAATCCCACGTTAATGGTGACACGTCATCGTGTTACTGTTGATAATCTCGCTGTTATCGAAAACCCGTTCGAATTAAAAATCCAAATATAAATGCAACAATAAAAGTTTTCCAAAAGTCAAACAAAATTGTTCATGCGGTGCTAAATATTGCACCATTAATTTTGGTGTAGGATTTGCAATTTCTAAAAATGCCTAAGTGTTTTAAATAAATTAAAACTAAAACAGAAAATAAATAAAAGTAAATCCTAAACTAAAATAAAATAAAAACACCCCCCCCGGCCCAACTGGGCCCCGGCCCAGCCAGGCCGCCCACAACTCCCCCCCTCCCACCGGGCCGTGGCCCACCCAGGCCGGCCCACCGCAACCACCTATATGGCCTCCCCCAGGAGGCCACCGAAACCCTAACCCCACCCCCTCGTCCCCATTTCCCCCCGATCTGGATCGGGCCCCGTCCGCCCCGGACGCCGCTCGACGCCCATCGCCGCCGCCGCTCGGGACGTTGCCGGACCGCGCCCGCCGCCACCGGACTTCGCCACCTCGCCTCTCCATCACCGGCTCCACCGAGCCTCGCCGCCCCCCGCTTCCCTCCTCGCAAGTGAGCCGCGCCGCGCCGCCTCCCTCTCCCCCCTGCCCTGGTCACCGCGCCCTCCCCCCGCTACGGCCACGGCCTCGCCGCGCCGCGCCCGCCGCCCGCGCTCACCGCTCGCTGCACGCGCCCGCGCGCGAACCCGCACGAACGCCGCGCCCTGCCCGCGCTGCTCCGCCGCCCGCCGGCTGCTTGCGGCCCGGCGCCGCCGAGCGCGCCACCGCGCCGCAGCCCCGCACCGGAGCCCCCCCCGTCGCTCCTCTGGCTGGCCTCGCCACGCCGCGGCCACCCTCCCCTCCGGCCGCATCCACCCCTCCCCGCCCCGCTGCTAAGCTCCGCCGGGCCGGAGCCCCTCCCCCGCCTCTGCGCCCCTGCCCTGACGTCGCCCCTCCAGCCCGCGGCCACCCCGCCTCCGGCCGGTGGCCGTCGCGCCCTCGCCGCCGGTGATTGCACGCCCTGGCCGCCGATGCCGCACGGGGCTCCTCCCCGTTACAACCGTCGCCCGAACCGCTTGGCCCTCTGGGCCAATGACGCCTGGGGCCCGCCCCCAGAACGTAAAAAGAAAAATTAAAAAATAAATAAATAAATAAAAAATAATAATAATAATAATGAAAATAATATAAATAATAATAATTAGTTAATTAATTAATTAATTAATTAGTTAACTAAATAATTATCTTAATTAATCTGGATTAGTTAAATTCTAATTAAACTAATTAGTTTAATTAATTACTGTTAGGTTAACCTAATTATGATTAATCTAATTAACCTTAATTAATTTAATTAATTAGGTTTAATTAATTAAAATTATCCTAATTAGTTACTGTGTCACTGACAGGTGGGACCCACCTGTCAGGTTGACCAGTCAACCCTGATGACGTCAGAATGACATCATGCTGATGTCATAAATGAATTTTCGAATTAAATTAATTAATATTTAATTCCAGAAATTATTAAAAACTTAATAAAATCATATCTTTTAAACCGTAACTCAGATTAAAATACTTTGTACATGAAAGTTGCTCAGAACGACGAGACGATTACGACTACGCGGTCCGTTCGTCCACCGCACACCCCTAACATACCGAACCCGCAACTTTCCCCCTCCGGCCCCTCTGCCCGAAAACGCGAAACGCCGGGAATACTTTCCCGGATGTTTCCCCCCTTCGTCAGTATCACCCGATACTGCGTTAGGGCACACTTAGCACCGTTACCTGTCATGTCATGCATCGTCATGCATATGTTTGCATTGTATTCACTGTTTCTTCCCCCTCTTCTCTCCGGTAGACTACGAGACCGACGCTGCTGCTGCCCCGATCGACTACGGTGTTGACGACCCCACTTTGGCTGCCGAGCTTCCAGGCAAGCCCCCCCTTTGATCACCAGATATCGCCTACTCTTCTCTCTACTGCTTGCATTAGAGTAGTGTAGCATGTTACTGCTTTCGATAATCCTATTCTGCTGCATAGCCTGTCTTTGTTGCTATCACTGTTGATACTTTACCTGCAATCCTAAATGCTTAGTATAGGATGCTAGTACTCCATCAGTGGCCCTACACCCTTGTCCGTCTGCCCTGCTATTCTATCGGGCCGTGATCACTTGGGGGTGATCACGGGTATATATTACATACACATATACATGATACTTGATGTGACTAAAGTCGGGTCGGCTCGTTGAGTACCCGCGGTTGATTCACGGATTGGGGGCTGAAAGGACATACTTTCCCGACGGCCCTCTGTGTGGATCTTTGTGGCGGAGCGACAGGGCAGGTTGAGACACCTAGGAGACAGGTGGCCTGGCCCTGGTCGTTGTCCGCGGTTATTTCATAATAACACGCTTAACGAGTTTGGATATTTGATCTGAGTCTGGCCATTTGGTCTATACGCACTAACCAGCTACGTGGGAATAGTTATGGGTACTCGACGTCGTGGTATCAGCCGAAGCCTTCTTGACGTCAGCGACTTAGCGGCGCGCGCCGGGTTGGACCACGTAACGCAACTTCCTTAGTAATGGAGGTTGCTAGGTCTGCTCACCGGCCGCGTACGCAACGTGCAGGTGTGCGTTGGGCGATGGGCCCGGACCCCTGCGCGCCTAGGACTTAGACCGGCGTGCTGACCTCTCTGCTGTGCTTAGGTAGGGCTGCGACGTGTTGATCTTCCGAGGCCGGGCATGACCCTGGAAAGTGTGTCCGGCCAAATGGGATCAAGCGTGCTGGGTTATGTGGTGCACCCCTACAGGGAAGTTAATCTATTCGAATAGCCGTGTCCCTCGGTAAAAGGACGACCCGGAGTTGTATTCCGACCTCATGATAACTAGAACCGGACACTTGATAAAACACACCCAGATGAGTTCCAGATATAACTCGGTGGTTGCTCTCTCACAGGGTGATGTGCGGGAGAATCGCCGAGTAGGATTATGCTATTCGATGATACTTGGTGAACTTACCATCTATTCTCTTCTACTGCTGCAAGTTGGAGGCTGCCAGAAGCGTAGTCTTCGTTCGGATTAGCTATCCCCCTCTTATTCCCGCTTGCTGCAGTTCAGTCCACCGATATTACCCATATCATTGTTACCATTGCATATGTAGTATAGATCCTTGCTTGCGAGTACTTTGGATGAGTACTCACGGTTGCTTTGCTCCCCCTTTTCCCCCTTCTGTACCTTCTTCTCGGATGATGCAACCAGATGATGGAGCCCAGGAGCCAGACGCCACCTACGACGACTCCTACTACACCGGAGGTGCCTACTACTACGTTCAGTCTGCCGACGACGACCAGGAGTAGTTTAGGAGGATCCCAGGCAGGAGGCCTGCTCCTCTTTCGATCTGTATCCCAGTTTGTGCTAGCCATCTTATGGCACCTTGTTTAACTTTATGTCTGTACTCAGATATTTGTTGCTTCCGCTGACTTGTCTATGATCGAGCACTTGTATTCGAGCCCTCGAGGCCCCTGGCTTGTAATATGAAGCTTGTATGACTTATTTTACTTTTAGAGTTGTGTTGTGATATCTACCAGTGAGTCCCTGATCTTGGTCGTACACATTTGCGTGCATGATTAGTGTACGGACAAATCTGGGGCGTCACAGATGATGTTGTGGGGACCCCATATCTGAATATTAGCTCCCTGATGAAGCTGATGGCGGTGCTCGACTCGAGGTTCTTGATGGGCTTGGCCTCGATCCACTTGGTGAACTTGTCGACTGCCACCAGAAGGTGGGTGAATCCGCTTCTGCCTGTCCTGAAGGGGCCGACCATGTCCAGGCCCCAAACAGCGAAGGGCCAGACTAGCGGAATGGTCTTCAGGGCGGACGCCGGCTTGTGTGACATGTTGGAGTAGAACTGGCAACCTGCGCATTTGTCCACAATGTCCTTGGCCATCTCGTTGGCGCGGGGCCAGTAAAACCCGGCTCGGTATGCTTTGGCCATGATAGTCCGAGAGGAGGCGTGGTGGCCGCAAGTTCCCCAGTGGATTTCATCCAAGATCAGTCGACCTTCGTCTGGATCGACGCAACGTTGGGCGACTCCGGTGACGCTTTCTCTGTAGAGCTGACCTTGGATGACTGTGAACGCCTTGGATCGGCGGACGATCTGGCGCGCTTCTTCTTCGTCTTCTGGGAGTTCTTGCCTGAGCAGATATGATATATATGGCACAGTCCAGTCTGGCGTAATCACTAAGTCCTCCATGATCAAGTCGACCACGGCAGGCACTTCGACCTCAGTCGGATCCGTCGCGCTGACTGGCTGTGGGGGCTCTTCCGTGAAGGGGTCTTCTTTGACAGAGGGGGTGTGCAGATGCTCCAGGAACACATTCTTGGGTATAGACCTCCGAGTCGACCCAATTTTTGCGAGATCGTCGGCTAGCTGATTCTTTGCTCTGGGCACATGATGGAGCTCTAAGCCTTCGAACTTCTTTTCAAGCTTCCGCACTGCACTGCAATAACTGGTCATTGCCGGGCTCCTGACGTCCCACTCTTTCATCACTTGGTTCACCACCAGGTCGGAGTCGCCGTAGACCATCAGGCGACGGACGCCGAGTGAGATGGCCATACGCAACCCATACAAAAGTGCTTCGTATTCGGCCTCGTTGTTTGATGAATCGAAATGGATCTGAAGGACATAGCTGAGCTTGTCGCCCCTGGGAGAGACCAAGACCACGCCTGTGCCGGATCCGTTCAGCATCTTGGACCCATCGAAGAACATAGTCCAATGGTCCAACTGGACTTGAGTCGGCAGCTCTTGTTCTATCCACTCAGCCACAAAATCCGCTATGGCCTGAGACTTGATGGCTTTCTTCGCTTCAAATTTGATATCCAATGGAAGAAGTTCAATCGCCCATTTTGCCACTCGACCGGTTGCATCTCGGTTGTTAAGTATCTCTAATAGTGGGGCGTCGCTGACGACTGAGACCGAATGGTCCCAGAAGTAATGGGCAACCTTTTTTGCGGTCAAGTAAATCCCGTACACAAGCTTTTGGTAATGTGGATACCTTTGCTTGGAGGGTGTCAAACTTCAGATATGTAATAGACCGGGCTTTGGACCTTGTATGCCTTGCCCTCTTCTTCCCGCTCGACCGTGAGTACAGTACTGACGACTTGTCTGATGGCAGCAATGTACAGCAGAAGAGGCTCACCACTGACTGGGGCAGCGAGCACCGGCTGGGTGGACAGCAGGGCTTTGAGCTCTTCAAACGCTGCTTCGGCTTCGGGATTCCACTCGAACTTGTCAGATTTCTTCATGAGTCGGTAGAGAGGCAGTGCCTTCTCACCAAGACGAGAAATGAATCGACTCAGTGCGGCCAAGCGACCAGTAAGCTTCTGGACGTCGTGTATACGCTCGGGGCGTTTCATTCGGAGGATGGTGCTGACCTTCTCTGGGTTGGCGTCGATTCCCCGTTCGGAAATGAGAAAACCGAGCAACTTGCCGCCAGGAACTCCGAATGTACACTTTGACGGGTTGAGCTTGATATCGTAGCTTCTGAGGTTTGCGAATGTCTCAGCGAGGTCGGTCAGTAGGTCGGAACCTTTCCGTGACTTGACCACAATGTCATCCATGTATGCCTCGGTGTTTCGACTGATTTGCTTTATCAAGCACTTCTGGATCATGCGCATGAAGGTAGCGCCAGCATTTTTGAGGCCGAAAGACATGGTGACATAACAAAAACACCTGAAGGGGGTGATGAAAGCTGTCTTTATCTCATCGGGCCCATACAGACGGATATGATGGTACCCGGAATATGCGTCCAGAAAGGACAAACGTTCACATCCCGCAGTCGAGTCGACTATCTGATCGATGCGGGGGAGAGGAAAATGATCTTTCGGGCAGGCCCGATTGATGTGCTTGAAATCGATGCACATGCGGAGAGACTTGTCCTTCTTGGGGACCATAACGACGTTGGCGAGCCACTCGGTATATCTCGCGGATAAACTCTGCTGCTAGGAGTCGAGCCACTTCTTCGCCAATCGCCTTTCACTTCTCCGCAGCGGATCGACGGAGATGTTCCTTCACAGGTTTCACTTTAGGGTCGACTCGCAAATGGTGCTCAGCCAGCCCCCTGGGCACACCCGGCATGTTTGATGGTTTCCATGCAAAGATGTCCCAGTTCTCACAGAGGAACTGGATGAGCGCTTCTTCCTATTTGTTGTCGAGTGTGGTGGAGATGTGGGTCGGCGCTGCGTTGGGGTCGGTGGGGTGGATGTGCACGGGTTTCGTGTCTTCGGCCGACTGGAAAGCTGACTCGGAAGCCGGCTTCTTTGCCCTTAGCAGGTCACTCAGATCCACTCTCTTCTGGTACTCCTCCATCTCCATTGCTGCCATTTGCTCATCGGCAATCTTCGAGCCTTTCTGGAAGCATTCTTCCGCTTTATGCTGGTTCCCAGTGACGGTTATGACACCGTTGGGTCCCGGCATCTTCAGCTTGAGGTAGACGTAACATGGTCGAGCCATGAACCTGGCGTAGGCGGGCCTACCCAGGATGGCGTGATAGGCGCTGTGGAAGTCCACCACTTCGAACGTCAGCTTCTCCTTTCGGTAATTCTTCGACTCACCAAAGACTACGTCGAGTGAGATCTGACCAAGTGAGTCGGCTTTCTTCCCGGGGATTACTTCGTGGAACCTCATGTTACTTTAACTCAGCTTGGACATCGGAATGCCCATATCCCGGAGGGTTGCTGCATACAAGATATTCAAGCCACTACCCCCATCCATCAGAACTCTGGTCAGGCGCGTGCCTTCGATAACTGGGTCGACCACCAGTGCTTGCCGCCCAGGGGTGGCAATGTGCGCTGGGTGATCGGACTGGTCAAATGTGATGGGGGTCTTCGACCATTTCAAGAACGTGGGGGTCGCCGGGGTAACCATGTTTACTTGTCTGTTGATGATTTTCAGTCGACTTTTGCTCTTGACGTCCGCGAAATCACCAAAGTGAAGTTGATACGGGGGTATCCTCCGTCCCCTTCCTTGTCTTCGGACTCTTCTAATTCCTTCTCTTTCTCAGTTGACTGATCTTTCTGGAAACTCTGGATCAAGAGCCGACACTGTCGAGTGGTGTGCTTGGGATACACCAAGTTTCCCTCTTCATCTTTCTTCGTGTGTATGGGGCATAGCTGGTCGAGCATATCATCTCTAGCCTGATCCTTTCCTTTCTTGGGGGCCCAGGAGCCTTTTGGCTTCCCTTTGCCCTTTCCTTGATTAACCACCGCAGCCTCTCCCTGAGCGGCTGGGTCGGCCTTGCGCTTGTTCTTTCGATTGGAATTCTGTTCATCCTGCCCGACTGGTTTCTTGCCACTTGCGAGCCGATCGGCCTCCTCACCGTTGGCATACCGACTGGCAATCTCCATCATCCGCGACAGGGACATGTCACCTATCCGACCAAACTTCAGATTTAACTCTCGGTTACGTACGCCTTCCTTGAAGCGCACACCGCCTAGTGCTCAGACACGTTTTCCACCGTGTGATGCAAAGTAGTCCATCGCTGGATGTAGTCCCTCAAAGTTTCACTCGGCTTCTGCGTGCAGTGCTGAAGCTCTGCGAGTCCAGCAGGCCGCTTGCAGGTGCCTTCGAAGGTCCGAACGAAAACCCGAGTGAGCTCTTCCCAACTGTAAATACTCCTGGGGGCCAACTGATTGAGCCACGCCCGAGTGGAGCCTCCCAGCATCAGGGGGAGGTGCTTCATGGCCACGTCGTCGTTACCGCCTCCGATCTGTAAGGCCACTCGGTAGTCTTTCAGCCAAGTGTCCGGCTTCGACTCACCGGTGGACTTGCTTACTCCCGCCGCCAGCCTGAAGTTTGGGGGGATCTCCGCGGCTCTGATAGCATTACAGAAACATTCAGGCCCAGAAGCTGGCGCTCGGCTGCCACTTGGTTGGTCTCCACCTCGCTCGTCTCTGGATGCTCTGTTACGGTCGACTCGACCTTGCACAAGGATGGACCTCACATCGAAACCTGGCTGCCGGGGATCCGGGGGAATCCTCCGGTCGTCATCTCGCAGGCGCCTGCCCACGTGCCGCTTGGGCGAGTGTGACCCACTCCCCGGAGGGGGGGTAGGCGCTCGACGGCGGTCGTAGCGTCCGTGTTGACGGTCGAGTGGATCGTCGTTCCGACCCAGATGCCGGTCTTGCCGCGGGCCACGTTCCTCACGCCTCGGGGGCGATCTTGGACTGTGGGCCGACCATACGGTGTCTGCAGCCACCGATCTGCTGTGAATTCTGTTGCGCGACTGAAAAACAGGCGCGTTTTGCTCTTCAGCCGTTCGGAGCAAAGCTCGGATCTGCTGAAGACCTCTCCCAGCTTCCGACTGGGAGGGTTGAATCGACTCCGCGATACGAGCCACGACCTCGAGGTTTTGGACCGGTGTGCGAAACACCTGAGTCTCGCGCTGACGCGATTGCCGCGGCCGTCGACTGGACTCGGGGACCAGTCGGCGAGCCTGCTCGTCGAGTGAGCGTTGGATGTTTTCTAAGCGCGCGCGCTCGGCCAAGGTGGCCAAGCGTGTGGCTTCGAGGGCCAGAGCCTCTGGGGAATCTCCCACGATGGGAGTGAAAAGTGCATCTCCGTTGCGGCGACAAAGCTCAGCCCTTTGCTCGGAGGTGAGGGGCTGAGGGATGTAACCGTCGTTGTCGTGCGCTCGATCGCCGCCGCTGCCGCCGGTCTCACCGCGAGGAAAACCTGGCGGGCTGCGGCGCGAATCAACCATGAGGATTTCCGCCGCGGGATCGCTGCTCCCGCACTCGGAAACGGAATCTTCGAGCCCGGTCGACTGGTCGGCCGACCCGTAGAGGTAGCCGTCGGGCTCAATGGCCGTGACTTGTGGGGTGGCCGTTTGACAGGCCAACTCATGTTTCACCCACTGCTGGAGCCGCGAACGACCGGATCGCTTGCGGCGGCGTCCAGCGGGGACGGGGGACGATGAGTACCGAGTCGATGGCTGCAGCAGGAGGACGCCGCCGGCGCCGGCGCGAAAGTGCGCAGTTCCGCGGGCGGGCATAGCCTCGACGTCGAGAGGGGCTTCCTGGAGCCACGCGGAGTCGTCGGCGATGAAGACCAGCGCACCGAGCCGGATCTCGTGGCCTAACGCCAAACCGCCGCCTGACACCATGATGAAAGTGGTTGGGGGAGGAATCGCAACTTCACCAGATGTCGCTAAGATGCCTTGCCCCACGGTGGGCGCCAACTGTCGTGGTTCTAAGTCTGACAGTAAGGGTAGGGGTACGAATGGAGAGGCAAGGTTCTAGCTATGGTGATGTTGTACACAAGGTGTTAGCGAGTTCAGGCCCTTCTCGGAGGAAGTAATATCCCTACGTCTCGGTGCCCGGAGGCTTGGTCGACTGATATGTGTATACGTGTGTTACAGAGGTGCCAACCCTTGTTCCGGAGGAGGGAGGTGGCTTATATAGCATGCCAGGACCCCAGCCATGCTCCATGTTACCAAGGGCATAATGTACATCAAGGCAGGCGTTACTGGTAACGCCTGCAGTAAATGATAATTAAGGTGTTTACTACAGCGAGTAAATACGGGACCATTGTTGTCTCAAGCGATGTTTGACCTTCGGAGGTCGAGTGCCTGGATCGGTCGAGTGGAGTTGAGTTGTCTTGCGTATGAGAGTCAGTCGAGTGGAGTGTCTCCTTGGACTGTCTCTACTGTCATAGGTCTTGTCTTTTGATCTTATGGGGTAGTGACCTTGGGTGGGGTACCTTGATCATGCCTGTGACCCTACCCTAGGTTTATAACCTCGTCAACACGTGGCGTGCTACGAAGGAGGTTTGCATGACTGATTAATCAGCCGGTTGAAACAGAGAGTTTTCCTTAGATATAAGAGTGTTTTTTACATTAGTGTAGTGTAAAAAACATTATTATATTATGAGATGGAGGGAGTATAAACTAAGGATACACTAGCAAACATGCCACATGCCCGTGTTGCACTTGGATTTTTTTTACAATATCCGACCTAATGCCTCACGACCACATTTCACCGCATCACTAAAATATCCTCGCATTTGTCTTTGTCAACAAGACATTACTCGGAGTATCAGACAATGTCTGGAGTGTTACACTTCTATACCCCTTACTTATAAATTAAGGTATGTTTCTCTTTTTTTTTCATCCGTTCAATCATATTATTTTTATTGGTATTTTATGTTTTTTTCTCATTTTGAGATGGTACTATTTTTTTCTTCCAAATAAGTTAAAAAACAGTTCACACCATCACAACAATGGGCCTCGGCCCATGGGCAGGTGCACGTATCTCGTTCACGATATGTACAAAAAAATCGTAATAGACAACAAAGAGCGATGCTACACAGACGATATCGTATGGACGATTTATAGATGACAACGCTTTTGATACTAGCGGACCATTGAAGTCGGGATGAAAGAAGAAGAAGAAGAAGAAGCAGAAGAGTGGGCGTTGGTCAGGCGTCCATACACCACTGACACCTCGGGCGCCCCCAGTTACTGCAAACTCGGCTATCCCCTGGGCCATGCCGCCAATGGCTGAGTCCGACGACACGGTTTCTGCTCAATAGGAGGAAGCCTCAGCCAACGTGCCTAAAACTAAAAAATGAAAGATGCATTGTTTCAAATGCTGGCCTAATGATCACCTGATATGGACTCAACTAGATGCGAGTCGTCCGTCGGCCCAATCTTTCACGATACTGGCAGCAGCACACCAAATTCCGATCGAGCAAAGATGCAAGCGTAAGATCAAAAACTAGCGTTGAGTAGATTAGATCGACTCCACGCACAACAGCAACAAAATCCCAATGGATTAGCAACGAAGACGATATTTGGTGTCCCCCGACATGGGACGTTTTCTGACTATTATTGAACTCACGATGAAACAAAAAAACTTGACCCTTTGACATGACGTGCCGTCCTGGTATATATAGTGCGCGCAGGCACAACCGACTCGACTTTGACCTGAACATATCAAACGGGATTTTCTTTCTACGAAACCGAACACAACTACTACTAGGACTCCTCCGTATATCACTCCAAGGAAATATCTAATCATGTTTATTCTTTACCTAACACCGATTGATTTCCTAAACTAAGGACTCCACTAATTAATCGTCCGGCCAGCGATCATCTGCATGTAAACACAACATCACGTGACTCGTTTGGCGTACGAAAATTAGGCTTAATTTCTTCAGGCCCTTGATCTTGTAATGGTATTTTAAGTGCAACTGTACCACCATCAAAATATTAGAGTTGATTGCTTGATCAGATTTTGCTAATGCATTGACGGACGCATCATCCCCTCCCCCTTGAAACAAAACCGTCCTCGGTTTTGCGGTAATTTTAGTGACCTTCTTCTTCAATGAAACATTTGTATCCATCTTGATTTCTTCGGTAAACATGGACCGCAACACATGTCGTCTTCCATCATCTCTAAAAGAATAGGTGTTTGATCTACCATCATGTGTGGCACGACGATCATATTGCCATGGTCTCCCCAACAGCAAGTGACATGCATCCATTGGCAAGACATCACATATTATTGTATCCTTATAGTCACCTACCGAAAAATTCACACGCACCTTGTGAGCAACTTTCAGTTTACCAGACTGATATAACGACTCAATGCAGTGCGGTTGCGGGTGTTTCCACGTAGGTAGCCCCAATGCTTCCACCAATCCCTTGCTGACCGCGTTGGTGTAGCTTCCTCCATCTATGATCAACTTACAATTGGTGTTGTTGACTTCGCATTGAGTTTGAAAAATATTCCAACATTGTCCCTTATCCTGAATGCGATCCTCTTGCACTCGCTGCACCATTAAAGACGGGTTTGAGTCAGCAGCTTCAAAAATCGCAGTCACATTTTCAACATTTTTGGATTTTCACTATGAGTGTAAGAAACTGCCTCCTCATCACTAGCGCATGCATAGACATCTCTTGTTAGTAACACTCTTTTTCATTAGGACATTCACGCCTCATATGTCCCCGACCTCCACACTTGAAGCACTCTATTTCACTAGTGCGTTGGGTGGACTGTGCACTCGCGTCAACTCTCGATGCCCCAATTCTTGGAACATCCTTCTGCACTAATCCATTAGATCGATTTGATGACCCCATCTTAGAACTAGTGCCACCTTCACTAGAATTTTGTTGAGGACGTCGCCATGAGTTGGAAAAGGTGCTGTGAAAAAGCATTGGTTTGGCGTCGCTTAATTTGCTGCTATGCACACACAACTTGGTGCACAAGATCTTGTATGTTATAATAAACCACCATCTCTACACGATCCTGCACCTCTATGTTCAACACGTTAAAGAAACGCGCCATGGTCGCCTCCGGATCCTCCATTGTTCCTGTACGTATCATAAGTAATTCCATCTCCTTGTAATATTCATCAACACTCATATTGCCTTGAGAGAGCCGCTGCAACTTGTTGTACATATCCCTTTTATAGTGCTCGGGGACAAAACGTCGCCTCATAAATTCTTTCATCCCTCGCCAAGTCGTCGGGCGATGTCTTGAACGACAAATTTGATTCCACCAAATTAGCGTGTAACCGATGAACTCTATTCCAGCAAGTTGAACTTTCTTCTCCTCGCTATAATGATGGGCATAAAAAATTTGATCAACACGCATCTCCCACTCCAAATAGCCTTCTGGTTCACACTTGCCGGAGAACGAAGGAATTGAAATTTTTACGCGCCCAATTCCATCATCCAAAGGCACACGCACAGCTTGACCAACTCGATCATGCACTCCGCCATGAACGGAAGTTTCGGGACGAGGCTCATATTGTCGTGGTTGTGGAGCATACCCCGCTGCCTGGTCAACACCGTCATCAAAACCATCATCTCCCACATGAGTTTGTGCCACCAAACGACTATGACGCATGCTGGCATGTCCGTCGTGAGCCGGTAGTGCATAACACAGTGGAGCAGCCGGAGCAGTCTGTGGTGGTGTAGAATTCATTGCCGACATATTGATGATGTCTGCCAAACCATCAAACCGAGTGATCAGGACATCTATCCTTTTGCCGAGCGCATCATGACATTGCTTGATGTAGTTGCATGTGTGGTCAAAACCATCCCGAATATTTTGAGGAATATCATCCGCATACACTGGACGTACTATTTCCTCAGAATCAGCAGCAACCTTATCACCCTTGTTGACCGAGGTTGACATCTTGATCAACACAGTACCGTGAATAACCTTAGCTCTGATACCACTTGATATGGACTCAACTAGATGCGAGTCGTTCGTCAGCCCAATCTTTCATGATACTGGCAGTAGCACAACAAATTCCGATCGAGCAAAGATGCAAAACCGTAAGATCAAAAACTAGCGTTGAGTAGATTAGATCGACTCCATGCACAGCAGCAACAAAATCCCAATGGATCAGCAACGAAGACGATATTTGGTGTCCCCCGGCATGGGACGTTTTCTGACTATTATTGAACTCACGATGAAACAAAAAAACTTGACCCTTTGACATGCGTGTCGTCCTGGTATATATAGTGCGCGCAGGCACAACCGACTCGACTTTGACCTGAACAAATCAAACGAGATTTTCTTGCTACGAAACCGAACACAACTACTACTAGGACTCCTCCGTATATCACGCCAAGGAAATATCTAATCATGTTTATCCTTTACCTAACACCGATTGATTTCCTAAGTAAGGACTCCACTAATTAATCGTCCGGCCAGCTGATCATCTGCATGTAAACAAAACATCACGTGACTCAGGCTTAATTTCTTAAGGCTCTGGATCTTGTAATGGTATTTTAAGTGCAACTGTACCCACCATCAAAATATTAGAGTTGATTGTTTGATCAGATTTTGCTAATGCATTGACGGACGCATCATCACCTGTCCATAGATTGTACTGTGGTGCACTTTTGCTACATATGCAACAATTTCAGGCACGCCATGTTTCGTTGTCCCGTTCTGAAGCAGCCACGACCCTCGGCATCTTTCTATGGACAAGGATCTAATGCTTCCATGTTCATTCAGATCCCAGAGCACGTGTGCAAGGACATCAACACTTCTCCATCATCATCGCCAACTGCCCTAGTCATGGTTTCCGATGGGGAGCTACCTGCAGCAGTGCTTGAAGCTGAGATTGCTAGGATCGTTCGGACTCAAACTCGATGGAAGTGGGAGGCTATCCCACATGGCAAGGATGCCTTTTTGGTATCACTCCCCTCATTTGGCGATCTTCGCCGAATGGCTGACCTAGAGGTTCGAGTCAAGTCGCATGGTGTTGAAATTTCTTTCAAAGAATGGAAAGTTGAAGATGTCCCATCTTATGTTTCTTTGGAGATTGACTGGTTGCACGTTTACGACGTTCCTCACTCACTACGACATTTCCTCACGCTTTGGGCTATTGGATCAGTCATTGGAGCAACTCAAGATGTTGATCTTTATGCCTTGCGTCGTCACGATATTATTCGCATTCAGGTTGCGGTGTGCTATTTGGATATATTCACCTGTGATAATGACTTGGGAAGAGATTCCACGATCGCGGAGGCGTTTGTCGAGCTTGATGGGTATAACTTTTGCTATGAGGTTTAAAATGATGACTATATTCCGGATGCAGATTTCATACCTCTAATCTAGAACAAACATGATGATGGCCTAGATAGAGGTCATGGTCGTGATGATGAAATTAACGATGGTGATGTTAGCAAAAAAGCAAAAAAAAAGGAAACTCTGCGAGTGTGAATCCTCCTCCAAACTCGATCTCGGGCACTCTAGTTCCTATGTTGCATGCATCTCTCATCGCACCATTGTCTGAACTGCATCATACTACAGGTCCTTCGAACATGCTTGGCAAGATCGATGCAGGTTACACTTTGTCGTCGTTGTTGCCGGGGCCGCCTCCGGTATTCGTCAACCTTGGTACACCGCTGCACCAACCTCTTCAGCAGAATGAGTTGCCTTTGCTCAGGATGCCATGGGTGGCAACCATGGAATCTCCATGCACGACGTGCATGCTTGCATGGGTGCAACTGCAGCTTCATGCCTACGTACTAATACTTGCAGGGATGCTTTAGCCAACAGGAACTCATTTGTGGGGGTGGATGGCTCTGTGCATCCGACCCTCAGGGGGCCGCTATCGCCGAGCTGGGCTCGTCAACAACTACACTAGCGTCTGAAATGTGACAAGAAGATAACGAGGATCTTTTGTGAGGAAGCGCCTAGTGGGTCAGAGGAGATCATCACTCCAGAGGCAGAGTGGATTGCTAAACAGGGCTTCTAGTGGTCTGATTCTGAGGAGGAGTAGCAGGAGTCTGACGAAGCACGTGATGACTGATTTCTTTCGCCTGAGCTACCACCTATGTCGTAGGTTTCCTCTTTCCCTTTGTGGTGTCTCGGGGCCAAAGGGGGAGAGAGTGTAGGATTTGCATCTTGTGACGTGCCGTGTTTATTTGCGTTTCGTTGGTCGAACCTTATCTGCTTTCGTTGGTTTGTGCCGTGTGTGTGAGACCTTCATATGGTGTGAGACATATGCACTCTACTCGTTATCTCGTTATTATATCTATGCTATCTACTAGGTTGTGAGCGGTTGCTTCACTGCCCTTAATATGTGCTCACATTATCCTCCTTACATCCTTGCGTAGTATCTTATTCTTTGTTGCAAGGAGTATATTGTTTGTAGAATATAGGGGGAGCATTGATCCTAGTATGTGTGATGTGCAGTCCAAAGCACTTTCTTATGTATTCACACATCTAGGGGGAGCTTACCTATATTCTATAACTTTGCTGGGTTTGCTTACTATTCTTATATATCTTTGTGCAAATCCCGTATTGTCATCAATCCACCAAAAAGGGGGAGATTGTAAGGGCATATTTCTCCCTAAGTAGTTTTGGTGATTGATGACAATGCTTTTGCGGACAAATCGTGTGCACTGAGCTTTTCAGATATATCTCACCTAGGCACAAGACGATTAAGTGCCCCTCGGAACCTATGGAAGACGGTGTTTCCTTTTGTTACTTTTCGATGGAATTGAGTCATAGGAAAGTCGTACTATTAAGAGGGGGTCCGCTTCGGAAAGGTTTGGGTGGAATCAACACGTACACGTCTATTCATTCGCACCACCTTTCCTTTGCTTCTCTGGAGCTCCGGTTGTTTTCCTTGTCGGTACAAAAACAGTGGCATCCTACTACTACCACTGCTTGGCATGCGGTAGTACCGCTCAAAGTATGCGGTAGTACCACACGGCCCCACGGTAGTACCGCTTCAGGGTTGCGGTAGTACCGCTCTATGCGGTAGTACCGTACCATGGACACGGTAGTACCGTGTGACCGGCCCAGCGTCGTAACTAGTACGGTAGTAGGCGCGGAAGTAATTTTTACTTCCGCGTCCTACGCGGTAGTACCGTCTCGGGTTTTTGCAACGACCATAAATCTGTGGATGTAGCCACGGATGTATTTTATTTAGTCCGCGCTTCTCCTCGGCCAGTCTGACCCTACCTTGCGGTAGTACCGCAAGGACGTGCGGTAGTACCGTTTCGGCAGTACTACCGCCCGGTGTTTTAACACAGCAGGGCTAGTACTGGCTTTACCGCGCCAGCGGTAGTACCGCACCCCGAGCGGTAGTACCGCAACTTATGTGCGGTAGTACCGCGCTCTGCGTGCAGATTTGTGGGATAACGGTTGGATTTGCCCTCCCACTATATATAGGGAGTCTTCTTCTCCAAGAAGACTTACCTCTTCCTCCCCAAGCTCCATTGTTGCTCAAAGCTCCATTTCCGCCCGATCTCTCTCCCTAGCCAATCAAACTTATTGATTTCCTCGGAATTGCTCGAGAAGGCATCGATCTACACTTCCACCAAGAGATATTTGATTCCCCCCACTAATCCCTTGCGGATCTTGTTACTCTTGGGTGTTTGAGCACCCTAGACGGTTGAGGTCACCTCGGAGCCATATTCCATTGTGGTGAAGCTTCGTGGTGTCATTGGGAGCCTCCAATTCGGTTGTGGATATAGCCCCAACCTTGTTTGTAAAGGTTCGGTTGCCGTCTTCAAGGGCATCACTAGTGGAATCACGGCACCTCGCATTGTGTGAGGGCGTGAGGAGAATACGGTGGCCCTAGTGGCTTCTTGGGGAGCATTGTGCCTCCACACCGCTCCAACGGAGACGTACTTCCTCTCAAAGGGAAGGAACTTCGGTAACACATCCTCGTCTTCACCGGCTCCACTTGTGGTTATTTCTTTCCTTTACTTGTGCAATCTCTCGTGGTATATCTTAGCTTGCTTGCTTGTGTGGTTGTTATTGTTGCTTCCTTTAAGTTGTCCACCTAGTTGCATATCTAGACAACTTACTTTGTTGCTAAGTTTAAATTGCTTAAGAAAATATAAAAATTGTTAGTTGCCTGTTCACCCCCCCTCTACTCAACCATATCGATCCTTTCAATTGGTATGAGAGCCTCGTCTCTTCATAAGGACTTTACCGTCCAAAGAGTATGGGTGACAATGTAGTCGAGATGGAGGGACACTCCGGTGGAACTCCGTCCTCGCCTACGTCCGATGGGGGAACCGCGGTCTCTCGTGAGGAGTTCAATGTGGTGATGGACACATTGAAAGAATCACTAACGACCAAGGTCAAAGGCATGTTTAAGGAATTACTTGAGGGACTCAAATTGTCCACCACACCGTTGGAAGTGGTTCTTCCGACTACCAACGTGTCGGAGGCTATTCCCGACAAGGGAGAAGCTAGTAGTGAGCAAGTCCCGGTTACTAAGAATGGGAGTGGGATTTTTGCCCACTCCGCTCCTCCTACCCACTATGGAGGACCCGTTCCTACTCCGCATTTAAATTCCGTTGGTCTTCCTCCTAAGTTTGTGAAAAATTCTGATTTTGCTACTTGGATGTTTCGCTTTGGACGCCATTTAAATCATTGTTCTACTAATATTTGGACAATCATTGAGCAAGGTTTCTACCCACATGACTCCAAGAGAAGCTGCGGATCATCAATTCAACGAGTCCGTTCTTTGCATACTTCAAGATGCTATCCCTCCCGAAGACATTGCACATCTTCGACCCTTCACCATGGCCAAGGAAGCATGGGAGCATGTTGGCTCCATGTACAAGGGAAGCGCAAGCATTCAACGCTCAAACTATGAAGTTGTGCAAGATGAAGCCGATGAGTTTGCTATGATCGAAGATGAAGATCCCCGTGAACTTTATCCGAGATTAACCACTCTTGCTGTCTCACTTCGAGATCATGGGAGCAAGGACACGGATGACAATTGGATCAAACGCAAGATTCTCAAGGCCATGATGCCTTACCACAAGGCCATGTCCTCCGTCATTCGTCAAAGACCGGACTTCCACACTTTGTCATCAAGTGAAGTGTTGGATGAGTTCATTGCCATGAGGATCTTGGACAAGACTGCCGACAATGCGGTTTTAAGAGCTCAACGATCAAAGAAGCCTAATCTTGCCTTGAAGGCTAAGGCTTGTGTGGAAGAAGAGGAGGAAGAGGATGACGATGGGAGTTGCCCTGAGGACACCAAATATGCCTATCATGAGCACATGGCTCTTGCATCACAGCAATTTTGGGGCAATAAGAAGAACTCAAGGCTCAACTTCAACAAGAACAACTCAAGTGGCAACAAGGGCAAGCAACGAGTGGGGACGTGCTTCAACTGTGGGAATGTGAGCCACTTTGTTATAGATTGCCCATATGAGAAAGGAGAAGACTATGGAGGCAAGCTTATCCGAAAGGACAAGGCTAAGTCTTATCCCAACAAGAACAACCTCAACAAGAAGACCCCTCCCAAAGGGTTGGTGGCCCAAGAAGAATATGTTGAGGATGATGATGATGATGATGAAGATGATGAGATGGTTACCATGGCCACCATTGCTATTGCTACTACTCCACGCTCATCTCTCTTCAACTCACCAAATGAGAACATCACTGCCAAGTGCCTCATCGCTAAGGCAACCAACAAGGTAACTCCCAACATCAACACTACCATCACCTCTAATCCTTCATTGACGGATTGTATTGATGAGAGTGAGGGGGCAGAGGAGGAAGATAATGAATTTGAGTTGTATATGAGCAAACTCAAGGGCAAACCCAAGAAGCACTTCGTTGCTCTCTTGGAACAACTTGGTGAGGCCAATGACATGATCGAGGCTCACGAGGAGACCATTTCTAAAATGGAAGGTCATAGTCGAGACTATGCCGATGAGATATCGGATCTCTCTAATGCTCTAGAGGAAGAGCGTGGTCTTCGTTTGGCTCTTGAGGAGTCACACAACGATGATCATGCTAAATTAAGGAAAGATCTTGATCATGCTTTAGTTGTCTCTCGTGTGATTAATTCCGAGAAGGCAAAGCTTGTGGTTGACCATGCTAGACTCAAGGAGGAGTTTGTTACGCTTGACAAGGCTCACAAGGCCTTGAAAGGTGTACATGCTTCTCTCAAGGAGTCTCATGATCAACTTCAAGTTTCGCTAACCAAGGAGAAAGCTATCTTTCCTCGCATGGTGTTGATTGATAATGCAAATGCTACTAACCCATGTTGCGAGCATGTGCATCTTGTTAAAGAGAATGCCAAGTTGAAGAAGCAGCTTGAGAAAGGCCTTGTGTAATGTATACAAGGTGAGAAGAACCTCAACGATCTTTTGAGCAATCAAAAGGAAGTTGTGGCAAAGGAAGGAATTGGGTTTGCTCCCAAGCCCAAGAAGAAGAAGAACGAAAAGACCAAGCAACCTCCTCCCCTCAAACAAACCTTTGTGAAAGAGGGAGAGGGTGCTTCTAAGAAAAAGAACAATGTGAAAAGTGGTGGAGTCAAGAAAAACCCCGCCATGCCATCAAACATAGCCGGCGGCTTTAATCCTTCATATGTTTTATGCCGTGCTAGTGATGGTCATGTCTTTGCTAAAATTGTTGGTTCTTCTTATGAGTACATTGAATGGTCTATTTTGGTTCCTAAGACCCTTGTTACTAACCTCAAAGGACCCATTACCAAATGGGTACCTAAATCCAAGCATTGATCTCATGTAGGAGTTTGCTTCCGGTGGGGGATCATGGTTGCTCGATAGTGGAGCCACAAATCATATGACCGGAAGCAAAGACTTGGTGGTGGACGTGCATCAAGGTTCATCCATGGCCACCAACGTCGAATGGGTGATGCTTCATCTTCTAAGGTATTGGGGCTTGGCAAGGTTGTTGTTTCTCATGATCTCACGATTGATAAAGTCGTGCTTGTTGAGTCCCTTGCATACAACTTACTTTCTGTTCGTCAACTTGCACTCATGGGCTTTGCCACATTCTTTGATATTGATACCGTGGCCCTCTTGTGGAGCAAGACTCTTAAAGTAGCCTATGTTGGACATGTTGAGAACGGTCTCTATGTGGTTAACTTCTCGGAGCAACCCACAAAGACCGCGACATGCCTAATGGCTAAAGTTGATGTGGGATGGCTTTGGCATCGCCGGTTAGCCTATGTCAATATGAGATCTTTGCAAAGTCTTCTCAAGGGGGACCATGACCGTGGACTAACAAATGTTAGCTTTGCCAAAGATCGTGCTTGCGGTGCTTGTATTGAAGGAAAGTTACATGAGATGGCTCACCCTCCCATGACTATCATCTACTCAAAAGACCGTTAGAGCTCCTTCACATGGATCTCTTTGGGCCTCCATCCTATGATAGTCTTGGGAGCAGAAAGTATTGCTTGGTGATTGTAGATGATTATTCAAGATACACATGGGTATATTTCTTCAAGAAGAAGAGTGAGACCCAACAAACCGTCATCAACTTTGCAAATGAAGCTCAACGTCAACATGATGCAAAGATCTTGATGATCTGAAGTGACAACGGCACCGAGTTCAAGAACTACTCCTTGGATAAGTTTCTTAGTGATGAGGGGATCAAACATCAATATGCCGCACCTTATACCCCTAAACAAAATGGTGTAGCGGTGAGAAAGAACCGAACATTGATGGACGCAGCAAGGACCATGATGGCAGAATTCAAGTCTCCATAGAACTTTTGGGCCGAAGCCATCAACACCGCGTGTCATCCATCCAATCGGCTCTATCTCCGCAAAGGCTTGAACAGGACTACGTATGAGATTCTTACCGGTAACAAGCCCAATTTCAAGTACTTCCGGGTGTTCGGGTGTAAGTTTTTCATCCTCAAGAAAGGTGCTCGTTTGTCTAAATTTGAGTCTAGAGCTCATGAGGGCATATTTGTTGGTTATGCTACAAACTCTCATGCTTACCGTGTCCTCAACAAGTCCAATGGACTCATTGAGGAGACGTGTAACATAGAGTTTGATGAGAATAACGGGTCCCAAGTGGAGCAAAGTGGTACTTGTGATGTAGGTGATGAAATTCCTCCTCAAGCCATAAGAAGAATGGGTGTTGGTTATATCCTACCCATTGAGGAACCCCTTGTGGCCGAAAGAGAAGGACAATGTTCCACACAAGTGGAACCATCATCAACCCAAGACCCACACACTTCCGAGGAACAAAGTGAAGGCCCTCAACCGGGCGAACCAGGCCAAGTGCAAGATCAATCACAAGATGGTGGTGAGCCACCAAATGATGCACAAGGCCAAGTTCTCTCCTCTGAGCAAGATCAAAATCAAGAGGAAGCTCAAGATCAAGATCAAGCTCTTGACGTCGCTCAAGATGATCAACTCAGTGCTCCTCAATTATCACTTGAAGAGCAATTGGAGCGTCGTGCTGCAAAAATTGCCTCCAGGCTTGCTTCTAGAGAACATCACATGGAGAATATTCTTGGAATCATCACAAAGGGGGTAAGCACTCGTAGACAATTAGCAAACTATTGTGCTCATCAAGCTTTTGTCTCTTGTCTTGAACCTCAAAAAGTCTATGAGGCGCTCGAAGACCTTGATTGGCTTAATGCCATGCATGAAGAACTCCACAACTTTGAGCGCAACAAAGTGTGGCGTCTGGTGGTGAGGCCAAAGGATAACCATAATGTCATTGGAACCAAGTAGATCTTTAAGAACAAGCAGGACGCTCACGGCATTGTCATTCACAACAAGGCGCGTTTTGTGGCTCAAGGCTACTCCTAAGTCGAGGGTATCGACTACGGTGAAACCTTTGCCCCGTTGCTCGCCTTGAATCTATCCGTTTGTTGCTTGCCTATGCTTCTCATCATAACTTTAAGTTGCAACAAATGGATGTGAAAAGTGCATTTCTTAATGGTCTTATTAATGAGTTGGTATATGTCAAACAACCCCCGGGGTTTGAGGATCCTAAGTTCCCCAATCACGTGTATCAACTCGATAAGGCACTCTATGGCCTTAAACAAGCCCCACGTGCGTGGTATGAGCATCTTACCGAGTTGTTGCAAGATCGTGGGTTTGAAATTGGGAAAATCGACCCCACTCTTTTTACTAAGAAGGTCAAAGGGGAGTTGTTTGTTTGCCAACTATATGTTGATGATATTATCTTTGGTTCACCTAACAAAGCTTTCAATGATGAGTTTGCCGCACTCATGACCACACATTTTGAGATGTCCATGATGGGAGAGTTGAAGTACTTCCTTGGGTTTGAGATTAAGCAAAGAAGAGAAGGAATCTTCATCAAATAAGCCAAGTACACTCAAGACATTCTCAAGAGGTTTAATCTAAGTGATGTCAAGCCGGCTACTACCCCAATGCCAACCAAGTGCCAACTTGACATTGATCCCAATGGTAAAGCGGTGGATCAAAAGGTATATCGTTCTATGATTGGTTCCTTGCTTTACCTTTGTGCATCTAGACCGGATATTATGTTGAGTGTGGGAATCTGTGCACGGTTTCAAGCCTCACCTAAGGAAAGTCACTTTGTGGCAGTCAAGCGAATCTTTCGATATTTGGCTCATACCCCAAACTTTGGCTTATGGTACCCAAGAGGAGCAAACTTCAACCTTTGTAGGTTTCTCTGATTCGGATTTGGCGGGAGACAAAGTGGATAGGAAGTCCACTTCCGGAGGGTGCCAATTCATTGGTTGCTCTCTAGTAAGTTGGTCTTCCAAGAAGCAAAGTTGTGTGTCTCTCTCTTTCACCGAAGCAGAGTATGTGGCAGCTGGAAGTTGTTGTGCTCAACTTCTATGGATGAGGCAAACTTTAAAGGATTACGGTGTAATTTGTGACAAAGTGCCCCTTTGGTGTGACAATGAAAGTGCCATCAAGATTTCTCTCAAACCGGTGCAACACTTCAAGACGAAGCATATTGAGATTCGGTATCACTTCATCCGGGATCATATTCGGCGAGGAGAAATAAAGCTTCACTATGTCAACACTCATGATAACCTTGCAGATATCTTCACGAAGCCATTGGATAAAGCAAGATTTCGCGAGTTAAGGCATGAGCTAAATATCATATATTTGAGCAATGTGGCTTGAAACCTTGCACACCCTCCTCCCACTCAACATGATTATCTTGCCTAGATGTAGGCATGGACATAGGGGGAGTATTGTTCTCTCAATGAACTCTTCCTCCCCCCATTATGCATAAATCGATCAAGTCTTTATTTTTTTACCATGTTAAATGGTGAGTGCTTCAAGATGAGTGTTGCTCATGGTCCCCAAGGATAGTTCTTCGCGGTGCCATACCAAATAACTCAAACATGGGTGGCTTCGGCCACCGACCTCCTTCAAGGAGGAGTGTCTCGTGTGTTGTTCCAATTGTTTGTTGTCTTTCTTTCCGTTTGCCGTGTGTGTGCGCTCTTGCCCGGAGTTGCGTTGCTTAAGCCTTCTTGTCGAAACTTGCATTTTCTTCAGGGAGCGGTACTACCGTGAACTGTCACGGTACTACTGCAAGGAGAACTCCGGTACTACCGCAACCAGCACGACAGTAATTTTTTACTACCGCTGGAAGAGCGGTACTTCCGCCCGGGAGGTACTACCGCGATGACCGCGGTACTATCGCTTTTGTTTGAACGACTGGGGGTTATAAGCGGGCAGGGGGAGTTCTAACTCCCCCACACCCATTCATCTTGTCTCCCCCACGTCGCCTCTCTCTCTCTCTCTCTCTCTCTCTCTCTCAAGAACGGCGCCGGAGGACCTCGCCGGATCTCCGTCCCCGGCCACTCTCCTCGCATTCCGACCGGTGGGATCGTTCCCCACCTCTACCTCTTGCCATGGATGAAGGTTTCTACCCAAAACCCCCTCTTGTTTTTGCCCGTTTGTTGTTTCTAGGTTTTGGGGAGATGCATGTTGTTCTTGTGTTCTTTTTGTCCTTATCCATGGAAGATTAGGGTGTAGGAGAGTTGTAGTGCAGTAGAAATGCTAGTAAGTATGTTGCTACCAAGTTGTTGTGATCAGTCGTAGTACCGTTCGCCCGTTCTACGCGTTCATTGTTCATATCCGCTTTCGGATCTGACCCCGAGCGGTACTACCGCTGGCTGACAGCGGTACTACCGCTCTGCCGCGTAACGATACTACCGCTCCTACAGAGCGGTACTACCGTGATGGACGCGGATGTAATTTTTTAGTACCGCGTCTAGTGCGGTACTACCGCAACACTTCGATGCGGTACTACCGCCCCCTAGGCGACACTAAAAATTTACTTCCGCAAGCTTCGACCAGTACTACCGTTCGGTCCACACCTACTTCATAGCACATACATATTATCTCTTCTACATGTTTCTTGTGATTTATTGTGGCTTTTGCATTGATTCTCTTTGTCTTTCTTTCGTGTTCTTGTGTTTGTGTCATAGGTGGTGGCTCCAGTTCCAATGTCCGTCGCTCGAATCCCAGCCGTGACACCGGGTCTAAGCGTCTGCGCACTCAAAGTGATGTTCCTGAGGGCTCCAATGCCCCCCAACGCAGAACCAAGACCACTGCCACCAAGAACAAGGAACCAGCTATGACCATGGAGGAGATACCATCACATGAGTTCATTACTAGGAGGAAGATCAACCCCTATGTAGATCCCCGAGCTTAGTTCCATGGAGATGAATTATTCTGGACCAAGCAGCAATATCGTATCTACACAGAGGTACTCAAGAGCAAACACAACCTATATGTGGATGCACATTGGATTGACATGACACACATGAGGAAGGAGGAGCACCGGGCCTGTTTTGCTGAGTCTCTAGATCTTGTGGAGCAGTTTGGCATTGAGCACATCATGACATTTCAGATGGACTTTGACCCAGAGATTGTGGCACAGTTCTATGCTTCGGTTCACTTCCATCCTAAGGAGGAATGCAACATGACTTGGATGACAAATGGACATAAGATGACCGCTACACGGAAGGACTTTATGGATCTACTTCAGGTTGATGATGAGGGGCTCCACACTCCTGTTGGAGCTCGCCTCATGCCAATCAAGAATCTGCCAACAAGGACCGGTTGCTGCCTTTCTATGTGGAGAAGACGCTCGCTAGTGGCAAGAAGACTTGGGTGATGAACCCCTTTCTGGATATCATGCACAGGATCTTCCGCAACTCCTTGTTTCCTCGCAATGGGGACAAGGACAAGGTACATGCATACCTCGTGGACATGTTGCTTATGTGTGAGGAAGCCCACAGTGCTCAGACTCAACCACTTGATATCTCACATATCATGTGGTGTGAGCTCCGCTTTGCGATTTTCACTCGCAAAGTGCCTATCTACGGTCCATTTCTGTTTTTGCTTATCTCCAAGACTTGGGAGAAGCTTTACCCTGATGAAGAGTTTGAGGCTCCTCACTGGATCCGTCATGAACCTATCAGACTTCGCATCAAGAGTCGATGGGCTAACACCACTACCTGTGCAGAGGCTGCTGCAGCTCAGATGGATGAATATGAGGAGCCAGTGGAGGAGGAGGCAGCTGATGGGGACAATTCTGGAGGGTATGCTCCCCCTCGTTGGAGCCCTCGTGGGCTAAGAAGCTGAAGAGGAAGATGAAGGCTCTGTTTTGTATGCAGGCAAAGGGGAAGTACAAGGCTCATGTGACTCACAAGCAATCTCGCCAGCGTGGCAAGAAGATAATGAGGATCTTTGGTGAGGATGCGCTTAATGGGTCAGAGGAGATCATCACTCCAGAGGCAGAGTGGATTGCTAAACAGGGCTTCCAGTGGTCTGATTCTGAGGAGGAGGAGCAGGAGTCTGACGGAGCACGTGACGACTGATTTCTTTCGCCTGAGCTACCACCTATGTCGTAGGTGTCCTCTTTCCCTTTGTGGTGTCTCGATGCTAAAGGGGGAGAGAGTGTAGGATTTGCATCTTGTGCCATGCCGTGTTTATTTGCGTTTCGTTGGTCGAACCTTATCTGCTTTCGTTGGTTTGTGTCGTGTGTGTGAGACCTTCATATGGTGTGAGACATATGCACTCTACTCGTTATCTCTTTATTATGTCTATGCTATCGACTAGGTTGTGAGCAGTTGCTTCACTTGCCCTTAATATGTGCTCACATTATCCTCCTTACATCCTTGCGTAGTATCTTATTCTTTGTTGCAAGGAGTATATCGTTTGTAGAATATAGGGGGAGCATTGATCCTAGTATGTGTGATGTGCAGTCCAAAGCACCTTCTTATGTATGCACACATCTAGGGGGAGCTTACCTATATTCTATAACTTTGCTGGGTTTGCTTAGTATTCTTATATATCTTTGTGCAAATCCCGTATTGTCATCAATCCACGAAAATGGGGGAGATTGTAAGGGCATATTTCTCCCTAAGTAGTTTTGGTGAGTGATGAAAATGCTTTTGCGGACTAATCGTGTGCACTGAGCTTTTCAGATATATCTCACCTAGGCACAAGACGATTAAGTGCCCCTCGGAACCTATGGAATATGATGTTTCCTTTTGTTTCTTTTTGGTGGAATTGAGTCACAGGAAAGCCGTACTATTAAGAGGGGGTCCGCTTCGGAAAGGGTTGGGTGGAATCAACACGTACACGTCTATTCATTCGCACCACCTTTCCTTTGCTTATCTGGAGCTCCGGTTGTTTTCCTTGTCGGTACAAAAACAGTGGCATCCTACTACTACCACTGCTTGGCATGCGGTAGTACCGCTCAAAGTATGCGGTAGTACCGCACAGCCCCACGGTAGTACCGCTTCAGGGCTGCGGTAGTACCGCTCTATGCGGTAGTACCGTACCATGGACACGATAGTACCGTGTGACCGGCCCAGCGTCGTAACTAGTATGGTAGTAGGCGTGGAAGTAATTTTTACTTCCGCGTCCTACGCGGTAGTACCGCTTCGTGCAAGCGGTAGTACCGTGTCAGGTTTTTGCAACGACCGTAACTCTGCGGATGTAGCCGCGGAGTATTTTATTTAGTCCGCGCTCTCCTTGGCCAGTCTGACCGTGCCTTGTGGTAGTACCGCAAGGACGTGCGGTAGTACCACTCCGGCAGTACTACCGCCCGGTGTTTTAACGCAGCAGGGCTAGTACTGGCTTGTACCGCGCCAGCGGTAGTACCGCTGGGCCGTGCGGTAGTACCACAACTTATGTGCGGTAGTACCGCGCTCTGCGGGCAGATTTGTGGGATAACGGTTGGATTTGCCCTCCCACTATATATAGAGAGTCTTCTTCTCCAAGAAGACTTACCTCTTCCTCCCCAAGCTCCATTGTTGCTCAAAGCTCCAATTCCACCCGATCTCTCTCCCTAGCCAATCAAACTTGTTGATTTCCTCGGGATTGCTTGAGAAGGCATCGATCTACACTTCCACCAAGAGATATTTGATTCCCCCCACTAATCCCTTGCGGATCTTGTTACTCTTAGGTGTTTGAGCACCCTAGACGGCTGAGGTCACCTCGGAGCCATATTCCATTGTGGTGAAGCTTCGTGGTGTCGTTGGGAGCCTCCAATTCGGTTGTGGAGATAGCCCCAACCTTGTTTGTAAAGGTTCGGTCGCCGCCTTCAAGGGCACCACTAGTGGAATCACGACACCTCGCATTGTGTGAGGGCGTGAGGAGAATACGGTGGCCCTAGTGGCTTCTTGGGGAGCATTGTGCCTCCACACCGTTCCAACGGAGACGTACTGCCTCTCAAAGGGAAGGAACTTCTGTAACACATCCTCGTCTTCACCGGCTCCACTTGTGGTTATTTCTTTCCTTTACATGTGCAAGCTCTCGTGGTATATCTTAGTTTGCTTGCTTGTGTGGTTGTTATTGTTGCTTCCTTTAAGTTGTCCACCTAGTTGCATATCTAGACGACTTACTTTGTTGCTAAGTTTAAATTGCTTAAGAAAAGATAAAAATTGTTAGTTGCCTATTCACCCCCTTCTAGTCAACCATATCGATCCTTTCAACTGACATGGACGCCTGGTACAACCCATGACTGCTTAGGCAAAGGTTCTGCAATCACTTGCGTCGTCGGCCTCGCTGCAGCGCGCGCCGAGCCATGATCTAGCTGTTGCGATGACACTTGGTCCAGCCATGGGGCGTAGCATGGAGCTATCCTCATCACCATGACCTCTATGGAACCAGGGGTTGTTGCAACGTTGGGATTGCCTCCATCTTCTCCAACGGCGCAGCCGGTGTCGGTGTCAAAACTGACGGATCTCGGGTAGGGGGGTCCCGAACTATGGATCTAGGATCGATGTGTAATAGGAGACGAGGGACACGATGTTTACCCAGGTTCGGGCCCTCTCGAAGAGGTAAAACCTTATATCTTGCTTTATTATATTGATGGGTGTATGAGGATTACATGGTTGATCTACCACGAGATCGAATGAACTAAAGCCTAGATGAGTCGGATGGTTCTTATTTTTCTAGCCTCTACGGACTAAACCCTCCGGTTTATTTAGGCACCATGGGTATCTAGGGTTACACATAGTCGGTTGCTAATAAGGGATAGACACACATACATCATTGATCTTGTCTTAAAGTGCACGCCAAGTCTTCGGAGCTTTCCTTATAGGACACGGGGTAATCTGATGCCCGGCCTTCCTCAACAGAATCTGAAATGGTCCACCAGTCCGGCCCATGACAGATAGGCCGGCGGGCCGAGGGTCATCGACTTTGTAGACCAGTTACTTCTGTCAAAAGGTCGTCCAAATTATCTCCGGCCATACATTCGCGGAACGACGTCATAGGACCTGAAGTGCTTAATCTCGAAGGCCAGCTATCCTAGTGTAAATAGTGCCTTATCTGACAACTTTTGGCAAATGGTCACTACCAGTCACAGCCACCAACCAGTTATGAAAACTCGATAGGAGGTTCGAGACCGCTGTTTCATTGGCATGTCTCATCAATATGGAGCTCGTGCACAATTTTTAAGGTATATGATCAATGATATGGGTTATCCCATGCGCGCCAAACAACATAATTATATTGGGAAGTGGTGAGGTCTGCGGCGCAGTAAAAGGACTCTTGGGCTTATGACAACTTATAAAAAGGGAAGCAGATACCAAGTTCTCACTACGCCTTCACTTCCACCATTGTTGTTGCCTAATATGTCTCCAATGTATCTATAATTTTTTATTGTTCCATGCTATTATATTATCAACCTTGGATGTTGTATATACATTTACTAGCAACTTATATCATTTTTTGGGACTAACCTGTTGACATGGTGTCCAGTGCTAGTTGTTGTTTTGTGCTTATTTTTTTACTTTACAAATTATCAATATCAAACAAAGTCCAAATGCCACAAAACGTTTTGGAGATTTTTCCGCCCAGAAGATACCCAGGGAGATAAAGGAGCACATGAGGGGAGGCCCTTGGGGACCACTAGGCACCAGGGCATGCCAGGAGGCCCATGCGTGCTCTGGTGGGTAGTGGAGCCCACGGGAAGCTTCCAGACCTACCTCCGGCTCTATAGATACTCTAATATCCGAGAAACCCTAGGGGAGTCGATGAAATACCTTTTTCATCACTGCAAGTTCCAGAACCACGATATCCAATCTAGAGGCCTTTTCCAGCACTCTACCGGAGGGGTCAACGATCATGGAGGGGTTCATCATCATCCTTGCTGCCCCTCCTGAAAGGGCATGTCCCTTCCTATGTGGTTTTGGTGATTGATGACAATGCGTTTGCGGACTAATCGTGTGTGCTAAGTATTTCAGAGATTAATCCATTGACACGAGATGATTATCTTCCCTCGAAGCTGTAAGCACAAGACGTGTTATCTTCCTCGGTTTTTGTTTTGGTGGACTTGAGTCGTAGGAGACACCGTACTATTAAGAGGGCGTCCACATTGGAAAGGCCAGGGTGGAATCATCACATACACTTAATTTCGGCACCCTCATCTCCTTTCTTGGCTTGGAGCTCTCCACATCTTTCATATGGATGCTTTTGTTGTTGGGCACGGTAGTACCGCCTATACCTACCAAGCGGTAGTACTGCTGCGCAGCGCGGTAGTACCGCTTGGGGCATATGTGGCAGTTCCGTTCCAATAAGGCTCCACTTCCGCATCGATTCGAGGAGCTCTTTTCTCGTGTCGGGTTCTACGGTAGTAGCAACGGCAGTAGCAGCGGTAATACCGCTTATAAGCGGTAGTACCGCCACCACCACCGCGGCTACTACTGTCGTGGGAACGATTCCGACAATAATAAGGTATAGGGTAAAGGAGCATGATCTATCGAGATTCATATGGGTGACACGGTGGTTTTAGCGAGTTCGGGCCTCTCGCGGTGGAGATAACAACCCTATGTCTCGTGCTCCGGAGAGGCTTTGTTTATCTCTGTATGTATCCAGAGATTACAATGTGTGAGAGAGGGAGGAACGTATCCTCATGCCCGAGTTCAGTCCTGAGACTAATGGCGATAGAGAGAGAGAGAGAGAGGGGAAGAATGAGAACCTATCTAGTCTAGTGGTGGGGGTGCCTTATATAGAGTGTGCCACTCCCTCACCTCCTATGTTACAAATTGGGCATTGATGCCATAATGTCAGCCTATTACTAAGGTGACGATTCGAGTGCCTTGTCGACTGTTGATCTTTGCATATCCGAGCGAGTTGTACGATCGAGTGGTCGACTGTTATCCGAATGGATGGTATGCTGCTTGTCCGAGTGGATAGTACATTGCTTGTCCGAGTGGATAGTATGTATGTATGAAATTTATCTGGACACACACGCTGTGTGGACCCCATGCTTTATGATATTTTCGACCTTTTGTGGGCCTACCTGTTATGCCTATCCTCAACCTTAGCCCCCGAATCGATTGCGATTTTGCAGAACGAGTTTGTGAAAGACACAATTTGGCCCGAGTGATTACGGAAATACTCGGTACCCGCCATCGTGCTTTCAGACAACCAAGGTTTGAACAAAATCACAATGGATTCCGGCACTGCGATTCCTGATTGATCTGGGGTAAGTGCCCACGAGGAGCAACTTGGTGACATTCGTTCATCTCTCGGAAGAGGTTAACTCGTGATCAGAGTACGGGTGTGTCATTAAATCTGGGTAACAAGATTGACGCATGGACTACTCTCTCGGAGAGATGCCATTCTTATCCCGGAGGAACATCAATATAAGTAGACCCAAACTCGTGAGTTTCACGCTTTGAGTCCTAGAAGAAGGGTCAAAACAGGTCCACGGAGGAGAGTTAAACTCACCTTATAGGATTTTTTCCTGTAGTCGACCGGAGCCTTAGAACTTTTTTGTTTTTGTTCGTCACTCGGAACGGTCAGGCCATACCGAGTGGAGATTACTCCAGTGGGGGCACGCTGAGTGCACCCACTGGGTGTAGTCCTCGAGACCGCCGTTGACTACGGGCAGTCGGCGAGGGTGTGAGAGAACTAAAAATCTTCTTAGTTGGTATTGATCGAACTTGTTCCTCTCCGACTTGGATGTCGAGTAGTACTTGAGGATCTGGTATTGGTCTTGATCAAGCAAAATGTTTCTTTTTGGCTTCTCTTCCAATGGGGGCACGCTGAGTGCACCCACTGGGTGTAGCCCCCGAGCCTTTGTCGGACTAGATGAGTCTGGCCGAGGGTTTAAGTTTCTAGCGAACCTCCATGCAACCGGCACGGTAAATATATTTTAGTCAGAAATTGAGTAAATCGGATGGATCTTTACGCACTTGGCATGGTAAATAAGCTCAGTCTGGAGCTGAATTAGTCGGACTGATCTGGATGTAGTGGTGAAGACACGTCCAACTGATGGTGATGCACAGGGCGGACGAGGGGCGGGGACGTGTACAACCGAGTGACGACGCGCGGGGCAGACGAGTGGTGAAGACGTACACAACCGAGTGGCGAAGCGCGGGGCGTCCGACTGGAGAAGACGTGCACAACCGAATGGCGACGCGCGGGGCGGTCGAGTGGTGACGAATTGCGTAACCGAGTGGCGACGCGCGGAGCGGCCGACTGAAGAAGACGTGCACAATCGAATGGCGACGCGCGGGGCGGTCGAGTGGTGAGGAAGTGCGTAACCGAGTGGCGACGCGCGGGGCGGCCGACACGTGCACAACCGAATGGCGACACGCGGG
>LR738715.1:544925374-544963939 GCA_902687465.1 Secale cereale | reverse complement strand
GACCAACTGATAGGCGACGCACGGAGCGGCCGAGTGGTTATGAGATGACCAACCGATAGGCAACGCACGGAGCGGCCGAGTGGTTACGAGGTGACCAACCGATAGGCGACGCACGGAGCGGTCGAGTGGTTATGAGGTGACCAACCTATAGGCGGCGCACGGAGCTGCCGGGATGTGATGAGGTGACCAACGGATAGGCGGGCACGGAGCGAACGAGTGGTGATGAGGTGACCAACCGAGTGAAGTAGACGCGTCCCGCGGAGTGTCGATGCGCGGGGCGTCCGAGTGATGTAGACGTGTCGAGCTGAGTGGGGACGCGCGGGGCGTCCGAGTGATGCAGAGGGGTTCAGCGAAGTGACGATGCAGACGCATCCAGTGAAGTGGTGATGCACTAGTCGTCCGAGTGATGTAGACGCATCCCGCAGAGTGACGACGCGCGGGGCAGCCAAGTGATGAAAATGTGTCTCACCGAGTGACGGCACACGGGATGGTCGAGTGATGGAGACACGCACAACCGAGTGACGACGTGCTGGGCCAGTGATGCTGGCGTGACCAGCTGAGCGAAGGTGTGCAAACGGCCGAGTCATCATCTGCATGTCATGTGTTATTCGCCTGAAGGAAACGTCCATCCGAGTGAACTGCTATCCGCGGAAGACGACCGGACAAAAGACCCTGCAAGTTAGCAGCAAGTATAGCCACGATTTTTTTTGCTGGATCAACACTTCCCTGAAAGTTAGCAGGTATTGCCAGCATGGCCACGGAGTTAATGGCATGCATGCATGCACTAATTAACCGGCGCCGAAGCAACACACTTATGGTTGCAATAATTAGGCAAGTGACGTTGTAAATCCTCACCAATTGGCTGCTTAATGAGGCGATTTTACCTTGGCCGCTTAGGCCCTTCCCAGTGCTCCATGTTGGACAGGTGCTAAGCATGCCACATAAGCTAAAAAATGACATGGCACAATAATTAAAGAGGAGAGAAAGCACTTTGGTGACCCCAGGAAGAACCAATGCCAAGTGCGTGAACCTAGGCAAACTACTTAAATGAAAGAAGCTGACCAATGCATGAAAGAGTTTAGGTGCTAAATCATTTAATAAAGTGGGCTTAGCAACAACAAGTTAAGCACCTATGCATTGAGGAGTTGAGTTGCTAAGCTATTAAATGCACTTAGCACCTTGCTAAGCTATTAAATGCACTTAGCACCTTATCTAAGCACCTTTGCATTGGAAGAGGTCTTAATGAGGCGATTTTACCTTGTCAAAGCGGAGCCAGCGGGGTTGCCTATTGGTGGGAGCCGTCCTTCTATTTTCTTGCATGGTGCATGCGGTTAATAATTGAGGAGGAGGCCCATGAACTTAATAATCAAGGAGAGAGAAGGAGCTGCCCGATTGGTTTCGCCGGAGAAGGAAACTGCCCGAGCGGAGGTGGATGCGGTCGTCCGCCATCGAAGTAACCTTTCCGTCGTGGAGACGGCTGCGAGTCCAGGCTCAGTGGTACGAGTTCTCGACCCTATTGCCGAGGCGGCGACCTTGGGCATTGACCCCACAGCGGCCTCGGCACCGACGGCCTCTGCTAATGATGTCGACGAGCCGCCGGTGTGTTGTGCCAGGCAGTCGATGGCAGAGGGGGCTGCTGCTACTCGCACTATGTCGAGCAGTCGAAAGGGAAGGTAGAGGACATCGTGTGTCCACACCGGCGTGCCATGCTGAGCAATCAACGGTGGAGCAAGCTGTCGGAGGGTGGAGCTATGGTGCGTCCGTGCCGCCGCCGTGCAGCTGATGCCTCATCACTTGGGAAGCCGATCCATTTTGGATGACGCTGCTACAACGGGCTGCGCTAGGCTGCTGTGGAGTGGTCGTCTTCGATGACACGGAGAGGCCGGCTGAACGTCGTCATTGTTGGTGCTGCCGAGCAGAACCCGTCCACGTGAGGTGACCACCTGAACCGGTGTCTATTGCCTTTCTTGCACACGCTTGAATCGATCGGCATAAGTGCACAAACGTGTGGACATGCAAAAGAAATAGAAACCAATCAGCAGGTCATTGATTGATCGTTAGATCATAATCGGATATCACTCAGAAGAGAGAAAACTCCTGATCCGTCCGTTACTGATTCATCGGGTGAAGATGTATCTTTTCCCCTCCTTTTTTGATGCTTCAATTATTCACCGCGGAGACAAACAATAGGAATTGTAAGAACGGGAAACTTGATATAGATGAATAAATAAAAAAACATTTGCATCATGGCTCGATAGACGCCATGCCCCACGGTGGGCGCCAACTGTCGTGGGAACGATTCCTACAATAATAAGGTATAGGGTAAAGGAGCATGATCTATCGAGATGCATATGGGTGACACAGTGGTTTTAGCGAGTTCGGGCCTCTCGCGGTGGAGATAACAGCCCTATGTCTCGTGCTCCGGAGAGGCTTTGTTTATCTGTGTATGTATCCGGAGATTACAATGTGTGAGAGAGGGAGGAACCGATCCTCATGCCTGAGCTCAGTCCTGAGACTAATGGCGATTGAGAGAGAGAGGGGAAGAATGAGAACCTGTCTAGTCTAGTGGTGGGGGTGCCTTATATAGAGTGCGCCACCCCTCACCTCCTATGTTACAAATTGGGCATTGATGCCATAATGTCAGCCTATTACTAAGATGATGCTTTGAGTGCCTTGTCGACTGTTGATATTTGCATATCCGAGCGAGTTGTACGATCGAGTGGTCGACTGTTATCCGAGCGGATGGTATGTTGCTTGTCCGAGTGGATAGTATGTCTGCACGAAATTTATCTGGACTCACACGCTGTGTGGACCCCATGCTTTATGACATTTTCGACCCTTTGTGGGCCTACCTGTTATGTGTATCCCCAACAACTACCACTCTCCTCTTCCGTGCCTCGTCTTTTACACTGGGCGGTAGTATCGCTGGGGGCCGCGGTAGTACCGGTGTCACCTGCGGTAGTACCGCTCCACCCAGCGGTAGTACCGCTCTGTGCAGGCAGAAAAGGGGGTAACGGTTCACTTATCCCCTCCACTATATAAAGGGGTCTTCTTCCTTGAGAAGACTCACCTCTTCTCCCCCAAGCTCCATTGTTGCTCCAAAAGCTTATTTTCGCCCGATCTCTCTCCCTAGCCAATCAAACTTGTTGATTTTCTAGAGATTGGTTGAGAAGGCCCAGATCTACACTTCCACCAAGAGAAATTTGATTCCCCCCACTAATCCCTTGCGGATCTTGTTACTCTTGTGTGTTTGAGCACCCTAGACGATTGAGGTCACCTCGAAGCCATATTCCATTGTGGTGAAGCTTTGTGGTTTTGCTGGGAGCCTCCAATTAAGTTGTGGAGATAGCTCCAACCTTGTTTGTAAAGGTTCGGTTGCCGCCTTCAAGGGCACCAATAGTGGAATCACGGCATCTCGCATTGTGTGAGGGCGTGAGGAGAATACAGTGGCCCTAGTGGCTTCTTGGGGAGCATTGTGCCTCCACACTGCTCCAACGGAGACGTACTTCCCCTCAAAGGGAAGGAACTTCGGTAACACATCCTTGTCTCCACCGGTTCCACTCTTGGTTATCTCTTACCTTTACTTGTACATGTTTTATTGTGATTTATTTCTTGCTTGATTGTATCCTTGTTATTGTTGCACCATATAGGTTGCCAACATAGTTGCACATCTAGACAACCTATTTTCTTGCTAAGTTTAATTTGGTCAAGAAAAGCTTAAAAATGTTAGTTTCCTATTCACCCCCTCTAGTCAACCATACCGATCCTTTCAATTGGTATTAGAGCCTCGTCTCTTTATTAAGGACTTTACCGTCCAAAGAGTATGGGTGACAACGTAGTCGAGACGGAGGAACACTCCGGTGGAAATCCGTCCTTGTCTACGTCCGATGGGGGACCCTCGGTCTCTCGTGAGGAGTTCAATGTGGCTTTGGACACATTGAAAGACTCATTGACGGCCGAGGTCAAAGGCATGTTCAAAGAATTTCTTGAGGGTCTTAAATTACCCACCGCACTGTTGGAAGTTGTTCGTCCCACCAACAACATGTCGGATGCTATTCCCGATAAGGGAGAAGCTAGTAGTGAGCATGTCCCGGTGACTAAGAATGGGAGTGGCATCTTTGCTCATTCCGTACCTCCCATCAATTATGGAGGACCCGTTCCCTCCCCGCATCTAAATTCAGTTGGTCCTCCCCCTAAGTATGTGAAAAATTCTGATTTTTCTACTTGGACGTTTCGTTTTAAATGTCATTTAAATCATTGTTCTACTAATCTTAGGAGAATCATTGAGCAAGGTTTCTACCCGCATGATCCATACAACTTAACTCCAAGAGAAGCCGTGGATCATCAATTCAATGAGTCCGTTCTTTGCATTCTTCAAGAACCCATCCCTCCCGAAGATATTGCACATCTCCGACCCTTCTTCGTGGCCAAGGAAGCATGGGAGCATGCTGTTTCCTTGTACAAGGGAAGTGCAAGCATTCAACGCTCAAACTATGAAGTTGTGCAAGATGAAGCCGATGAGTTTGCCATGATCGAAGATGAAGAACCTCGTGAACTTTATCGGAGACTAACCACTCTTGCGGTCTCACTCTGAGATCATGGGAGCAAGGATATGAATGAAAATTGGATCAAGCACAAGTTTCTCAAGGCCATGATGCCTTATCACAAGGCCATGTCCTCGATCATCTGCCAAAGACCGGACTTCCACACCTTGTCCTTAAGTGAAGTGTTGGATGAGTTCGTTGCCATGAGGATCTTGGACAAGACCGCGGACAATGCGGTGTTACGAGCTCAATGATCAAAGAAGCCCAACCTTGCATTGAAGGCCAAGGCTTGTGTGGAAGAAGATGATGAAGATGAGTGTTGCCCCGAAGACACCAATTTTCCTATCATGAGCACATGGCTCTTGCATCACAGCAATTTTGGGGCAACAAGAGGAATTCAAGGACCAACTTCAACAAGAATAATTCAAGTGGCCTCAAGGGCAAGAAACAAGTGAGGACGTGCTACAATTGTGGAAATGTGAGTCACTTTGTTGTAGATTTCCCATATGAGAAAAGAGAAGACAATGGAGGCAAGCTTATCCGAAAGGACAAGGCCAAGTCTTATCCCAACAAGAAGAACTTCACCAAGAAGACTCCTCCCAAAGGATTGGTGGCCCAAGAAGAGTATGACGAGGATGAGGATGATGAAGAAGATGACGAGATGGTTACCATGGCCACCGTTGCTATTGAAACAACTCAACGATCATCCTCTTCGACTCACCAAATGAGAACATCACCGCCAAGTGCCTCGTGGCTAAAGCCACCAACAAGGTAACCCCCAACATCAATTATGCCATTACTTCTAATCCTTCGTTGATGGATTGCATTGATGAAAGTGAGGGGCGGAGGAGGAGGAAAATGAGTTTGAGTCTTTTATGAGTAAGCACAAAGGTAAACCCAAGAAGCACTTCGTTGCTCTCTTGGAACAACTTGGTGAAGCCAATGACATGATCGAGGCTCACGAGGAGACCATCTCTAAAATGGAGGGTCATAGTCGAGACTATGCCGATGAGATATCAGATCTCTCGAATGCTCTTGAGGAAGAGTGTGGTCTTTGTTTGGCTCTTGAGGAGTCACACAACGATGATCATGCTAAATTCAAGAAAGATCTTGATGATGCTTTAGTTGTCTTTCGTGTGCTCAATTCCGAGAAGACAAAACTTGTGGTTGACCATGCTAGATTTAAGGAGGAGTTTGATACACTTGACAAGGCTCACAAGGTCTTGAAGAATGTACATGCTAGCCTCAAAGAGTCTCATGATCAACTTCAAGTTTTGCTAACCAAGGAGAAAGCCACTTTTCCTCGCATGGTTTTAATTGATAATGCAAATGCTACTAACCCATGTTGCGAGCATGTGCATCTTGTTGAAGAGAATGCCAAGTTAAAGAAGCAACTTGAGAAAGGCCTTGTGTCTTGCATACAAGGTGAGAAGAACCTCAACAACCTTTTGAGAAATCAAAAGGAAGTTGTTGCCAAGGAGGGAATTGGGTTTGCACCCAAGCCCTAGAAGAAGAAGAATGACAAGATCAAGAAACCCCCTCCTCTCAAGCAAACCTTTGTGAAGGAGGGAGAGGGTACTCCTAAGAAGAAGAAGAACAATGTGAAGGGTGGTGGAGTCAAGAAAAACATTGCCACTCCATCCAACAAAGCCGACGACTTTAACCCGTCTTATGTGTTATGCCGTGCTAGTGATGGACATGTTTTTGCTAAATTTGTTGATTCTTCTTATGAGTACATTGAATGGTCTATTTGGTTTCCTAAGACCCTTGTTACTAACCCCAAAGGACCCATTACAAAATGGGTACCTAAATCCAAGCATTGATCTCTTGTAGGAGTTTGCTTCCGGTGGGGGCTTATGGTTGCTCGATAGTGGAGCCACAAATCATATGACCGGAAGCAAAGACTTGGTGGTGGACGTGCACAAAGGTTCATCTATGGCCACCAATGTCGAATGGGGTGATGATTCATCTTCTAAGGTATTGGGGCTTGGCAAGGTTGTCGTTTCTCATGATCTCACGATTGAGAAAGTCATGCTTGTTGAGTCCCTTGCATACAATTTACTTTCCGTTCGTCAACTTGCACTCATGGGCTTTGCTACATTCTTTGATATTGATACCGTGGCCCTCTTGTGGAGCAAGACTCTTAAAGTAGCCTTTGTTTGGCATGTCAAGAACGGTCTCTATGTGGTTAACTTCTTGGAGCGACCCACTAAGACCGCGACTTGCCTAATGGCTAAAGTTGATGTGGGATGGCTTTAGCATCACCGTTTAGCCCACGTCAATATGAGATCTTTGCAAAGTCTTCTCAAGGGGGACCATGTTCGTGGACTAACAAATGTTAGTTTTGCCAAAGATCGTGCTTGCAGTGCTTGTATCGAAGGAAAGCTACATGAGAAGGCGCACCCTCCCACGACTATCATCTACTCCACAAGAACTTTAGAGCTCCTTCACATGGATCTCTTTGGGCCTCCGTCCTTTGATAGTCTTGGGGGTAAAAAGTATTTCTTGGTGATTTTAGATGATTATTCAAGATACACTTGGGTATACTTCTTCAAGAGGAAGAGTGAGACCCAATAAACCGTCATCAACTTTGCAAATGAAGCTCAACGTCAACATGATGCAAAGATCTTGATGATTCGAAGTGACAACGGCATCGAGTTAAATAATTACACCTTGGATGAGTTCCTTAGTGATGAGGGGATCACACATCAATATGCCACACCTTATGCCCCTCAACAAAATGGTGTGGCGGAAAGAAAGAACCGGACATTGATGGACGCGACAAGGACTATGATGGCGGGTTCAAGTCTCCGTACAACTTTTGGGCCAAAGCCATCAACACCGCTTGTCATGCATCCAATCGGCTCTATCTCTGCAAGGGCTTGAACAAGACACCATATGACATACTTATCGGTAACAAGCCCAACCTCAAGTACTTCCGGGTGTTCGGTTGTAAGTGTTTCATACTCGAGAAAGGTGTTCGTTTGTCTAAATTTGAAGCTAGAGCTCATGAGGGCATATTTTTTGGTTATGCTACAAACTTTCATGATTACCGTGTCCTCAACAAGTCCAATGGACTCATTGAGCAGACGTGTAACGTGGAGTTTGATGAGAATAACGGCTCCCAAGTGGATCAAAGTGGTACTTGTGATGTAGGTGATGAAATTCCTCCTGAAGCCATAAGAAGAATGGGTGTTGGTCATATCCTACCCATTGAGGAACCCCTTGTGGTCGAAGGAGAAGGACAATGTTTCACTCAAGTGGAACCATCACCAACCCAAGACCCACATGCTTCCGAAGAACAAAGTGAAGGCCCTCAACCTGATGAGCAAGGCCAAGTGCAAGATCAACCGCAAGATGGTGTTGATCCACCAAGTGATGCACAAGGCAAAGTTCCCTCTCCCGAGCATGTTCAATATCAAGAGTAAACTCAAGATCAAGAACAAGCTCATGACGACGCTCAAGATGATCAACTTATAGCTCCTCAACTAACACTTGAAGAGCAATTGGAGCGTCGTGCTGCCAAAGTTGCTTCCAGGCTCGCTTCTAGAGAGCATCACATGGAGAATATCCTTGGAAGAATTACAAAGGGGGTAAGAAATCGTAGACAATTAGCAAACTATTGTGCTCATCATGCATTTGTCTCTTGTGTTGAACCCCAAAAGGTCTATGAGGCGCTCGAAGACCCCGATTGGCTCAACGCCATGCATGAAGAACTCCATAACTTCGAGCGCAACAAGGTGTGGCGTTTGGTGCCAAGGCCGAAGGAGAACCATAATGTCATTGGAACTAAATGGATCTTTAAGAACAAGCAAGACGTTCACGGGATTGTCATTCGCAACAAGGCTCGTTTGGTGTCTCAAGGCTACTCCCAAGTCGAGGGTATCGACTACGGTGAAACCTTTGCCCCCGTTGCTCGCCTTGAATCTATTTGTTTGTTGCTTGCCTATGCTTCTCATCATAACTTTAAATTGCAACAAATGGATGTGAAAAGTGCTTTTCTTAATGGTCCTTTTATTGAGTTGGTGTATGTCAAACAACCCCCGGGGTTTGAGGATCCTAAGTTCCCCAATCATGTGTATCAACTCGATAAGGCGCTCTATGGCCTTAAACAAGCCCCACGTGCGTGGTATGAGCATCTTTCCAAGTTGTTGCAAGATCGTGGGTTTGAAATTGGGAAAATCGACCCCGCTGTTTTTACTAAGAAGGTCAAAGGGGAGTTTTTGTGTGCCAACTATATGTTGATGATATTATCTTTGGTTCACCTAACAAAGCTTTCAATGATGAGTTTGCCGCACTCATGACCGCGGAGTTTGAGATGTCCATGATGGGAGAGTTGAAGTTATTCCTCGGGTTCGAAATCAAACAAAGAAGAGAAGGAATCTTCATCAAACAAGCCAAATACACTCAACACATGCTCAAGAGGTTCAATCTAAGTGATGTCAAGCCGGCTACTACTCCAATGCCTACCAAGTGCCAGCTTGACAATGATCCCAATGGTAAAGAGGTGGATCAAAAGGTATATCGTTTTATGATTGGATCCTTACTTTACCTTTGTGCATCTAGACCAGATATCATGTTGAGTGTGGGAATTTGTGCACGGATTCCGGCCTCACCTAAGGAAAGTCACTTTGTTTCTGTCAAGCGAATCTTTCAATGTTTGGCTCATACCCCAAGCTTTGGCTTATGGTACCCAAGAGGAGCAAACTTCAACCTTGTAGGTTTCTCGGATTCGGATTGGGTAGGAGACAAAGTGGATAGGAAGTCAACTTGCGGAGGATGCCAATTTATTGGTTGCTCTTTGGTGAGTTGGTCTTCCAAGAAGCAAAGTTGTGTATCTCTCTCCTCCACCGAAGCCGAGTATGTGGCGGCCGACAGTTTTTGTGCTCAACTTTTATGGATGAGGCAAACTTTAAAGGATTATGGTGTCATTTGTGACAAGTACCTCTTTGGTGTGACAATGAAAGTGCCATCAAGATTTCTCTCAACCCGGTGCAACACTTCAAGACGAAGCATATTGAGATTCGGTATCACTTCATCCGGGAGCATATTCGGTGAGGGGAAATTGATCTTCACTATTTCAACACTCATGATAACCCTGCAGATATCTTCACGAATCCTTTGGATGAAGCAAGATTTCATGAGTTAAGGCATGAGCTAAATATCATAGATTTGAGCCATGTTGATTGAAACTATGCACACCTCCCCATACTCATCATGTTATCTTCTTTAGATGTAGGCATGGACATAGGGGGAGTGTTGTTCTCTCAATGAACTTTCTCTCCCCCCATTATGCATAAATCGATCAAATCTTTCACATCTACCATTGTTGATGGTATATATGTGCTTCAAAGATGAGTACTGGTCATGGGCCCAAGGTTAAATTCTTCACGGTGCCATACCACTTCACTCAAACATAGGTGGCCTAGGCCACCGCCCGCTCTTTCGAGAGGTGTGTGTTTGTTGTCTTGTTTTCTCTTTGCTTTTCTGCTTGTGTTTGTGGTGTTCCCTCTGATATCTTGTGATCCTCTTTCTCTGAGCTAAGTGTTTTCCTTTCTAAAAGAAATTGTGAGCAAAAAGTCAGTCTAGAGTACTTTTTCTGAGTTGGGCGGTACTACTGCTGGGAGCGCACGGTACTACCGCTTAGTAACTTAAGCGGTACTACCGCCTGGCCGAGCGGTACTACCGCTGCGGGGCGAAACTGGGGGGTTAAGTGGGGGGGGGGAGGTCGGGGAGTTCCTCTCCTCATACCCATTCGCCCCCATCTCGCTCTCATCTCCAACGAAGAACAAGCCGCACGAGGTCGCCGGTGGGCTGCCTCCTCCGGGCCGTGCTTCACCTTTTCCTTCGGTGGGATCGATCCTCACCCCTTCCTCAAGCCATGGATGCCGGTATTGCCCCCCCATTTCCTTCTTGTTGCTTCTAGTTTTCAGATCTAAGTTTTAGGGGCAATAGGTGTGCATTCCGTGATTTCCGGCCAAATCAAGGCTTGAGTAGGATGGTGAAGACCTCTAAACTGCTAGGATTGATCTTTGGTAGGACTATTTTTGTTTTTAGCCTCCCGGTAGTATTGGAGTGGACACGGCATCTTGGGAACCGCCGTTCCCCCGCCTAGAGCGGTACTATCGTTGGAGGTGGTACTACCGCCTGTTCTATGCGGTACTACCGCTGGAGGCCAACTTCCACAATAACCCTACAAAATATAGATTTTTGTTCCTTTTTCTCGTGACTTATGTTCGTTCGTTCGTGCTGTTTTTCGTGTTTGTGTGTTTGGCTCCAGGAGATGGCCCTTCGGAACATCCTGCCCGTCCCGTCAACCCCGGGCGCACCGGTTCAAAGCGCTATCGCACCTCTGAGGTAGCAGGTGGTTCTGCAAGTGGCTCTGCTAGTGTTCCTTCCTCAAGTGCTCCGCCGTCTCAGTCTCAGCAGCCGTCCAAGAGTACTGCAAAGAAGCCAGCCAAGAAGGCCAAGTCTGTCACTGAAATGTCGAACAAGGAGATTTGGGAGAGGCGTCGGTGCAATCCCTGTGAGCATGAGCAAGATCCCTCCCTTGTCAACCGTCTGTTTTGGAACCGCTTTCAGTATGCAACCTACTTTGATGTGCTCAAGGCCAAGAGGAATCTCTTTGTTGATGTTTGCACCATCGACATTGCTCATTTGGAAAAGGACATTGCTTACTTTGGTGAAGCTCTGGAGATGTTCAAACAGCTGAATATTCTCGACATCATGTCATTCAACAAGGACTTTGATGCAGATCTGGTGGCTCAGTTTTATGGCACTGTCCATCTTGGCACCGATGCAGAAAGGACTTTGACTTGGATGACTAATGGCAGGTGTCTGGTGGTCAAGTGGAAAGCATTCATGGAGCTTCTTGGTGTTGAAGATCACGGGCTTGAGAGCTCAGTTGGTTTTCGACCTCATCACAATTCCACCTCCACTCACAAACAGAATCTATGGCCTTATTGTACTATGAAGGTCAACCCTGAGACTCAGAAGGAGACGTATGAGCTGCCTGTTTTTCTGTATATCCTTCATCGCATCTTCTGGGAGACTATCTTCCCTCGTATTGGGAACCAGGATATGGTTCACTCATATCTTGTGGACATGCTACTTTTCTGCCAGCATCAGAAGGAAAAGAACACTGGAGAAACATTGGATATCTCTCATGTCATGTGGTCTGAACTGTTGTCTACCATCTCTGAGCGTAAGTGTCCTATCTATGCTCCTTATATCATGCTCCTGATTGAGAAGGCTTGGGAGCACACCTATGTTGGGTACCAGCTGGAGACTGGCGAGTTGGTCTCTCACGAGGTCAAGAGGCTTAGAAGGAAGGATCTCTGGAACACTCCGATCACTCGTTCTGATATTCCGGTTGGTGCTGATGATGCTGAGGCAGAGGTTGATCATGATGATGATTATTATTATGTTCCATCTGGAGCGGAGCCCTCTTGGGCAAAGAAGCTCAAGAGTAGGATGAAGAAGTTGTTCTGCATGGAGTCTCACGGACAGTAAATGGCCCATGTGTCTGAGAAGAAGTCCAGGACCCGTCATAAGGAGCTCATGCGCTAGCTTGGTGCCACGGTAGTCAGCGGCTCTGAAGGCCGTATAACTGATGAGGAAGAATGGGTTCAACAGCACTACCACTGGACTGACTCTGACCCCGAGCAGCCCCCAGCCGATGATGGAGGTGCAGATGATCACACGGCGATGTGATGATGTTGTGCTTCTCTCTGTCCCCTTTTCGATGTCTCGATGCCAAAGGGGGAGATGTGGATTTGCGTATTGCGAGTGTGTTTCTCGTTTTTAGGCTTTGTCTTTCCTTCTCGCAAACTTTCTTTGTTTGTCTGGTTTGGTTTGTGTTCGTGAGACCCAGTTACCGTTACTATGTGTGAGACCTATGCTACCTATGCTACCTGAAGTATGTCGAGTTCTTTAGTAGGTTGTGTGCTTATTTCCTGATTCTATCCTTACTCACCTACTACTTTACTCGCTTATGTCTCCTCACTGTTAGATGTTATCGGACTATAAAATTTAGGGGGAATGTTGATCCTAGAGGGCGTGCTTTGCATTCCAAAGGCAACTCATTTAAATGCACACATCTAGGGGGAGCCCGTCTATATTTTGTAGTCTTTGGGTTTGCTTACTCCTATTGTTAATATATTCTGTGCAAATCCTGTGTTGTCATCAATCCACCAAAAGGGGGATATTGAAAGGGCATGTCGCTTCCTATGTGGTTTTGGTGATTGATGACAATGCGTTTGCGGACTAATCGTGTGTGCTAAGTATTTCAGAGATTAATCCATTGGCACGAGATGATTATCTTCCCTCGAAGCTTTAAGCACAAGACATGTCGCCTTCCTCGGTTTTTGTTTTGGTGGACTTGAGTTGTAGGAGACATCGTACTATTAAGAGGGGGTCCGCATTGGAAAGGCCAGGGTGGAATCATCACGTACACTTATTTTCGGCACCCTCATCTCTTTTCTTGTCTTGGAGCTCTCCACATCTTTCACATGGATGCTTTTGTTGTTGGGCGCGGTAGTACCGCCTATGCAGCGGTACTACCGCTTGGGGCATATGTGGCAGTACCGTTCCAGTAAGGCTCCACTTCCGCGTCAATTCGAGCTCTTTTCTCGTGTCGGGTTCTACGGTAGTAGCAACGGCAGTAACAGCGGTAGTACCGCTGCCACCACCGCGGCTACTACCGCTCTCCTCTTCCGTGCCTCGTCTTTTACACTGGGCGGTATTACCACTTGGGCCGCGGTAGTACCGTTGCCACCTATGGTAGTACCGCTCGACCCAGCGGTAGTACCGCTCTGTGCGGGCAGAAAAGGGGGTAACGGTTCACTTATCCCCTCCACTATATAAAGGTGTCTTCTTCCTTGAGAAGACTCACCTCTTCTCCCCCAAGATCCATTGTTGCTCCAAAAGCTTATTTTCGCCCGATCTCTCTCCCTAGCCAATCAAACTTGTTGAATTTTTAGGGATTGGTTGAGAAGGCCCAGATCTACACTTCCACCAAGAGAAATTGGATTCCCCCCACTAATCCCTTGCGGATCGTGTTACTCTTGGGTGTTTGAGCACCCAAGACGGTTGAGGTCACTTCGAAGCCATAACAAGCATACAAGCTTCATGGTTTCGTTGGGAGCCTCCAATTAAGTTATGGAGATAGCCCCAACCTTGTTTGTAAAGGTTCGATCGCCGCCTTCAAGGTCACCAATAGTGGAATCACGGCATCTCGCATTGCGCGAGGGCGCGAGGCGAATACTGTGGCTCTAGTGGCTTCTTGGGGAGCATTGTGCCTCCACACCGCTCCAACGGAGACGTACTTCCCCTCAAAGGGAAGGAACTTCGGTAACACATCCTCGTCTCCACCGGTTCCACTCTTGGTTATCTCTTACCTTTAATTGTACAAGTTTTATTGTGCTTTATTCCTTGCTTGCTTGTATGCTTTTATTATTGCATTATATAGGTTGCCAACGTAGTTGCACATCTAGACAACCTATTTTGTTGCTAAGTTTAATTTGGTCAAGAAAATCTAAAATTTGTTAGTTGCCTATTCACCCCCCCTCTAGTCAACCATATCGATCCTTTCACCTCCGATGATGCGTGAGTAGTTTACCACAGACCTACGGGTCTGTAGTTAGTAGCTAGATGGCTTCTTCTCTCTTTTTGATCTTCAATACAATGTTATTCATGATGTTCTTGGATATCTATTTGATGTAACTCTTTTTTACGGTGTGTTTGTTGGGATCTGATGAATTGTGAGTTTATTATCAGATATATCCATGCATGATTGCTATAGTCTTGTATTTCTTCTCTGGTTTATTGGTTTGGTTTGGCCAACTAGATTGATTTATTGCCATGGGAAGAGGTTCTTTGTGATGGGTTCGATCTTGCCGTGCTCAATCTCAGTGACAGAAAGAGACATGACACACATGTATCATTGCTATTAAGGGTAACAAGATGGGGTTGTTCTGTTGTTCATACGTGAGTTTTCCTTGTCTACATCATAAACTTAATACACTAGATGCATATTGGATAACAGTTGATGTGTTGAGTAATAGTAGTAGATGTAGAATCATTTCAGTCTACTAATCTTGAACATGATGCCTATATACATGATCATTGTCTTGGATATTGTCATAATTATTTGCTTTTCTATCGATTGCCCAACAGTAATTTGTTTACCATGATATTTTCTTGAGAGAAGCCTCTAGTGCAATCTACGACCCCCGGGTCTATTTCCTATTAAATTATTTCAGATCTATTCAATCAAAAACACAAAAATATTATGCTGCAATTTATTTACTTTTATTTTATTTGCATCTATCAATCTATCTATTATCAAATCTCAATACCGTTGAGGGATTGATAACCCCTTTACGCGTTGGGTTGCAAGTATTTGTTGTTTGTGTGCAGGTGTTGTTTACATAGTGTTGCTTGGTTCTCCTACTGGATTGATAACCTTGGTTTCATAACTGAGGGAAATATTTAACTCTGTTGTGTTGCATCATCCCCTCCTCTTCGGGGAAATACCAACGTAGATCACATGTAGTAGGAAGAGTTTCTGGCGCCGTTGCCTGGTAGGATTCAAGTCAAGATAACCTCCTGTCAACTTGCCAATTTCTGGCACCGTTGCTGGGGAGACATCATCAACATCTATCAAGTACCTACGCATAAACTCTCATCTCCTTGCAGTTTACCTTATTTGCCATTTGCCTCTCGTTTTCATCTCCCCCACTTCTAAAACGTTTTCTGAAAAATACAAAAAATACTTGCCTTTTTATTTGCCTTTTTCTTATCAAATCTTTTGTTTTCTTGTGATCATGTTTGCGTAGTCAGGATGTCTCAAAGAAAGTGTTATGATGTTCCCTATCCTAACATCTTGATTGAGATTGAGAAAAATACCAAAGAATACATGGCTATGTAATTCGAGCAAAATAATTTTTTACCAAGGAACTTAAAGAACATTCTATTTTGTTAGATGCTATAATGAAACAACTTTACCATGTCAGCAAAGAAGTTGCTAATCTCCCATCTTAGTATGCTCACACTAAAAATTTGCTAGGAAAAATATTTTGATGCACAAGCTACACTAGTAAATCAAATGGCAGCTAAGCCAGAATCTCTAGAAGGTAGTAATGATGAAGAGATTAAAAGGATTGGTGTTTCTTCTATTGATTCCTTGTTTAGTAATGTTAAAATTGATGATAAGGGAACTAAAGAAGAGCCAACTTTATCTATAAGGCGTTCCCATAATTCGAAGGGTGAAAACTTGTCGAAAAAAGTGATAAAAGTGGGTTTGGAGAGGTAAAAACTTTAGCTAGTGATGTGTCCACTCCTTTGGATTACAAAGACTTTAGTTATGATAGTTGCTCTTTGATTGAATGTATTTCTTTGCTGCAATCCATGTCAAATTCAGCCAATGCCTATGAACAAAAAAACTTTTACTAAACATATTATAGAAGCGTTAATGAAAGCCTTAGAAGAAAAGTTAGAATTAGAGATTTCAATTTCTAGAAAATTATATGATGAACGAGAGCCTACCATTAAAGTCAAAATAAAAAATTATTAGTGCAATGCTTTATGTGATTTGTGTGCTAGTGTTTTCACAATTCCGAAATCTCTATGTGATGTGCTAAGTCTTACCAATATGGAGGAGTGTTCTCTTAATTTGCTCATGATGGATTCTACTATTAAAAAGCCTGTGAGAAGAATCAATGATGTTCTTATTCTAGCAAATAGGAATTATGTGCCCATAGATTTAATTGTTCTTGCTATCGATTGCAATCCGTCTTGTCCCATAATACTTGGTAGACCGTTTTTACGAACTATAGGTGCCGGGATTGATATGAAAGAAGGGAATAGTAAATTTCAGTTTCCATTAAGAAGGGAATGGAACACTTCCCTAGAACTAAAATTAAGCCACCATATGAATCAATCATGAGGGCAACCTATGGATCAAAAACCAAAGATGACAAAACTTAAGATCTACTCCCTCCATTCCTAAATATTTGTCTTTTTAGAGATTTCAACAAGTGACTACATACGAAGCAAAATGAGTGAATCTACACTCTAAAATATGTCTACATACATACATATGTTGCAGTCCATTTTAATTTCTAGAAAGACAAATATTTAGGAATGGAGGGAGTATGCATTATGCCTAGCTAGCGGTGTAAAACAATAGCGCTAGTCGGGAGGCAACCCAATAGTTACCTTCTAAATTTTCTTCTTTCTATTTTTTAGTAAATACACAATTATACTATTGTTTTGATTGTGTTTTAGTTGTTTAATTAATGTTTGGGCCAAGCAAAGCCTTTGGGTTGATTTGGGTGATCGTTGATATGATTTTGTGCATTAACATAAACTTTCGCGTCCAATAGCAGAACCGTCTGCAATTGCTGGAGCGTGAAGAATTTCTGATTTTTTTACACATCATTGATATACAAATTGCCCATGTTGTCCTAATTTTTCAGGATATTCACAGCTACAAAAGTATGAGTAAAAATTACGTCTTTCCAGAATGTTCTGTTTTTGACAGATTATGTTTTTGTTGCATTATGTGCTTATTTTGATGAATCTATGGATTGTATTGAGGGGTATAAGCCATGGTAAAATTAGAATACAGTAGATATAATGTAATAACAAAATATGAATGAGTTTGCAATATCACTTAAAGTAAAGATTGGTTTTATTATACTAACGGATCTTACAAGGTTTAGTTTAGTTTTGTGTGATTGAAGTTTTCAAGTTTTGGGTGAGATCACGATGGATGAAGGAATAAGGAGTGGCAAGAGCCTAAGCTTGGGGATGCCCATGGCACTTCAAGGTAATATTCAAGGAGAACTAAGCAACTAAGCTTGGGGATGCCCCAAAAGGCATCCCCTCTTTCTTCCAATGACCATCGGCAATTTTACTTGAGGCTATATTTTATTCGTCACATATCACGAGTTTCACTTGGAGCGTCTTGTAGTATATGAGTCTTTGCTTGTTTTGCATTTTAGTTTGTCACAATCAACCTTGCTGGACACACCTATTTGATAGAGCAATAATGATATCTTGATTTATTAGAATTGCCCTATGTGCTTCACTTAAATGTTTTGAGCTATGGAATTGCTCTTGCACTTCACTTATATCTTTTTGAGCACGGTGATGGTTTAATTTTTGAAGAAATGCTCTCGTCCTTCACTTAGATTATTTTGAGAGATGGTAATATTTTAAAGAAATACGCTCTCATTCTTCACTTAGGTAATTTTGAGAGTTAGTAGAATTTTTGAAAAAAACCTCTAATGCTTTAGTTATATTATTTTGGGAGATGGACATTTTGAAGAAATATTTATGGTCTCATGCTTCACATAAATTTGTTTGAGAGATTGTTATTAGCAATGGTAATATGCTTTAAATATGAACTTGGTCCCAAAGTGATAGATATTCAAGAGGGATATAATGAAAACTTTCATGAAGATGATTAGATATTAAAACTTGATTCCTTGCAATAGTTTAGTGATATGGAGATAGTGATATGTTAGTCATGTTGGTGAGTAATTATGCTTTAGTGAGAATATTGGTGTTAAGGTTTGTGATTCCCTATGCATGCACGTAAATTCAAAAGTTATGCAATGAAGTTATATCCTACTTGTGGTGCATTATTTAGTGTTAGTTATGTTTAATGCTTGTTTATGATTGTTTTCATTTCTTGGTTGGTAGCTTCTCAATCTATTTGCTAGCCTTTATTTGTACTAAGCGGGAATACTACTTGTGCATTCAACTCCTTAAACCCAAGTTGTGCCAAATGAGTCCACCATACCTAATTATATGCGGTATTTCCATGCCGTTCCAAGTAAATTTGTATGTAGCAATGATGATCCACAAGTATAGGGGATCAATTGTAGTCCTTTTGATAAGTAAGAGTGTCGAACCCAACGAGGAACAGAAGGAAATGACAAGTGGTTTTCAGCAAGGTAATGTCTGCAAGTGCTGAAATTGTAAGTAGCGGGTAGTTTGATAGCAAGATAGTTTGTAACGAGCAAGTAATGGTAATGGAAAATAGTATGCAGCAAGGTAGCCCAATCCTTTTGAGGCAAAGGATAGGCCAAAATGGTTTTCTTATAATAAGCCAGGTGTTCTTGAGAGCACACTGGAATTTCATTTAGTCACTTTCACCATGTTGACTTGATTCGTGTTTGCTACTTTGATAATTTGATATGTGGGTGGATCAGTGATTAGGTGTTGTTCTTATTTGAACAAACCTCCTACTTATGATTAACCCCCTCGCAAGCAACCGCAACTACGAGAAAAGTATTAAGATAAAATCTAACGATAGCATTAAACATTTGAATCCAAATCGGTCCCTTACGAAGTAGCGCATAAACTAGGGTTTAAGCTTCTGTCACTCTAGCAACCCGTCATCTAATAACTACTCCACAATGCATTCCCTTAGGCCCAAATATGGTGAAGTGTCATGTAATCGAAGTTCACATGACACCACTAAGGGAATCACAACATACATATCATCAAAATATTGAACACATATCAAGTTCACATGTTACTTGCAACATGATTTCTCCTGTGACCTCAAGAACAAAAGTAACTACTCACAAGTGACAAACATGTTCATGATCAGAGGGGTATTAAATAGCATAATGGATCTGAATATATATTATTCCACCAAATAAACCATATAGTAATCAACTACAAGATGTAATCTACACTACTAGTCACCCACAAGCACCAATCTAAGTTTCCGGTACAAAGATTGAACACAAGAGATGAACTAGGGTTTGAGAGGAGATGGTGTTGTTGAAGATGTTGATGGAGATTGCCCTCCCCAAGATGGGAGAGTTGTTGGTGATGATGATGGCGATGATTTCCCCCTCCGGGAGGGAAGTTCCCCGGCGGAATCGCTCCGCCGGAGGGCAAAAGTGCTCATGCCCAAGTTCCGCCTCGAGACGGCGGCGTTCCGTCCCAAAATTCCTCTCCAGATTTTTTTCTAGGTCAAAATGACTTATATACCAGAAGATGGGCACTTGAGGTGGACCGAGGAGGGCACGACCCACCAGGGCGCGCCCAAGTGGATTGTGCCCACCTGGTGGCCCCCCTCTGGTAGTTATTTGCTCCAATATTTCTTATTTATTCCATAAAAATTCTCGTGAAGTTTTAGCTCATTTGGAGTTGTGCATAATAGGTAGCCTGACGTTGCTTTTTTAGGTCCAGATTTCCTGCTGCCGATATTCTGCCTCTTGATTCAAACCTTGCACATTATGAGAGAAAAGGCATTAGAATTTCTCCAAAAGGCATTATTATGCATGAAAACACTATAAATAATAGTAGGAAAACATGATGCAAAATGGACGTATCAACTCCCCCAAGCTTAGTCCTCGGTTGTCCACAAGCAAAAACCGAAATCAAAAAACATGTCCACATGCTTAGAGAGAGAGAGAGGTGTCGATAGAAACAAAATACGAACATAGAAGCATCGTGCATATTATTGTAACACGAACAAACTTTATTAAAACATAATGCACGTAGCTCTATCATATAACTTCTCATGAACAAGTAACAATTCATCACACTATTGAAGTATAAACCATAAACTCTATTGAAAACCAACAAACTATGTTCTCAGTCAGCTTTGCAATTCAATTCATCATCTTTTCAGGAAGGGTCACGTATCGGAGCCCTTAGGCAAGTCCATATACTCAACCATCATATAATATTCTATGATTGCTAACACTCACCTCATACACATGGGCAAAAAGTTTCAACCGGACACATAGAAAGATAGGGGATTGTAGTTTTGCCACCCAACGTACTCACCTCAAGGGTGATGTCAACAATAATAACTCATGAGCACCCATATCCAGCTGGACATATGTGCCTATATCTTTCTTCACCACATGATGCTTGCCAAAAGATAAAATAAAAAGGAATAGAGAGGTAAACTTTGACTCAGCATAAAAGGAAAAGATAGGCCCTTTGCGGAGGGAAGCAGAGGTTGTCTTGCGCTTTTTTGTTTGTATGCTCAATCTCTTAGTGCAAAAGAACATCGCGTTATATTGCCCCTCATGATGTCAACCTTTATCATGCAGTCTGTCGCTTTTATTCTTTGCCATCACAAGTTCGTACAACGCTCAATTTTCTCTTACACTAAATGATCTTACATATGTAGAAGCAATTTTTATTGCCCTTTTTGCACTGATGGCAACTTACTTGAAGGGTCTTACTCAATCCATAGGTAGGTATGGTGGACTCTCGAAAAAGATTTGGTTTAAGGGTTTTTGGATGCACAAGTAGTATCTCTGCTTAGTGCGGAATTTTTGGCTAGAAAAGATATTGAGCAAGCACCACATGTTAAAGGATCTATGACAATATAACTTCTATGTGGATATGAACAAATATAAGTGATTACATTGTCTTCCTTGTCCAACGTCAACCGTTTTGGCATATAATATTTTGATGGGAGCTCACAATCACAAAAGATGTCCATGATAATATATTTGCATGTAAATGTTATCTTCCCTTATTAATTCTTTCATGAATTGCATCATTGACCAATGCTATGTTTGTCAATTTCCAATAATTTTTACTACTCATACTTTTCCTTATGTGATGTCATTACTTACCATAAGATTAGCATATGATCCTTTTCATTTATTTTCTTTATTTTTATTGAAACAAGAAGTAAATAAAGGTAGACTCAAACTAACTTTATTATATAACTCACACACGATTACATAGACAGATAGATAGATAGATCACTAAGCAAACTTATGAAAGAAAGATCAAACTAAATTTTTATTCAACTAAAGCAAAAAGATAACTATAGATCGAACTAAGATAGAAAAAGGTAAAGATAGTGATGTGATACGATACCGGGGCACCTCCCCCAAGATTGGATCAAGCCAAGGGGAGTGCCCATACCCAATACTCAATTCTCCTTTGGTGGTGAAGAATATGTTGGTGGTGGTGACGTAGTAGTGAGCTCTTCCAACTTGCGTCGTAGGGTAAAATTTGCATCTCTTAGGTCTTTGTTCTCTAGCTCAAGCTTCATTATCTTCTCGCACAGAGCTTCCTTTCCTTCATGTCAGAAACAAGGAGGAATTGGCTCTTCGTCATCCTCCTCACCCATGGACCAGGCATATGAATGCTTAAAGACATAAATGTCAAGAGATTTGTGGGAGACAGGGCTCTCTTCCTTGCAGTTTTGAGATGACATATTTTCATATCTGCCAGAAAACAGTAAAAAAAAAGAACAGAGTATTTCTCCACGATACGAAGGTCAATAGGTTCGGGGGGTATATAAAGATTGTTTTATCTTGGGAAACAAGCAAACGGGAGAATAACGGAGTCCGAAAGGTACTCCAGGTGGGAACCACCCACCTGGGCGCGCCTGGCTTGTGTATCGTGCCCACCAGGGTTGCCTTCGTGGTTGCTTCTTATTTTCCTAATTTTTATAATATTCCAAAATTGACAAAAAATATTTTTGTGGATTTTTCGGAGTCCGTTTACTTACCATATCATGTACCTCCCTTATTTGATGATTCCCGAGTGTTCTGGAAGGTTTCTTTTATGTGTTCTTCTGGTGTCATGGTTTGGATGATATTGCTTTCAACATTAATAGGCGTACCTGAGATATAATGTTTGATTCTTTGACCATTGACCACCTTCGGGTTTGTACCTTCGGCATTATTTATTTTGATGGCTCCAAAATGATAAACTTCCTCGATGACATAAGGCCCTTCCCATTTAGAGAGAAGTTTTCCCGCAAAGAATCTAAAACGAGAGTTGTATAATAAAACATATTCACCCACTTTGAAATCCCGCTTTCGGATTCTTTTATCATGCCATCTTTTAACTTTTTCTTTGAATAGCTTGGCATTTTCATAAGCTTGGGTTCTCCATTCATCTAGTGAGCTAATATCAAATAACCTCTTTTCACCAGCAAGTTTGAAATCATAGTTGAGTTCTTAATTGCCCAATAAGCTTTATGTTCTAACTCAAGAGGCAGATGACAAGCTTTTCCATAAACCATTTTGTAAGGAGATATACCCGGATTTTTGTAGGCTGTTCTATAGGCCCAAAGTGCATCATCCAATTTCTTGGACCAATTCTTTCGAGACCTATTGACAGTCTTTTGTAATATCAATTTTATTTCTCTATTGCTAAGTTCAACTTAACCACTAGACTGAGGATGATAGGGTGATGCAATTCTATGGTTAACCTCATACTTGGCAAGCATTTTGTGGAAAGCACCATGAATAAAGTTTGAACCACCGTGAGTCATTAAATATCTAGGGACTCCAAACCTTGGGAAAATAACTTCCTTAAGCATTTTAATAGAGGTGTTGTGATCAGTACTACTAGTTGGAATAGCTTCTACACACTTAGTAACATAATCAACATCAACCAAAATATGAGTATACCCATTAGAGGAAGGAAAATGTTCCATGTAATCAAAACCCCAAATGTAACATCCCAAATTTTCAATTTGGAATGTTATACATAGATCATATTGCATTGCATATTTATTTGCAATTTTGTTAGTGGCGATCCTCGAAATTCTAAGCAACTCAAGGACCTACGGAGAGAGTTGGGAATTCTACCGTTTTCTATTTAAGTTTACTCGAATACCGGTACGAGGACAGTGTTGGTTTTAATTATTTTTCTCTCCTAAAAATATTTCTAAATAAAATATATGAGTGGAGATAATATGACTTCTCCAAAATAACAGAAATATTGGAGGAAAAATGTTAAAATCATTTTTGGTATTTTTCTGGATTTATTTTGCGATTTTATTTGCATAGGAAAAATACGTGTTTTTCAAAATTGCATTTAGGTCTGGGAAAAATGTTCACTTTGTCCTAAATATTATTAGAGGACGGTGAAAATTTATTTCAGAATTTTTGGACTCCGTTTAGTATTTTTTTTCTCCCGTTTTAGTACGTGAGGACTCTTTAAAAAAACGGGAACCGACTTCGGGCCGTACCCGGCCAGGACTTCGCGGCCTGGGGCCTTTATAAGGCGCCGCCCTAGCCCGTGAAGCCAGCCCGCTCTCCCCGCCTCTGCCCTAGCCACCGCCGCCAGCCGCCGCCGTCGCCGGACCCGCCGCCGGTGTTGACTTTTCTAAGGTAGCCGTCGGTTTTCTTTTAAAACCGATTGGTTTTTTAGAAACCCTAGATTCGTTTTTAAGATTAGATCGGTTTTCTTTCCGGTTTAGCTATTTAGCGGACGTTCGTCCGTACGTTCGTTTTAACGAACGTAGTTCACCCGTTAGCCGCAGACAATGAACGTTCGTTCGTTAGCCTGTTCGTCAGTTTTCTTTTTCGGGGTATTTATCCGCGATTATTCTGATCACAATTTCTGCCCTGATCTTGTTTTTTGTTTTACTTTTCGCTCGAGAGTCGGAATCAGGTGATTCAAAATCCCAGATCTTCGTCTCGACGCCCTCTTTCCGTTTAACCAACTTGAACAAGGTTTTGGCTACCGTAAAATTTGACTTTAGACCAATTAGTAACCGGAGCTCGTTTCTTTTGAAGTTTGAGTTTCGTTGCTTCTTTCGATTTGATTCTTTTTGCAAACCGGAGTTCTTAAGTTGAACCTTCTGGTTAGATCTTATCTTTTGGAGCTTTGTTTGTGCATCATTGCTTGATTGCTTATGTATGTTATTGTTTGCTTGCGATATAATACCCGGACTGTGAAGCGTGCTACTACGAGTCTTTAGATTTTGCGAATCGTCAGCAAGGCAAGTAACACTTTGATCATACCCTTTTATTACCCAGTTTTTATGCATTAGATCAAACCCTCACACATTGCATGAGTAGGATCTCTTAACTTGTGGGACTGGGAAGTAGTTTGAGGTAGAACCTATTACCTGCATTATTTTCAAACCCTTGGGAGTTACTTCTACCTTTGTTTAAGTTGCTATGCTATGCTCGTAGACGTGGTTTGGGTTTGAGTGAAATCCATGACAGATGTGAGTTGTTAATTAAGGATTCAACTTAAGGTGGCTACTTGAATACACATCTGGGTGGATTGGTTGCAGGGCACCTAGGGAATCCAGTGTTGTCCTAGGAAATCCCGAGGTTCTGTGTGATTTTTCCTATGGAATGCCACCCAGGCTCAAAGGGATCATAAAACTATTCATGCTAGAAACTTCCGTGTGCAGCCACAATGCCATTATGGGCTCTGGCATAGTTGAGTAAGTTATGGGAAACCTTTCCATGATGGGCTAGCAGATGTAGAGGGATTGTAGGTGTACCGACCTATCTATCTGGTTAAGGGGACCTCTTCGGAAAGACTGTGTCTCGGTCATCCGTTTCTCAAACACCATGCAATGCGAGAAACCAAACGGAGGTGATCGAGTCTTGTGGGGAAAGTGCACAAACCTCTACAGAGTGTACAAACTGATCATGATTAGCCGTGTCCCCGGTTATGGACAACTTGAGTATCTGGTACTTGAATTATTGGTTGATCTCATCACTCTATAAAATTAATTTGTTGGGTTAATGATCACTTTAATTGGGATTGAGTTGGAGGTACCTTCTCAATGATGTTTCAACTACCATGATAGTTAAAATAAAAATTATTCCTTTGTTGTAGGGAAAAATTGGCTTTACGCAAAAACTTTAACCTTAGAGCCTCCACCAGCTAAATATGCATGTAGTGTAGTCTTTATTTCCGTTACTTGCATCTTCTGTGTTATCTTGCCAGCATATTCCATGTGCTGACCTGTTTTCGGGCTGCAACATATTACGTTGCAGAATTTTCAGACGAGGAATAAGACGTTCTAGGTCGTTTTTCATGCACTTAGCTATGCCGTTGGAGTTGATGGACTCACTTATCTTCCAAGCCTTCCGCTGTTATTTTGTTAGATGGCCTTAAGCCATAGACTTTTGTAATAAGTTCTCTTTAGAGACATTCGATGTAATAAGTGTGTGATTGCCACTCTGTTATAAATCCTTCAAGTACTGTGTGTGTCAGCATTACCGATCCAAGGATGACACTGAAACACAAAGACTTCGGTCCATTCGGATCGTGGTCGCTACAAGATGGTATCAGAGCACACGCTGAATTTAGGACACGACCTCTAAGATAAACCCTAGGTCACTCTTCTCTACTCATTTCCGACTCCTCTCCATTTTCTACTTCTTTAGGATGGTGGACCCAAGGAACAAGTTCACTCAACCAGATGAAGACACACCTTTTGGGCGACACTTGAAGGAAGTCACTAGGTACCTTAACATAGGAATACCAAGTTTTACCGGGACCTACACCGCCACTTTACCAGAAGATGAGCGATGGAGCAATCAAGTTCAAATTCCCGGAAGAACCTTCGCACCATCCACGGAGCCAATAGAGTTTTCTTTTGATGCACCAACCTGGAGCCTAGGCAAGAGTATGGCAGCCCACATCACGATGGGAAGGATGGGAGAAGTCTATAAGCAGGAGCCGAAGGACACTATCTACCAGATTTGTGGACGCCGAGATGAGCGTTGGGACATGATCAGCACCCGGAAGGATAAGTCCATTGCGGCGTTCATCCAAGAATTAAACCAGCACATTCGACGACAGGAGCACCATAGAATTGAAGAAGGCACTAAACAGGAATATGGAGCTAGAAGAAGAACTCAAGTCTACTCGTGATGGATACGAGGAGGAGATGTTGATACTACTGGAGAAGAATGATGATTTGACAAGGAAGCTAGGAGTATTCATGGGAATTCCAGCACCAGGAGGAGAAGAAGAGGAAGAAGAACCCAAGGAGATTTGTCCTGAAGATTACATTATCATCGACGACACGGATTCAGACCCCGATGATAGTGAGGACGAAGACTATGAAGATGAAGCTGGAGCAGACATCATGGAATCTTCCACCGATCAATATTTTTAGATGACCACCCTATGACTAGTAGTTTTCCCCCACAAAGTAGTATTTAGAGCACTCTTGTACCGTTAGTTAGATTTGTAAGACCTTGCTTGAAATTGATTGGTGTGATATGATTGTGTTTGTCTCATGTGCATATGGGTAGTGATTTTCCCTTCGACCTCAATTCTATTCTAATCTCTTCCCTCTACACCCATCAGATGCCTCCAAGACATGAGCCCGGATTTGAGTTTCCCCCTGAGCTCACTCAGTTGATCCAGCAGCAGAACACTTTGATGCAACTTCTTGTCCATAACACTCAGAACAACCAGAACAACAACAACAATAACCCTCCACCACCACCACCCGTGGACAACCTGACACGCTTCTTAAGGTTGCAACCACCGGTGTTTGCTAGCAGCATTGAACCAATAGTTGCTGATGACTGGCTACGCAAGATTGGAAGGGATTTGACCACCGCCAATTGCTCGGATGCTGAGAAAGTGCGATTTACCGCACACCAGTTGTCTAGACCAGCCGTAGCATGGTGGGAGAATTACACAACCACCTTTCCCATAGCCAATGTCACCTGGGAGCGGTTTCAACAAGCTTTCCGTACTGCCCATGTCTCGACTGGAGCGATGAGCATGAAGAAGCGGGAGTTTTGCAACTTGCGCCAGGGAAATCGTACTGTGGCTCAGTACGTGGATGAGTTTAGTACCCTATCTCGTTATGCCCCAGATGATGTGGCCACAGATGCTGCTAAGCAGGAGAGATTTATGGAAGGGCTGGATGATGAGATGAGCGTACAGTTGATGGTGGCAACTTTCAACAACTACCAGGAGTTGGTAGATAAAGCTCTTATAATTGAAGGGAAGCAGCAGCAGATTGAGAGCCACAAGAGGAAGTATGGACAAGGAAGGAATAATTCTAGAGCCCATCAGAAGCCCCGATTCACTCCGAATTCGGGAGGATATACCCATAACCATGGAAGCCACAACCACACTCGAGGAAGTTCCCACAACCACAATGGCCCTAAGAATGGAAATGGGAATGGAGCAATCAATAACCAGAATCGCTCTACCCCGTCCACACCCACCAAGAAGGATTTAAGCCACGTCACCTGTTTCAAGTGCGGGAAGACTGGACATTATGCCAATGAGTGCCCTGAAGCTAAGAATGGGAACGACAATGGAAGCGCCGGGAAGAAGCCCAACCCGTTCAACAAAGGACAAGTGAACCACGTGACTGTGGAGGAGGTTGAAGAGCAACCAGATGCTGTTGTCGGTAAGTTTTTGGTTAAGACATTTACCGCAATAGTTCTTTTTGATACTGGTGCATCGCAATCATACATTTCTAGGGGATTCGTAAATAGACATAGGATGTCCACCCAAGTTCTTAAGACCCCCATGTTAGTAAGTTCACCAGGAGCAGAGTATATGGCACACCAAGGATGTTTTCAGACGCCATTGATCATAGGACGCCATGTTTTCCCCTCAGACCTAATAGTTTTGGAGTGACAAGGACTGGACGTGATATTATGTATGGATTGGCTATTGAAATATGGAGGTAACAACGATTGTGCCAGCAAGTCTATTTTGCTTACCACCCCGGAGGGAAGAAGGATTAAGTATGTATCTAGGCATTCGCCTATAAGGACACAAGTACATTCTCTCACGGGAGTTGTTCAGGAGGAGTGCCGGTAGTAAAGGACTATCCGGATGTGTTTCCAGAGGAGTTACCTAGCATGCCACCGGATAGGGATATTGAGTTTTTGATTGAGTTGTTGCCGGGCACCGGACCAATATCTAAGAGACCGTATCGGATGCCAGCGAATGATTTAGAGGAGATCAAGAAGCAGATTAAGGAGTTATTGGAGAAAGGGTTCATTCGCCTAAGTTCATCACCTTGGGGAGCCCCAGTGCTTTTGGTCGAGAAGAAGGATGGATCTTTAAGAATGGTCGTTGATTATCGTGTGCTGAATGAAGTGACGATTAAGAATAAGTACCCGCTGCCGATGATCAATGATTTGTTCGACCAACTCCAGGGAGCGAAAGTATTCTCCAAGATCGATCTACGATCTGGATACCACCAGTTGAAGATCCGAGAGAAGGATATACCTAAGACAGCTTTCACCACAAGGTACGGGCTATGAGTATATGGTTATGTCATTTGGATTGACTAACGCCCCTACCTATTTCATGAGTATGATGAACAAGGTGTTCATGGAGTTCTTGGATAAGTTTGTTGTGGTATTCATTGACGATATTTTGGTATACTCGAAGAATGAAGAGGAACATGCAGAGCATTTGCGTTTAGTATTGGAGAAGCTCAGAGAACATCAGTTGTATGCCAAGTTTAGCAAATGCGAGTTTTGGTTGAAGGAAGTTGGATTCCTAGGGCATGTTATATCAGGAGAGGGTATAGCAGTTTACCCCGTCAAAGTGCAGGCAGTCACTGAATGGGTGGCACCCACTTCAGTTGGAGAGATCCGCAGTTTTCTTGGACTCGCGGGAACTACCGGAGATTTATAAAAAATTTCTCCAAGATTGCTAAGCCAATGACGACATTGTTGAAGAAGGCGACAAAGTTCGATTGTACTAAAGAGTGCGAAGAAAGTTTCCAGGAGTTGAAGAGACGGTTGACGACAGCCCCAGTGCTGATATTGCCAGATATACGTAAGGATTTCCAAGTGTACAGCGACGCTTCACGCCTAGGACTTGGAGGAGTACTTATGCAGGATGGAAGAGTGGTTTCCTATGCATCCCGTCAACTGCGACCGCACGAGTTGAATTACGCGACGCACGATCTGGAGTTTGCAGCTGTAGTGCACGCACTGAAAACCTGGAGACATTTCCTTATTGGAAATCATTGTGATGTGTACATGGATCACAAGAGTTTGAAGTACATTTTCACTCATAAGGAGCTGAACCTCAGACAAAGGAGATGGTTGGAGCTTATAAAGGATTATGATATGAAGCTGCACTATCACCCAGGGAAGGCCAACGTTGTGGCAGACGCTTTGAGCCGGAAGAGTTATGCAAATACCCTAGTAAAAGGGGGATTGCCACAGGAGTTAGCAGAACATCTCATAGAGCTTCGTTTGGAGATAGTTCCCACAGGTTTCATTGTAACATTGGAGGTTCAGTCAACGTTGCTAGGAAAGATACGCGAAGCCCAGAAGAATGACAAGGAAATTGCCGAGATAAGGAAAAGGATGAGTGAAGGAAAGGCCAAGGGATTTCGTGTGGATGAGCACGACACCTTATGGTTTGAGGATCGAATCTATGTGCCCAACGACCCGAAGATCAGGAAGTTGATACTGCAGGAAGCACATGATTCGCCATACTCGATACACCTCGGAAACACCAAGATGTACTTGGATTTGAAGGAGCGTTTCTGGTGGACGGGAATGAAGAAGGATATTGCCGAGTATGTAGCCGTATGTGATGTATGTCAAAGAGTAAAGGCGGAGCATCAGAAGCTAGCAGGATTGCTACAACCTATGCCGATACCCGAATGGAAGTGGGAGAAGCTTAGCATGGATTTTATCACCGGATTACCCAGGACCAAAGCAGGATATGACTCAATCTGGGTAGTAGTGGACCGTTTGACCAAAGTAGCCCACTTTATCCCTGTGAAAACCACATACACCAGTGCAAAGTTGGCCAAGATATACATGACCAGGATCGTATGTCTGCACGGAGTTCCGAGGACCATTGTATCAGATAGAGGAACACAGTTCACCTCAAAGTTTTGGCATCAGCTACACCAAACTTTGGGAACGAGGCTAGAATTCAGCACAACTTTTCATCCGCAGACCGATGGGCAGACCGAGAGAGTCAACTAGATCCTAGAGGACATGTTGAGAGCCTGTGCGTTAGATTATGGATCTAGTTGGGATTATAACTTGCCCTACACAGAGTTCTCGTACAACAACAGCTACCAGGCCAGTTTGAAGATGGCACCGTTTGAAGCATTGTATGGAAGGAGATGCCGAACGCCACTAATGTGGGATGAAGTTAGAGACCGACAGTTGTTTGGACCAGACTTGATCAAAGAGTCGGAAGAGAAGGTTAAGCTGATTCGGGATAGACTGAAGGTAGCTCAGTCCAGGCAGAAGAGTAATGCAGACTCGAAGCGCAAGGAGATAGCCTATGAAATCGGAGACAGAGCGTACTTGAGAGTATCACCTCTGCGAGGAGTTAAACGTTCTCGAGTTAAGGGAAAGCTAGCCCCGAGATTTGTTGGACCTTACCGTGTTTTGGAACGCATGGGAGAGGTTGCCTATAAGTTGGAGTTGCCCGAAGGATTGTCAGGAGTGCATGACGTGTTCCACATTTCGCAGCTTAAGAAGTGCGATGCGGAGATGGCCGATATACCGCTTCGAGACACAGTACCCCTGGAAGCAATTCAGTTGGATAGTGATCTGACTTACAAGGAGAAGCCTGTTAAGATTCTCGAATTTTCGAGCAGAGTCACCCGCAGTAAGGTTATCAAGTTTTGCAAAGTTCAGTGGAGTCACCACACCGAAGAAGAAGCCACCTGGGAATGAGAAGATGATCTACGCAAGGACCACCCACACCTGTTCTCTAGCCAAGTCGAATCTCGAGGGCGAGATTCATTCTAAGGGGGGTAGGTTTGTAACATCCCAAATTTTCAATTTGGAATGTTATACATAGATCATATTGCATTGCATATTTATTTGCAATTTTGTTTGTGGCGATCCTCGAAATTCTAAGCAACTCAAGGACCTACGGAGAGAGTTGGGAATTCTACCGTTTTGTATTTGAGTTTACCCGAATACCGGTACGAGGACCGTGTTGGTTTTAATTATTTTTCTCTCCTAAAAATATTTCTAAATAAAATATATGAGCGGAGATAATATGACTTCTCCAAAATAACAGAAATATTGGAGGAAAAATGTTAAAATCACTTTTGGTATTTTTCTGGATTTATTTGCGATTTTATTTGCATAGGAAAAATACGCGTTTTTCAAAATTGCATTTAGGTCTGGGAAAAATGTTCACTTTGTCCTAAATATTATTAGAGGATGGCGAAAATTTATTTCGGAATTTTTGGACTCCGTTTAGTATTTTTTTCGCCCGTTTTACTACGTTAGGACTCTTAAAAAAAACGGGAACCGACTTCGGGCCGTACCCGGCCAGGACTCCCTGGCCTGAGGCCTTTATAAGGCGCCGCCCCGGCCCGTGAAGCCAGCCCGCTCACCCAGCCTCTGCCCTAGCCGCCGCCAGCCGCCGCCGCCGCCCCGCGCCGCCGCTCGTCGCGACCGCCGCCGCCGGACCCGCCGCCGGTGTTGACTTTTCCGAGGTAGCCTTCGGTTTTCTTTTTAAACCGATTGGTTTTTTTAGAAACCCTAGATTCCTTTTTTAGATTAGATCGGTTTTCTTTCCGGTTTAGCTATTTAGCGGACGTTCGTCCGTACGTTTGTTTTAACGAACGTTGTTCGCCCGTTAGCCACAGACAGCGAACGTTCGTTCGTTAGCCTGTTCACCAGTTTTCTTTTTGGGGTATTTATCCGCGATTATTCTGATCGCGATTTCTGCCCCGATCTTGTTTTTCGTTTTTCTTTTCGCTCGAGAGTCGGAATCAGGTGATTCAAAATCCCAGATCTTCGTCTCGACGCCCTCTTTCAATTTAACCAACTTGAACAAGGTGTTGTCTACTGTAAAATTTGACTTTAGATCAATTAGTAACCGAAGCTCGTTTCTTTCACAGTTTGAGTTTCGTTGCTTCTTTCGATTTGATTCTTTTTGCAAACCGGAGTTCTTAAGTTGAACCTTCTGGTTAGATCTTATCTTTTGGAGCTTTATTTGTGCATCATTGCTTGATTGCTTATGTATGCTATTGTTTGCTTGCGATAGAATACCCGGACTGTGAAGCGTGCTACTACGAGTCTTTAGATTTTGCGAATCGTCAGCAAGGCAAGTAATGCTTTGATCATACCCTTTTATTACCCAGTTTTTATGCATTAGATCAAACCCTCACACATTGCATGAGTAGGATCTCTTAACTTGTGGGACTGGGAAGTAGTTTGAGGTAGAACCTATTACCTGCATTATTTTCAAACCCTTGGGAGTTACTTCTACGTTTGTTTAGGTTGCTATGCTATGCTCGTAGACGTGGTTTGGGTTTGAGTGAAATCCATGACAGATGTGAGTTGTTAATTAAGGATTCAACTTAAGGTGGCTACTTGAATACACATCTGGGTGGATTGGTTGCAGGGCACCTGGGGAATCCAGTGTTGTCCTAGGAAATCCCGGGGTTCCGTGTGATTTTTCCTATGGAATGCCACCCAGGCTCAAAGGGATCATAAAACTATTCATGCTAGAAACTTCCGTGTGCAACCACAATGCCATTATGAGCTCTGGCATAGTTGAGTAAGTTGTGGGAAACCTTTCCATGATGGGCTAGCAGATGTAGAGGGATTGTAGGTGTACCGGCCTATCTATCTGGTTAAGGGGACCTCTTCGGAAAGACCGTGTCTCGGTCATCCGTTTCTCAAACACCATGCAGTGCGAGAAACCAAACGGAGGCGATCGAGTCTTGTGAGGAAAGTGCACAAACCTCTGTAGAGTGTACAAACTGATCATGATTAGCCGTGTCCCCGGTTAAGGACAACTTGAGTATCTGGTACTTGAATTATTGGTTGATCTCATCACTCTATAAAATTAATTTGTTGGGTTAATGATCACTTTAATTGGGATTGAGTTGGAGGTACCTTCTCAATGATGTTTCAACTACCATGATAGTTAAAATAAAATTTATTCCTTTGTTGTAGGGAAAAATTAGCTTTACGCAAAAACTTTAACCTTAGAGCCTCCACCAGCCAAATATGCATGTAGTGTAGTCTTTATTTCCGTTACTTGCATCTTCTGTGTTATCTTGCCAGCATATTCCATGTGCTGACCCGTTTTCGGGCTGCAACATATTACGTTGTAGACTTTTCAGACAAGGAATAAGACGTTCTAGGTCGTTTGTCATGCACTCAGCTATGCTGTTGGAGTTGATGGACTCACTTATCTTCCAAGCCTTCCGCTGTTATTTTGTTAGATGGCCTTAAGCCATAGACTTTTGTAATAAGTTCTCTTTGGAGACATTCGATGTAATAAGTGTGTGATTGCCACTCTGTTATAATTCCTTCAAGTACTGTGTGTGTCAGCATTACCGATCCAGGGATGACACTGAAACACAGAGACTTCGGTCCATTCGGATCGTGGTCGCTACACCAAACATCAAATGGTTCAACAGCAAGTGAATAATTCATAGGCATTTCTTGACACTTACTTATATTACCTATTCTTTGGCATTCATCACAAGATGAGACGAACTTACGTGTATCCTTGAAGAGAGTAGGCCAATAAAAACCAGATTGTAATACGTTATGAGCAGTTAAGTCTCCCGCATGATGTCCTCTATAAGCTTCGGAGTGACATTTCCGTGGGATTTGTTCCTGTTCATGCTCAGGTACACAACGTCTAATAATACCATATACTCCTTCTTTATAAAGATGTGGGTCATCCCAAAAGTAATGTCTTAAATCAAAGAAGATTTTTTCTTTTGTTGGTAAGTGAAGCTAGGAGGTATGTATTTAGCAACAATATAATTAGCATAGTTAGCACCAAGGTGTGCTATTAGAAACATTTATTGCAGGTAATTGTTCATCAGGAAAATTATCATCAATAGGTAGTGGGTCATCAGGAACATTCTCCAACCTAGACAAGTTATCGGCAGGGTAGCTCCTTTCCTATCAGTAATATGCAAATCAAATTCTTGTAGCAATAGAACCCATCTAATGAGCCTAGGTTTAGCATCTTTATTTTCCATAATATATTTTATTGCAACATGATCAGTGTGAACTATTACATTTGAGTCCACAGTATAGGATCTAAATTTATCACAAGCAAACACTACTGCTAAAAAATCTTTTTCAGTAGTGGCATAATTTCTTTGTACACTGTCTAGAGTTTTACTCGCATAGGGAATAACATTCAAATTCTTATCAACTCTTTGTCCTAGAACAACACCAACAACAAAATCACTAGCATCACACATAATTTCAAAAGGAAAGTTCCAATCAGGTGGTTGAACAACATGTACATAAATTAAGGCTTTCTTGAGTGTTTCGAAGGCTTCTACACAATCATCATAAAAAACAAAAGGAATATCCTTTTGCAAAAGATTTGTAAGGGGCATAGAAATTTTAGAAAAGTCTTTGATAAATCTCCTATAGAAACCAGGATGACTAAGGAAACTACGAATACCTTTGATATCTTTAGGACATGGCATTTTCTCAATTGCGTCAACCTTAGCTTTGTCCACCTCAATACCTTTTTCAAAAAAATTATGGCCAAAACAATACCTTCGTTAACCATAAAGTGGCACTTCTCCCAATTCAAGACAAGATTAGTTTGCTCACATATCTGCAAAACTTGATCAAGATTGCTCAAATAATCATCAAAAGACTTCCCATAGACTAAAAAGTCATCCATGAAAAACCTCAACAATCTTTTCACAAAACTCGGAGAATATAGTAGTCATATATCTTTGAAAGATAGCAAGTGCATTGCATAAACCAAAAGGCATATGTCTATAAGCATAAGTTCCAAAAGGACAAATGAAAGTGGTCTTTTCTTGACCAGGTTGAGAAACATGTATTTGTGAGAAACTAGAATATCCATCTAAGAAACAGAAGTGTGTGTGCTTAGATAATATTTCTAGCATTTGATCAATAAAAGGAAGAGGGTAATGATCTTTTCTAGTTGCTTTGTTTAATTTTCTAAAATTAATTACCATTCTATAGCCTATAACAATTCTTTGTGGAATAAGTTCATTCTTATCATTAGGAACAACAGTAATACCTCCTTTCTTAGGGACACAATGAACATGCCTTACCTATCTACTATCAACTATAGGATAGATTATACCTGCTTCCAGAAGTTTTAATATTTCCATTCTTACCACTTCTTTCATCTTCGGATTTAACCGACGTTGGTGATCAACAACGGGTTTAGCATCAGGTTCCATATTAATCTTGTGCTGGCATAGAGTGGGACTAATGCCCTTAAGATAATCAAGAGTGTATCCAATAGCAGCTCGGTGCTTCCTTAGAATTTTAAATAATCTTTCTTCTTCATGTTCTGAAAGGTTAGCACTAATAATAACATGATATATCTTTTTCTCATCGAGATAAGCATATTTCAAAATGTCAGGTAGTTGTTTTAATTCAAACACAGAATCACTTTTAGGTGGAGGAGGACGTCCTAGAGTTTCAATAGGCAAGTTGTGTTTAAGTAGAGGTTGTTGTTCGAACAAGATTCTATCTATTTCATTTATTGCATGCATATGCAAATCATTTTCATGGTCTAGCAGATATTGCTCTAAAGGATCAGTAGGAGGTACAACAATAGAAGCAAGACCAATAGTTTCATCCTTACTAGGAAATTCTTTTTCGTGAGGTTTTCTACTAAACTTGGAAAAATTGAACTCATGAGACTCATCACCAAAGCTAACACCGAAGGTTTGTTAGTACAATCTATAGTAGCATTGATAGTGCTCAAGAATGGTCTACTAAAAAATTATGGGACAAAAGTCATCTTGTGGGAAACCAAGGACTAGAAAATCAGTAGGGTATTTTGTTTTCCCACACAAGATTTCGACATCTCTAACAATCCCAAGTGGTGTGATGTTGTATCTATTAGCAAGTTTAATAGTAACATATATGTCTTCTATTTCAGTGGGTGCTATGTCATTCATAATTTCTTGGTACAAAATAAAAGGAATATCACTTACTACGCTAGCACCTATATCACATAAATCATGATAGCAATGATCTCCTATTTTAACTCAGACAACATGCATGCCAACAACGGGTCTATGTTTATCTTTCCCATCGGGTTTGGCAATTCTAGCAGCTTCACCAACGAAGTAAATAACATGCCCATCAATATTATCGACCATGAGATCTTTAACCATAGCAAAACTAGGTTCTACTTTGATTTGCTCAGGGGATTTTGGTGCTTTAATATTACTTCTACAGACCATAGTTGAAACCTTAGCATGCTCTCTTATCTTAACAAGAAAAGGTGGTTTCTCAATGTAAGCAGTAGGAACAACTCGATCAACATTGTAGACGATAGTTTTTTATTTAACCACTACTGGTTCTCTTATTTGTTCTTTACTAGGGGGGGTGATATTTAAACCACTTCTCTTTAGGGAGATCAACATGAGTAGGAAAAGATTCACAAAAGGAGGCTACGGTCGGTGTCAAAACCGGCGGATCTTGGGTAGGGGGTCCCGAACTGTGTATCTGAGGATCGATAGTAACAAGGGACTGGGGACACGATGTTTACCCAGGTTCAGGCCCTCTCTATCGAGGTAATAGCCTACTTCCTGCTTGATTGATCTTGATGAATATAGGGTTAGAAGAGTTGATCTACCTCGAGATCGTAATGGCTAAACCCTAGCTGTCTAGCCTATGATTGTTGTGATTCTTCCCCTACGGACTAAACCCTCCGGTTTATATATGCACCAAAGGGACCTAGGGTTGTACATAATCATCTTGCAGAGGAAGGAAATATTACACCTGGACTTACTTTAAACTTGCCATTCTACACATATAGGAGTCCTATTCGGATACGAGGGATAATCTTCTATGATGATCTTCACGGCCCACCAGTACGGCCCATAACGAGTAATCCTGCCACCCGAGGACCCCTTAATCCTGGACTCCCTCAGTAGCCCCTGAACCAGTCATCGATGACGATGATTCTGGCACGCATACTGTCTTCGACATTGCAAGGCGGGTTCCTCCTTCCGAACATATAAAGTTTTATTTCCTGCATAAAGGAACTATGTCCGGCTCTGGATGATAAGTACAACCCTTGGCCAGGAAGGCAATGTGTCAAAACAAACACTGTGTCTTTAGTGACAACTTTCCAGCGAAACGTCATGTTTGACCCTTTAATATTTCGAACCATTTTCTTGGCTCTGGTTTCGTGTTTCGAGGCATAGCCTCCATTGGCATGTCTTGTCGAAGCAGAGATCATGCCCGCTTATCGTGGGATCCTCATCAATATGATTTGGGTAACCCAACTGTACCTTATACACGACTGCGTTAGGAACATGCGAGATTTACAGTTTGAGTGGGGGACGCTTGGTATTTACCGCCTATAAAAGGACATAGATCCCCTCTGTTTTCCTCACGCTCTCCTCTAGCCCTTGCTTTCCAATCTCCTAGCCCCCGCGCCCACATCTTCAGCGCCCAAAGCTCCCATCCCCTCCGCCACCGCCTCCTTCTCCAGCAATGGCTGAATCTGGTTCAAAGGGCAAGTGGGAGGCCTCAACCGTCACGGAGAAGAACGTGAAGAGTCTACAGATGTAACATCCCAATTTTCAATTTGGATGTTAACATAGATCATTCATATGCATTCATCATTTGAGCATTTTTAGCATGAGTTTAATTGAAAATTGATCCAAAACTTTAAGCAACTCAAGGACCCAAGTGAGAGAGTTGGAAGTTTTCCGGAGAGAAGCCCACTATTTTATTTTATTTTCAAGTGGGGTTGGATCAATAATATTTTTGCCAAATTTCATTTTCCCAATATTTAAAATTAATGAGAGAAGATAATATGACTTCTTCAAAAAAACGTAATAAAAATATTGGAATTTGATTTTTGAGTAAAAATAATTTTTATTGGATTTTTATTTGAAGTTTATTATTTTAAAAATTGCATTAAAAAGTTATTTTATTTTTAGGCATTTTTATATCAGAAAAAATGTTCACTTTGTTCTAAATATTAGGTTTAAACGGTGAAATTTTTTTCTGGTATTTTTAGAATTTTTTTATATTTCTTTTGAAATTTTCGTTCGGGCGATTTTATATAAAAAAACATAGGCTCGAGCCAACTGGGCGAAGGTCCAGCCACCGCGCCGCCTTCCTCCCGTGGAGCGGCCGGACTCCGCCGGAGTCCCGGCGCCGCACGTCGCCGCCCCGACCCCCTGCCCAAGTCGGACCCCCGGGGCCCTTTATAAGCGGAACCGCCACCCCCCTCTCTCCTCCTCTCGCCCCACCGACGCCAACCACCGCAGCCGCCACCCTCCGCCGCCGCCGCGTAGTCGCCGCCGCCATTGCTG
>LR738715.1:544894312-544920968 GCA_902687465.1 Secale cereale | reverse complement strand
GGGCTCCGCCGGTGGACACCTGGACACGGCGCCCGGCGATGAACGGCGTCAATGGGTGAGGGAGAAGGCGACGCAGTTCACTCGGGAACTATGGGCGAGCGGGGACGAGCACAGGAACGAGAGGGTGGCAACGAGCACAGGGCGCAATGCACTTTTGCGTTGGCCGAACCGTGCTCGTGCTGGCTGCGGCGAGCTCCGGCGTCGGCGGGTAGCACATGACCAAGAAATCCAACTTGCTTGAGCCAAAACTCACATTTACTGAATTTGGCGTATAGCTGATGGTCAGGGAGTCGTTGTAGCACTGCTCGGAGGTGTTCTTTGTGATCTTCTTCACTTTTTGAGTATATAAGTATGTCATCGATAAAGACTACCACGAACTTATCGAGGAAGTCCATGAATACTTTGTTCATCATATGCATGAAGAAAGCAGGGGCATTGGTGAGACCAAAGAACATAAATGTATATTCATAAAGACCATATCGAGTGGTGAATGCGGTCTTAGGAATATCTTCCTTTTTAATCTTGAGCTGATGATATCCTGTCCGTAAATCAATCTTGGAGAATACCTTGGCCCCACTAAGCTAATCAAACAAGTCATCAATCCTTGGTAGCAGATATTTATTTTTGATGGTGACATCATTCAGCTGACGATAATCCACACACATGCGGAGGCTGCCATCCTTCTTGTCCACGAAGATAGCAGGTGATCCCCATGGTGAAGAGCTGGGACGGATATATCCTTTCTGGAGCATTTCATCAAGCTGTTTCTTTAGCTCCACTAATTCAGATGAGGGCATCCGGTAATACTTCTTGTATAACAATGCGGTTCCGGGCACAAGATCTATTGCAAACTCAAGCTCTCGATCTGGTGGCATGCCTGGCAGTTCTTCTGGAAATACATCAGGAAACTCACTGAGCAGATGAATTAATTCCAACTCAGTCACAACGGTGAAGACCATTTCTTTCTTGGGTATGCTTCTGCGAGCATAGAACTTCGTAGTCTGCCCCTTCTGACTGGTCAAAGTGACTTCTCGGGTTGCGCAATTTATGCATACTTGATATTGGGTCAACCAATTCATACCCAAGATAACATCCAACTTTACAAACTCAATGATTATCAAGGAAGTTGGAAAACAGACCCCGTTGATATTGATTTCCAGATTACGGCAGACCATCTCTTGATTATAGATCCCGCGGTTTGTACCAGCATATTCTTGCCCAAAAGCGAACAAGGAAATTTGTTTTGGGCAACAAAACTCCGAGAAATAAAAGACTGGGGAAGCCCCAGAGTCAAATAAAATTACGGCATGTATGCTATTAACAGAAAACATACCAATGACGACTTCGGGGTTCTCTTGGGTTTCATCTGCGGAGAGGTGATGAACGTGCCCAGTGATGTTTTGCCGGTTCGGGCATGACTCCATAACATTGAATTGTGGCCTGATTAGTGCCTTGCCGTTCTTGGGACACTGTCTGGCATAATGTCCGTTTTGCCCACAATTGAAGCAAGAGTTGTTGCACTGGCGCTCCTCGTGCACTGGGTTGGTCACGACATTCTTGACTTGGGTGGTGGTCTTGTTAACATTCTGTTGCCAATTAGGCTTGTATTCCACCTGAGTCTGCTGCCAAGTACGAGCCTTTTGCACTGGTTGCCCTTCCTTCCTTGGCTCAAACTTGCGCTTGTGATCGTTATTAGCAGGCCTATTTTCTGATACGAGCTTGTGCTCCCTTTCAGCAATGAAAGCTTTGTTCACCAGAGTTTGGAAGTCTGGGAAATCGAACATACTGAGGGTACACCGGAGTTGCGAGTTTAATCCCCCAAGAAATCAGTCAATCTTTCTTTCTTCGGTGGCTATGTCATATAAGGAGTAACAGGCCAGATGATTTAATTTTTTGCAAATATTCACCCATAGACTGATGTCCTTGGATGAGTGCAAGAAATTCACGCTGCTTAGTCTTCATAATTCCAGTAGGGATATGATATTTTCGGAACTGATCCTTGAATTTTGACCAGGTGATTTCTTCATTAGCAGGCCACATGGATTTTGCATTTTCCCACCATATGGAAGCAACGCCTTCAAGATAATGAATTGCAAATTGAACTTTATCATCTTCTTCAGTACGAGCAATCTCAAGCTTCCTTTCAATGGTTCGCAACCAATCGTATGCTGTCAATAACCTGACTGAAACTGGGAGGCTTGGTACTCTGAAAATCTGACAGCTTGGAGTGATGACCGTTCTGATTTCCATTCTATCCAACCAAAGCTTAAACACTTCTTAATATTTCAATCAGATCAATATTCCTCCTTTCCTCAAACATACACAGAATTTGCTCGGTGGTAGGCGGATTTGGCGGTGGAGGTGGTGGTATGTACGGCTCGGGAGAGTGTCCCGCCTGTCGTGCGGAACGACGAACAGGAACATCCTCATGAGCGCTGCTACTGCTACCTCCCCGCAGCATGCTATTGTAGATTTTCCCAAGACAACGCAACCGAGATGAGAAACATCCAAAAGTAAATTGGGGAAAAGCTAGCAACAAATCCCGAGAGAAAACGAAATAACGAAGAAAATACTGCGAATAAAAGAAATATAATTCCAACATAATTATACATATACTCATACATGAAAGGTAATCTACATGCCAGGTTCAATTACTCTCATACAGGCAGCAAAACATCATGACTCGTACGACTACATCCATACACCATCCTAACGACTATGAATACTCAGAAGCTCTACTGCTCTGCTGGTGGTGCGGGGTCCTCCCCTGAAGCGGACTCGGATCCTGAACTGATGAGGTTAACTGAAACCTCTGGGTTATAGGTAACACGACGGTGCTGCCTCGAGGTCTCTCCCTCCGGGGCAGGTGTAGGGTGAAGCATCGGGGCTACATGACTAGTGAGAAGTGAAACCCACTCAGCAGGAACACTGAGAGGATTCATGGTCGAGGCGCCCGAGCTACTCGGAGGAGTAACCGGTGAAATAGGGGAACTATTACTGGCTGCAGTATAAGGAGTAAATCCCATAGATGTTGGAACAGTGACAGATCTAGTAGTGGCTAAAGCAGTACGAGCACGAGTCAGCTCTCGAGCCAGCTCATGGATCATAAGATAGGTAGCAGTGATATAACGGGAAAGGTGGCTAGCAACACTAATAGACTCCGGATCAATGATAATGAAACGGACACGACCGTTGTCGTGCATAGAAGGATAGTAGTGGAAACGTGGGTGGTTCTGCATCCGGACCTCGTTGTAACTAAGCTTGACAAGGACCTCGAATGCAGCAAACTGAATAGCCTGAGAAGCGGTAGAAGCGTAACCGCTCCTAGTGGTATGAGTGTAAGTGCTGGAAGTGGAACTGGTGCGTAGAGTAACCACTGCCCGATACTCATACGCTGAGTCTGCTAGACGCTCCCGGTACACATGATAGACTGGGTCGTCTCCGAGAGGGTACAGCCAACGCTACACGTTACAAAGGAGGTGCGACGATGTATACGGCATCAGCTGCAACTGGCACGGATACGGCACCGGAGCCATCTACACTCACAACCATTAGTAGGTTAGCATAAAAATAAAACAAGTGCATGCAATGCAACAACCAGCTACAAATGCTACCGGCACTCAACTTAAACTCGTATCTAACGTCCAGTTAACACGTCGTAGTCTAGCGTGGCCTACAGTCAGCGCGGCTCTGATACCAAGCATTGTGGCACCCCGACTCAGAGCAACGGGTGTACCATGCATTGCCAGCCCAGAGACCATGTCTTCCGGCAACACACAACATCTTGGTACAGAAAACAATGCTTTATTGATGCTAGCGGATCAAAGTTTATATTACAACAGGTAGCGAGGCCAAGGGGCACACACGGTGCTGCTGAACAATATGTACAATATTTAGTGAACATAAAGGGGCCTCGGTCATAATAACTACGTGGCAGCGGAACAACGTTGTAGCGGAACTCCATAGCACAGGGATACCGATGTGGACACGATCTAGACTTGAATATCACTCCTTTCCAAAGAGACTTTCCTAAAATCTGGCATGACACGCCAAGTCAGTACATTGAATGTACTTGGAAGCTCGCAACAAGCATAAACATAATGGCTAACAATATCATGATAATTAACCAATTATTAAAAATGCAACAATATATCCAACATGTTGTGATCATGCTCTTGTGAGAAAAGTCCCTCGGACTGGCTTACCAACGGTGATCTCTCTTAGATCACAAACATACCAACCTCATGGTCTTAATTCGGGTTACCTCATGATCTTTCCGGTGATCACCACCACGACCAACCCATGGTCTCAAACACCACGATGGCGTTCCCACCATCATCAATAGTGCAAAGTTCATGACTTAGTGTGCAAAATTTATTAAACGTTGACCCATGGTGTGACCTACTTTCGAGCGTGTCCGTAACCGTGGACTCGGCTATCGATAGATTTATTGCACTCTGCAGAGGTAGCGCACTGGACCCACACCACGGAACCCATGGCCTCGCACTCCCATTAGGGTGGACCAACGGCATTTCGACGAAACCCGTCCATTGCTAAGACACTCTCTCGGCCACTCCGACTCACTCCCCACCGGGCTAGTCCTGGGTGGCCCCATGTCTACCAAAGACACCAACGACCATGGTCGTGGCCAAAACATAAACTGTCCCAAACAAGGACACGGTACCATAATCTCAACAACAGGCAGACAAGGTTATGTCTGCTTACCGGGCCAGGGTACCGCACGCCCTTAACCTTCCCTTGTTGGAGGCACCGACCAGAGGCATGACAACGGACCGAATAAAGGCCTTCCATAAATTCAAATGTGGTTGCACTAGGAAAAACTCGATTCAGTGGCACCATGACACGGTCAACGATATATTCAAGTTGAGTTATTAGCAGGTTCAACTTAAAATTGAAAATAACCGATGTCATAGTATGCCATGCAAATGCAACACGAACATATGCATCATATATCATCGAAAGTAGCTGGGTCAACTATATCCATACTAAGCATAAACATCAACAACTCATAATACTTCGCTGGTTAGGATTAAACCTCAATTTAAATAGAATCTTTTCTAGCAAATTTATCATATTTCTCATGCAAGAAGAATAACTCTAAATAATTACTTATATCCATAACCATATTAGTTCTTTATGACAAAACTTACTTCTAGTTACTTTACCAACTTAATTAACTTCAAACTTTCTGTAAACTTAAGCATGACAACTTAAACAAGCAACCAACAGAATATAAATAATAACAGTGATTTAAATGCATGGATTAAATCATTCATTCAAGTTGAAAAAATCACAAATATTGTAATGGCACCATGAAAATGTTGTTGTGGCTTTCCTTAGTGCATATGAGGTTCACAAACCTCCTGGTGATCCTCAAGACAAGCTTCACCTTCTGAAAATATTTATAAACACAAAAAGAAAACATCAAGAACCCTTCTGAAATTCACCAGAAAATCTAGACAGCAGAGAAAAATTCATTTTTCGTGAGCTGCCAGATTTCTTCACAAAGAACACAATGCAAAAAGAATCAATTCATTGGACTTATGGTTAAAGAGTTTTGGCTATTTGAAGCTCTCTGGAAAAGATGAAATTTGAATTTAAATAAAAATAGAACTTAGGGGGGGGGGGTGACGTCGAAGGCGTAAAGCCTCGGGCGCCACCACTCGTACCACTTCACGGACGTACTGAGTGGCTGACTAGCGGGCCTCGCTAGTCAGGTGCGAGAAAGGGGGAGAGGGAAACAGAGGACGGCGTGGCATCGCCGGAGCTCACGCTGGCGAGGAGAGCTTCTTGGCCAGAACGAGAGGGAGGGATCAAAAGAGGAGACGGAGGCGCGCCTGCCCGTACCCGTAGAGTAGCTAGGGGTGGTCGGACGGCGTCGGAAACGGCCTCTCTAGTGGAGAGAGAGAACGGAAGTCGACGAAGATGAAGACGGCTACGACCAGAGGCGACACCAAGGGCTCCAACCGGGCGGAACGACACCACCGAGGCACGATGGAGGCCCTGTAAGGGTGGCCCGAGCCTTGGAGGGGCTGGAGCTACAGAGACGACCCGAGGGGATCGCCGGCAAGCTCGAGCTCGGGGATGGCGGCCCGCGGCCTGCCCGGCCGGGCTACGGCTTTCTACGTGATCGTGGAGTGTGTGGAAGGAAAGGATGGTGCTCGAGCAGGATGGGGAGGGCTCTATTTATAGCCGAGCATCAAGGGGGGTCGGGCTCCGCCAGTGGACACCTGGACACAGCACCCGGCGACGAACGGCGTCAGTGGGTGAGGGAGAAGGCGACGCAGCTCATGCGGGAACTGTGGGCGAGCGGGGACGAGCACAGGAACGAGAGGGTGGTGACGAGCACAGTGCGCAACGCACTGTTGCGTTGGCCGGACCGTGCCCGTGCTGGCTGCGGCGAGCTACGGCGTCGGCGAGTGCCAGGAGGGAGTTAAGAGGGTTTGGACGAAGATTGTGGCAAAGTTTGGCAAGTTTAGGCAGTCGGGGAAGCAGGCACCCGCGCAATGGAGCGCTCGGTGGCACTCAGAGTGCGGCGACAAGCAGGTTGGCATCGTGCACATGTGTGGTCACCGCACGAACTCTAACCTCAGGCCGACCTAAGCCCAAACTTCATGTCTGGCATGTTGTTCGTGGTAGTTTTAGAGTTTATCACACTTGGGTTTGGTCGCAGGCGTAGTAGATTAGATTTCAACTGCCTGGTAAGTTTCTGGACAGTAACTTTGAGAGCTTACTGAGGTCAAACTACTGGGAGTTGGGAGCTGGGCTTTGGAGGTTAGCAATCATCTACTCAGGTGATGATGCACAAGAAAAATCAGCCACAATGGAGCAAGTAAAATGGTAGTGCTGTAGAAACTACCATTTCTGTCCAGAACAGAAAATATTTTCTGTAGCAAAAATATTCCAAAAAGTGATGAAATATTTTTGCTCAGGAAGGTGCCCTAGGGTTCAAAGAATATTTGTGAATTTTCTCATATTTTTTTGGGCAAGAAAAATTGGGGTTGCTTTGGAGCACATTGAGCTAGCTAGGGTTTAAGAGAGGGAAATGGATATTTTTCATTTAAGAAAAATATTCAAAATATTATTTTGAGGTGAACCAGAGAGGAAGTGATGGTTAGAGAGGGAAATGAGGCACTTGGGTGAAATTCAAGGGATACCCAAGTGTTTAAGTCCATTTGAAAAGATTCAAAACTCCAAATTTCAAATTCAAACCAAGTGAAAATCAGGCAAAGAGAGGAGGGCAAAAACCAGGCTGTCACAAACCTCCCCCACTTAGAATGAATCTCGTCCTCCAGATTCGGTTGCTTGGGAAAACCATTCTGGATAATGTGCCTTTAGAAATTCTTCCCGTTCCCAAGTTGATTCTGACTCTGTGTGATGCTCCCACTGAACCTTGTAGAACCTCCTTTCTTTACTACGAGTGACCCTTTCCATCTGATCCAAAATTCTAACCAGCCTCTCTTCATATGTTAAATCCTTTGCCAACTCTATTTCAGTCATAGCAGTCCTTTTCTCAGGCAGTGATATGCATCGCCTCAACTGTGAAACATGAAACACGTTGTGCACTTCTGACAGTTCAGGGGGTAGCTCCAACGGATATGCAACAGTACCCACTCGGAACATAAGTGGAAATGCACCAATAAATTTAGGTGCCAACTTCCCACGAGTCTGGAATCTCTTGACTCCTTTCATAGGAGTGACTCGGAGGTATACATGTTCTTCGGGTTCAAAACTGATCTGTCGGTGCTTTGCATCATAATAACTCTTCTATCGAGATTTGGCCTATTGCAATATGTCTCTGATTTCCTTAACTTGTTTATCAGCTTCCATCATGAGATCTGTTCCGAAAATACGCCTATCTCTAGTTTGAGACCAATTTAAAGGAGTGCGACACTTACGGCCATACAAAGCCTCATACGGTGACATCTTTAAGCTAGTCTGGAAGCTGTTGTTATAAGAGAACTTGGCATACGGCAAGCAGTCTTCCCATTTAGGTCCTTGGGCCAAAGCACAGGCTCGTAGCATATCTTCGAGTATTTGATTTACCCGCTCCGTCTGTCCATCAGTCTGAGGATGATAAGCGGTACTATATTTCAGTGCAGTCCCCAAGGCTTGATGGAGACGAGACCAAAAATCGGAGGTAAAAAGTGAAACTCGGTCAGAAGTGATGGTCCGGGGTACTCCATGCAGACTGACTATTCTGGATACATGCAACTGTGCAAGTTGATCTGCTCGATATGTGGTTCTGATCGGGATAAAGTGAGCTACCTTGGTTAACGTGTCCACTATGACCCAGACTGCATCATTGCCTCACTGTGTCTTAGGTAGCCCCGTGATGAAATCCATGCAGCCGTCATCCCATTTCCATTGTGAGACTGGCAGCAGTTGGAGAAGTCTGGCTGGCTTCTGATGCTCTGCCTTCACCTTGTTGCATATGTCTCAACAGGCCACATAATAGGCAATGTATTTCTTCATTCCATCCCACCAGAATATTTGTCGAAAGTCTTCATACATTTTTGTACCTCCGAGGTGATTGGAATACGAAGATCCGTGTGCTTATGACAGGACTTTCTGCTTTAAATCCGCGTGATTGGGTACACAAATCCTTCCACAGAATCGGAGGGTACCAAATTGATCCTTTGAGAAATTTGAGGTATGTCCTGCTACCATATTCTTGGCACGTTTCTACAGGACGGTGTCAGCTGGTTGGGCCTTGTGGATCTCTTCCTCAAGTGTGGGGGCAACTTCCAAAATATTAGCAAGGCCAGCATCAACTATGACCAGGTTGAGTTGAGCAATCTCCTCTTGATGTTCAGGGGGCAAGGAATTCAATATGACATTTCAGCTAACCAGCTTTCTACTGAGTGCATCGGCAACCACGTTGGCCTTACCCGGGTGGTAATTTATTCCAAGATCATAATCCTTGACTAACTCAAGCCATCTTCGTTGACGGAGATTTAAATCTGGCTGAGTAAATATATATTTGAGACTTTTGTGATCGGTAAAAAATTGGCACCTCTTAACTATGAGGTAGTGTCTCCATATTTTTAGAGCATGAACCACCACGGCCAATTCCAGATCATGAGTAGGATAATTTCCCTCCTGGGGTCATAGCTGTCGCGCTGCATAAGCTACTACCTTGCCGTCTTGCATAAGTACGCATCCGAGTCCTTGCCTGGAGGCGTCATAGTACACATCAAAATTGCGGTAGATATCTGGAAGAGTTAACATAGGTGCGGTCATCAGCCGTATTTTAGCTCATTGAAACTTTTCTCACAGTCCTCAGTCCATTCAAACTTCTTATCCTTTTTGAGCAGCTCCGTCATGGGTTTAGCAATCTTGGAAAACCCTTCAATGAAATGATGGTAATATCCGGCTAATCCAAGAAAACTCCGGATCTGTGATATGGTTGTGGGTGGCAACCAATCATGCACATCCTTTACTTTGCTCGGGTCCGCGGCTATACCTTCGGCGGATAGCACATGTCTAAGAAATCCAACTTGCTTGAGCCAAAACTCAAATTTACTGAATTTGGCGTATAGCTGATGGTCGCGGAGTCGTTGTAGCACTGCTCGGAGGTGTTCTTTGTGATCTTCTTCACTTTTTGAGTATATAAGTATGTCATCGATAAAGACTACCACGAACTTATCGAGGAAGTCCATGAATACTTTGTTCATCATATGAATGAAGAAAGCAGGGGCATTGGTGAGACAAAAGGACATAACCGTATATTCATAAAGACCGTATCGAGTGGTGAATGCGGTGTTAGGAATATCTTCCTTTTTAATCTTGAGCTGATGATATCCTGTCTGTAAATCAATCTTGGAGAATACCTTGGCCCCACTAAGCTGATCAAACAAGTCATCAATCCTCGGCAGCGGATATTTATTTTTGATGGTGACATCATTCAGCTGACGGTAATCCACACACATGCGGAGGCTGCCATCCTTCTTTTCCACGAAGATAGCAGGTGATCCCCATGGTGAAGAGCTGGGACGGATATATCCTTTCTGGAGCATTTCATCAAGCTGTTTCTTTAGGTCCACTAATTCTGATGAGGGCATTCGGTAATACTTCTTGTATAACGGTGCGGTTCCGGGCACAAGATCTATTACAAACTCAAGCTCTCGATTTGGTGGCATGCCTGGCAGTTCTTCTGGAAATACATAAGGAAACTCACTGACAACAGGAATTAATTCCAAGTCAGCCATAGCGGTGAAGACCATTTATTTCTTGGGTATGCTTCTGCGAGCATAGAATTTGGTAGTCTGCCCCTTCTGACTGGTCAAAGTGACTTCTCGGGTTGCCCAATTTATGCATAATTGATATTGGGTCAACCAATTTATACCCAAGATAACATCCAACTTTACAGACTCAATGATCATCAAGGAAGTTGGAAAACAGACCCCGTTGATATTGATTTCCAGATTACGGCAGACCAGATTGCTCTTGATTATGGATCTCGGGGTTTGTACCAGCATATTCTTGGCCAAAAGCGAACAAGGAAATTTGTTTTGGGCAACAAAACTCCGAGAAATAAAAGAGTGGGAAGCTCCAGAGTCAAATAAAATTACGACAGGTATGCTATTCACAGAAAACATACCAGTGACGACTTCAGGGTTCTCTTGGGCTTCATCTGCGGAGAGGTGATGAACGTGCCCAGTGATGTTTTGCCGGTTCGGGCATGACTCCATAATGTTGACTTGTGGCCTGATTAGTGCCTTGCCGTTCTTGGGACACTGTCTGACATAATGTCCGTTTTTCCCACAAGTGAAGCAAGAATTGTTACGCTGGTGCTCCTCATGCACTGGGTTGGTCACGACATTCTTGACTTGGGTGGTGGTCTTGTTAACATTTTGTTGCCAATTAGGCTTGTATTCCACCTGAGTCTGCTGCCAGGTACGAGCCTTTTGCACTGGTTGCCCTTTCTTCCTTGGCTCAAACTTGCGCTTGTGATTGTTATTAGCAGGCCTATTGTCTGATACGAGCTTGTGCTCCCTTTCAGCAATGAAAGCTTTGTTCACCAGAGTTTGGAAGTCTGGGAAATCGAACATACTGAGGGTACACCGGAGTTGCGAGTTTAATCCCCCAAGAAATCTGTCAATCTTTCTTTCTTCGGTGGCTACGTCATATAAGGAGTAACGGGCCAGATGATTCAATTTTTGCAAATATTCACCCACAGACAGATTTCCTTGGATGAGTGCAAGAAATTCATGCTGCTTAGTCTTCATAATTCTAGTAGGGATATGATATTTTCGGAACTGATCCTTGAATTTTGACCAGGTGATTTCTTCATTAGCAGGCCACATGGCTTTTGCATTTTCCCACCATATGGCAGCAGCGCCTTCAAGATAATGAGTTGCAAATGGAACTTTATCATCTTCTTCAGTACGAGCAATCTCAAGCTTCCTTTTAATGGTTCGCAACCAATCGTGTGATGTCAATAACCTGACTGAAACTGGGAGGCTTGTTCCTCTAAAAATCTGACAGCTTGGAGTGACGACCGTTTTGATTTCCATTCTGTCCAACCACAGCTTGAACACTTCTTAATATTTCAGTCAGACCATTATTCCTCCTTTCCTCAAACATACACATAATTTGCTTGGTGGTAGGCGGATTTGGCGGTGGAGGTGGTGGTATGTACGGCTCGGGAGAGTGTTCGGCCTGTCGTGCGGAACGACGAACAGGAACATCCTCATGAGCGCTGCTACTGTTGCCTCCCCGCGACATCCTATTGTGGATTTTTCCCAAGACAACGCAACCGAGATGAGAAACATCCAAAAGTAAATTGGGGAAATCCAGTAACAAATCCCGAGAGAAAACGAAATAATGAAGAAAATACGGTGAATAAAAGAAATAGAATTCCAACATAATTATACATAGACTCATACATGAAAGGTAATCAACATGCCAGGTTCAACTACTCTCATACAGGAAGCGAAACATCATGACCCGTACGACTACATCCGTACACCATCCTAACGACTACGAATACTCAGAATCTCTACTGCTCTGCTGGTGCTGCGGGGTCCTCTCCTGAAGCGGACTCGGATCTTTAACTGACGAGGTTAACTAAAACCTTCGGGTTCAAGATAACACGACGGCGCTGCCTCGAGGGCTCTCCCTCCGGGGCAGGTGTAGGGTGAAGCATCGGGGCTACATGAGTAGTGAGAAGTGAAACCCACTCAGCAGGAGTACTGATATGATTCATGGTCGAGGCGCCCGATCTACTCGGAGGAGTAACCAGTGAAATAGGGGAACTAGAACTGGCTGGAGTATAAGGAGTAAATCCCATAGATGTTGGAACAGTGAAAGATCTAGTAGTGGCTAAAGCAGTACGAGCATGAGTCAGCTCTCGAGCGAGCTCGTGGATCATAAGATAGGTAGCAGTGATATAACGGGAAAGGTGGCTAGCAACACTATCGGACTCTGGATCAATGATAGGTAAACAAACACGACCGTTGTCATGCAGAGAAGGATAGTAGTGGAAACCTGGGTGGTTCTGCATCCGGACCTCGTTGTAACGAAGCTCGACAAGGACTCGAATGCAGCAAACTGAACAGCCTGAGAAGCTGTAGAAGCGTAACCGCTCTGAGAGGTACGAGTGTAAGTGCTGGAAGCGGAACTGGTGCACAGAGTAACCACTGCCTGATACTCATACACTGAGTCTGCTAGACCCTCCCGGTACACACGATAGACTGGGTCGTCTCCGAGACGGTACAACCGACGCCACACGTTAAGAAGGAGGTGCGGCGACGTATATGGCATTAGCTGCAACAGGCACGGAGACGATACCGGAGCCATCTACACTCACAACCATTAGTAGGTTAGCATAAAAATAAATCAAGTGCATGCAATGCAACAACCAGCTACAAGTGCTACTGGCACTCAACTTAAACTCGTATCTAACGTCCAGTTAACACGTCGTAGTCTAGCATGGCCTACAATCAGTGCGGCTCTGATACCAAGCGTTGTGGCACCCCGGCTTAGAGCAACCGATGTACCATGCATTGCCAGCCCATAGACCATGTCTTTTGGCAACACACAACATCTTGGTACAGACATTGATGCTAGCGGATAAAAGTTTATATTACAACAGGTAGCGAGGCTAAGCGGCACACACGGTGCGGCTGAACAATATGTACATTATTTAGTGAACATAAAGGGGCCTCGGTCATAACAACTACATGGCAGCGGAACAACGTTGTAGCGGAACTCCATAGCATAGGGACACTGATGTGGACACGATCTAGACTTGAACAGCACTCCTTTCCAAAGAGACTTTCCTGAAATCTGGCATGACACGCCAGGTCAGTACATTGAATGTACTTGGAAGCTCACAACAAGCATAAACATAATGGCAAACAATATCATGATAATTAACCAATTATTAAAATTGCAACAATATATCCAACATGCTGTGATCATGCTCTTGTGAGAAAAGTCCCTCGGACTAGCGTACCAACGGTGATCTCTGTTAGATCACAAATGTACCAACCTCGTGGTCTAAATTCGGGTTACCTCGTGATATTTTCGGCGATCACCACCACGACCAACCCTTGGTCTCAAACATGACGATGGCCTTCCCACCATCATCAACAGTGCAAAGTTCATGACTTAGTGTGCAAAATTTATTAAACGTTGACCCATGGTGTGACCTACTTTTGAGCGTGTCCGTAACCGTGGACTCGGCTATTGATAGATTTATTACACTCTACAGAGGTAACGCACTGGACCCACACCTTGGAACCCATGGCCTCGCACTCCCATTTGGGTGGACCAACGGCATTCCGACGAAACCCCTCCATTGCCATGACACTCTCTCGGCTACTCCGACTCACTCCCCACCGGGCTAGTCCTGGGTGTCCCTGTGTGTACCAAAGACACCAACGACCACTGTCGTGGCCAAAACATAAACTATCCCAAACGGGGAAACGGTACCATAATCTCAACAATGGGCACACAAGGTTATGTCTGCTTACCGGGCCAGGGTACCTGGTCAATTGTAATATAGTAGGGTTTTTACGCCCAAACTGCGAGTTTCGTGTTCTCCTCAGGGACTAGGCGGCGGCGACGGTGCAAGACTAAATCTAGGTGACACGATTTTGGGCGATGATTGCAGGTAAAAATAAACCTAAAGTATCTAAGATCGTTCCAGAAAATTATCAACGGGGAAAATAACAAACTAGCATAGGGAGGTTCAGATTATCATCACTGTCTTTTTGGCATTTACTTGTTATTTGCATGAGAAATTAAAATAGTAACACAAAGGGAATAACAGGGCATGAACACTTAAAATTATTGACATGCAAAAGAAGCAAGAAGCGAGATTATATGACAGAATCTAATTATTTCACATCAAACACACGCACATAGTTATATATCACAGGTACATATAGAACAAGGGCCACAAACTGAATTATTCTACAACAAGTACTACACAGGTTATATATAAAACATAGAGACACCACTGAATCACAAAAGTTTCAGAAATTGTAAACGGAATATTGAACAGTTTTACACATCTCAAGTTGACTGAAACTATAGTAGAATATAAAACACACAAGGCACCAACAATTCAGAGTACAGTAGCAAGAGAAGAGAGAGGTTCAGAGTAGCAACAAAAGCAGGGGAAGTAAGAGGAGCAGCAGAGGCGCAACAAGAGATATGGGGAGGAGCGGCAACAGTTGGAGAAGAAGGGCATCAGCTGGAAGTTGGAGAAGGGAGAAGCAGCAGAGGCAGTAGCAACAGCAGGTTCAGAGAGGGAGTAGCAGCAGTAGGACCAAGGAGAAGAAGCTACAACGGGTGTGAGGGAGAAGAGAAAGAGCAGCAGCGGTAGGGTTCAGAGAAGAGAAGGGGGCGCACGAGACAAGGAGAAGCAGTAGTGGTGCAGCAAGATAGGAGAAGAAGAACAACAGCAGGCGTGTAAGCAAGAGGATCAACTGTTTGGGGATTTGGAGAAGTGGAGCAGCGGCTGGAGAAGGAGGAACAACAGTGAGGCTAGGGAAGAAGGAGCAGTAGCGGTCGGACACAAGCAGAGGAGAGGACCCGCGCGGGGGAGCAGACGACCGTCTGGTCAGGCGCGCGAGCGTGGGATGGAGGCGCGGTGGTGATGTGGTAGCACTGGTGGCTAGATGAATGGACGGTGTGTGTGTTGGTTGGGGCACCGCCACGCCGGCCTGGCCGCGGCGGCGACCGGTGGTGGAGAAGAAGGAGTGAGGGGGGGGAGGTGTGGTCAGGCCCAATTGCAATGGAGATGGGGCTAGGGATTTTGATCCCCTCCCGATCAGATCTAAACGTTTTCATTTTGGCCCTCCTTCTTCCTTCTTTCTTCCCAAGTTGGTCCTCCCATATTTAGTTTGGCCCCTCGGTTACTTCTTTCCTTCACGCTCAGCTCCTTGACTCCATCACTTGATCATTTGTAGTAGAAGAGTTTTGTGCCTTGTCGCACATTTCTGCAAAATAAACAAGTGACTAGTCAACAATCCTTTTATATGATTTTCATGCAATATTCGATAATTCTTAGCCAGAATAGATGGACACATCTCAAGAAATGGTTAATTTGTGTGTCAAAATTATATATATGAAATGCACTTATCAAGTTCCCCCACACTTAAATTTTTGCTTGCCCTCAAGCAAAGGAATATGACAAGAGCAAGATAGTGAATAGTGACCTGACTAGAGAATGCCAAGTGAAGTAGATCTCCAAACAATGCATGCTTTGGACTTAGCTAGTGAAAATCAATGGTTAAGAGTGCTACGGAGCAATAGGATACTAGTAGACTCGATCATTTTAAACTTTTACAATGATAAAAGAAGATTAGCAAGTTTAAATGCTGACTGTGCCAAAAGGTTCCTAAATAGAGCATGACCCCGAGAACAAAGCTTGTGATCAAATCACTTATTTACAGAAATAAAGCAATTATTTTATTATTATTAGTCTCACCATAAGAACATACCACCGTTCCCGAGAACATGGTATACACCTGGCTCAACCAATTATTATTAAAAAAAATAGTTTGTCTCCCCAAAGGAACATTGTAACATCCCAAATTTTCAATTTGGAATGTTAGACATAGATCATAATTGCATTTCATGTTTTTGCATTTTTGTTCGTGGAGTTCCTCGAAATTCTACGCAACTCAAGGACCTACGGAGAGAGTTGGGAACTTTACCGTTTTTGTATTTGAGTTTGCTCGAATACCGGTACGAGGACAGTGTGATTCTAATTATTTTTCCCTCCTAAAAATATTTCTAATTACCAAATATGAGCGGAGATAATATGACTTCTCCAAAATAACAGAAATATTGGAGGAAAAATGTTAAAATCACTTTTGGTATTTTTCTGGATTTATTCGCGGATTTATTTGCATAGGAAAAATACACGTTTTTCAAAATTGCATTTAGGTCCGGGAAAAATGTTCACTTTGTCCTAAATATTATTAGAGGATGGTGAAAATTAATTTCAGGAATTTTGGAGTCCGTTTGGTATTTCTTTCGTTAGTTTTTCTGCGCCGGGACTCTTTTAGAAAAAAAGGGAACCGATTTAGACTCGTGAATGACCAGGAGACTGGGCTTTGAAAGCCAGCCCCGTCGGCCTGTTTCGCCCAAGCCGCCAGCCCGCCCCAGCCGCACTCGCCCCGCCGCCCCGCAACCCTAGCGCCGCCACACCGCCGCCGCCGGCCGCCGCCTCCGCCGCGAGCCGCCGCCGTCGCATGGGAACACACTTATTTTTAAATGAACAAAAACAAGAATCAGCACTCAACCATGTCTGGTTCACATGCTACCGATCCAGGGAACATAACATGTTAATCCATAGTGGTTAGGTGATTACTCTGAATGGGAACACACTTGGCACAAATTCAGCATCTCAACATAGTGATCTAGGTGTAGCATAGTAAAATGCAGAAAATGGTGGAGTTTACTAGTGCACTAGGGATTTGAGCACTCGAAACAAATGTCTTTCACTAGTTTCAGCAAAGCAATCATTGTATAGATCACTAGTTTACAAGGCATTCCAAAATCAGTTCACATGTTCAAATCAAGCACAATATGTCAAATGAAATTCAGTGGGACAGTATTTAAGAAATGGCTTAAGCAACCCAAATATCAAATGATTTCAGCATGTATCAATGGATGATATATTCAGATTGGGGACATGAAACAGCTCACCGGGTTTTGATCATGTAGCACTCGCTCGATCATCTCACATCCTCTTGCATTGTGACTCCTCTCCTTTTGCTTCCTCATGCATGCTCACTCTTCTTCGTGTGTGCCCCCTGCTTCTCGTCACCATGCTTTGAATCCACCGGGGTCCCAAGGAATGTCACCTCGAACCTGGTCAGCATGTATTGATTCATGCACAAGCAAAAACCTGAAATAGGACTCGCACAAATAACAACTGCAAGTGATAGGGGTAATGCCCTCTAAATCATCAATAGAGTACCCAATTACATAAGCATAGCTATAAAGCACATGTTTAGGATGATAGAAATCAACAAGGTCAACACTAACATGAGGATGGTATTTATCATTAAGCTCGAGACTAGTATGGGAATGATATGTTTCATTATGCATAGGACTAGCACAAGGAAAGTAAATGTCATCATAACCAATGTGAGCAATGACACTAACAGGGTATGTATGATGATGTCCAAGAAAATAGTTTTCCAAGTCTAGCTTAATTGATGGTATCAGGTAATGGAAGGTAGAAGCAAATAAATCATAAGGAGACATGTCATTAAGAGGACACGATAAACCTGCAATATCACACTCTTGAATGACAATTGGCAAATGATTCTCTAGTTCTTCATCTTCAACTACAACAGCTTCTTTTAATTCTTGAGGAGGGATAGACATTGGATCTTCAACTTGATCACTTGGGTAGTCGAGCTCTTGGTTATCTTGTTCGTTGTCTTCTAGTTCATCTTCTTCAATCTGAGGTATCTCTTCCTCAAGGCACTTGCTATCTTGCTCAACTGGATGTGAAGGTGTTGGAACCTCACATGTATCAATGTATATCTCAGCCAAACTTAACTCAACCTGTGATGATATAGTACTGCCAGTGTTGATGTTCTTCTCAATCTTCCTTACTACTTCCACTAGCTCTTTTCCACTCTTGATCTTCTTCATTTCCTCTAGTAGCACCTTCCTAATATGATCATCTTCCGCACTCCAAGTGAACTCGAGACTAAGCAATGTGAGCTTGTCTATGTCATCAAACTCATCTTGTGTGGGCACTTGTGCTGAAGGTGTTGGTTGACCAAATGGAGGACCATTTAACTCCATTGGCAACATCTCCTGGTGCCGAGGTATATGAATAGGAGCACAAGAAAATTGGTGGGGTGCATAATTGTGGCTCTCCTCTTCATACCTAAATCCCTACGTATGATTACTAGAAGCAAACAGTGAGATCTCGGGGTTGTTGCTCCTATATAACATATTCTGGTTTTCAGGCCATCCACGTGAGTAATTGTTTTGGTATGAGCTAGGCTGTGGGGCGAAGCTCATGCCATAACAACCGGGAGGGTGAGAGTAACCACGCTGACATTCAGCGGGTGAATGGCCCTGAAATCCACAAATATGGCATGTAGGAGCAAAATAAGGACGACCCCTAGAATAAGGATCAATAGAGCTAGGCCTATCCTCAAAAACTACATCTCGCTGCCAAGCTAAATCATCTAATTGATGGGAAATATTACTTATCAATTCTTGAATACTTTCCGTGTTGTTTGTAGTGTTGCTCGCATAAGCCCAATGATCTGGATAGTAAGCCATAACCGAGAAGATAATATAACCTCCAAAAAGGAAAAGAAAACAAAAGATACTAACAAGAACATGGGTTAGTGGCTCGAGATATATCACAAATATATGGCACAAAATGGAAAAAGAAGAAAAACCTAGTCTATATCCTAACACAATCGCTCCACGCTAGTCCCCGGCAACGGCGCCAAAATGGTCAATTGTAATATAGCAGGGTTTTTACGCCCAAACTGCGAGTGTCGTGTTCTCCTCAGGGACTAGGCGACAGCGACGGTGCAAGACTAAATCTAGGTGACACAATTTTGGGCGATGATTGCAGGGAAAAATAAACCTAAAGTATCTAAGATTGTTCCAGAAAATTATCAATGAGGAAAATAACAAACTAGCATAGGGAGGTTCAGATTATCATCATTGTCTTTTTGGCATCTACTTGTTATTTGCATGAGAAACCAAAATAGTAACACAAAGGGAAGTAACAGGGCATGAACACTTAAAATTATTGACATGCAAAAGAAGCAAGAAGCGAGATTATATGACAGAATCAAATTATTTCACATCAAACACACACACGTAGTTATATATCACAGGTACATATAGAACAGGGGCCACAAACTGAATTATTCTACATCAAGTAGTACACAGGTTATATATAAAACATAGAGAAACCATTGAATCACAAAAGTTTCAGAAATTGTAAACGGAATATTGAACAATTTAACACATCTCAAGTTGACTGAAACTATAGTAGAATATAAAATACACAAGGCACCAACAATTCAGAGTACAGTAGGAAGAGAAGAGAGAGGTTCAGAGTAGCAGCAAAAGCAGGGGAAGTAAGAGGAGCAGCAGAGGCGCAACAAGAGATGTGGGGAGGAGCAACAACAGTTGGAGAAGAAGGGCATCAGCTGGAAGTTGGAGAAGGGAGAAGCAGCAGAGCGCAGTAGCATCAGCAGGTTCAGAGAGGGAGTAGCAGCAGTAGGACCAAGGAGAAGAAGTAGCAACGGGTGTGAGGGAGAAGAGAAAGAGCAGCAACGGTAGAGTTCAGAGAAGAGAAGGGGGCGCACGAGACAAGGAGCAGCAGTAGTGGTGCAGCAAGATAGGAGAAGAAGAACAGCAGCAGGCATGCAAGCAAGAGGAGCAGAAGTTTGGGGATTTGGAGAAGTGGAGCAGCGGCTGGAGAAGGAGGAGCAGCAGCGAGGCTAGGGAAGAAGGAGCAGCAGCGGTCGGACACAAGCAGAGGAGAGGACCCGCGCGGGGGAGCAGATGACCGTCTGGTCGGGCGCACGAGCGTGGGATGGAGGCACGGTGGTGATGTGGTGGCACTGGTGGCTGGATGGATGGACGGTGTGTGTGTTGGTTGGGGCACCGCCACGCCGGCCTGACCGCGACGGCGGCCGGTGGTGGAGAAGAAGGAGTGAGGGGGGAGATGTGGTCAGGCCCAATTGCAATGGAGATGCGGCTAGGGATTTTGATCCCCTCCCGATCAGATCTGAATGTTTTCATTTTGGCCCTCCTTCTTCCTTCTTTCTTCCCAAGTTGGTCCTTCCATATTTAGTTTGGCCCCTCGGTTAAGTCTTTCCTTCACGCTCAGCTCCTTGACTCCATCACTTGATCATTTGTAGTAGAAGAGTTTTGTGCCTTGTCGCACATTTCTGCAAAATAAACAAGTGACTCGTCAACAATCCTTTTATATGATTTTCATGCAATATTCGATAATTCTTAGCCAGAACAGATGGACACATATCAAGAAATGGTGAATTTGTGTGTCAAAATTATTTATATGAAATGCACTTATCAGTACCACACGCCCATAACCTTCCCTCGTTGGAGGCACCGACCAGAGGCATGACAACGGACCGAATAAAGGCCTTCCCATAAAGGCAAATGTGGTTGCACTGGGAAAAACTCGATTCAGTGGCACCATGACCCGGTCAATGATATATTCATGTTGAGTTATTAGCAGGTTCAACTTAAAATTGAAAATAACCGGTGTCATAGTATGCCATGCAAATGCAACATGAACATATGCATCATATATCATCGGAAGTAACTGGGTCAACTATATCCATACTAAGCATAAACATCAACAACTCATAATACTTCGCTCGTTAGGATTAAACCTCAATTTAAACAGAATCTTTTCTACCAAATTTATCATATTTCTCATGCAAGAAGAATAACTCTAAATAATTACTTATATCCATAACTATATTAGTTCTTTATGACAAAACTTACCTCTAGTTACTTTACCAACTTAATTAACTTCAAACTTTCTGTGAACTTAAGCATGACAACTAAAATAAGCAACCAACGGAATATAAACAATAATAGTGATTTAAATGCATGGATTAAATCATTCATTCAAGTTGAAAAAATCACAAATATTGTAATCGCACCATGAAAATGTTGTTGTGGCTTGCCTTAATGCATATGAGGTTCACAAACCTCCTGGTGATCCTCAAGACAAGCTGCACCTTCTGAAAATATTTATAAACACAAAAAGAAAACATCAAGAACCCTTCTGAAATTCACCAGAAAATCTGGACAGCAGAGAAAAATCTCATTTTTGGTGAGTTGCTAGATTTCTTCACAAAGAACACAATGCAAAAAGAATCAATTCATTTGTACTTATGGTTAAAGAGTTTTGGCAATTTGTAGCTCTCTAGAAAAGATGAAATTTGAATTTAAATAAAAACATAACTTAGGGGGGGGGTGACGTCGAAGGCGTAAAGCCTCGGGCGCCACCAGTTGTACCGCTTCGTGCGCGTACTGAGTGGCTGACTAGCGGGCCCCGCTAGTCAGGTGGGAGAAAGGGGGAGAGGGAAACAGAGGACGGTGCGGCGTCGCCGATGCTCACGCCGACGAGGAGAGCTTCTTGGCCAGAACGAGAGGGAGGGATCGAAAGAGGAGACGGAGGCGCACCTGCCCGTACCCGTAGAGTAGCTAGGGGTGATCGGATGGCGTCGGAAACGGCCTCTCTAGTGGAGACAGAGAACGGAGGTCGCCGGAGATGAAGACGACGGTGACCAGAGGCGACACCAGGGGCTCCAACCGGGCGGAACGGCACCACCGAGGCACGGTGGAGGCCCTGGAAGGGTGGCCCGAGCCTGGGAGGGGCTGGAGCTGCGGAGACGACCCGAGGGGATCATCGGCGAGCTCGAGCTCGGGGACGGTGGCACGCGTCCTGCCCGCCGGGCTACGGCTTTCTACACGATCGTGGAGTGTGTGGGGGAAATGATGGTGCTTAAGGAGGCTGGGGAGGGCTCTATTTATAGCCAAGCGTCGAGGGTGGGGGGGGGGTCGTGCTCCGCCGGTGGAGACCTCGACATGGCGCCCGACGACAAACGCCGTCAGTGGGTGAGGGAGAAGGCGACGCAGCTCACGCGGGAACTGTGGGCGAGCGGGGACAAGCACAGGAACGAGAGGGTGGCGACGAGCACAGTGCACAATGCACTGTTGCGTTGGCCGGACCGTGCCCGTGCTGGCTGCGGCAAGCTCCAGCATTGGCGAGTGCCAGGAGGGAGTTAAGAGGGTTTGGACGAAGATTGTGGTGAAGTTTGGCAAGTTTAGGTAGTCGGGGAAGCGAGCACGCGCGCAACGGAGCGATCGGCGGCACTCAGAGCGCGGCGACAAGCGGGTTGGCATCGTGCACACGCGTGGTCACCGCGTGAACTCTGACCTCAGGCCGACCTAAGCCTAAACTTCATGTCTGGCATGTTGTTCGTGGTAGTTTTAGAGTTTACCACACTTGGGTTTGGTCGCAGGCGCAGTAGAATAGATTTCAACTGCCTGGTAAGTTTCTGGACAATAACTTTAAGAGCTTACTGAGGTCAAACTACTGGGAATTGGGAGCTAGGCTTTGGAGGTTAGCAATCATCTACTAAGGTGATGATGCACAAGAAAAATCAGCCACAATGCAGCAAGTAAAATGGTAGTTGCTGTAGAAACTACCATTTCTGTCCAGAACAGAAAATATTTTCTGTAGCAAAAATATTCCAAAAAGTGATGAAATATTTTTGCTCAGGAAGGTGCCCTAGGGTTCAAATAATATTTGTGAATTTTCTCAGATTTTTTTTTGGGCAAGAAAAATTGGGGTTGCTTTGGAGCACATTGAGCTAGCTAGGGTTAAAGAGAGGGAAATGAATATTTTTCATTTAAGAAAAATATTCAAAATATTATTTTGAGGTGAACCAGAGAGGAAGTGATGGTTAGAGAGGGAAATGAGGCACCTGGGTGAAAGTCAAGGGATACCCAAGTGTTTAAGTCCATTTGAAAAGATTTAAAACTCCAAAATTCAAATTCAAACCAACTGAAAATCAAGCAAAGAGAGGAGGGCCAAAACTAGGCTGTCACATGTGTTCTCTAGTAGCACCGAGCCGATTGTTGCGGATGACTGGCTCCGCAAGATGGACAGAGAGCTAGCAACTGTAGGATGCACAGATGCAGAGAGAGTGCGTTTTGCTGCACATCAGCTTGAGGGACCAGCAGCTGCATGGTGGAAGAATTACACTGTCACCTACCCACTTGCTGCAATTACTTGGGATCAGTTTCAGCAAACTTTTCGCACATCACATGTCCCAGCAGGAGCCATGAGCTTGAAGAAGGGTGAGTTTCGCAACTTGCGCCAAGGAAATCATACTGTGGGGCAGTACGTGCATGACTTTATGCAGTTAGCTCGCTATGCGCCAGATGATGTGTCCACTGACACTACGAAGCAGGAGAAGTTTCTAGAAGGAGTCAATGATGAGATGAGTACGCGGCTAATGCTAGCAACCTATAACAATTATCAAGAGCTAGTGGACAAAGCTATCATGATAGAAGGAAAACAGCAACAGATTGACGATCGCAAGAGGAAGTATGGAGCTGGGAAATTTAATTCTGGAGCCCAGCAGAAGCCCCGCTATACTCCATACTCAGGAGGACACAACCATCCCACCCATAATCATGGAGGTCATTCTAACAATGGAGGGAATGCACACAACCACAGTGGAACTAGGAATGGCAATGGGAATGGAGGAAGCAAGAACCAGAATCGTTCCACTCCCTCAACGCCTGCCAAGAAGGATCCGAGTCACGTTACTTGTTTCAAGTGTGGAAAGACCGGACATTACGCCAATGAATGTTCCGAGTGTAATGCCCCGGATGTAATACTTTCCCTTTTGGGTATATAATAAATCTCCGGCTTCATCTATTTCCATTTCGGGCTCTTTGTCTTTCGGGCTTTCGTCGTTTTGTTGTGTGAGTGTGTGGCATTCATTCATATCATGTAGACATGTGCATCGCATTGCATTTGTGTTGTGGGTTGCATCCGGTTCGTGGCGTTCCTTCCCGTTGTCCGTTTCGTGTTCCGGAGCTCCCTCACGTGTCCGTGACGTCCCGTAGGCCTACTTTGTTGTTCGGGCGTTTTTCGTTACCGGTGTGCCGCGAGGTTGTGTTGTGTGTTGTTGTTTTGTTGTGTGCAACCCGCCTCTCAAATCTCGTCTCGTTTGGACTCCGTTGACTTTTCCCTCCGTTGTCCGTGTGGGTCCGAAGTGCCCTTACTTCGTGTCCCGGAAACACCCCTGTTGCATTCTTTCATCTCCGTCTGGTCCTTTTAAAATCATCCCCGCGATCGGATCCGTTGGATCACGATCGGAGGGCTCCTAAACACCCTAGTCTCCAAACCCTAGTCTAAACCTGCTATATATTAGACCCTAGTCTAATTATTTTAGCATCCCCTTCTTCCTCCTCCTCCCCTCTTTTTTTTTTCTTTTCCATTTCACCAGATCCAAAAAGATCTTCTGGATCCGAGGGAGACCAGCTCCCTCGAGCCGCCGTTCGCCAGATCCGTTCTGGATCGATTTTCCCCGAGGTCAACGCCTCGAGCCGCCGTCCGCCAGATCCTTCGACTACTCCTCCCGCGCGCCCTTCCGCTCCGGTCCAGTCGCCAGGAGGGCCCTGGACCACATCGCCGCGAGTCCATGCGCCTCCCCGCCAGCCTCTGCGAGGCCTCTCCGCGCCAGGGCCGCTCCCCGCCGACCGGGCCTCGTCAGCGCTCGCCAGTCTTCGCCCCCGGCCGGGCCGCCCCTCCCTGTGGGCCACCGCAGGCCCGTACACCGCCAGCCAGCCGGCGCCTCGCCTTGCACCACCGTTCGCCTTCGCGCGGGCCTCGCCTCCTTCCAGCCGGGCGCACCAGCCAGCGCGCGGGCCGGCCCACTCCCGTAGCGCCGCCGCCAGCCGCCGCGCGCCTACCCGGGCCGCTCCTCCCGTGGGCCGCCGCGGGCGCGCCGCCTCCCTGGGCCGCGTCCCCGCCCCTCCAGCCGGCCACCACACTGTTCCTACCGGATCGGGCCGCCGCGCCACTGTAGCTTCCCCGGCCCGCTACTGTTCCGCACTGTTCATCCGGATCTGGATCTAGGTTGACTCTTTTCCCACTAAGTCCTTTTTTTTCCTGATCTGAGATGTGATCTTTGACCTGCTGTAACTTTCTCTGTGCCGCTCCGTTTTGCGCGTGTGATATGTCCAGATGTTCGTGGAGATGCCCTCTACGTTTTACCTGTTGTAGTCATGCATGTTAGATGTCATCTAGGTGCTTGTTTTGCTGTTGCAAGAGTGTATGATGATATAAACTGCTGTTTTGTGTTATTTTCATGCCACCTTCGACATGTGATATCTTTTAGCTCGTTTGTCCAAACGATGCAAATGACATGTCCACGTGTTCGTCTCGTCACGAACTACGTGTTGTGTGTGATAGGTTGCATGGTAGATTTATTGTTTCCTTGTTATCATCATCACAAGATGCCATGTTCACATGTTGTGTTTTCACTTGTTATGAAATGTCATCTTGTTGAGCTCGTTGTAATCGGTGTGTTCACCACATTGATGCATGCTTGTGTGTTTCGGGATCACCGTCATATGTGCTTTGATGAGGTGCTTACCCTTTGCCATGTTTAGTTTCGAGGTGTCTTAAACATGCTCTTTTTGATGCTATGATGATGTTGCTGTTTTAGGACTTAGTGAAATTTCACTAAGTCTGAAATCTGTTATGTTCCGATGCCATGTTCGTGTGATGTTGTAGGACAAAGCATGATAGTTTTGGGGTGGATTTTGATTGTTCCTTGAAGTATATATTGTTGTCTTTCCATTCATGTCCTCACATGTCCATTTGAGTGGCTGTAGCATGTTTATCTTTTGCTCCAAACTTTCAATAAAATTCTGCTGCCAGAATTTTATTTCAAAGTTCAATATGTCCAAGATCATTGCTATTGATCCGTGACTCCGTTGGGGGTGCACTTTGGACCTAGTTGCTGTACATTATATCTAGTTTATGTTCAAGTCCTTTGCCATGCTTTTTGGGTGCTGTAGATTGATTATTTTGAGCTCCAAAGATGCTATGTTGCTGTAATTTGCAGTTTTCGCTCAAATCTTGTTTCGGGCATAACTTCTAGCCCGTAACTCCGATTTCAGCGAATCTTATATCAAACTTGGGTGATTTTCTGTGTAGATTCATAATATCAGGTTGTTATCTTGTTTTGAGGTGTTTTGCTTGAGTGATGTTTTACGTGCCCCATGTGCATCTCTAGTGCATCCTTCATGCATACATGTTCTTCGAGTGCGCATTGCATCGTGTTGATTGGTGCTTGGTGTGTTTGTCTTGTTTAGAGCCGGAAGTTGAGCACGAGTTTTCCAACGAGGTTGAGCACGAGGTTTCCAACGAGTTTGAGCACGAGGACCCTTCTTTCGATCCGAACTTCTTCTCTTCAGGCAAGATGACCGAACCCCGATAACATTACTATCTTTGTCTATTGCTAGTAGTCTCGATCTATAGTTTTGCCTCGATGCCCATGTTCTTCTTGTCAGCCTCCTACTTGTAACCAATTGCCATGTTTAACCA
>LR738715.1:544843080-544890129 GCA_902687465.1 Secale cereale | reverse complement strand
CAGTATAATGTCAAGTTCCAAAACCTCGCTCGCTATGCAAAGCAAGACATTCCTGATGCAAAGAGCAAAATCTATCAGTTCCGTGGAGGTCTCAAAGATGAACTTCAGCTTGCTCTCACTTTGTTCGAGCCAGACGAATTCGATAAGTTCTATAATATGGCTTTGAAACAAGAAGCAGCTCAGCTTAAGATGGAGGCTTCTAAGAAGAGAATTCGAGATGCTGTTCACTCTACCTCATCGTCTCAGTTGGCTGCGAAACAACAGAAATTCTGGCTTCCTCCTCCTCCAATGATTCGAGCTCCATACAACAACTCCAGCAACTTCAACAACTCCAACAACAAGAACTCTAGTGGCCGTGGTTTCTCCCACCCACCCAACCCAAGCAACCAGTCGAAGAAGCAGTTTCAGTCTCAAGGCTCCAAGTCCAGTGGCTCTCAGTTCCGTCCTCTCTCAGAAGTGACTTGCAACAAATGCACTCAGAAGGGTCATTATGCCAACAGATGTCCGAATCCGAAGCGTCTTCCACCTCCTCCTCCTGTGGGTACCGCTATTGTCAGGCATGATCCAAAGGCTGCCAGGGTCAATCTGATGAATGCAGCACAAGCAGAGGCTTCTTCTGATGTCATTCTGGGTAACCTTCCAGTGAACTCTATCCCTGCTAAAGTGTTATTTGATTCGGGTGCTTCTTGCTCTTTTATGTCATATCCATTTGCATCCAAGAATAATGTTCACTCTGAAGCCTTGCCAAGACCTTTGAGTGTCATATCACCTGGCAAGAGATTGAGTTCTAGTATGGTGGCTCCGAATGTTTCTATCCGAATGGGAGATTATCGATTTCTGGCTTCTCCGGTGATTCTTGGTCATTCTGACATCGACCTCATTCTCGGAATGGATTGGCTTTCTCAGCACGATGCTCACATTGATTGTGCCCAGAAGGAAGTCAAATTGACTCATTCTGATGGAGATGTGATTATCTTCGCCTCCAGGGATAATACTATTCGACTTTTCTCTCTTAATGATAAGGGTGAAATTAATGCCATAGAGCAAATTCCAGTGGTGAATGAATATCAAGACGTCTTTCCAGAAGAACTTCCAGGCATGCCTCCACACCGTCACGTGGAGTTTGTCATTGAACTCGAGCCGGGCACCGAACCTGTTTGTCGGCGTCCATACAAGCTCTCTTCAGATGAATTGAAGGAATTGAAGAAACAGTTGGATGAACAGGAGCGTATGGGTCTCATCAGACCGAGTACATCTCCGTGGGGCTGTGGTGTCTTATTTGTCAAGAAGAAAGATGGCACGGAGCGTCTCTGTGTTGACTACCGGCCACTGAACAAGAAGACGATTAAGAACAAGTATCCGCTCCCCAACATCAACGAACTCTTTGAGCAGCTCAAAGGAGCTAAAGTGTTCTCTAAGCTTGACCTCCGAATGGGCTACCATCAAATTCGCATTCGCGAGGAAGACATTCCCAAGACGGCGTTCAGAACGAGCTACGGTTCATATGAGTATACCGTCATGTCCTTCGGTCTCGCCAATGCTCCTCCTACCTTCTCAAGGATGATGCATTACATCTTCAACCCCTATACAGGCGAGTTTGTGCTAGTGTATCTGGATGATATTTTGGTGTTTTCCAAGAATGAAGAAGATCACGAAAAGCACTTGCGTCTGGTTCTTGATCGACTCCGAGAGCACAAATTCTATGCCAAGTTCTCAAAGTGCGAGTTTTGGCTCGATAAGGTTCTCTACCTGGGCCACATTATCTCAGCTGACGGTATTGCGGTTAATCCCGAGAAAGTTGAAGCAATTGTCAACTGGGAAGCTCCTCAGAACGTCAAGCAGCTCCGCAGTTTTCTGGGTCTTGCCAGCTATTGCAGAAGGTTTGTGGAGAACTTCTCCAAGATTGCCAAGCCTCTTTCCAACCTCCTTCAGAAGAATGTCAAATACTTTTGGTCTCCCGAGTGTGAAGTGGCTTTCAAAACCCTCAAAGAGAAGCTTGTCTCAGCTCCAGTTCTGATTCCTCCTGATGAATCCAAGCCCTATGAAGTGTTCTGTGACGCTTCTCTTCAAGGTCTTGGTGGTGTGCTTATGCAAGAGAAGAGAATTGTGGCATATACTTCACGTCAGCTAAAGCCAGCTGAGAAGAACTATCCCACACATGATCTCGAGCTAGCAGCTGTGGTACATGCTCTGATTACGTGGAGACATCTGTTGTTGGGCAGAAAGGTCGACATCTTCACTGATCACAAGAGCTTGAAGTACATCTTCACACAGCCGCATCTGAACCTCCGCCAGACTCGTTGGGTCGAGATGATCCAAGAGTACAACCCCAGCATTGAGTACACTCCAGGCAAGGCGAATGTGATTGCAGATGCTTTGAGCAGAAAGGCATATTGCAACAGCCTTCTTATCAAGCCACACCAGCCTGAGCTTTGTGAAGCTTTCAGGAAGCTCAACCTTCAGGTTGTTCCGCAGGGTTTTCTTGCAAATCTCCAGATTGCTCCTACCTTGGAAGATCAAGTCCGTGAGGCCCAGCTCAGTGATACCATGGTGAAGAAGGTGAAACATGGGATTGCAAAGGGCACTCAAAAATATAAGTGCTTCCGTGTTGATGAGGGAGATACCTTGTTCTTCGAGGACAGACTCGTTGTTCCCAAAGGTGATCTCAGGAAGCTCATAATGGAAGAAGCTCATGTTTCTCTCCTTTCCATTCATCCTGGCAGTTCCAAGATGTATCAAGACCTCAAGCAATCTTACTGGTGGACACGCATGAAAAGGGAAATTGCCCAATTCGTGAATGAATGTGATGAATGCAGAAGAGTGAAAGCAGAACATCAACGTCCAGCCGGTCTTCTCCAACCTCTTCCTATTCCTGAGTGGAAGTTCGACCACATTGAAATGGACTTCGTCACTGGCTTTCCTAAATCCAAGCGAGGCAATGATGCTATCTTTGTGGTGATTGACAAGCTTACCAAAGTCGCTCACTTTCTTCCAGTCAAAGAATCAATCAATGCAGGTCAACTTGCAGAGCTGTACACTTCCAGAATTGTGTCCCTACATGGCATTCCTCAAGTGATATCCTCAGACCGTGGCAGCTTGTTCACATCAAGGTTCTGGGACTCCTTTCAGTCCGCCATGGGCACGAAGATCAGGTTCAGCACTGCCTTTCACCCTCAGACTAGTGGTCAAGTCGAGCGTGTGAATCAGATCCTTGAAGATATGCTCAGAGCCTGTGTCATCTCCTTCGGCATGAAATGGGAAGACTGTCTTCCATTTGCCGAATTCTCTTACAACAACAGCTTCCAAGCAAGTGCAGGCAAAGCACCGTTTGAAATTCTCTATGGCAGAAAGTGCCGTACCCCTCTCAACTGGTCTGAAACAGGTGAACGCCAACTTCTTGGCAATGATTTGATCTCTGAAGCCGAAGAAATGTGCAAAGTCATACGTGAGAATCTCAAGGCCGCTCAGTCGCGTCAGAAGAGTTACTATGACGGAAAGCATCGTGATTTGGCTTTCGACATCGGTGATCATGTCTATCTCCGAGTTTCTCCGATGAAAGGAACCCAAAGGTTCGGTATCAAAGGAAAGCTTGCTCCTAGATACGTCGGGCCTTTCAAAATTCTTGGCAAAAGAGGCGATCTAGCCTATCATCTCGAGCTCCCTTCCAACTTTGCAAATGTTCATGATGTCTTCCATGTGTCTCAGCTTCGCAAATGCTTCAAGGCACCTGAGCGCACGATTCCGTTTGAAGAGATTGATCTTCAACAAGACCTTTCCTACCGAGAGCATCCAGTTGCAATTCTCGAAGAAACCGAACGCAAGACTCGCAACAAGACCATCAAGTTTCTGAAAGTCAAGTGGTCACATCACACAGACCGAGAAGCTACCTGGGAACGAGAAGATCATCTTCGTTCCGAGTACCCTTCCTTTTTCCAGTCCTAGATCTCGGGACGAGATCTTTTTGTAGTAGAGGAGAGTTTGTAATGCCCCGGATGTAATACTTTCCCTTTTGGGTATATAATAAATCTCCGGCTTCATCTATTTCCATTTCGGGCTCTTTGTCTTTCGGGCTTTCGTCGTTTTGTTGTGTGAGTGTGTGGCATTCATTCATATCATGTAGACATGTGCATCGCATTGCATTTGTGTTGTGGGTTGCATCCGGTTCGTGGCGTTCCTTCCCGTTGTCCGTTTCGTGTTCCGGAGCTCCCTCACGTGTCCGTGACGTCCCGTAGGCCTACTTTGTTGTTCGGGCGTTTTTCGTTACCGGTGTGCCGCGAGGTTGTGTTGTGTGTTGTTGTTTTGTTGTGTGCAACCCGCCTCTCAAATCTCGTCTCGTTTGGACTCCGTTGACTTTTCCCTCCGTTGTCCGTGTGGGTCCGAAGTGCCCTTACTTCGTGTCCCGGAAACACCCCTGTTGCATTCTTTCATCTCCGTCTGGTCCTTTTAAAATCATCCCCGCGATCGGATCCGTTGGATCACGATCGGAGGGCTCCTAAACACCCTAGTCTCCAAACCCTAGTCTAAACCTGCTATATATTAGACCCTAGTCTAATTATTTTAGCATCCCCTTCTTCCTCCTCCTCCCCTCTTTTTTTTTTCTTTTCCATTTCACCAGATCCAAAAAGATCTTCTGGATCCGAGGGAGACCAGCTCCCTCGAGCCGCCGTTCGCCAGATCCGTTCTGGATCGATTTTCCCCGAGGTCAACGCCTCGAGCCGCCGTCCGCCAGATCCTTCGACTACTCCTCCCGCGCGCCCTTCCGCTCCGGTCCAGTCGCCAGGAGGGCCCTGGACCACATTGCCGCGAGTCCAGGCGCCTCCCCGCCAGCCTCTGCGAGGCCTCTCCGCGCCAGGGCCGCTCCCCGCCGACCGGGCCTCGTCAGCGCTCGCCAGTCTTCGCCCCCGGCCGGGCCGCCCCTCCCTGTGGGCCACCGCAGGCCCGTACACCGCCAGCCAGCCGGCGCCTCGCCTTGCACCACCGTTCGCCTTCGCGCGGGCCTCGCCTCCTTCCAGCCGGGCGCACCAGCCAGCGCGCGGGCCGGCCCACTCCCGTAGCGCCGCCGCCAGCCGCCGCGCGCCTACCCGGGCCGCTCCTCCCGTGGGCCGCCGCGGGCGCGCCGCCTCCCTGGGCCGCGTCCCCGCCCCTCCAGCCGGCCACCACACTGTTCCTACCGGATCGGGCCGCCGCGCCACTGTAGCTTCCCCGACCCGCTACTGTTCCGCACTGTTCATCCGGATCTGGATCTAGGTTGACTCTTTTCCCACTAAGTCCTTTTTTTTCCTGATCTGAGATGTGATCTTTGACCTGCTGTAACTTTCTCTGTGTTGCTCCGTTTTGCGCGTGTGATATGTCCAGATGTTCGTGGAGATGCCCTCTACGTTTTACCTGTTGTAGTCATGCATGTTAGATGTCATCTAGGTGCTTGTTTTGCTGTTGCAAGAGTGTATGATGATATAAACTGCTGTTTTGTGTTATTTTCATGCCACCTTCGACATGTGATATCTTTTAGCTCGTTTGTCCAAACGATGCAAATGACATGTCCACGTGTTCGTCTCGTCACGAACTACGTGTTGTGTGTGATAGGTTGCATGGTAGATTTATTGTTTCCTTGTTATCATCATCACAAGATGCCATGTTCACATGTTGTGTTTTCACTTGTTATGAAATGCCATCTTGTTGAGCTCGTTGTAATCGGTGTGTTCACCACATTGATGCATGCTTGTGTGTTTCGGGATCACCGTCATATGTGCTTTGATGAGGTGCTTACCCTTTGCCATGTTTAGTTTCGAGGTGTCTTAAACATGCTCTTTTTGATGCTATGATGATGTTGCTGTTTTAGGACTTAGTGAAATTTCACTAAGTCTGAAATCTGTTATGTTCCGATGCCATGTTCGTGTGATGTTGTAGGACAAAGCATGATAGTTTTGGGGTGGATTTTGATTGTTCCTTGAAGTATATATTGTTGTCTTTCCATTCATGTCCTCACATGTCCATTTGAGTGGCTGTAGCATGTTTATCTTTTGCTCCAAACTTTCAATAAAATTCTGCTGCCAGAATTTTATTTCAAAGTTCAATATGTCCAAGATCATTGCTATTGATCCGTGACTCCGTTGGGGGTGCACTTTGGACCTAGTTGCTGTACATTATATCTAGTTTATGTTCAAGTCCTTTGCCATGCTTTTTGGGTGCTGTAGATTGATTATTTTGAGCTCCAAAGATGCTATGTTGCTGTAATTTGCAGTTTTCGCTCAAATCTTGTTTCGGGCATAACTTCTAGCCCGTAACTCCGATTTCAGCGAATCTTATATCAAACTTGGGTGATTTTCTGTGTAGATTCATAATATCAGGTTGTTATCTTGTTTTGAGGTGTTTTGCTTGAGTGATGTTTTACGTGCCCCATGTGCATCTCTAGTGCATCCTTCATGCATACATGTTCTTCGAGTGCGCATTGCATCGTGTTGATTGGTGCTTGGTGTGTTTGTCTTGTTTAGAGCCGGAAGTTGAGCACGAGTTTTCCAACGAGGTTGAGCACGAGGTTTCCAACGAGTTTGAGCACGAGGACCCTTCTTTCGATCCGAACTTCTTCTCTTCAGGCAAGATGACCGAACCCCGATAACATTACTATCTTTGTCTATTGCTAGTAGTCTCGATCTATAGTTTTGCCTCGATGCCCATGTTCTTCTTGTCAGCCTCCTACTTGTAACCAAATGCCATGTTTAACCACCTTACCTATGCAAACCGTTGCTTGGCTAAGTACGCTTCGCTCAGCCCTTCTTATAGCGTTGCTAGTTGCAGGTGAAGTGAAGATGCTTGCTCCATGTTGAAGTTTGGTTGGGTTATATCACACTATATAAATGCTTTAACTGAAATCACATATATATTGGCAAGGGTGGAAGGCTAAGCCTTTTGCTTGGTGTTTTGTTCCACTCATGCCGTTAGGATCCGTATAAGCCGGTTTTATGTTCCTTGATTATGCGTTCCTAACACGGTTGGGGTGTATGGGACCCCCTCGATAAACCGCTAAGTGCTAAGTCTTTTCCAGCAAATCCCAACTTTGGTACTATTTGCCTAATAACAAACTAAACATGCATAAGGGAGTAATTAACCCTCTTTCTAATCAACAACCCCGGGCCAGTGCTCCACATGAGTGTTGGTCCGAAACGGGCAACCTGCGGGGCCACCTCGAGGAAACTCAAGGTTTGGTAAAAACCTGTAGCTTGTCCCATCCGGTCGTGGCCTGAGACGAGATACGCGCGGCTACTATCAGGGTGTCGGCACGCCGGGAGGATTTGCTGGATTAGCCTTACCTTAGCTCGGTATATCTTGAGCACGGGATTCCGAGGATACTCGGGTCTTCCCACTTTGGAGTTGCGACTCCGCGGATCGTGGGCTTGTAATGGGTCAAGTTGGAACACCCCTGCAGGGTTTGAACTTTCGAAAGCCGTGCCCGCGGTTATGTGGCAGATGGGAGCTTGTTAATTCCGGTTGTAGATAACTTGACACAATGTTTCTAATACACTACCAGCGTGTGTTCCGTGACTGTCAATTTCCGAATCGGGATTCGGGAGTTGAACACGGAGGGGTTATGCTTGTGAGCTTGTAGCTAGGATCACTTCGTGATCACTTCTCGCTTTGCCTTCTCTTCTCGCTCTCTCTTGCGTAAGTTAGTGCTAGTTGCTGCTGCAGACTCCTTGTTGTTCCTTCACCTCATTTTCTTTCTTCAGCCTTTCCTCACCTAAAGGCTTTGATAGTTCTGTTACCCGGGAACGGGATTGCTGAGTCCTCTGTGGCTCACAGTTACTTCACACCAGATGCAGGTCCAGCCGTGAGCTATCCAGGTGATGGCACCGAGCTGGATTGGGAGTACGACGAGGAGCGTAGTCGTTACTACGTGCGCTACCCGGACGATCAGTAGTGGAGTCTCTTACTAGGATTCGATCCGCCTGTGGTTGTTTTATTTATCTGAGTTTGGTACTTTGACATTTGGCTTTTGCCCTTAGAGGGTTGTAGTGATCTTATTGTATGATGTTTGAGACTTGTACTGTTATTCTGTGACGTGGCGATTGTAAGCCGACTATTTTAAGTTTACCATCCCTCTTTTACATGAGTTGTGCAAAGATTACCAAACTTGAGATCATTCTAGGATGGACTTATGCCTTTAAGTCGTGCCTCGACACGTAGGAGGTATAATTCCATCCTGGGCATTACACCGAGCCAAAGAATGGGAGTGGTAATGGAAGCTCGGGAAAGAAGCCCAACCCGTTCACCAGAGGATAAGTGAATCACGTCAATGTGGAGGAGATTGACGAGCAGCCCGACGCAGTTGTCGGTAAGTTTTTGATTAAGGCATTTACTGCCCCTGTTCTTTTCGACACTGGTGCATCGCATTCATACATATCAAGGGGTTTTGTGGAAAAGTATAAATTGCCAACCGTAGCCCTTAGGACGCATATGTTAGTGAGTTCCCCTGGAGCAGAGTATATGGCCAGCCGAGGATGCTATCAAGTGTTGTTGACCATTGGAAGACATGTATTTCCCACGGACCTTATTCTTTTGGAATCCCAGGGTTTGGATGTAATCATAGGTATGAATTGGCTATCCAAGTTTGTAGGAAACATTGATTGCGCCAGTAGATCAATTCTTCTCACCACCCCGGAAGGAAATAGGATCAAGTATGTGTCGAGGCACACACACAGGAAAGCGCATGTGAATGCACTCACGGTAGTTGTTCAGGAAGAAGTGCCAGTTGTGAAGGATTTCCCCAATGTATTCCCAAAGGAGTTACCCGGCATGCCACCGGATAGAGATATAGAGTTCCTAATTGATCTATTACCCGGCAACGGACCAATATCTAAGAGACCATACCGGATGCCCGCTAATGATCTAGAGGAGTGAAGGAAATATGCCCTAGAGGCAATAATAAAGTTGTTATTTATATTTCCTTATATCATGATAAATGTTTATTATTCATGCTAGAATTGTATTAACCAGAAACTTAGTACATGTGTGAATACATAGACAAAACAGAGTGTCCCTAGTATGCCTCTACTAGACTAGCTCATTGATCAAAGATGGTTATGTTTCCTAACCATAGACATGAGTTGTCATTTGATCAACGGGATCACATCATTAGGAGAATGATGTGATGGACAAGACCCATCCGTTAGCATAGCACTATGATCATTTAGTTTTACTGCTATTGCTTTCTTCATGACTTATACATGTTCCTATGACTATGAGATTATGCAACTCCCGAATACCGTAGGAACACCTTGTGTTCTATCAAACGTCACAACGTAACTGGGTGATCATAAAGATGCTCTACAGGTGTCTCCGAAAGTATTCGTGGTGTTGGCATAGATCAAGATTAGGATTTGTCACTCCGAGTGTCGGAGAGGTATCTCTGGGCCCTCTCGGTAACACACATCATAATAAGCCTTGCAAGCAAAAGACTAATGAGTTAGTCACGAGATGATGTGTTACGGAACGAGTAAAGAGACTTGCCGGTAACGAGATTGAACTAGGTATAGAGATACCGACGATCGAATCTCGGGCAAGTAACATACCGATGACAAAAGGAACAACGTATGTTGTTATGCGGTTTGACCGATAAAGATCTTCGTAGAATATGTAGGAGCCAATATGAACATCCAGGTTCCGCTATTGGTTATTGACCGGAGATGAGTCTCGGTCATGTCTACATAGTTCTCGAACCCGTAGAGTCCGCACGCTTAACGTTTGATGACGATCGGTATTATGAGTTTATGAGTTTTGATGTACCGAAGGTAGTTCGGAGTCCCGGATGAGATCACGGAATTGACGAGGAGTCTCGGAATGTCCGAGACATAAAGATTGATATATTGGACGACTATATTCGGACACCGGAAATGTTCCGGAAAAGTTTCGGATTTAACTGGATTGCCGGAGGGGGTTACCGGAACCCCCTACGAGGGGGGATGGTCCATAGTGGGCCTTGAGGAAAGGAGAGAGGCAGCCCATAAAGGCTGGCCGGCGCCCCCCAGGGGATCCTAGTTGGACTAGGATTGGGGGGCGCCATCTCTCCTTCTCTTTCTTTTTCCCTCTCTTCCTTCTTGGTGGACTCCTACTAGGAATAGGATTGCAATCCTATTCCTAGTAGGATTGCCCTAGCCGTACCATAGGAGGCCGGCCGGCCCTCCCCTCTTGCTCCTTTATATACGGGGGCAGGGGGCACCCAAAGACACACAAGTTGAATTGTTCCAGCCGTGTGCGGTGCCCCCCTCCACAGAAACACACCTCGGTTAAACCATCGTAGTACTTACGAGAAGCCCTGCGCCGGTAGATACATCATATCCGTCACCACGCCGTCGTGCTGACAAAACTCTCCCATGAAGCTCAACTGGATCAAGAGCTCGTGGGACGTCATCAAGCTGAACGTGTGCTGAACACGGAGGTGCCGTACGTTCGGTACTTGATCGGTTGAATCGCGAAGAAGTTCGACTACATCAACCGCGTCACTTGACGCTTCTGCTTCCGGTCTACGAGGGTACGTAGACACACTCTTCCCTCTCGTTGCTATGCATCTGGTAGATAGATCTTGCGTGATCGTAGGAAAATTTTAAAATACTACGTTCCCCAACAGTGGTATCAGAGCCAGGTCTATGCGTAGATGATATGCACGAGTAGAACACAATGAGTTGTGGGCGATACTAGTCATACTGCTTACCAGCATGTCATACTTTGCTTCGGCGGTATTATGAGATGAAGCGGCCCGGACCGACATTACGCGTACGCTTACGCGAGACTGGTTTCACCGTTACGAGCACTCGTTGCTTAAAGGTGACTGGTGGGTGTCTGTCTCTCTCACTTTAGCTGAATCAAGTGTGGCTACGCCCGGTCCTTGTGAAGGTTAAAACAGCACATACTTGACGAAACATCGTTGTGGTTTTGTATGCGTAGGTAAGAACGGTTCTTGCTAAGCCCGTAGCAGCCACGTAAAACTTGCAACAACAAAGTAGAGGACGTCTAACTTGTTTTTGCAGGGCATGTTGTGATGTGATATGGTCAAGACATGATGAGTTATACGGTTTTGTATGAAATGATCATGTTTTGTAATGTTATCGGCAACTGGCAGGAGCCATATGGTTGTCGCTTTATTGTATGAAATGCAATCGCCATGTAATTGCTTTACTTTATCACTAAGTGGTAGCGATAGTCGTAGAAGCAATAGTTGGCGAGACGACAACGATGCTACGATGGAGATCAAGGTGTCGCGCCGGTGACGAAGGTGATCATGACGGTGCTTTGGAGATGGAGATCAAAAGCACAAGATGATGATGGCCATATCATGTCACATAATTTGATTGCATGTGATGTTTATCTTATTATGCTTCTTATTTTGCTTAGAACGACGGTAGCATTATAAGATGATCCCTTACTAAATTTCAAGGTATAAGTGTTCTCCCTGAGTATGCACCGTTGCGAAAGTTCGTCGTGCCGAGACACCACGTGATGATCGGGTGTGATAAGCTCTACGTTCAAATACAACGGGTGTAAGCCAGTTTTGCACACGCAGAATACTCAGGTTAAACTTGACGAGCCTAGCATATGCAGATATGGCCTCGGAACACTAGAGACCGAAAGGTCGAGCGTGAATCATATAGTAGATATGATCAACATAAGATGTTCACCATTGAAACTACTCCATCTCACGTGATGATCGGACATGGTTTAGTTGATTTGGATCACGTGATCATTTAGATGACCGGAGGGATGTCTATCTAAGTGGGAGTTCTTTGATTAATATGATTAAATTGAACTTTAATTTATCATGAACTTAGTCCTGGTAGTATTAGCATATCTATGTTGTAGATCAATAGCTCACGATGTTGCTCCCCGTTTATTTTTTATATGTTCCTAGAGAAAACTAAGTTGAAAGATGTTAGTAGCAATGATGCGGAATTGTTCCGTGATCTGAGGATTATCCTCATTGCTGCACAGAGAATTATGTCCTTGATGCACCGCTAGGTGACAGACCTATTGCAGGAGCAGATGCAGACGTTATGAACGTTTTTGACAAAAGCTCGGTATGATGACTACTTGATAGTTTAAGTGCACCATGCTTTACGGCTTAGAACCGGGACTTCAAAAACGTTTTGAACGCCACGGAGCATATAAGATGTTCCAAGAGTTGAAATTAGTATTTCATACTCATGCTCGTGTCGAGAGGTATAAGACTTCTGACAGTACTTTGCCTACAAGATGGAGGAGAATAGCTCAACCAGTGAGCATGTGCTCAGATTGTCTGGGTACTACAATTACTTGAATCAAGTGGGAGTTAATCTTCCAGATAAGATAGTAATTGACAGAGTTGTCTAAGTCACTATCACCAAGTTCGTAGAACTTCATGATGAATAATAATATGCAAGGGATGACAAAAGGAATTCCCGAGCTCTTCGCGATGCTGAAATCGGCGAAGGTAGAAATCAAGAAAGAGCATCAAGTGTTGATGGTTAACAAGACCACTTGTTTCAAGTAAAGGGCAAAGGGATAGAAGGGGAACTTCAAGAAGAATGACAAGCAAGTTGTCACTCCCATGAAGAAACCCAAAGCTAAACTCAAGCCTGAAACTAAGTGCTTCTACTGCAAAGGAAATGGTCACTGGAAGTGGAACTGCCCTAGATACTTGGCGGATAAGAAGGATGGCAAAGTGAACAAAGGTATATTTGATATACAGATTATTGATGTGTATTTTACTAGTGTTCATAGCAACCCCTCGGTATTTGATACTGGTTTAGTTGCTAAAGAGTAGTAACTCGAAATGGGAGTTGCATAATGAACAGAAACTAGTTAAAAGATGAAGTGATGATGTGTATTGGAAGTAGTTCCAAGATTGATATGATCATCATCGCACACTCCCTATACTTTCGGGATTAGTGTTGAACCTAAATAAGTGTTATTTGGTGTTTGTGTTGAGCATGAATGTGATTTGATCATGTTTATTGCAATACGGTTATTCATGTAAGTTAGAGAATAATTGTTGTTCTGTTTACATGAATAAAACCTTCTATGGTCATACACCCAATGAAAATAATTTGTTGGATCTCGATCGTGTGATACACATATTCATAATATTGAAGCCAAAAGATGCAAGGTTAATAATGATAGTGCAACTTATTTGTGGCACTGCCGTTTAGGTCATATTGGTGTAAAACGCATGAAGAAACTCCATAATGATGGACTTTTGGAATCACTTGATTATGAATCACTTGGTGCTTGCGAACCATGCCTCAAGGGCAAGATGACTAAAACTCCGTTCTCCGGAACTATGGAGCGAGCAACAGATTTGTTGGAAATCATACATGCTGATGTATGCAGACCAATGAGTGTTGAAGCTCGCGGCGGGTATCGTTATTTTCTGACCTTCACTGATGATTTGAGCAGATATGGATATATCTACTTAATGAAGCACAAGTCTGAAACATTTGAAAAGTTCAAAGAATTTCAGAGTGAAGTGGAGAATCATCGTAACAAGAAAATAAGAGTTTCTATGATATGATCGTAGAGGTAAAATATTTGAGTTAGCGAGTTTGGCCTTCAGTAAAAAACAATGTGAAATAGTTTCACTACTCACGCCACCTGGAACAACACAGTGTAATGGTGTGTCCGAACGTCATAACCGTACTTTATTAGATATGGTGCGATCAATGATGTCTCTTACCGATCTACCACTATCGCTTTTGGGGTTATGCATTAGAGACAGCTACATTCACGTTAAATAGGGCACCATCTAAATCCATGGAGATAACACCGTATGAACTGTGGTTTGACGAGATACCTAAGCTATCATTTCTTTAAGTTTGGGACTGCGATGCTTATGTGAAAAAGTTTCAACATGATAAGCTCGAACCCAAATCGGAGAAGTAAATCTTCATAGGATACCCAAAAGAAACTGTTGTGTACACCTTCTATCACAGATCCGAAGGCAAGGTATCCGTTGCTAAGAGTGGATCCTTTCTAGAGAAGGAGTTTCTCTCGAAAGAAGTGAGTGGGAGGAAAGTAGAACTTGATGAGGTAATTGTACCTTCTCCCGAATTGGAAAGTAGTACATCACAGAAAATTGTTCCAATGATTCCTACACCAATCAGTGAGGAAGTTAATGATGATGATCATGAAACTTCGGATCAAGTTTCTGCTGAACGTCGTAGATCAACCAGAGTACGTTCCGCACCAGAGTGGTACGGCAACCCAGTTCTGGAAATCATGTTACTAGACCATGATGAACCTACGAACTATGAGGAAGCGATGATGAGCCCAGATTCCTCAAAATGGCTTGAGGCCATGAAATCTGAGATGGGATCCATGTATGAGAACAAAGTAGGGACTTTGGTTGACTTGCCCGATGGTCGGCAAGCCATCGAAAATAAATGGTTCTTTAAGAGGAAGACTGACGCCGATGGTAATGTTACTGTCTACAAAGCTCGACTTGATGCGAAAGGTTTTTCGACAAGTTCAAGGTGTTGACTACGATGAGATTTTCTCACCCGTAGCGATGCTTAAGTCTGTCCGAATCATGTTAGCAACTGCCGCATTTTATGAAATCTGGCAAATGGATAACAAAACTGCGTTCTTTAATGGATTTATTAAAGGAGAGTTGTATATGATGCAACCAGAAGGTTTTGTCAATCTTAAATGTGCTAGCAAATTGTGCAAGCTCCGGCGATCCATCTATGGACTGGTGCAAGCATCTCGGAGTTGGAATATACGCTTTGATAAGTTGATCAAAGCATATAGATTTATACAGACTTGCGGTGAAGCCTGTATTTACAAGAAGTGAGTGGGAGCACTACAACCTTTCTGATAAGTATATGTGAATGACATATTGTCGATCGAAAATAATGTAGAATTTTCTGGAAAGCATAAAGGAGTGTTTGAAAGGAGTTTTTCAAAGAAAGACCTTGGTGAAGCTGCTTACATATTGGGCATCAAGATCTATATAGATAGATCAAGACGCTTGATAAGACTTTCGATAAGTACATACCTTGATAAGATTTTGAAGTAGTTCAAAATGGATCAGTCAAAGAAGGAGTTCTTGACTGACTTGTAAGGTGTGAAGTTGAGTAAGACTCAAAGCCAGACCACGGCAGAAAAATATAGAGAGAATGAAAGTCATTCCCTATGCGTCAGCCATAGGTTCTATAAAGTATGCCATGGTGTGTACCAAACATGTTGTGTACCTTGCCATGAGTTTGTCAAGGGGGTACAATAGTGATCCAGGAGTAGATCACTGTACAGCGGTCAAAATTATCCTTAGTAACTGGATGACTAAGGAAATGTTTCTCGATTATGGAGGTGATAAGAGTTCGTCGTAAAGGGTTACGCCGATGCAAGCTTTGACACTAAATCCAGATGACTCTAAGTATCAATCTGGATGCGTATTGAAAGTGGGAGAAATTAGATAGAGTAGCTCTGTGCAGAGCATTGTAGACATAGAAATTTGCAAAATACATACGAATCTGAATGTGACAGACCCGTTGACTAAACTTCTCTCACAAGCAAAACATGATCACACCTTATTACTCTTGGGTATTAATCACATAGCGATGTGAACTAGATTATTGACTCTAGTAAACCCTTTGGGTGTTGGTCACATGGCGATGTGAACTATGGGTGTTATTCACATAACGATGTGAACTATCGGTATTAAATCACATGGCGATGTGAGCTAGATTATTGACACTAGTGCAAGTGGGAGACTGAAGGAAATATGCCCTAGAGGCAATAATAAAGTTGTTATTTATATTTCCTTATATCATGATAAATGTTTATTATTCATGCTAGAATTGTATTAACCGGAAACTTAGTACATGTGTGAATACATAGACAAAACAGAGTGTCCCTAGTATGCCTCTACTAGACTAGCTCATTGATCAAAGATGGTTATGTTTCCTAACCATAGACATGAGTTGTCATTTGATCAACGGGATCACATCATTAGGAGAATGATGTGATGGACAAGACCCATCCGTTAGCATAGCACTATGATCGTTTAGTTTTACTGCTATTGCTTTCTTCATGACTTATACATGTTCCTATGACTATGAGATTATGCAACTCCCGAATACCGTAGGAACACCTTGTGTTCTATCAAACGTCACAACGTAACTGGGTGATCATAAATATGCTCTACAGGTGTCTCCGAAAGTATTCATGGTGTTGGCATAGATCAAGATTAGGATTTGTCACTCCGAGTGTCGGAGAGGTATCTCTGGGCCCTCTCGGTAACACACATCATAATAAGCCTTGCAAGCAAAAGACTAATGAGTTAGTCACGAGATGATGTGTTACAGAACGAGTAAAGAGACTTGCCGGTAACGAGATTGAACTAGGTATAGAGATACCGATGATCGAATCTCGGGCAAGTAACATACCGATGACAAAAGGAACAACGTATGTTGTTATGCGGTTTGACCGATAAAGATCTTCATAGAATATGTAGGAGCCAATATGAACATCCAGGTTCCGCTATTGGTTATTGACCGGAGATGAGTCTCGGTCATGTCTACATAGTTCTCGAATCCGTAGGGTTCGCACGCTTAACGTTTGATGACGATCGGTATTATGAGTTTATGAGTTTTGATGTACCGAAGGTAGTTCGGAGTCCCGGATGAGATCACGGACACGACGAGGAGTCTCGGAATGTCCGAGACATAAAGATTGATATATTGGACGACTATATTCAGACACCGGAAGTGTTCCGGAAAAGTTTCGGATTTAACTGGATTGCCGGAGGGGGTTACCGGAACCCCCTACGAGGGGGGATGGTCCATAGTGGGCCTTGAGGAAAGGAGAGAGGCAGCCCATAAAGGCTGGCCGGCGCCCCCCAGGGGATCCTAGTTGGACTAGGATTGGGGGGCGCCACCTCTCCTTCTCTTTCTTTTTCCCTCTCTTCCTTCTTGGTGGACTCCTACTAGGAATAGGATTGCAATCCTATTCCTAGTAGGATTGCCCTAGCCGTACCATTGGAGGCCGGCCGGCCCTCCCCTCTTGCTCCTTTATATACGGGGGCAGGGGGCACCCAAAGACACACAAGTTGAATTGTTCCAGCCGTGTGCGGTGCCCCCTCCACAGAAACACACCTCGGTCAAGCCATCGCAGTACTTACGAGAAGCCCTGCGCCGGTAGATACATCATATCCGTCAACACGCCGTCGTGCTGACGAAACTCTCCCATGAAGCTCAACTGGATCAAGAGCTCGTGGGACGTCATCAAGCTGAACGTGTGCTGAACACGGAGGTGCCGTACGTTCGGTACTTGATCGGTTGAATCGCGAAGAAGTTCGACTACATCAACCGCGTCACTTGACGCTTCCGCTTCCGGTCTACGAGGGTACGTAGACACACTCTTCCCTCTCGTTGCTATGCATCTGGTAGATAGATCTTGCGTGATCGTAGGAAAATTTTAAAATACTACGTTCCCCAACAAGGAGATCAATAAGAAAATCAAGGAGCTAATGGATAAGGGTTACATACGACCTAGTTCATTGCCATGGGGAGCCCAGTGCTCTTAGTTGAAAAGAAGGATGGTTCCCTAAGAATGGTGGTCGATTATCTTGCACTGAACGAGGTGACAATCAAGAATAAGTACCCATTGCAGATGATCAATGATCTGTTTGACCAGCTGCAAGGAGCCAAGGTATTCTCTAAGATCGATTTGCGATCAGGATATCATCAGCTGAAGATCCGAGAACAAGATATACCTAAGACAGATTTTACCACGAGGTACGGGCTTTATGAGTATACATTTATGTCATTTGGTTTGACTAATGCTCCTGCCTTGGATAAGTTTGTGGTAGTATTCATTGATGACATATTGATATACTCCAAGGATGAAGAGGAGCACAAGGAACATTTGCGGTTAGTGCTCGAGAAGCTCCGAGAGCATCAGTTATATGCCAAGTTCAGCAAATGTGAGTTTTGGTTGAAGGAAGTCGGATTCCTTGGACATGTTATATCAGGAGATGGTATAGCCGTAGACCCCACCAAGGTTGACGCAGTCACAGAATGGGAGGCACCCACCACAGTTGGCGAAATTCGTAGTTTTCTTGGACTCGAAGGATATTATCGGAGGTTTATTGAGATTTTCTCAAAGATTGCGAAGCCCATGACAGAGTTGTTGAAGAAGGAGACTAAGTATAAGTGGACCAAAGAGTGTGAGGCCAGTTTTCAGGAGTGGAAGAAACATTTGGTTACAGCACCAGTGCTGATTCTTCCAGATATACGCAAGGATTTTTCAAGTATATTGTGACGCTTCTCGTCAAGGACTTGGAGGCGTTCTCATGCAAGACGGAAGAGTTGTGTTGTACGCTTCACGATAGCTTCGACCACATGAGTTGAACTATGCCACGCATGATTTGGAGTTAGCAGCCATGGTGCACGCACTCAAAACCTGGAGACATTTTCTTATTGGAAACCATTGTGATGTATACACGGATCATAAGAGTTTGAAGTATATCTTCACACAGAAGGAGTTGAATCTCAGGAAAAGGAGATGGCTGGAGCTCATAAAGGATTACGACAGGAGGTTGCATTATCATCCTGGAAAAGCCAATGTCGTAGCAGATGCTCTAAGTCGCAAGAGTTATGTTAATAACATCGTAACCAGAGGTTTAACCCAGAATTTAGCCAAGGATCTTAGGGATTTGCAGTTGGAGATAGTCCCTAGAGGATATACTGCCACATTGAAAATTCAGTCCACTTTGTTGGGAAAGATTCGAGAAGCTCAGAAAATGGACAAAGAAATTGCAGAAATAAAGGAAAGAATGGCCAAAGGAAAGGCAGAAGGATTTCTTGAGGATGAATACGAAAAACTTTGGTTTAAAAAGCGTATCTATGTGCCCAATGAGCCCGAGATTAGGAAGTTGATTCTCCAGAAGGCTCATGATTTGCCGTATTCGATTCACCCAGGCAACCCAAGATGTACTTGGATTTGAAGCAGAATTTCTGGTGGACCGGAATGAAGAAGGACATTGTCGAGCATGTAGCAGTGTGTTATGTTTGTCAGAGAGTCAAGGCTGAACATCAAAAACTAGCAGGGTTATTCCAGCCGTTACCCATACCCGAATGGAAGTGGGATAAACTTGGAATGGATTTCATCACAGGACTACCCAGGACACGTTCAGGGTACAATTCCATTTGGGTGATAGTTGATCGTTTGACTAAGCTAGCCCACTTTATCCCCGTGAAGACCACTTACACAAGTGCTAAGTTGGCCAAGATATACAAGACCAGGATCGTATGTCTGCATGGAGTTCCGAGGACCATTGTATCAGATAGAGGAACACAGTTTACTTCAAAGTTTGGAAGCAGTTGCACGAGACTTTGGGTACAAGGCTTGAGTTCAGTACAACCTTCCGTCCACAGACAGATGGACATACAGAGGGAGTCAACCAGATTCTGGAGGACATGTTGAGAGCTTGTGCGCTCGATTATGGCTCTAGTTGGGATGATAACTTGCCGTACGCAGAGTTTTCCTACAACAATAGTTATCAAACCAGTTTGCAAATGGCCCCTTTCGAAGCTTTGTACGGAAGGAGGTGTAGAACACCTTTAATGTGAGATGAAGTTGGAGACCGTCAGTTATTTGGACCTGACTTAATCAAAGAGTCATAAGAGAAGGTCAAATTGATCTGCGACAGACTGAAGATAGCATAGTCCAGGCAGAAGAGTTATGCATATACGAAACGTAAGGAGGTGACCTACGAAGTTGGAGATAGAGCATATCTTCGTGTGTCCCCGCTTCGAGGAGTTAAGCGTTTTGGATTTAAGGGTAAACTGGCACCAAGGTTTGTGGGACCGTACAAAGTTTTGGTGTGCAGAGGAGAAGTAGCTTATCAGCTAGAGTTGCTCGAAACCTTGTTCGGAGTTCACGATGTGTTTCACGTATGTCAGCTGAAGAAGTGTCACGCGGAGATGGCTGATATTCTGTTACGTGATACAGTGCCATTGGAAGCAATTCAATTAGAAAGCGACCTCACTTACGAGGAGAAGCCTGTTAAGATTCTCGAGTTTGCCGACAGAGTTACCCGCAGCAAGGTTATCAAGTTTTGCAAAGTATAGTGGAGTCACCATACAGAGGACGAAGCCATCTGGGAACGAGAGGATGATCTACGTCAGGACCACCAACACCTATTTTCTAGCCAACCCGAATCTCGAGGGCAAGATTCATCTTAAGGGGGGTAGGTTTGTAACATCCCAACTTTCAATTTGGATGTTAACATAGATCATTCATATCCATTCATCATTTGAGAATTTTTGAGCATGAGTTTACTTTAAAATTGATCCAAAACTTTAAGCAACTCAAGGACCCAAGTGAGAGAGTTGGAAATTTTCCGGAGAGAAGCCCACTGTTTTATTTTATTTTCAGGTGGGGTTGGATCAATAATATTTTTGCCAAATTTCATTTTTCCAATATTTAAAATTAATGAGAGAAGATAATATGACTTCTTCAAAAAAACATAATAAAAATATTGGAATTTGATTTCTGAGTAAAAATAATTTTTATTGTATTTTTATTCGCAGTTTATTATTTGAAAAATTGCATTAAAAAGTTATTTTATTTTTAGGCATTTTTATATCATAAAAAATGTTCACTTTGTTCTAAATATTAGGTTTAGACGGTGAAAATTGTTTCTGGTATTTTTAGAAATTTTTTATAATTTATTTTGAAATTTTTGTTTGGCAATTTTATATAAAAAAACTTAGGCCCAGCCGCCACGCCGCCTTTCTCCCGTGGAGCGGCCGGACTCCACCGGAGTCCCGGCGCCGCACATCGCCGCCTCGACCCCTGCCCAAGTCGGACCCCCTGGGACCTTTTATAAGCGGAGCCGCCACCCCCTCTCTCCCCACCTCGCCCCCCCGCCGCCAACCACCACAGTCGCCGCCCTCCGCCGCCGCCGCGTAGTCGCCGCCGCCGCTCCCCGCCGCCGCCGCTGCCGCGCCACCGAGCCGAGCCGCCGCCCCTCCCCCTCGCGCCCGCCGCACCGCAGCCGCCGCCCTCCGCCGCCGGCCGCACGACGCCGTCCGCCACTGCCCGACCCATCACCCGCCGCCGACCCGTGAACCCGCGGACCCGAACCCGATCCACGAGGTAACCGCCCGTTTTCTTTTAGTTTTCGGTTTAAAAAAAACCTAGATTGGTTTTTCTTAGAAAACCAAGATCGTTCTTTGGGTTTTATTATTTAATGAACGTCCGCTGTTTAAGACCAGAAAACGAACGTTCGCTATTTTAAACTTTTCCTTTTGTGTTATTTTTTGTCAAGGACCTATCCGTAATTATTATTTTTACAAATCAGTCCCTATTCTTCAAACGATCGTTACTTTTTACTCGGTAGTCGGAATTAGGTGAAACCAACGCCAATTCTTCGTTTCGATCTTATTTTTCTAGTAGCGCAACTCAAATTTGATTTTGAAAGTTTTAACATTTGAATTCAAACAGTTTTGTGTTTGAGCTTCATTTGATCGTAACTTGAGTTTCGTAACTCCGTTTGAGTTGATTCTTTTTGTAAATCGAAGCTCTTGACCTAAACTTGCTGATAAGGTCGAATTCACTTAATTTTGGTGCTGTTAGAAATTGTTTTCTGTTGCAAGATTTATTCATTTGTTTTCGAAGTGTTTGGAGATCTGTTCATCGATTTTGTTGCATGATTGCTTATGTATGCTATTGTTTGATTGCGGTAGAATTCCCGGAGTGCGAAGCGTGCTACTATGAGTCCCTAGGTTTCAACGATCGTCGGCAAGGCAAGTTCGTACTTTGATCATACTTTCCAATACCCAGTTTTTATTGCATTAGTTATATCCTCAAACACTTGCATGAGTAGGACTGGTTACATGTGATGATGCTTTGTAGTTCACGAGGTAGGAACCCAATGTGACGCCCGGATAGTTAAGCTACAGTAATTCCACGTTGATGATGCCACGTCACCTCGATCACTATTGCTAATCTCGCATTAGTTCAGAATGATCCAAATTCAAATTTTGAAACTAAGGCAAACAACAAAAGTTTTGAAACATTAAAACCAAAATGTTCGGTTCGTGGAAAATAATCCATGTTAACGGTCGGTGAAGGAACCACACCTTTATAATGTGTTTAAATACACTATCATCAATAAAACAGCGATAAAAACTATTATGTGAATGCTCTTAAGTTAATAAGCAAATACAAACGACTTTAATTATAGTGACAAATTATTTATGGCAGTAGCATATCTATTAATACTAATTTAGGTGCTAGTTGTAGTTTTCATAAAACTAGATTTAAAAAGAAACTAAGCTAAAATGAAACTAACTAAAATAAAATAGTATAAGGAAAAATAAATGAAAAGAAAAGAGAAAAACAAAGCAAATAAAAAAGGAACAACAGACCCCCCCGCTGGGCCTCTTGGCCCAGCTGGCCACCCGACCGGCCCAGCTCCCTCCCGGCCCACCTAACCCGTATATCCCCCGATCCAAACCGGGAAACCCTAACCGCCCCCACTTTTCCCTCGTATCCCCACCTTCTTCTCCCGATCTGGGCGGCGCCCCGCCCCGACGTCGCCGCTACTCCCCGACACCATCGCCAGCCTGGTCCCCGTCGGCGCCAACCTGCCTCCTCACCTCCTCCTCGGCGTGCCCCGACGCTCGCCACCCCGTCTCGACGCCGCCCCGGTCCACCGTCGCCGCCCCTCCTTCGCCTCGCCGTGTCGCTCCGCTGTCGTCGGAGTCCACCTCGCCGGAGCTGCCCCGCCGTCGTCCCCAACATCTTCCTCGACAACCGCTGCCATACCCCTGCATCGGGGGTGAGCAAACCCCCCCTCCTCTGCCTCTCTGCTCCCCCCTCCACGCGCCATGTTCGTCCCGCGTCGGCCGAACCCCGAGCTCAGTCGCCGCGCCCTGGGCCGCGACATGCTCGCCCTAACCAAGGCCGTCAGCGCGCGTGCCTCGCTGCTCCAGCCCCGCTCCCCTGGTGCCGCCTTGCCCCGCCGCTGCTCCTCTCCTGCTGGCCGCCGCACAGCGCCCCGCCATTACTCCCACTGCCCCGCGCACGCCCATACTCCCTCTGCTCGCGCCTCTAGTGCCCGCATGTGTGCCGCCACTGCACTGCGGCGAGCTCGGAGGCCCCGCGACCTTCGCCCCGCCCCCTGCCTAGCTCACCGTGGCCAGCGGCCCCGCCGTCCCGCTGCAGCGCCGTGGTCCTTGGCGCCCGGCAGCTCTCTGCCGGGTCCGGCCGGCGACCATGCCCACAGCGCCCAAACGGGCTGGGCGCTAGCGCCCAAAACCCACACCCGTCGCCCGCTATGGTCCCCCTGGGCCACTGCCAGGTGGGGCCCCGTGGCCCCAGAACGTTAAAGAAAAAAAAAAGAATTTCAAAAAAATAATAAAAATAAAAATAAAAATAAAAATAAATAAATAAATGTATTAATTAATTAATTAATTAACAAATTAGTTAAGTTAATTAATCATTTTCAAATTAATCTAATCAGTAATTAACCTAATCAATTAACTAATCTAATTAAACCTGTTTAGTTAGTCTCAGACTATGACAGGTGGGTCCCACTAGACCCACCGGTAAGGTTTGACTCTGGTCAACGGTCAGAGTTGACCGCTGACGTCATGATGACGTCATAAATGCATTTTAGAATTAAATTAATCTGTTAATTCTAGTAAATGATTTAATCCTTTTTAAAATTAATATAAAATAAACCGTAGCTCGGATGGAAAAACTTTGTACATGAAAGTTGCTCAGAACGACGAGACGAATCCGAATACGCGGTCCGTTCGTCCGCCACACATCTCTATCATACCGAACATGCAACATTCCCCCTCCGTTTCATCTGCCCGAAAAGGCGAAACACCGGGAATACTATCCCGGATGTTTTTCATCCTTGCCAGTATCACCTCCTACTGCGTTAGGTCACACGTAGCACCGCGTATTTCCATGTTATGCTTTGTGTGCTATTGTTTGCTCTGTTATTTATTTATTTCCCCTTCGTTGCTTATTTCCGGTAGACTCCGATACTGTGATAGACCCCGAGACCATTGATGCTTCGGTGTTCGACTACGGCTACGCTTCCGAAGATTCCTTTTGTATGTAGAGCTTCCAGGCAAGCCACCCCCCTTGATCACCAGATATCGCCTATTCTCCTCCCTCTTACTCTTGCATTAGTTTAGTACTGTTGTTGATTCGATAACTCCTATTCTGATGCATAGCCTATCATTGTTGCTACCACTGTTGATACCTTTACCTGTTATCCTAATGCTTAGTATAGGATGCTAGTATTCCATCAGTGGCCCTACACCCTTGTCTGTCTGCCCTGCTATTCTTTCGGGCCGTGATCACTTGGGTGTGATCACGGGTATATACTACATACCCTTTTACATGACACATGATGTGACTAAAGTCGGGTCGGCTCATTGAGTACCCGCAAGTGATTTGATGTGGGGGCTGAAAGGACAGGTGGCTCCATCTAGGTAGTGGTGGGCCTGAGTTCCTGACGGCCCCCGAGTGGATCTTTATGGCGGAGCGACAGGGCAGGTTGGGACACCCAGTGGAAAGATGGCCTGGCCCTGGTCGTTGTCCGAGCGTTATTTCATAATAACACGCTTAACGAGTTTGGATATTTGATCTGAGTCTGGCCGTTGGCCTATATGCACTAACCAGCTACGTGGGAATAGTTATGGGTACTCGATGTCGTGGTATCAGCCGAAGCCTTCTTGACGTCAGCGATTGAGCGGCGCGCGCCGGGGTGGACCATGTAACGCAACTTCCTTAGTAATGGAGGTTGCTAGGTCTGCTCACCGGCCGCGTACGCAACGTGCAGGTGTGCGTCGGGCGATGGGCCCAGACCCCTGCGCGCCTAGGACTTAGACCGGCGTGCTGACCTCTCTGCTGTGCTTAGGTAGGGCTGCGACGTGTTGATCTTCCGAGGCCGGGCATGACCCTGGAAAGTGTGTCCGGCCAAATGGGATCAAGCGTGCTGGGTTATGTGGTGCACCCTTGTAGGGAAGTTAATATATTCGAATAGCCGTGTCCCTCGGTAAAAGGATGACCCGGAGTTGTATTCCGACCTCATGACAACTAGAACCGGATACTTAATAAAACACACCCTTACCAGTGCCAGATACAACTCGGTGGTTGCTCTCTCACCGGGTGATGTGCGGGAGGATCGCCGAGTAGGATTATGCTATACGATGTTACTTGGTGAACTTACCATCTACTCCCTTCTACTGCTGCAAGACGGAGGCTGCGAGAAGCGAGGATACTTGTTACTTCCATCTATTCTCTTCTATTGCTGCAAGATGGAGGTGGCCAGAAGCGTAGTCTTCGATTGGGTTAGCTATCCCCCTCTTATTCCGGCATTCTGCAGTTTAGCCCACAGATATTACCCCCTTACACAGATATCATTGCATATGTAGTGTAGATCCTTGCTTGCGAGTACTTTGGATGAGTACTCACGGTTGCTTTTCTCCCCCTTTTCCCCTTTTGTTCCTTCTTCTCGGATGACGCATCCAGATGGTGGAGTCCCGGACCCAGAAGATCCCGAGGAGGTTTCTACGTGAAGATCGGCTTCAAGGAGTAGTTAGGAGGTCCCAGGAAGGAGGCCTTGCCTTTTCTATCGTTGCTACTTTTGTGCTAGCCTTCTTAAGGCAAACTTGTTTAACTTATGTGTGTACTCAGATATTATTGCTTCCGCTGACTCTTGTGTTTTCGAGCTTATGTATTCGAGCCCTCGAGGCCCCTGGCTTGTAATATAAAGCTTGTATTATTTTAATTTGTGTCTAGAGTTGTGTTGTGATATCTTCTAGTGAGTCCCTGATCTTGGTCGTACACATTTGCGTGCATGATTAGTGTACAGTCAAATCGGGGGCGTCACACCCAATGACTTGAGATCAACCCAGGAATATATGTTTTGTTACTTATTGCTTAGCCATGCTCGTAGACGTGGATTGGTATGAGTTTCATGACAATTGTGAATGTAATAACAACTAAGGGTTTCTTTAAGGTGGAAATTTAATACACATCTGGGTGGATTGGTTGTGGCACCCTAGGGATGGACCAGTGGTTGTCAGGGCACCTGGGGATATAGCAGTGCTGCCCAAGGAATGCCACCTAGGCTCAAAGGGATCTTATATTATTCATGCCTTGAAACTTCCTTGTGCAACCACAAGCCATTATGGGCTCTGGCATAGTTGAGTATGTTGTGTGACCTCTTTCAGTGGTAGACTAGCAGATGTAGCGAATGTAGGTGTAACGGTCTACCCGGGGTAAAGAGTTAATGCTTCTGAAAGACTGTGTCTCGGTCATCCGTTTCTTTTTTTTCGAGAGTACGCCAATGGCGTACCATAGCTTTATAGAAGGAAGAGACGTATTTACAGGATTGCCGTCCAAGGCTCGAACAGGATGGACGGGGTACAACACCACGCCAACTCCACTCTACTGGAATCTAACTTCTCACGAACCGCTGTAGACCTCCAACTCCTACTCTTGCCTTGCTCCACTCCGCGATTTCATCAAGGATCATGGGTGGTAGTTCAGGCGCTGTCCTCTGCTCGTTTCTCCTATTGAAAACTCTAGCGTTTCTCTGTTTCCACAAGGCCCATGCTACTGCAGCCACCATTGTGTCGAAGCCTCTTATGTCCACTCTACTGAATCCCGTGCGCACTGCGAGCCACAACGCTGAGAACACATCTGTCTGGACCGGGACGGCTACATTGATCTGCAAGGCCCAAACACTATATGCCACACCTCCTGAGCATAAGTACAGTTCACCAAGATATGACTGATGTTATCTTCCGCCCGTGTGCACGTGAAGCAAGGCGAAGGCTGATCCTGGAGCCCATGCCTGGCTCTCCTATCTGACATCCACAGCCTGTTTTGCAGGGCCAGCCATATGAACAATTTGCACTTGAGCGGCGCCCAGCTCCTCCAAGTGCAACCCGCGGTGGGGGATCTAGAGATGCCGGAGCATAAGTTGTGGTAGACCGACTAGGCCGTGTAGGAACCGGACGATGAGAGCGGCCAAGTAAAGGTGTCTGGCTGCTCCGGGTCTCGCTCCACGGTGCAAATCGCATGGCCAAGATGCATGAGCTGGATAAGCGCCGTGAAGGAGGTGCTTGCCTCAAAATCATGGGTCCAAGTGTTGTTTTCCAGCGCTTGGCGTACTATGCGCCTGTTGGCAGTCCTCGTCGAAACCGAGGCCACCAGAAGTGGTGCAATCTCAGCCGTCGCAACACCATGAATCCATTTGTCCCGCCAGAAAAGGACTCGCTCTCCCGATCCCACTTTGATGTTGACCATCGTGTCAAAAATCTCCCGGGCGTCCTCATCTCTCATCATAGGTAGCCCCTGCCATGGCCTTTGATCATCAGTTCTCTTCAGCCACTCCCATCTTACTCCGAGAGCTGTGGCTTGCCACTTAAGGTTCTTGATCCCCAACCCGCCGCATGCTTTGGGTTGACAGATTTTGTCCCAAGCCACAAGACATCGCCCTCCATTGCACTTGTCCTTTCCAGCCCAGAAGAAGGCTCTCATCCACTTGTTCATGTCCTCTAGAACCCATTCTGGCGCCTCCGAAATCATCAAATGGTGCACAGGCCGTGCCGCAACAACCGACTGCACCAGGATTAGCTGCCCTGGCCGCTGAATAAGCCCCTTTTGCCATCCTGGTAGGCAGTGCCTCACCTTGTCTAGCATGGGTTGCCAGTCCGCACGCGTCAGGCTCTTGATAGCAAGTTGGAGCCCAAGGTATCTACATGGGAACTCCGAGGTGTTGCACTGGAGCATGCTCGCAACTCGGATCTTGTCCTCGTCAGTGCCCCTGATGACTATCGCTGCAGACTTGTGGTAGTTCACCTTGAGTCCAGAAGCCTCTCCAAACGCCGTCAACATTGCTCTAACAGCCGCCAAATCATGCTCATTGGGCTTCATGAATAGGGCCACGTCATCCGCGTATATTAACACACTCTGCGTCGGTGTAATCCCGGGGAAAGCAGTCAGGGCCCCCATGTCCATGGCTTTGTGCATGAGAGCTGAAAGGGCTTCCATGGCAATGATGAAAAGCATAGGAGAGATCAGGTCTCCCTGCCTCAGCCCACAATCATGCATAATCTTCCTACCCTTCATCCCATTGACCACCATCTTGGTGCTTGCCGTATTCAGGAGTGCGGTCATCCAATTTAGCCACCTCTGGCCAAAACCCTTTGCCCTTAACACCTCGAAGAGGAATGGCCAAGACAGGGAATCGAAAGCGCGCGAGATATCCAGCTTGAGGAAGACACCCGGGGCTCTTCTAGCATGAATTTTCCGGGCCACTTGACGCACCAGAAGAAAGTTATCGTGGAGGTGCCGTCCCTTTATGAACGCTGACTGATTCATCGGTATCAGCTCGTGCATTTGCAGTCTTAGTCGATTGGCCAGAATATTCGCAAAGAGCTTGGGAATGCTATGAATGAGGCTTATAGGCCTGAAGTCTCCAACTTCCTCCGTGTCGGTCATCCGTTTCTCAAACACCATGTAGTGCGAGAAATTAAACGGACATTATCGAGTCTTGTGGGGAAAAGTGCACAAACCTCTGCAGAGTGTACAAACTATTCATGAGTAGCCGTGTCCCTGGTTATGGACTTCTTGAGTATCCTGGTATTTGAATTATGGACTGATCTCATCACTTTACTTAACTTGTTGGGTTAATAATGACTTTGGTGTTTTGGGATTGAGATGGGGATACCATTCTCAATGATCATGCTTAATTTAAACTAAGTAGTTAATGAAATACATTCCTTTGTTGTAGGAAAAAACTAGCTTTATGCAAAAAAAATAACCTTACAGCCTCCACCAGCCAAATATGCATATAGATGTAGACATTGCTAATTATCTTTTATAGTGTGTTCTTGCCAGCATATTCAATGTGCTGACCTACATGGCTACAACATACCATGTTGCAGAGTTTTTAGACAAAGATTAAGGTGCGATAGGTCATTTTCATGCACTCAATGTTTGCCGTGGAGTTGGATGGACTTAACTACTCTTCATAGCTTCCACAGCTTATTTTAGTACATGGCCTTCAGCCATATTCGTGTATTGTATATTGCCTCTTCGAGGATTTTCCATGTAATAAAGTGTGATTGAATCTCTATTATAAAATCCTCGAGTATTGTGTGTGTCAGCATACCGATCTAGGGATGACACTGAGCACAGAGACTTCGGTTCATTGGAATCATGGTCGCTACACCGGAGCGTAGGCTATCTCACCTACAACATAGCGCACCGGATCAGGTGATCCCCATCTCCAAGCCTGGCGAGAGGGTTGTGTTCATCCCTCACTTTATTGTGGGGTTGGGATTTCCGCTCCACCCCTTTGTTCAGTGTCTCTTATTCTTCTATGGATAGATCTCGATGATCTGGCCCCAAACTCTGTCCTCCACATATCGGCTTTCATAGTCGTGTGTGAAGCTTTCCTCCGCGTCCCCCCACACTTCGGCCTATGTCTCAAATCCTTCAATCTGAAGCCGAAGGTGGTCGACGGGTAGCACGCGGACTGCGGGGGAGCTATGGTAAGCAAGCTCCCGAATGCAAGGCGTTTTAGTGGAGACCAACAAGGTATGGCAGCAGGAGTGGTTCTACATCACCGAACCCCGTGAGCCAAAATATGCGGCCACGCTCAAATTCAGATACGGACCCCCTGAGAGGCTCACGTCATTGACCACCAAGGGCCTCGATTGGGGGTCTCAGTAGGAGGTGAAGACGCTCCAAAATCGCATATCCAGCATGATAACGAAGGGCACCACCTCACTAACGTGATTCATGTGATGCTCTTTCGCCGCACCCTTCCCTGCCAGCTCCGGGCCTTCCTCTTATGGTAGTTCAATCCGGAGGGGCCATGGACCTTGAAGCGCTTCTTCGGCACTACGCACGAAGACATATGGAGGCAGCTCTTCAAGGCCCTGAAGGAGTGGCCAAAGGAGACCGAAGACATGGACTTCTACAGCGTGACTCTAGCTACAGAGGTAAGCACGATTTCACCGAAGACTTACCCCTGTCCATATTTCAATTATAACAAGAGCTAGAACTTTTACGTTCCATACAGGAATGGACAACGAAAGCGGAGCGGATCAACTGTCCGGCCCCGCTGCCCGAAAACTTAGCCACACCTCAACTGACGGCGATGCTGGTACCGGCACCATACAAGGCACTGGAGAAGAAGGCCAAGAAGAAGGGCAAGAAGGTCAAGAGTGGGCCCCGCCCTAAGGGTCCTTTGGATACAGTGTTCGGAGAGACCGACACCCACTGCTCACATGACGAAGAGGAAAAGGAGGAGGAGGTGGAAAGTGACTCCCCCATCAAGGGAAAGGGGAAGTAGAGGGCGGCCCCCAAAGACACAGGAAATGGGGCGCCCAGGAGGAAGTTGAACCTACCGGACAGCTCGGGCTCAGCATCCAAAGCTAATTTCCGAAGACAGCCCAGGAGCAAGCCCCTGGCCGAATCGTAAGTGTTCAGACTTTTGTTGTTACCTTCGGTCAATTTGTTATTATTACATAAGCAACTCAATTTGCTATTTTGCAGTCCTCCCCACATACTCCCCAACACACCATTATCGTGAGGGAGCTGTCTGCCAGCTGACATGGCGGAGAGCGACACGCCACCACGGGCTCAGTCGCCTATACTAGGGGACATCGAAGTGTCCTCCCTGCGGGTGTCCCCTACGCGAGGAGGTGGGAGCGGGGCGGGCGAAAGGGTGCCCGAGGTTAAAACCTCGGCCACCGTCAGCCAAGGGGAAAAAGTCTCTATGGCGACCGACGGCGGGGAGCCCAAGCAATCCGGGCTCCCGCCGAACACCATTCCGGAGACCAGTATGGCTTCGAAATCAGAAAGGCAGTCCCCTACGATAGGGGGCGGAGCATTAGCTACATTGGCGTCCTTCATTAATCAGGAGGTGCCGAACACGTTGGAGGAAGCACCGCAAGGTGCTTCCATCATGGCGGAACACCGCACCCTGATGGGTGCGGTTATGGGAAAGATTTAGTCTGCCAAAAGCGGACTGAATGAAGCCTTCACTAGCCTACTGACAGGCTTTGAGGTATGCGAAGTAATATTCTAAAAGAACTTTAAGTTTTATTTGTATAGGATAACAAACCTGTATACTGTCGGGACCCCGATCCTAAGTCACACCGGTCTAGCATGTAACACACCATATCACTTTGCGGCCTCACGCACGGTATCCCCACGGGTGCCACCTTACCTGGCCCGCGAACGTTTGCGCATTTTGTATCACGTATATGATAGTGTCGCTAGCATCCATATGACAGAGAACCCGGACCGACATGACTAGTTATAAACCCAAGGTGGCACTAACTTACAAGGACATGCATACATGACCCAACAACGAATGTGTCGGTCATCAATGCATGAACCCAAGTCGTAGCAAGCTACAAGGACTTAAAGGAACAACGCGTGACATTTCCCCAAAGGGACAGACATAGGAACGAAGAAGGACACATGCCAGCCAGCCTAAGTGTTCCGGAGCAGTAGCAAGCTACCATGGCTCAATGGAAGCACTAGGAGACATTTCCCCATAAGAGAGGCTACCAAGAGGAAACAACTAGGTTGTCGGATCCCACACATACCAAGCATTTCAATAACATACACACAATATGCTCGATATGTGCAAATACAACATGGCATCACAACAAGACTATATGAAACAAAGTATTTATTCATTAGGCTCTGAGGAGCCAGCTATTACAAACATGGGTCTCATGACCCAACATTCAGAGCATACAAGCAACACGCGGAAGCATAACATGTCTGAGTACAGACAACTACAAATGAAGAAGGCTGAAGAGCCTGACTATCTACAACACTCGTACAAGATCGTAGCTGAGGTTACAAGCTACTTGTCGAAGTCCAAGCGGAACTACTAGTGAGACAAAAGTCTCATCTGCAGAACATAAATGAAGCAAACGTGAGTACAAATGTACTCAACAAGACTTACATCAGATCCTATCATACATGCATTTGCATCGAGAAGGCAAAGTGGGGTTTAGTTGCAGCAAGCCAACTTTGACTCAGTGGCTATCATGTACTACGACTGCTGGTAACTCTTTGAGGTGGCGCACACGAGTCCACTAATCACCACTCAATACACCACTATGGATTCATCCTTGTCTCCCTACGAGAAGGCCATCCATAGCACTCACACTTGTCTTGAGTATTTTAGAGTATCCACTTCAAGTTGTCTATGTACCACATAAGCATCCAAGAAGTCCATAACCGTGGACCCGGCTATTCGAATAGATCATGTTAACCCTGCAGGGTGTACTTCTTCACACACGCTCTCGCCACTTACTGCCATGTACACGTCATGTATCTCGGCAACCTTCAAGCGGAAGCCTGGCGAGGGTGTCGACCACGACCTGACTAACCACACAAGACCCTAGTCCAAGTTTATCGCCTATTCAGGTTCTATCCGCAAGAGAGTCCGGCCGAGGTTTCCATCACGGCCCCAAACGATGTGTACATGGTTCCCGAGCCCACCATCTGGGTGCCACTCGGTACACCAGGCCACGTGTGCCTAGTCTGTCACAACCCCACCCTGACGGGTGCCACTTGGTAGAAAAATAACACTACCTACAAACACCAGAAACTAGTTGCGACTCCTGGATAGAGATCAAGTTGGTTAATAAGTCGAGAGGGGTTGAGTTACCGGAACCCAATGTGTGGTAGTATCTAATCATTGGACGACATACACAGAACTCGGTGCTTAAAGACGGTTCCAATGAGACAGCCCACCATGTACTCCTACATGGCCTCTCACCACTACCTTTACCAAAACATGTTCACACACTTGATTCTCAGCATCAGAACATAGCATAACACTCTAAGCAATAGCAGGCATGGCATGGTAGGGACACAACATGGCTTCAATCAACTCCTACACATGCTAGTGGGTTTCAACTATTTACTGTGGCAATGATAGGTCATGCAGAGGAATGGATTCAACTACCGCATCATAAAGTAGCAGTTGAATCGTTGTTGTCCTAATGCAATAACAGAGAGTAGGAGCGAGAGAGTGGGATTGTATCAAAATGAACAAGGGGGTTTGCTTGCCTGGTAGATCAACAGTAGGGCACTGCTCCTCTGACAGGTACTCTGGAACGGTCTCCGGAGCAGGACCTATCGAGAAGGGCGTGCCGACAATCAAACACAAGCATATGCAACAATATGATGCATGAACATGGCATGAATATGTGATGTTTGCTTGAGCTAATGCAACTAGCATTCATTTGGTTGAAGTCCATTTGAACCAAGGGTTCAAATGTAACACTAAATTAAACATGTATAAATGCCATTTATGTGTTTTCATATATTTAGTAGGTATAACTTCATTTTTCATGCATGAAAATTGTACATATGGATAGATTGAATTTTTTTGATAACTCTTCATATATAAATTATTTCAATCTGAGCTACGGTTGAATTTCTATGATTTTTTGAAGTTTAAACAATTTTCTGGAATTTCCCGAGTTAAATAATTCTAGAAAATCATTTATTGCGTCAGCACTGCGTCATGCCCGCGTCAGCAAGTCGGCAGCGCTGACTGAAGTCAAACCTGACTTGTGGGGTCCACACGTCAGTGTCACAAGTTAACAGAGATGGTTATTCTAAACTAACTAAAGGATTAGTGGTGCTGGGGCCCACTGTCAGTGTCACAGGGGTTAGTTAACTGGTGATTAGCCTTAAGCTGATCACCTGGCAGGCCGGGCCTGCACGTCAGTGAGCCAGGGGAGGTCAAACCCCTGGTCAGACGGGGCTGACCCGCTGGCGGCTCGACACCGGCGTCCTCCGACGTGGCGGAGGGGCTCGGGATCGCCGCTCTAGCGACCAAACGAGCATCCGAGGGCAGATACCGGGATCTGGAGCTCACCCGCGCCAGGCGTAGCAAGCATCGGCAGCTAGGGCGCCCGGAGCTCGCCGGAAACGAGCTCGAGGCGGCGGCTGGCGTTCGGGCGTGTTCGGGTTCGGTGCTAGGAAGCACGTCAGGGGGCGCGGAGAGGTGCTACGGCCTCCTGGGTGTGTGGCGAACGCGGTGACGCACTCGGTTTCGAGCTGTGGTGGATCTGGCCATGGCGGCGACATGGCCGGCGGCGGTGAGGTCTCGGCCTCGGCGGCTAACCTAGCTACAGCGCGCGAAGGAAGGAACGGAGAGGGGTGGAAGGAGCAGCAGCTCACGGCGGATGCGGTGCAGCCGACGGCGATGTCGGGGAGGAACCGGAGCTGTCGGGGTGGCGAAGGGGATCTCCGGCGGCCGGGGATGAAGAAGGCGGCGGTGATGGCTCCACGGGGCATCCGACGACGCGTGACTTGGTGTAGAGGAAGATGGTGTCGCAGCAGAGCTTGCAGACACGAGGAGAGGGCGAGGGGGAGGTGGTAGCTATGACCTGCAAGGCGGCGAGCACTCGGTGGTGTCGGCCATGGCGATCATAGGAGAGGGGGAGGCGAGGGGGAGGAGTGAGGTGTCCGGCAGTTCGGGGCGTCTCCATGACGTGCGAAGAGAGCCCGTGTGCGCCTCGATGGCAAGCAGGAGGTGGCCAGGGCGGCGCACGCGGCCGACAGGCAGCTGCCGGCCTTCTCTGGTGGGAGGAAGCAGGTGACTGGCTTGGGCCAGCACAGTGCTGAGCCGGCTAGTGGGCTGCGCCAGGTAAGTTTCTTTTCACCTTTTTCTTTCTGTTTTTCTATTTTCTGACATTTGTTTTGATTTGGTTTTTGAACCAAATCAATTTTCTTGCTTCTGATAAAATTTTGTAGGGCCGAGAAGAATTATTCCACCGCCCCTCACAAGTTTCCAGAATTATTGGACATATATTATATATATCCAATGCAAATAATTATTGCATTAATTCCAAATGCCCAAAATAAATATTATGAGCTCCTAAAAATATTGGTTTGAATTTTACCTCTGACCAATATTTTCAGAGAGAAACATCAACATTTTCTTGGACCTTTTTGGAGCAATTTTTATCTGGGTCATTTCCAGAAAGATTCCTGAGGCTTTCACATGTCCCCAATTCAAATTCATTTGAAAATTTAAACATGATGCAACACCAAAGCTAGCCTAGTGCATACCATAACTAGGGATGTGAAATATACGGACAATATCCCCTGATGCTTTGTTTGAGTCTGCAGAGAATCAGACAGAGGATCCATATAGTATCAGCTAATAGAACATAATGTGCCATTTATTTGAACAGGCTTCCCTGGTAGCGGCATCCGCCCAAGACGCAGAGGTTTCCGAACTTAGTCGGAAGCTTCAACTAGCTGACGAAGTGCTCGACTACGTGAACAAGCGGTTTGATGAAACGCAAGGTATGCGAACTTCCAGAAAATTATTATGTCGAAAGACGATATGTTTAATTTAAGAGTTTTAACTCATTACTTCATGTGATGATGATCACAGTTGACGCCGCCGAGGTCGAGACCCTCAAGGGCGCCCTTGACCATGCCAAAAAGGAGGCCAAGACGAACAAGGCAGTTGGTGACAAAGCGGCTGCCGAGCTGGAGGCCGAACATGCCTCCCGCCGTCAACATGAGTCTCAGGTGGCCGAAGTCGAACAAGAGCTGTGAGATGCCATTCGCAAATGCGAGGAGCTGGAGTAGAAGACTTCGGATCAAACATCCGAACTCAATAAGGCTCTCAATGTTGCCAAGGAGGCGCGGAGCGAGTCCCTGAGTGCTCGCGAGGAGATCAAACAGGCGTGGCAGATAGCGGCTGGTAAGGCCTTTCTTCTGCAGGGTGTCTTTGGAGGTCAGAAGTATGTGTCACCGACGCGATTGTGGAGTTCTCCAGGCGTGTTTGCGGTTCTCCCGAAGAGCATCACCGCCGTCGCCCAATTCTTCAGAGCCCAGGAGGGGAACACAACGGAGAAGTTGTTCTGGTCACAGTTCCTTGCACCAGAACATCCAGTGCCTCTGAACGACCAGTTGAAGCAGCTGGTTGAGCTGCATAACATGGCGGATGCAGCCATGAAGGACTTAATAGTCTGGCTCTGGCCCACCGAGCCAATCCCTAGTATCTACTTTGGATTGGTGAAGCATCTCGTCGATGCGAGGCCGCGGGTCGACGTTGTGAAGCATTCGGCCTGTATAGAAGGTGCCCGGATGGCCTTTGCCCGTGTTAAGATGCACTGTGCGAAGATGAAGGCCATCGAAGTGGCAACCGCAGACCCACACGAAGGCAAGGATCATCGGAAATCGGAGAGGTACTTCAGTGATGTCCTTGAGGGAGCCCGCATTGTAGAGGGTCGGTGCTCAAAGGACGTGGCTTTTTATTAAGTGTATTCGGGTTGTAAAGACTATACTTATGAACTGATATGTATATATTTCCGCGCTTTATATTTCAAGCGACTTTTCCTCCTGTGTGGTTGTTTATTTTTATATCTGAAAATTTTGTCGTCGGCTTCAGCCCCCATGTAGATGGTACAGGGGTGTTCAATATGATGCGTGATCACTATTTACCCAATGTCTTGGTCCGTAAAGGAAGTGTCCACGTGGAGAACCAGGCAATCAGACTATGCGACTTTATCACTTTCACTTAGCCATAGGAGCTTGACTATGGGGCTAAGTACTAGCCCCTTGTGCGTGCGCGGTTATTCGGATTATGGTGCCTGCTCTTCGTGGCTGGGCGAAGACCAGCCCCTAGTGTAACACGGAGTACATCGCTAACGGTCTGTAGTATAATACTAAGTCCCCGAATTGCCGACCAGCTCTCGCATATGATGATAGTCAGTTTTCCGCTTTATGTAATGAGGTATTTGACCGGACGAACCATAAATAAAATCACATTAGTTCATCCTTTACTACCTTAGCCGAACAATGCAGAACGTAAGGTGGTAAGCATAGGAGCAGGGCAACCCAGCTATAGACCCAAGACATGATTCAGAGCCGATGCATATAACACAATATCCGGGACGCCAAACAGTTCCCTATAGGTGTTCGGACTTTTAAGTGTGCTAGTCCGAATACAGCCCCTGGTGTTAAATCCAGATTGAGGCACATGTGGCAATCCGAGGTAGGGAGAGAACACAGATGGTAATGTAAAATGAATTCCGAACAAATTGGAACCAAACTGCTTCTTTTATACCCTTATTAATATGGCAAGCAGTGTGGTTACAGATAATGCCACAATATCTTGAACATTTCACATGCCGAAAGAAAGAAAGCTAATAAAGGGAAAGGTTTACATAGAGCCTAAGATTACTAATAAAGGGAAAAAAGAAAATCCCAATAAAGCTCTGCTGCACGTCTGCGCCGTTTCTCCTTTGTGACACATCCTTAAAGGAGAAGGGTCTGATGGCCGCCTGTGAAAGAGGAAGAGGAAATATGGAAAAGAATTCCCTGCACAACCATAGGTAATGTGGGTTCTTTGATGAACCTGTGATGAATATATATTTAAAGTCTGAATAGGGTCAAGCCGTACTATGGACTGTTTTTCCGCATTGTGCCCCCGGCGCTGCCCAAGGTATTTTAAGGGCGTAGTTGTGTACACGAGGTACGTATGCCACAACCTTGTAAAGCATTCGACGGAGGCGTAACTGCTAATCAAGCTCAGGTTCATCTGAGCTGCCACATTGCAATGTTGTTCGGACACGTTTAGCAGTGTCTCGGGTCTGGACGACCGATGAATTAGTTGGCTTGAATAGGCCGCTTTGAACTTCGGCTGCCAGGACCGCAATATCCTCCTCTGTATGGAGGGAGTGCTCCATATTCCTATTGACTATGATGACGCCGCGAGGTCTAGGCATTTTAACCTTGAGGTAAGCATAGTGCGGGACTGCATTAAAGCGGGCGAAGGCAGTTCTTCCGAGCAGTGCGTGATAGCCACTGCGGAAGGGAGCGATGTCGAAGATTAACTCTTCGCTTCGAAAATTGTCTGGAGAGCTGAATACCACTTCCAGTGTTAATGAGCCCGTGTAGCGGGCTTCTACGTCGGGTATTACTCCTTTAAAGGTAGTGCTGCTAGGCTTGATTCTTGACGGGTCTATCCCCATCTTGCGGACAGTGTCTTGATATATCAAATTGAGACTATTGTCGCCGTCCATAAGGACTCGAGTAAGATGGTATGCCTCAATTATAGGATCAAGTACTAGGGCCGCCGAACCTCCATGACAGATACTGGTTGGGTGATCCCTACGATCGAAGGTGATTAGACAAGCCGACCATGGATTGAACTTAGGGGCGCTGGGCTCTACGGCGTAGACGCCCCTTAGTGTGTGCTTGCGCTCCCTCTTGGGGATATGGGTGGCATAGATCATTTCATCATTTTCATCTCAGGGGGAAATTGCTTCTGTCCCCCAGTATTCGGTGGGTGAGGTTCGTCTTCGTCCTAGCTTTGAGGTCCTTTCCCCTTGTGTTCAGCGTTTAACTTGCCGGCCTGCTTGAAGACCCAACAGTTTCTATTGGTGTGGTTTGCAGGTTTGACAGGGGTGCCATGAATCTGGCAAGGCCTCTCTAATATCTTGTCTAGGTTGGATGGACCATCCCTATTGCCTTTGAAATGCTTCTTCCATTGACCGGACCTGGAGCCACTGAATCCGGCGTTTACTGTCGTGTCATCCATTTCTCCGTTATTGTTCTGATGCTTATTCTTATTGCGTCGTGGCTTGCCATTGCCATCCTTGGCTTCGGAAGTGCCAGGGTCGCTGGTACAGTTGCTTCTATGAGCCAACCAGCTGTCTTTGCCCACACAAAAGCGGGTCATAAGTGTAGTAAGGGCTGCCATTGTCTTCGGCTTCTCCTAGCCGAGGTGTCTTGCGAGCCATTCATATCGGATGATGTGCTTGAATGCCGCTAAGGCTTCGACGTCCGGATAATCGATGATTTGGTTCTTTTTAGTTAGGAACCGACTCCAAAGCTTGTGGGCTGAGTCCCCGGGTTGCTGGATTATGTGAGTTAAATCATCAGTATCTAGTGGCCGGACATAAGTCCCCTGAAAGTTAGCCCGTAAAGCATCCTCTAAGTCTTCCCAGCTTCCAATGGAGTTGTCTGGGAGGTTGTCCAACAAGTGTCGAGCTGGCCCTTTCAGCTTTAAAGGTAAGTATTTGATGGCATGGAGGTCATCTCCACGAGCCATGTGGGTGTGAAGAATAAAGTCTTCAATCCATACAGCAGGGTTCGTCATTCCATCATATGCCTCGATGTTTACGGGTTTAAACCCTTCCGGAAATTGGTGATCCATCACCTCATCGGTAAAGCACAGAGGGTGCGCAACGCCCCTGTATCGTGCGACATCGCAACGTTGTTCGGACGGCATCTGTGTTCGGTGTTGACTCTGAACTTGGTTGTATCCGGTGTGCTTGGCTTGATAGCCACCATCCTGTGTGGGAGCACGTTCTCTTGATCCGTAGATCGGTCTGGCCTAACCAGCTTTTTTATTTAGGTCCTAACTTAAGTCATACTAATGGCCCTGAGCCACTATATCATTTCCTTTATGGTGGGGAGGTGTGGGCTTGTATACGGCATTGCTAGCCACTTTGTCCCGTCCACGAGGTGGTCGGTCTGGTTGATCGGCCAGATCGTGCCTCAATGGAATTGGCGCAAGGGCCTCGTCGTTGAATTGTGGAAGCAATTTGTGAGGGAGTCTTGGATCAAGGGGTCCTCATGTGGTCGGATAAACTCCTGGTGGGCCGGACTGGTGCGCCGTGAAGATTATACTCGAAAATCATCTCTCGTATCCGAATAGGACTCCTGTGTTCATGTAATGGCAAGTTTTAGGTTCGGGTGTAGATTTTCCTTCCTCTGCAAGATGACATGTACAAACCCTAGGCCCCTCCGGTGTGTATATAAACCGGAGGGTTTAGTCCGTAGAGGCTAGAGAAGAGAATCACAATATCCTCATAGGCTAGACTTAGGGTTAGCCATTATGATCTCGAGGTAGATCAACTCTTGGATTCATATTCATCCATATTAATATAGTAGGAAGTAGGGTATTACTTCGATTGAGAGGGCCTGAACCTGGGTAAACATCGTGTCCCGAGTCTCCTGTTACCATCGATCCTCAGACGCATAGTTCGGGACCCCCTACCCGAGATCTGCCGGTTTTGACATCGACATTGGTGCTTTCATTGAGAGTTCCACTATGTCGTCGACAGAAGGACCAATGGATCACATCATCAACCGCAACGGCGACACCAAGGGAATTTTCCCTCCAGGCCAACTTTTCGGGTTCAGCAGCTTCGCTCTCTGTGCCAACACCGAAGGCCACCCCGAGCAGATCAAGAGCTACGCCCCTGGCCATCAAGTCAGATTCGGAAGGTTGAACTACATTGCTGATATCCGTGGAGACTTGATCTTCGCCGGATTCAAGCCAGCGGCAACTTCTCTCTGCCACCACGATGAGCATGACCTAACTCTGTCATCGGATCAGGAAATAGCACCTCCAACTGTTCTGGCCCTAGATCCAGAACAGATCACATCACCCGAGGATGGGAAGCTCAACCCCACCATGGGAGCCATAGACTCTACGGCATTGGAGCCGCGCACGGACCCAACTACGAGCATGGTCTGTGTTACCAGAACTCCGGACTCAACTCCGGCCTCTGATTCCGAATCACGTGCATCCGCGCCCTTCAAACCCGATCAGGCGTCTATCGCCGAATTCAGTGCTGCGGATATCTTCCAGAACTTACCCTTTGGCGACATGTTAAAGTCGTTAAGATACCTCTCCATAGGAAAGGACACACAGCCGCACTGTATCCAGTTCAAATGGGAGGCCGATGGAGAATTTCATTCCCCACCCACCACCCACTTGATAGCCACGATCGAAGATCTAACCGATCTACTTGACTATGCTTCTGAAGACTTCGAAGGATGGACCTCGAAACTGAAGCGAATCCAGATCAAGGCCGGCCCGTAACCGGGCGATGGAAAGACACGTCTTCGTACGGCGTGTACATGGTGGATACACCCAAAGAGGCGGAGGGCAACGGCGAAAACAATCTCATAGAGGACAAGCTCGCCGAAGAACCTCCCAAACGTCGGCGTCCAAACCGCCTTACTAAATCCCGTAAAGGAAAGGATAGCAACACTGTGACTAATGACGGTGATATTCCGGAACAACCGAAGACCACGCAGACCCAACGATGGAGCGGGAGGAGCAAGAGGACGGCAAACAGAGTCCAAAGCCGCAGTCTGATGACAGCGATGCCGAAGATGATACTTATGAACCGGTCTCCAAAGCAGAAGATAGCCTAGGCGACGATGAATTCATCATCCCAGAAGAACCCTCAGAACAAAAGCGCTTCCATTGGAGGCTTATTGCCATCGCAAGGAGCCTGAAAAAGCAGCAGAGATGGCTTCGAGCCACACAGGACACGCTCAATGATAGATGGAAAGAGGTGCTAGACGCCGAACAGAAACATGGCTATAACGGCCAAACCAAAGGCCATCCCAAGCGTAAACTGCTGCCAGAATTCGACGACGAGGCCGTTGTGCCCGTCCTGCCGAAGAATAACACCACTGACAAGCCAGACCGACCACCTCGCGGACGAGACAGAGTCTCTAGCAATGGCGTACACAAGCCCGCACCACCACTCCATAAAGGAAAGGAGGGTGCGGCTCAAGTCCGAAAACACGACCTGCGTGAGGACCTGAACAAAAAAGCTAGCAAGATCAGGTCTATATACGGACCTAGGGACCGGGTTCCCGCACGGGACGGCGGCTATCAAGCCAATCGCGTCGGTGACATACCATTTTGGGTTCAATACCGAACACCACAACCATCGGACATACACCACGATATAGCAAGATACAGAGGAGCTGCACACCCTCTATGCTTCACTGATGAGGTGCTGGGTCATGATTTCCCAGAAGGGTTTAAACTCATGAACATCGAAGCGTACGATGGAACGATGGATCCCGCCGTGTGGATAAAAGACTTTTTTCTTCACATCCACATGGCTCGAGGAGATGATCTCCACGCCATCAAATACTTACCCCTCAAGCTGAAAGGACCAGCTCGGCACTGGCTAAACAGCCTCCCATAGAACTCCATTGGGAGTTGGGAAGAACTTGAGGATAATTTTTGGGCCAATTTTCAAGGGACTTATGTCTGGCCCCTAGACGCTGACGATCGAAGTCACATCATCCAACAACCCAGGGAGTCAGCCTGCAAGCTTTGGAATCGGTTTCTTACCAAGAAGAACCAAATCGTGGACTATCCGGACGTTGAAGCCTTAGCGGCATTTAAGCACAGTATCCGGGACGAATGGCTAGCCAGACACCTTGGACAGGAAAAGCAAAGGACAATGGCAGCCTTAACTACACTCATGACTCGCTTTTGCGCGAGTGAGGATAGCTAGTTAGCTCGTAGCAGTACCAGTGACCCTGGAACATCTGAAGTCAGGGATGGCAAAGGAAAGCCACAACGTAACAAAAACAAACGTCGTAACAATTCTGGAAGCCCAGATGATACAGCGGTAAATGCCGGATTCAGTGGCTCCAGACCCGGTCAGCGAAAGAAGCCATCAAAAGGCAACAAAGATGGTCCATCAAGTTTGGACAGAATATTAGATAGGCCCTGCCAAATTCATGGCACCCCAGAGAAACCTGCCAACCATACCAACCACAACTGTTGGGTTTTCAAGCAGGCCGGCAAGCTAAACACCGAACACAAAGGGAAGGAGCCTCAGAGCGAAGACGAGGATGAACCTCGCCAACCGAACATAGGGGGTAGAAGAAATTTCCACCGGAGGTCAAAACAGTGAACATGATATATGCCACTCATATCCCAAAGAGGGAGCGCAAGAGCGCACTCCAAGATGTCTACGCCGTTGAGCCTGTCGCCCCCAAATTGAACCCATGGTCAGCTTGTCCGATCACTTTTGATCGTAGGGATCATCCGACTAGTATTCGGCATGGGGGTTCGGTTGCCCTAGTGCTCGACCTAATAATCAATGGATACCATCTAACCCGAGTCATTATGGACGGCGGCAACAGTCTCAATCTGATATATCAGGACACTTTCCGCAAGATGGGGATCGACCCGTCAAGAATCAAGCCAAGCATGTAGCACGACCTTTAAAGGAGTGATACCGGGCGTTGAAGCCCGCTGCACAGGCTCTCCAATGTTGGAAGTTGTATACGGTTCTCCCGACAACATTCGAAGCGAAGAACTAATGTTCGACATAGCTCCGTTCCGAAGTGGCTATCACGCTCTACTAGGAAGAACGACCTTCACCCGCTTTAATGCAGTCCCGCATTATGCCTACCTAAAGCTTAAAATGCTTGGACCTCGCAGCGTTATCACGGTCAATGGAAATATGGAGCGCTCTCTCCGTACGGAGGAGGACAATGCGGCCTTAGCAGCCGAAGTCCAATGCGGCCTATTCACGCCGGATAATCCATCAATAGCGGACACAACTAAACGTGTTCGGCACACGCCTTTGTGCGGCAGCTCAGATGACCCTGAGCAAGATTAACATCTACGCCCCCGTCGACTGCCCCATAAGGTGATAACATATGTGCCTCGAGTACATAATTACGCCTTAAAATTCCTTGGGTGACGACCGGGGGCACCTGCACATAGTCCATAGTTCGGCTAGACCCTATTCGGACTCTAAACTTTTTTAGGTTCATCAAACGAACCAACCTTGCTATGGCCAAACCGGATTGATTTCTTCTTTTTCCAGGTTTATTTTCTTTTCTTTTTCTTTCAGATGGCCATCATACTCCCACCCCTTCAAGGACACATTACAGAGGAGGAAACGGCACAGACGTGCAGCAGGGACCCGCACTAAGGTTTCTTTTTAGATTAAGACCCTGTGTAAACCTTTTTTCTCTTTCTTGTTATATACCTTATTGGCATGTAAAATGTCCAAAAAAGGTTTTTCGGCATTGTCTGTAAGATTACGACTCGCCGTATTATAGAGGGATATTAATAGAACAACTTTACTTGCATTATGTTTGGAGTTTTATTCACTCACCATAAAATGTTCTCTTCCCGCATCAGATTGCCATATGTGCCTTGTCAATAAGGGTTTATTACCAGGGGCTGTATTCAGCCCTAATATATGTCGAAAAGACCGAACACCTATAGGGAGTGTTCGGCGTCCTGGATGTTTTCCTTATATGCATCAGTTCTGAATCATGTCTTCGGTCAATAGTTGGGTTGCCCGGCTCCTGTGCTTACCCCTACGTTCCCGATTGTTCGGCTAGGGTGTAAAGGGAGAACTACTGCGATTGTACTTCTGGCTAGTCCGGTCAAGTACCTTAGTAGAGAAAGCCGAAAACTGACTGTCATGACAAGCGAGAACCTGGTCTGCAATCCGGTGACTTGGTTTTATACTACGGTCGATAGAGATCTACCCGTGTTATACGAAGGGTTGGTTCTTTTCCCAGCCAGGTGCAAATGGATGCCTTAAGTAAGGAATATTATATCCGCACTAGGGGTTAGTACCTAGCCCCACATATCAAACTCCAATGACTAACTGAAAGCAATAACGCCGCATAGTCTGATTGCCTGGTTCGCTCCGCATACACCTCCTATACAGACCAAGACGTTGGATAAAGAGTGTACATGCATATGACTGAACACCTCAGTACTATGTACATGGGGACTGAAGCCGACGACCGGAAACTTTAGGATTTAGATAAACAGTCACACCGGAGGTAAAAGACGCTGATATTATAATAGCGCAAAAGTTATATAAACTGGATTCATAAGCATAGTCTTTACATCCGGATAAAATTAGTCGAAAACAACATCCTTCGAACACTAGCCTTCTACAAGGCGGGCGCCCTCGATGACATCCTCGAAGTACTTCTCCGGCTTGCGGTGCTCCTTGCCTATGGGCGGGCCAGCGGTAGCTAGATGCACTGCGTTCATCTTCGCCCAGTGCACTTTGACACGAGCGATGGCCATCCGAGCACCTTCTATGCAGGCCGAACGCTTTAACGCATTGTCCCGAGGACTCGCCTCGACGAGCTGCTTCACCAATCCGAAGTAGCTACTTGGGATTGGCTCAGCGGGCCATAGTCGGACTATTAAGTCCTTCATGGCGGAGCCTGCCATGTTGTGCAGCTCGACCAGCTGCTTCATCTGGTCGCTGAGGGGCACCGGATGTTTTGGCGCATAGAACTGCGACCAAACCAGCTTCTCCATGTTGTTCCCCTGCAGGGCTCGGAAGTACAGGGCGGCATCAGCGCTGCTCCTCGGAAGATCAGCAAACACGCCTGGAGAACTCCATAATCGTATCAGCCCAATGTACCTCTGCCCTCCGAAGTTGCTCTGTAAGAAAAATGTATTACCAGATGCTATCTGCCGTGCCTGCTCGATTTCCCGACGAGCGTTGCGTGACTCGCTCCTCACATCCTAGGAAGTCTTCACTGCCGCAGACAGCTCGGTTGCTTGTTCTGAAGTCTTCTTCTCCAATGCCTCACATTTGAGAATGGCATTGTTAAGATCGACCTTGACTTCGGACACCCGAGCACGGTGCTTCTCGCACACCGCATTTTCGGCCTCTAAATCGGCAGCCGCTTTGTCAGCAGCCACCTTGTTTGCTTCGGCCTCCTTCTTGGCCTTGGCAACCTCGCCCTCGAGGGCCTTGAGCTCAGTGGCGCCAACTGTGTAATACAGAACATACTATTAGAGTTTATAAATATACTCAATTAATTAAGTCTTATTGACATTTCAAAAATCCGCATACCTAGCATTTCATCCAAACGCCGGTTGACGCGGTCGAGGTCCGCATTGGCCAACTCGAGCTTCCTATTTAGTTCGGCAACCTATGTGTCTCGCGCAGTTGCCGTAACTAGCGAAGCCTGCACAACAGTTCAGCTCTGTAAGCATGCTATACTACGGATACTTCGTCCGATTCTTTTCAGAATCACAGAAAGCATCAGGGGCTACTGGCTATGTATGTGCATTAAAAATAAAAATTTCTATAAAAAGCATTACATTGCTTACCTCAAAGCCTGTTAACAGGTTGTTGAAGGCTTCATGCAGTCCGCCCCTGACGGACTGAATCTTCCTCATCACCGCACCCATTATGGTGCGGTGCTCCTCCATGATGGAAGCACTTTGCAATGCTCACTCCATAGAGTCTGGCGCTTCTGGATTAATTCTGGGCGCCGCTGTATCCACCCCCGCTTGGGGAGTCGGGGCTTCGGACGCCGAAGTCGTGCTAGGCTCCGGGACAGTACTCGGTGGGGCCCCAGATTGTTTGGGCCCCATGTCTTCGGTCTCCATGGGGGTTGTTTCCCCATGGTCAGCGGCGGCCGAGATATTACCTCCGGCCGCCCCGTCACCTGCCCCGCCCTTGTCTCCTTGGGCGGAGGACACCCGTTGGGAGGACACTTCGGTGTCCGTGCCGATCATGGGCAGTGGAGCTCGGACCGGCGGGTCACTCTCCGTCTCTCCAGGCGGAAGAGAGTTCCCCTCCGATGAGATAGCATCAGGGTGTCCACCGGTAGGGCTGTAGGTCAGCAGGGGAGAAATACTAAGTAAATACTAAAACAAAGCAAAAGTGCAGCAGCCAATCCAGAAAAACTTACAATTCGAGCAAGGGTTTCACCCTGGGCTTCACCACAAAGCTATGTTCGGACAAATCCGAACTCCTCCGAGGTTCAGTTTCCTCCGGGGCGCGGCCGTACCCGCGTCAGCAACGGCCCCCCTCTTCTTCCCCCTGCCTTGCACGGGGGGATCTTCTTCTTCCTCCTCTTCCTCCTCATCATCTTCCTCCACCTCGTCAGAAGAGAGGATGTGGAGGCCCTCGGGCTTCTTGCCCGCAGTACGGGGGCTGTCTCTATCCCCCTTGCCCTTCGTCTTCTTGGGCTTCTTGGTCGGCGCCTTGTACGGCGCCGGGACCAGCATCGCCATTACCAGAGGCGATTCTGGGTCTTCGGGCGAAGGTGCCGGACTCTTAATCCAGGTCGCCTTCTTCGTCCAGTCCTATATATCACGTAAAAATTCCAATTCCTATTATCATCAAATAAGGGAAAGGGTATGTGTTCAGCAAGGATTTCTGTTACCTCTGGGGTGGAGGCCAT
>LR738715.1:544830414-544843070 GCA_902687465.1 Secale cereale | reverse complement strand
GGCCCCCCTCTTCTTCCCCCTGCCTTGCACGGGGGGATCTTCTTCTTCCTCCTCTTCCTCCTCATCATCTTCCTCCACCTCGTCAGAAGAGAGGATGTGGAGGCCCTCGGGCTTCTTGCCCGCAGTACGGGGGCTGTCTCTATCCCCCTTGCCCTTCGTCTTCTTGGGCTTCTTGGTCGGCGCCTTGTACGACGCCGGGACCAGCATCGCCATTACCAGAGGCGATTCTGGGTCTTCGGGCGAAGGTGCCGGACTCTTAATCCAGGTCGCCTTCTTCGTCCAGTCCTATATATCACGTAAAAATTCCAATTCCTATTATCATCAAATAAGGGAAAGGGTATGTGTTCAGCAAGGATTTCTGTTACCTCTGGGGTGGAGGCCATAGTGTTGTAGCATGCATCCTCGGTCTCCTCGGGCCATTCCTTCTGGCTCTTGAAGAGATGCTTCCAGATCTCCTTATGCGTAAAGCCGAAGAGATGCTTCAGTGGCTTGTCTCCTGCCGGATCGAACTCCCATAGGGAGGAGTCCCGGCTTTGGCAAGGGAGTACAAGCCGGGTCAGCATCACCTGGACCATGGAGGAGAGCAGGTGCCCCTTGGAAATCATGTCGGACTCACGGCTCACAAGAGTCGTCACTTCAGTTGTAGACCCCCAGTTCAGACCCTTTTTAGTCCAGGAGGTCAGCCTCTCTGGGGGTCCAGATCTGAAAGCAGGCTCCACCGCCCACTTGGCATCGTGGGGTTCGGTGATGTAGAACAACTTCTGCTGCCAGACCTTATTCACCTCCACGAATGAGCCCTTGGGCCAAGTTGCATTCAGGAGCTTGCTAATCATGGCGCCCCCGCACTCCGCGTGTTCCCCGTCCACCACCTTCGGCTTCACGTTGAAGGTCTTAAGCCATAGGCCGAAGTGTGGGGGGATGCGGAGAAAGGCCTCACATACCACTATAAAGGCGGATATGTGAAGGATTGAGTTCCGGGCTAGATCATGGAAATCTAGCCCGTAGAAGAACAAAAGACCCCGAACAACGGGTGGAGTGGAAACCCTAGCCCTCTAGTAAAGTGGGATGTAAACACCACCCTCTCACCCGCCTCACGGACAGGAATTACCTCACCCTTGGCAGGGACTCGGTGCGCGATATCAGCGGCGAAATAGCCTGTGCTCTTAAGATCCGCCACGGTCTTTTCAGTGACCATAAAAGCTTCCCACTTGCCCCTGGCACCGGATCCAGGCATTGATGGGAAGGGGAGTAGTGGTTGAGGAACGAGGAGCAGTGTGCGCAGGAGATGAGAATGTTGGGGCTAGGGAGATTGGAGAACTCGAGCTTGAGGAAGGCGTGGGGTTGATGAAAGGGATCGGTGTCCTTTTATAATGCTGTGAATATAGAACGTCCCCCCACTTTAGCCATAAAACTCGTCGGTTCCCAAAGCGGTCGTGCGTAATACGGGGCATGGGTGCTCACGTCATATTGATGAGGATCCCACAATAAGCGGGCAGGATCTCTATTCTGAAGGGACGTGTCAATGAGGATATACCTCGAAACGCGAAACTAGGACCGAATAAAACGGTTCGATATGTTAGTTGGATGGACGCGACGCTTCACCCAAAAGTTGTCAGTAGAGACACACTATTGATTTTCTTTAAAGTGCGTTGCCTTCGAGGCTAAGGGTTGTACTAACCTTGCAGAGCCAAACACAATACACCTTTTTGTAGAAGATATATTTAGAAGAAGGAACCGGCCTTACAATGTCAAAGACAATATTGAAGCCGAACTCATCGTCATCGAAGACAGGTTCAGGGGCTACTGAGGGAGTCCTGGATTGAGGGGTCCTCATGTGGTCGGATAAACTCCTGGTGGGCCGGACTGGTGCGCCGTGAAGATTATAGTAGAAAATCATCTCTCGTATCCGGATAGGACTCCTGTGTTCATGTAATGGCAAGTTTTACGTTCGGTTGTAGATTTTCCTTCCTCTGCAAGGTGACATGTACAAACCCTAGGCCCCTCCGATGTGTATATAAACCGGAGGGTTTAGTCCGTAGAGGCTGGAGAAGAGAATCACAATATCCTCATAGGCTAGACTTAGGGTTTAGCCATTACGATCTCGGGGTAGATCAACTCTTGTATTCATATTCATCCATACTAATATAGCAGGAAGTAGGGTATTACCTCGATCGAGAGGGCATGAACCTAGGTAAACATCGTGTCCCCAGTCTCCTGTTACCATCGATCCTCAGACGCAAAGTTTGGGACCCCCTACCCGAGATCCACCGGTTTTGACACCAACAATTTGTGCTTGGGATATCTCTTTGTTTGGCGCTCACAGCCGTATCTCTCTTCAGCGTCTAGCACTTCATTCCATCTATCGTTGAGCGTATCATGTTCGTCTTTAAGCCGCCGCTACTGCTTTTTCAGGCTCCTTGATGTGGCAATAAGCTGTCGCTGAAAGCATTCTTATTTGATTGGGTTCATCTGGGATGATGAATTCCTTGTCTCCTAGGATGACATCCTCTTCAGAGTCAGGTAGGTAGTTACTATCTTCCGAATCATTGTGATCGGTGAGTTGTTCGGGACTGCATTGGCCATATTACCGCTCATCCTGCTCTAACGGTAGCTCTGCGGGGTCTTTGGCGTCCTCTGGAGCTTCACTGTCTCTGGTGCAGGTATTACTTTATCTTTCTCAACGCGATCGTGAGCAGCATCAGCGCTTAGGAGGTTCATCGACGGGCTTATCCTGCTCGGGATCTTTATCGCCATCGTCGTACTTCTCCTTGGGTGTGTCCACGATGTATACGTCATAGGTAGAAGTGGTCGTCCATCGCCTGGTGACGGGTGGGTTTTGACCTAGATTAGCTTCGACGTCGTGGTCCATGCCATCAAAATCTTCGGAAGCGTAGTCTGGTACGTCGGTTAAGTCTTCGACCGTGGCTACCAAGTGGGTGGTGGGTGGGAAGCAAAATTCCCTGATCTGAGCCCCTAGTTTTAACTGGGCATAGTTCGGCGTGAATCTTCCGTAATGGCGAGAGATTGCAGTAAGTCCAGCGCCTTGTTTAAGAGGGAGAGCTGGATAGGAGTTTGGGGGTCTGCAGAACCCCTCGGTGATGACCACTTGGTCGAGCGCGGAAAGTGTGGATCCCAAGAGTTTGGAGCTCGTAATTTGAGACGAGTTTGGATTCCCACTGGCAGGGAGGGTCCCGTTCGAGTCTGGTTCTGTGAGCGGCACGATCGCCTTTGAGTCTGCGGCTAGAAGTTCCATGGAGGGGGAGAGTCCGGCGGGGTTTATCCTCCAGCCTTGAGACGAAGCGATCTGCTCCGGATCTAGGGCCAGAGCGGTCGTGGGTTTTTACCCCTGGATGGGATCTAATGATAGATCTAAGATGTCATCATCGTGTAGGCAGGGAGCGACAACCGAGGGCGCAAATCCTTTGAAGATCATGTCTCCTCGGATGTCGGCAACATAATTCAGACTTCCAAACCTGATATGATGACCAGGGGCATAGCTGTCAACCTAATCAAGGTGGCCATCCAAGTTGGCGCGTAGCACGAAGCCGCCAAAACACTAAAAGTTGACCGGGGAGGAAGATCTCCCCGGGGATGGCACCGTCGCTAATGATGAAGCGAGCCATCAATCTTTCTGTCGACGACACAGCGGAACTATCAATGAAAGCACCAATGTTAGTGTCGAAACCAGCGGATCTCGGGTAGGGGGTCATGAATTGTGTATTTGAGGATTGATGGTAACAAGGCACTGGGGACACGATGTTTACCCAGGTTCAGGCCCTCTCTATCGAGGTAATACCCTACTTCCTACTTGATTGATCTTGATGAATATAGGGTCAGAAGAGTTGATCTACCTCAAGATCGTAATGGCTAAACCCTAGCTGTCTAGCCTATGATTGTTGTGATTCTGCCTCTACGGACTAAACCCTCTGGTTTATATATGCATCGGAGGGACCTAGGGTTGTACATAATCATCTTGCAGAGGAAGGAAACATTACACCCGGACTTTAAACTTGCCATTCTACACATATAGGAGTCCTATCCGAATACGAGGGATAATATTCTATGATGATCTTCATGGCCCAACAGTCCGGCCCATAACAAGTAATCCGGCCACCTGAGGACCCCTTAATCCAGGACTCCCTCGGCTACTATCTCAGAGTCAAGTCTGTATTTAGTGCTAAACTTTTGAAAAGCATCAGTATTCATAAAAGATTTAACACAATCAAACTTAAGCTTAATACCTGACTCTTTACCTTCGTCGAGTTCCCAATCTTCAGAGTTGCGTTTAATTCTTTCCAATAGGTCCCACCTAAATTCAATAGTCTTCTTCATAAAAGAACCGGTGCAAGAAGTATCATGCATGGAATGATCATTACGAGAAAGCCGACCATAGAAGTTCTAAATGATAATTTCTCTCGAGAGCTCATGATTGGGGCATGAATATAACATTGACTTAAGCCTCCCCCAAGCTAGAGCGATACTTTATCCTTCACAAGGCCAAAAATTATATATATAATTTCGATCATGATGAACAAGATGCATAGGATAATTTTTTGACGGAATTCCATTTTCAAACGATTCCAATTCCAAGATCTAATATCATCGCATAGCCTATACCATGTCAATGCCATTCCCCTCAAAGATAAAGGGAAAACCTTATTATTAGCTTCATCTCCGGGTAAACCTGTAAGCTTAAATAATCCATAATTTTCATCCACATATATCAAATGTATATCGGAATGTGTGGTTCCATCTCCTGCATGAGGATTAGCTAGCAGTCGCTCTATCATACCCAAAGGAATTTCATATTCAGTATTTTCAGTAGGTGCAGTAGGTTAAGAGGCAACTAATTGTGCTTCCTCTCGAGGTGAAGATACCCCGAACAAACCCCTCAAATGATTGTTCTCCATAGTAACAAGTGACAATAAATTTCATCACGTAGTAATAATTTTTCCTTACCAATTTCCACTTGCCAAGAGCGCTTCACTCCCCGGCAACGGCGCCAGAAAAGAGTCTTGATGACCCAAAAGTATAGGGGGTCAATCCTAGTCCTTTCGAAGTAAGAGTGTCAAACCCACCGAGGAGCAGAAGGAGATTACAAGTGGTTTTCAGCAAGGTAATGTCTGCAAGTGCTGAAATTGTAAGTAGCAGGTAGTTTGATAGCAAGATAATTTGTAATGAGCAAGTAACGGTAACGACAAATAGTATGCAGCAAGGTATCCCAATCCTTTTGAGGCAAAGGACTAGCCAAAATGGTTTCTTATAATAAGCAAGGTGTTCTTGAGGGCACATGGGAATTTCATCTAGTCACTTTCACCATGTTGACTTGATTCGTGTTCGCTACTTTGATAATTTGATATGTGGGTGGATCTGTGCTTAGGTGATGTTCTTACTTGAACAAACCTCCTACTTATGAGTAACCTCCTCGCAAGCATCCGTAACTACGATAAAAGTATTAAGATAAAATCTAACCATATCATTAAACATTTGGATCCAAATCGGCCCCTTACGAAGTAGCGCATAAACTAGGGTTTAAGCTTATGTCACTCTAGCAACCCGTCATCTAATAACTACTCCACAATGCATTCTCTTAGGCCCAAATATGGTGAAGTGATGTTGTCGACGTTCACATGATACCACTAAGGGAATCACAACATACATATCATCAAAATATCAACACATATCAAGTTCACATGATTACTTGCAACATGATTTCTCCCGTGACCTCAAGAACAAAAGTAACAAATCACAAGTGACAAACATGTTCATGATCAGAGGGGTATTAAATAGCATAATGGATCTGAACATATAATCTTCCACCAAATAAACCATATAGTAATCAACTACAAGATGTAATCAACACTACTATTCACCCACAAGCAGCAATCTAAGGTTCCGGTACAAAGATTGAACACAAGAGATGAACTAGGGTTTGATAGGAGATGGTGATGTTGAAGATGTTGATGGAGATTGCCCTCCCCAAGATGGGAGAGTTGTTAGTGATGATGATGGCCATGATTTCCCCCTGCGGGAGGGAAGTTCCCCCGGCGGAATCGCTCCGTCGGAGGGCAAAAGTGCTCCTGCCCAAGTTCTGCCTCAAGACGGCAACGCTAAGTCCCGAAAGTCATCTCCTGATTTTTTTTCTAGGTCAAAATGACTTAGATACCAGAAGATGGGCACCGGAGGTGGGCCGAGGAGGGCACGGCCCACTAGGGCGCGCCTGGGGGCCCTGGTGCGCCAAGGTGGGTTGTGCCCACCTGGTGGCCCCCTCTGGTAGTTATTTGCTCCAATATTCCTTATTTATTCCATAAAAATTCCTCGTGAAGTTTCAGCTCATTTGGAGTTGTGCGGAATAGATAGCCTAACGTTGCTTTTTCAGGTCCATATTCCCAGCTGCCGATATTCTCCCTCTTGATACAAACGTTGCACATTATGAGAGAAAAGGCATTAGAATTACTCCAAAAGGCATTATTATGCATGAAAACACTATAAATAACAGTTGGAAAACATGATGCAAAATGGACGTATCAACCAACTTTAATTTTCAAAATGAATTTCCCTTTTGTGTGCCCGTACCGCTCTTGAAGCGGCAAGGGGGTGGCCAATGTTTTCCATGTTAGGTATGTTATTCTCAAGATGAGTGTTTATTCACGTGTTGCACGAGAGTGTGGCGGGTAATAGAGATGCTCAGTCTCAAAATGAAAAAAAATACTATAATAAATTCCTTGTTATGTGTTGGTATGGAAGGCACCCGTGGATACGACTAGCCTTGGATTCTGGAAGAATTGTGGAGAAGGAAATAAACTTTATTTTATGATTGGGAACCGCCTATGATTTATCTAGCCAGAGCTCAAAGCTTAAATTGAGAGATAAAATTATTTTGGGTGGCATGCTTTTCTCATCAACGAGAACGACTTAGAGTTCCCAACACTTCCATGCTAGATATATCATAGGCGGTTCCCAAACATAAAATAAAGTTTATTCCTTTTTCCACCAAACTTTCACAAGACATGGCTAGCTGTATCCACGGTTGCCCTCCATACCAACACTTTCCAAGGAATTTATTATTTGACAACATAAAGTAAATTTTCTTTTTCATTTCGGGACTAGGAATCCCTATTACCGCCATACTCTTGTGCAATGACAAGTGAATAAACACTCATCTTGAGAATAACACATCTAGCATGAAAAATATTAGCCACCCGTCGCCGCTTCATGAGCGGTACGGGCACACAAAAGAGAAATTTATTTTGAATTTAGAGTTGGCACACATAAATTTTCTTAGAACAGCAAGGAAATACCGCATATAGGTAGGTATGGTGGACTCATTTGGCACAACTTGGGTTTTAGGAGTTGTATGCACAAGTAGTATTTCTACCTAGTACAAATTGAAGGCTAGCAAGTGATTGTGAAGCGACCAGCCAAGGAACAAAAATCATCATAAGAGAACATTAAATATAACTAACACTGAATAGTGCAACACAAGTAGGATGTAATTTCATTGCATGACTATCGACTTTCGTGCTTGCATAGGGAATCACAAACCTTAACTCAATACTCTTACTAAAACATAATTACTCATTACATGGCTCATATATCACTGTCATCATATCTCAAAACTATTACAAAGAATCAAGATTATTTTGTACAATGATCTTCATGAAAGTTTTTATTATACCCCCCTTGGATATCTATCACTTTGGGACTAGTTTCATATTTTGCTTTTGATAAGCTCAAACAAGTATAAGTGAAGAACATGAGCTTCAATTTATGTCTCTCAAATTAATATAAGTGAAGCATGAGAGAATTTATTCAAAGATAACAAAGCACACCGTGCTCAAAAAGACATAAGTGAAGCACTAGAGCAATTCCATGGCTCTAAAAAATTTAAGTGAAGCATAGGAGCAAGCATATCACAATTTGGCTCTCTCGAATAGGTGTGTACAGCAAGGATACTTATTAAAAATAAAAAATAAAAACAAGCAAAGAATCATATCATACAAGACACTCCAAGAAAAACTCATGATATGTGATGAATAAAAATATAGTCTCAAGTAAAATACCGATGGTCGTTAGAAGGAAGAGGGGATGCTACTCGGGGGCATCCCCAAGCTTAGTTGCTTGATATTTCTTGAATATTATCTTGGCGTGCCTCGGGCATCCCCAAGCATAGCCTTTTGCTGCTCGTTATTCCTTCATCCATCGCGATCTCACCCAAAACTTGAAAACTTCAATCACACAAAACTCAACATAACCTCGTGAGATCCGTTAGTATAACAAAACCAATCTTTGATCTAAGTATTGTAGCAAACCAATTCATATTTTGTAATTGTATTATACCTAATGTATTATAAATTTATATGGACAAAACTCTTCAAAAGAAGCCATAGATCAATCAAAATAAGCACATAACACAATGAAAACAGAATTTGTGAAAAACAGGACAGTTTGTAAAGATGCGATTTTTTACCATACTTCTCTAACTCTGAAAATTCTGAAAGATCAGTAAAACATTGAAAATTTGTATATTGAAACATGAAAAAGAATTCAAGAGTTTATCAAGCTCCAGTAACCGTCAAAAATTCTAACTCTGGATGCAAAACTTTCGGAATTTCAACGCAATCAAATCAACTATCAACCCAATCATACCAAAGGCTTTGCTTGGCAGAAAATTTTGTTTAAACCACAAAAACACATCAAACCAGAGGTATTATTGGGTATTATTGAAAACTATAAGAAAACCAAAAGGCAAAAAGATACAAGTTGGGTTGCCTCCCAACGAGCGCTATCGTTTTATACCCTTAGCTAAGCATAATACCAAGATCTCAAGTGTTGTCATCTTTGTTGGATGTTCCATAGGTTGCCCACATTATAGATTCATAAGGCAATTTGATCTTAGTTCTAGGGAAGTGTTCCATGCCCTTTCTCAAGAGAAATTGAAATTTAATGTTCCCTTCTTTCATATCAATCACTGCACCAATAATGCCTAAAAACGGTCTACTAAGTATAATAGGACAAGACGGACTACAAACGATGTCAATAACAATAAATCCTATGGGTACATAGTTCCTATTTGAGAATAAGAACATAATTGATCCTTCCCAAAGGATTTTTAATAGTAGAATCCTCCAAATGCAAATTAAGATAACAAACTTCAATATTGGTAAGACCAAGAACATCACAAAGAGATTTCGGAATTATGGAAACACTAGGACCCAAATCACATAAAGCATTACACTCATAATTTTTAATCTTGATTTTGATAGTGGGTTCCCATTCATCATCTAATCTTCTAGGAATTGACACTTCCAATTCCAACTTATCTTCTAAAGCTTTCATCATAGCATCAACAATATGGTTAGTAAAAGCTTTATTTTGTTCATAGGCATGAGGTGAATTTATCATGGTTAGCAACAAGGAAATACAAGTAATCAAAGAGAAACTATCATAATTAAAGTCCTTGTAATCCAAAAGAGTGGGCACATCACTAGTTAAAGTTTTGACCTCTCCAAACCCACTTTTATCAATTTTCTCAACAAGATTTGCACCCTCCGAATTATTGGGACGCATTCTAGCTAAAGTTGACTCTTCTTCAGTCCCTTTATCATCAAGTTGAACTTTAGTAAACAAAGAATCAATAGAAGAACTACCAATCATTTTAAGATCTTCATCACTTTTATGAAAGCAATCACTAGAAAATGATTTTTCTAAAAATTCTTTTTTAGCTCTAAGCATAGTGGTTCTTTTCTTACTTTAATTCATAGAAACATAGAGAGCCTTAATTGATTCCTCTACCTTGGGCATAAAAAAATTTCAACTTGAGATTTTCCACATCATGAGAAATTCTATCAATACTTCTAGACATATCATCAATCTTATTCAATTTTCTTCTACAGAAGCATTGAAAACCTTTAGAGTATTGGTAAATTCTTTAATATTGTTCTCTAGATCAGAGGCATTCCTATTATTATTGTAAGAAGAATTACCATAGGAATTACCATAACTATTAGAGGAATTTCTCGGGAAAGGCCTAGGATTAAAATTACCTTTATAATAATTGTTATTGAAATTATTTCGCGGGATAAAATTCACATCTATAGCATCACCATTTTGCTCAATAAAAGTAGACAAAGGCATATCATGAAGATCAATAGGAGCATTTTTACTAGCAACCATTTTCATGAGAGCATCAACTTTTTCACTCAAAGAATCAATTTCAACTGAATTAACCTTTTTACTAGTAGGCGCCCTTTCGATATGCCATTGCGAATAGTTCGCCATAATATTATCAAGCAATTTGGTGGCTTCATTCAAAGTAATTTCCATAAAAGTGCCACCCGCGGCGGAGTCCAAAAGATTTCGAGAAACAAAATTCAACCCCGCATACAAAAATTGTATGATCATCCAAAGATTTAACCCATGAGTTGGGAAATTATGTAGCATCAATTTCATCCTTTCCCAAGATTGTGCAACATGCTCATGCTCAACTTGCTTGAAATTCATGATCTGGGTTCTAAGGGAAATAATTGTTGCGGGCGGAAAATACTTAGTAATAAATGCATCTTTGCACTTGTCCCAAGAATCATTACTATTTCGAGGCAAAGACGAAAACCAAATTTTAGCATGATCGCGCAAAGAGAACGTAAATAATTTCATCACCACAATATCATTGTCCACATATTTTTTTCTTCTGCACATCGCATAATTCCATGAATGTGTTAATATGGGATGCGACATCCTCATTAGGAGTACCCGAAAATTGATCTTTCATGACAAGATTCAACAAAGCAGCATTAATATCACAAGATTCCGCACTAGTGGCAGGAGGAGCAATCGGGGTGCTAATGAAATCATTGTTGTTGGTATTGGAAAAATCACACAACTTAGTGTTCTCTTGCGTCATCTTGAGAAATTGTAAACAAGAACACAAGCGGGCGATAGATCCGACCGGCAAACAACGAACGAAAAAGAGGGCGAATAAACACAGTAAATTTTTGTGAAGTGGGGGAGATGAAAACGAGAGGCAAAGTACAAATAATGTAAATTGCAAGGAGATGCGATTAGTAATTAGGAACCTGATAGATGTTGATGATGTCTCCCTAGCAACGGTGCCATAAAGTTCCTTTGATGTCGCTTGAGATGCGTCGGTATTTCCCTAAGGAATAAGGGATGATGCAACATAGCAACGGTAAGGTATTTCCCTCAGTGATGAGACCAAGGTTATCGAACTAGTAAGAGAACCAAGCAACACTATCTAAACGATATCTGCACACAAATAACAAATACTTGCAACCCGACGCGTTAAAGGGGTTGTCAGTCCCTTCTGGGTCACGATGCCAAAAAGTGACGTAAGGATAGGATAAAATTGTAGTAGATTGAAAGATGCAAATAAAAGCAAATAAAACGCAGCAATGTATTTTTTGGTTTTTGATAATATAGATCTGAAAATAAAACTTGTAAATAAAGAAAAAGGAAATTGGCAATATAGATATGAGTGTATATGATTGGAATATAGACCCGGGGGCTATAGATTTCACAAGTGGCTTCTCTCGAGAAAATAGCATGCGGTGGGTAGATAAATTCATGTTGGGCAATTGATAGAAAAGCAAATAATTATGACGATATCCAAGACAATGATCATGTATATAGGCATCACGTCCAAGATTAGTAGACTGACTCCTGTGTGCATCTACTACTATTACTCCACACATCGACCACTATCCAGCATGCATCTAGTGTATTAAGTTCATGGGAAAACGGAGTAATGCAATAAGAATGATGACATGATGTAGACAAGATATATTCATGTAGGAATATACCCCATCTTTTTATCCTTAATAGCAATGATACATGCGTGTCGTGCTGCCCCTTCTGTCACTAAGAAAGGACACCGCAAGTTCGAACCCATTACAAATCACCTCTTCCCATTGCTAGATAAATAGATCAAGTTGGCCAAACAAAACCCTAATATCGGAGAAGAAATACGAGGCTATAATAATCAAGAATGGATATCAAATCAAGTCAAATCTGATCATAAACTCACAATTCATCGGATCCCAACAAACACACCGCAAAAAGTCATTACATCAAATAGATCTCCAAGAGACCATTGTATTGAGATACAAAGAGAGAAGAAGCCATCTAGCTACTGCCTACGGACCCATAGGTCTGTGGTAAACTGCTCACGCATCATCGGACAGGCACCAATGAGGATGATGAACCCCTCCGTGATCGTGTTCCCCTCTGGCAGAGTGCCAGAAAAGGGCTCTATATTGGATCTGGTGGTTCTGGAACTTGCGGCGGCTGGAACAAAATTTTGTTGACTCCTCTAGGGTTTTTGAATATTGGAATATTTATAGAGCGAAGAGGCGGTGCGGGAGGCCACTGAGGTGGGCACAACACACCTGGGCGCGCCTGGGGGGCCGAGGTGTGCCCTGGTGGGTTATACCCCCCTCGAGGCACCGCCCCCCCCCCCAGATGCTTCTCTGGCCCATTGGATGTCTTCTGGTGCAAAAAAATCCACAAAAAGTTACGCTGCATTTGGACTCCATTTGATATTCATTTTCTGTGATGTAAAAAACTAGCAGAAAACAGCAACTGGCACTTGGCACTATGTCAATAGGTTAGTCCCTGAAAATGATATAAAATGGTTGTAA
>LR738715.1:544785133-544829877 GCA_902687465.1 Secale cereale | reverse complement strand
CCCCCCCCCCAGATGCTTCTCTGGCCCATTGGATGTCTTCTGGTGCAAAAAAATCCACAAAAAGTTACGCTGCATTTGGACTCCATTTGATATTCATTTTCTGTGATGTAAAAAACTAGCAGAAAACAGCAACTGGCACTTGGCACTATGTCAATAGGTTAGTCCCTGAAAATGATATAAAATGGTTGTAAAATGATTGTAAAACATCCAAGAATGGTAATATAACAACATGGAACAATAAAATATTATGGATACGTTGGAGACGTATCACACCACACATGCCAAATTGTGGAAGGTGTTGTTCAAATGCTAGAAGGACTGGCCGGCCGAAGATGAAGATATCGGTCTTGACACCGCACACCCTCCTTGGGGGGTATGATAATTTTATCTTCATGTTCAGATTTTATTGTTCGGTGAAGTACTTAACTCCTTCATTTGTCCACAGAGCTGGCTGTGCAAGGCCGAGCGGATCAATAGCTCTGCCCCATTACCCGAGGCCTCCGGGACGGCTTGCTAGTGGAAATGCTAGTCGTGGCACGGTACAAGGCGCCCGAGAAGAAGGACAGGAAGAATATGGAGAAAATGGAGGCTTGAGAGGGCCTTTGCCCGAGGGGACCCCAGGAAGCAAGTTCGAGGAGACCCAAGCCTACTCCGCCCCTGATGGGGATACGGAGCAGGAAGACAATGGGGGGAGAGCGCCTCTTCTCGAACACGAAAGAGGATGACATCCAAAGACGTTGGGGAGGACCAACCCCCACCTGCCCCGAAGAGGCAATGCATGGCCAAGGTGGCCTTTCTGGCGAGAGCTCGGACTCCGCCAAATAATTCGAGGCTTCTCAGGAGGTTCCTCAGAGGAGGCCTTGGGTCAACCCTCCAGCATGAAGGTACACTTTTAAGGATATACCCATGTACTTTTAGCTGAATCAAGTCCAGTAATAATTATATGTCTGCTATTGACCCCGTAGCCCGCCACGTGGCCTCCCCATCGACCGAGTTTCGAAGGGGGATTCCCTGCCAGCCGAGATAGCGGAGAGTGGGACCGCATCACGCACCACACCTCCTCCGGTCGTTGAGGAGACCAAGGAGGTGTTATCCAAGAAAACCCCTCTCGGTCCGAACACCGAGGGTAGGCGATGCCATTATAAATGAGGTTAATTCCTTGGTCACTGAATACCCGGAGAGGGAACCTCTTCCGGAGAGCAAGGAGGGAGAGCTCGGTCAGTCTTAGCTCTCTCCGAAGACTGTTCGGGAGCCATTCAGGCGCCCGAAGACGTCTATTACGGCCGCCAAGGAAGGAGGCCAGGTCCCGCCACCCGCACCACCCGTAGCATAGCGGGTTGTGACTAGGTGGCTGGACACGATGGAGGAGGCTTTGAATAGCTCCGCTATCATTGAGGAACACCGCACCCTGATGGACATTGTTCTTTGAAGTATATGGTCCGTTGACAATGGATTGAAGGAGGCCTTTGGAGGCCTCTTGACGGGCTTCAAGGTAAATCATGTAATATCCTTTCACAAGAGTCTTTATTTTATAAAATTATGTCATCCTCATATATAGCAGCCCCCAAGCCCTGGGTGAGTTTGAAAAACTCACGTGGGGGTCTAATACTGTAGAAACAACTATTGCAATAAAAAAAGGTGAATCATAGCCCCCGAGGCTCTAGCAGGATTAAGGAATCTTGGTAGAGGATCTAAAATAGATAACTCAGGAGTTTGACGTACATAAGTTATTGTGTAGGCTTCGTCCTCGACGGAAGCCGCCACTGCCATGGAGCTGGCCGAGGTTAATCGGAAGCTCAAGAGCTCCAATCAGGAGCTCGACCTTCTCAACAAGCGGTTTGACAAAGCCCAAGGTTAGTCCGGACTGTACTTGCTCAATATTGCTTTGTACCTTATGTATGAATTTTCCTTAGCACGGAGCTCTGTATTATAACTGCAGCTATCACCGTGGAGGTCGAGAGCCTCAAGGTCGAGCTCCAAAAGGCAAAGCGAGAGGCCGCGGAGTAGAAAGCGGCGGCCAAACAAGTGGCCGCCAAGCTAGCAACGGTGAAGACCTTTAGAGAAAAGCACGCGGTCAGGGTGGCTATGGTGCAGCAGGAGGTCAAGGACGTCGTCACTAAATGTGAGGACCTTGAGCACAAGAACAAGGATCAAGACACCAAGATAACCTCGGTTAAATTGTCGATCCAAGAGGCGTAGATGGAAGCGCGGGGTGCCCGAGAAGAACTCCGCCAAGTCAGGTTTATCGTCGATGGTAAGCCGTACTTACTGCAAAGTGTCTTTGGTGGCAACAGGTTCGCTTTGCTCATGCGGGTATGGTGTTCCCCAGTCGCTTGTGCGGATCTTCCGAGGAGTGCAGCAGATGCGGCAAGGCACTATGCGTCCCACGGGGCGATGTCGATCATAGGTTGTTTTGGGCGCAATTTCACGCGCCCGAGCACCCACCCCTCTTTAACAACCAGATGAAGCAGCTGATGGAGTTGCATCGAATGGTGGAGCCAGCCATGAAGGACCTCTGCGTCAAGCTATTGCCTTCGGAGCCACTGCCGAGCAACTACTTTTGCTTAGTGCAGAATCTATACGACGCCACGCCCCGGATTGATGCATTGAAGCGCTCTGTATGCATTGAGGGAGCTCGGATGGCCCTTACATAGACCATGGTGCACTGCCCGAAGATCAAGCCACCGGACCTCCACCTCCTGGGAAAGAGCATAGGCGCCCCGAGAAGTATTTTTTCGTTGTAATGAGTGGTACTCGTGCAATAGAGGCCTAGTGTCCAAAAGATGTAATTTATGAATGAGCGTGCTATCCTGTAACCGATGACAGTGAAACTTTTCATCTTTAATATGCAAGTTCGTTGCATGGTATATCCTGCTTTGCTTAATTATTTTGACTCTTGTGCGGTCATTTCAATCTGAAAGTTACCAGTCATCGGCTTCAGCCCCCTTGTAGATGTTACAAGGGTTGTTCCTACCTTGACACTATGACCCTTAGCTGACGTCCCGGTGCCTGGAGGCGGTAGTGTGTAAGGTAAATGAGGCAATTGGACTATACGGCTTTATTACTTTCACTTAGCCGTAGGAGCTTGATTGCGGGGGCCAGTGACTAGCCCCCAATGATTGTGATGTTCGGGCGAGCCGAGGTAGAGAACATTATCATTTTGTTTGTGTGAAGACAAACCCTTGATATGACATAGTGTAACCTCCATCAGTTTTTAGTGTAACACTTATCATCGGATCGCCATCCAGTTCTCGCTTATTATGACAGTCAGTTTTTGGCTTTCTCCACTTAGGTACTTAACCAAGCGAGCTAGAATTACAATTGCACTTGTTCTCCCTTTACTCTCCTAGCCGAACAGGAGGAACATAAGAGGGTAAGCACAGGAGCCGGGCAACCCAACTATTGACCCAAACATAATCTAGAACTGATTCATATAATGCAATATCCGAGACATCGGGCACATGGGATAGTGCCGAAGTGATTCTTGGGGCGAGTTTTATAGTCGAACCCCCGATCTATTAGCCGCACACATCTAAAGAAAACATGTACCGAACTAGTATGTTTCGACATCAAAGAGAGGAAAGGAGTTGCTACTTCTCGAGCTTGCGTTGTATTCCCTCGAAGAGGAAAGGGTGATGCAGCATAGTAGCGTAAGTATTTCCCTCAGTTTTTGAGAACCAAGGTATCAATCCAGTAGGAGACCACGCGCGAGTCCCTCACACCTGCACAAACAAATAAGAAGTTTGCAGCCAACGCGATAAGGGGTTGTCAATCCCTTTACGGTCACTTACGAAAGTGAGATCCAATAGAGATGATAGTTTATATTTTTGGTATTTTGTACTATAAGAACAGAAAGTAAAAGCGGAAAAAGTAAAGTAAGTGTAGATTGATATGTTGAGAATAGACTCGGGGGCCATAGTGTTCTCTAGTGGCTTCTCTCATGATAGTGATATTCTATGGCTGGTAAACAAATTACTATCGAGCAATTGATAGAAAAGCGAATAATTATGAGAATATCTAGGTATGATCATTATATATATGCATCACGTCCGAGACAAGTAGACCGAAACGATTCTGCATCTACTACTATTACTCCACACATCGACCGCAATCCAGCATGCATCTAGTGTATTCAGTTCATGGGAAAACGGAGTAATGCAATAAGAACGATGACATGATGTAGAGGGATAAACTCAAGCAATATGATATAAACCCCATATTTTTATCCTCGATGGCAACAATACAATACGTGCCTTGCTGCCCCTACTGTCACTAGGACAAGACACCGCAAGATTGAACCCAAAGCCAAACACTTCTCCCATTGCAAGAACTATAGATCTAGTAGGCCAAACCAAACCAATAATTCGAAGAGACTTGCAAGGATATTATGAGCACACATAAAGAGTTCAGAGAAGAACCAAATATTTCTCATGGATAATCTTGATCATATACCCACAATTCATCAGATCTCGACAAACACAACGCAAAAAGAGATTACATCGAATAGATCTCCTCAAAGACTGAGGAGAACTTTGTATTGAGATCCAGAGACAGAGAAGAAGCCATCTAGATACTAGCTATGGACCCGAAGGTCTATGGTAAACTACTCACAACTCATGGTGAGGCGATGATGATGATGTAGAAGCACTCCGTGATGGATCCCCCCTCCGGCGGAGCTCCGGAACAGGCCCCAAGATGGGATATCATGGGAACAGAAGGTTACGCCAGTGGAACTAGGGTTTTCTCTTCTCTTCTGATGGTTTCGGGGTACGTAGGCTTATATAGGAGTAAGGAGGGCACCGGGGGCCTTACGTGGGACCCACAAGGCAGGGGGCGTGCCCTAGGGGGGGCACCCTCGTGGGCACAACGTGGCCCCTACTCCGTGGTTCTCAAGTCTCCCGTGCGTGATTTTCTCCAACAATATCTCTCCCGAAGGTTTCATTCCGTTTGGACTCCGTTTGATATCCCTTTTCTATAAAACGCTAAAACAGGCAAAAAACAACAATCTGGACTAGGCCTTTGGGTTAGTAGGTTAGTCCAAAAAATAATATAAAAGTGTATGACAAAGCCCAATAAGCATCCAAAACATCATAAATAATAGCATGGAACAATAAAAAATTATAGATACGTTGAAGACGTATCAAGCATTCCCAAGCTTAATTCCTGCTCGTCCTCGAGTAGGTAAATGATAAAAATAGAATTTTTAATGTGGAATGCTAACCAACATAGTTTTTCAATATAATTCTCTTAATTGTGGCATGAATGTTCAGATCTGAAAGATTCAAGACAAAAGTCTATATTGACATAAGAAATAATAATACTTCAAGCATATTAACAAAGCAATCATGTCTTCTCAAAATACTATGGCTAAAGAAATTTATCCCAAAAAAATCATATAGTCTGGCTATGCTCCCTCTTCATCACACAAAATATTCATATCATGTACAACCCCGATTTCAGCCAAGCACTTGTTTTCATACTCTATTCTTTCAAACCTTTCAACTTTCACACAATACATGAGCTTGAGCCATGGACATAGCACTATGGGTGGAATAGAGAGGTGGTTGTGGAGAAGACAAAAAAGAGGAAGATAGTCTCACATCGACTAGGCGTATCAACGGGGTATGGAGATGCCCATCAATAGATATCAATGTGAGTGAGTAGGGATTGCCATGCAACGGATGCACTAGAGCTAAATATGTATGAAACCTCAACAAAAGAAACTAGTGGGTGTGCATCCAACTTGCTTGCTCACGAAGACCTAGGGCATTTGAGGAAGCCCATCATTGGAATATACAAGCCAAGTTCTATAATGAAAAATTCCCACTAGTATATGAAAGTGACTAAACATGAGACTCTCTATCATGAAGAACATGGTGCTACTTTCAAGCACAAGTGTGGAAAAAAGATAGTAGCAATTGTCCCTTTCTTCTTTTTTTTGGGCCTTTCTTTTTTTTTCTTTGGCCTTTCTTTTTTTTGTGGAGGGGCTTTAGCCTTTCCTCCCATGGGACAATGCTCTAATAATGATGATCATCACACTTTCATTACAACTCGATATTACAAGTCGATACTAGAACAAAGTATGACTCTATATGAATGCCTCCGGCGGTTTACCGGGATGTGCAATGAAACAAGAGTGACATGTATGGAAAAATATGCATGGTGGCCTTGCCACAAATACGATGTCAACTACATGATCATGCATGGCAATATGACAATATGAAGCGTGTCATATGAACGAAATGGTGGAAAGTTGCATGGCAATATATCTTGGAATGGCTATGGAAATGCCATGATAGGTAGGTATGGTGGATGTTTTGAGGAATAATATGGTGGCTGTTTTGAGGAAGGATATATAGTGGGTGTATGGTATCGGCGAAAGTTGCGCGATACAAGAGAGGCTAGCAATGGTGGAAGGGTGAGAGTGCGTATAATTCATGGACTCAACATTAGTCATAAGAACTCATATACTTATTGCAAAAATCTACGGGTCATAAAAACAAAGAAATCAACGCATGCTCCTAGGGGGGAGGTTGGTAGGAGTTAACCATCGCGCACCCCCGACCTCCACACAAAGGTTGACACTTTACAAAATACCTCATGCTCAAACTTCATCACATAGCGGTTCACCATACGTGCATGCTACTGGAATCACTAACCTTAACACAAGTATTTCTCAATTTCATAATAACTCCACTAGCATGACTCTAATATCACTATCCTCATATCTCAAAACAATTATCAAGCATCCAACTTCTCATCATATTCAATGCACTTGGTGTGAAAGTTTTTACTACATTGATATTGGATGTCTATCATGTGAAGACTAGTTTTATAGCCTAAACACATTACCATGCTGTTTTAATAGACTCAAAAAAGGATATAAGTGAAGCATTAGAGTTCAACAATTTCTTCAAAATATTATCACCACCGTGCTCTAAAAGATATAAGTGAAGCACTAGAGCAAAAACTATTCAACTCAAAAGATATAAGTGAAGCACATAGTGTGTTCTATCAATTCCTAGGCCATATTTAACTCTCTCAAATAGGTGCGTCCAGCAAAGATAATTGTGGCAAACTAACAAGCAAAGACTCAAATTATACAAGACGCTCCAAGCAAAACACATATCATGTGGTGAATAAAAATATAGCTCCAAGTATAGTTACCGATGGATGAAGACGAAAGAGGGGATGCCTTCCCGGGGCATCCCCAAGCTTAGGCTTTTGATTGTCCTTGAATTTTACTTGGGGTGCCTTGGGAATCACCAAGCTTAGGCCCTTGCTACTCTTTGTTCCATAGTCCATCAAAGCAATACTCAAAACTTGAAAATTTCACAACACAAAACTTAGACAAAAATCTCGTGAGCTCCGTTAGTATAAGAAAGTAAACCACTACTCAGATGTACTGCAATGAATTCATTATTTGTTTATATTGATGTTAAACTTACTGTATTCCAACTTCTCTATGGTTCATACTTCCCAATATTACTCATAGATGCATTGAAATAAGCAAACAACACACGAAAAACAGAATCTGTCAAAAACAGAACAGTCTGTAGTAATCTGCATGTTTCGCATACTTCTATAACTCCAAAAAAATCAAACTAAATTGGTAAACGTGAGGAATTTGTCTATTAATCATCTTCAAAAATAATCAACTAAATAGCACGCTCCAGTAAAATCTGATGACCATTCTAGGCAGCGCTAATGATTCTGTTTTTCAGAGCAAGATCATATAAACTTCGCACAAGTCTTCCCAAAGGTTCTACTTGGCACAAACACTAAACAAAACACAAAACCACATCTAAACAGAAGCTAGATGCAATATTTATTCCCTAACATCAGCAAAAAAAATAATATAAAATTGGGTTGCCTCCCAACAAGCGCTATCGTTTTACGCCCCTAGCTAGGCACGATACATGGATAGATCTAGGTATTGCCATCTTTGGAAGGCAATCCATAAGTGGCTCCCATGATAGATTCATATGGTAATTTGGTTTTATTTCTAGGAAAGTGTTCCATGCCTTTCCTTAACGGAAATTGGAATCTAATATTTCCATCCTTCATATCAATAATTGCACCAATCGTTCTAAGGAAAGGTCTACCAAGAATAATAGGACATGAAGGATTGCAATCTATATCAAGAACAATGAAATCTATGGGCACATAATTCCTATTGGCAACAATAAGAACATCATTAATCCTTCCCATAGGTTTCTTAATAGTGGAATCCGCAAGATGCAAATTCAAAGAACAATCATCAGGCTCATGGAACCCTAGCAAATCACACAAAGTTTTTGGGATAGTGGAGACACTTGCACCCAAATCACACAAAGCATAGCATTCATGATCTTTAATTTTTATTTTGATAGTAGGTTCCCACTCATCATAAAGCTTTCTAGGGATAGAAACTTCTAACTCAAGTTTTTCTTCATAAGATTGCATCAAAGCATCAACTATGTGTTTGGTGAAAGCTTTATTTTGACTATAAGCATGCGGAGAATTTAGTACGGATTGCAACAAGCAAATACAATCAATCAAAGAGCAATTATCATAATTTAATCCCTTGAAATTCAAAGTAGTGGGTTCATCACTATGCAAAGTTTTAATCTCTTCAATCCCATTTTTAAAAAACTTAGCATCAAGATCTAAAAACTCCGAATCAATGGGACACCTTAAAGCAAAATCATCTCCAATCCTATCTTCATCAAGATTTATACTAGAAAACAAGGATCTAATAGGAGACACATCAATAACTTTCAGATCTTCATCTTTATTTTCACGATAGCTAGAAGAACACACTGTTATATAATTTTCTCTTTTAGCACGCATCCTAGCGGTTCTTTGTTTGCATTCATCAATGGAAATTCTCATGGCTTTGGGAGACTCATTGATATCATGCTTAGGTGGGATAGATCTAAGTTTAAAAGAATTAACATCAAGAGTAATTCTATCCACACTTCTAGCCAATTCATCAATCTTAAGCAATTTCTATTCAAGCATAGCATTGAAATTCCTTTGCGAAATCATAAACTCCTTAACACTAGTTTCAAATTCTGAAGGCATCTTTCCGTAAGAGTTGTTGTAGGAATTACCATAATTATTAGAGGAATTACTAGGAAAAGGCCTAGGATTAAAGTTCCCTCTATAAGCATTGTTACCAAAATTATTCCTACCGACAAAGTTCACATCCAAAGAATCATTATTATTTTCAATCAAGGTAAACAAAGGCATATCATTAGGATCAGAAGAAGCACTCTTAGCAGCAAATAATTTCATAAGTTCATCCATATTTCCACTCAAAACACTAATCTCTTCAATAGCATGCACTTTTTTACTAGTAGATCTTTCGGTGTGCCATTGAGAATAATTAACCATAATATTATCTAAGAGTTTGGTAGCTTCTCCTAAGGTAGTTTCCATGAACGTGCCTCCTAAGGCCGAATCTAAAAGATTTTTAGAAGCAAAATTCAAGCCAGCATAAAAGTTCTGAATAATCATCCATAAGTTCAAACCATGTGTAGGGCAATTACGTATCATTAATTTCATTCTCTCCCAAGCCTGTGCAACATGCTCATGATCTAGTTGCTTAAAGTTCATAATATCGTTTCTAAGAGAGGTGATCTTAGCAGGAGGGAAATACTTAGAAATAAAAGCATCTTTGCACTTATTCCACGAATCAATACTATTTCTAGGCAAAGAGGAAAACCAAGTTTTAGCACGATCTCTAAGTGAAAACGGAAATAACTTCAATTTAACAATATCGTTATCTGTATCCCTTTTCTTTTGCATATCACACAAATCAACAAAGTTGTTTAGATGGGTAGCGACATCTTCACTAGGAAGGCCGGAGAATTGATCTTTCATGACAAGATTCAACAAAGCAGCATTGATCTCACAAGATTCAGCATTGGTAATAGGAGCAATCGGAGTGCTAATAAAATCATTATTGTTGGTATTGGAGAAGTCACACAATTTTGTATTGATCTGAGCCATAGTGACAAGCAAGCAATCCAACACACACAAGCAAACAAGAAGCAAGCGAGCGATAAACACACGGCAGAAGTAGGGCAAATAAAGCGGCAAGGGTGAAGTGGGGGAGAGGAAAACGAGAGGCAAAAATGTAATGCGAAAGAAAAGGGTTTGTGATATGTACTTGGTATATGACTTTTGCGTAAGCCTCCCCGGCAATGGCGCCAGCAATTCTTCTTGGTACTTATCGAGCTTGCGTTGTATTCCCTCGAAGAAGAAAGGGAGATGCAGCACAGTAGCATAAGTATTTCCCTCAGTTTTTGAGAACCAAGGTATCAATCAATATGATATAAACCCCATCTTTTTATCCTCGATGGCAACAATACAATACGTGCCTTGCTACCCCTACTGTCACTGGGAAAGGACACCGCAAGATTGAACCCAAAGCCAAGCACTTCTCCCATTACAGGAACTATAGATCTAGTAGGCCAAACCAAACCAATAATTCGAAGAGACTTGCAACGATATTATGAGCACACATAAAGAGTTCAGAGAAGAACAAAATATTTCTCATGGATAATTTGATCATAAACCCACAATTCATCGGATCTCGACAAACACACCGCAGAAAGAGATTACATCGAATAGATCTCCTCAAAGACCGAGGAGAACTTTGTATTGAGATCCAGAGAGAGAGAAGAAGCCATCTAGATACTATCTATGGACCCGAAGGTCTATGGTAAACTACTCACAACTCATGGCGAGGCGATGATGATGATGTAGAAGCATTCCGTGATGGATCCCCCCTTCGGCGGAGCTCCGGAACAGGCCTCAAGATGGGATCTCATGGGAATAGAAGGTTACGACGGTGGAACTAGGGTTTTCTCTTCTCTTCTGATGGTTTCGGGGTACGTAGGCTTATATAGGAGGAAGGAGGGCACCGGGGGTCTTACATGGGACCCATGAGGCAGGGGAGCGCGACCTAGGGGGCGCGCGCCCCACCCTCGTGGGCACCACATGGCCCCTACTCTATGGTTCTCAAGTCTCCCGTGTGTGGTTTTCTCGAAAAATATGTCTCCCGAAGGTTTCATTCCGTTTGGACTCCATTTGATATCCCTTTTCTGTAAAACCCTAAAATAGGCAAAAAAACAGCAATCTGGACTGGGCCTTTGGGTTAGTAGGTTACTCCCAAAAATAATATAAAAGTTTATGGCAAAGCCCATTAAGCATCCAAAACATCATAAATAGTAGCATGGAACAATCAAAAATTATAGATACATTGGAGACGTATCAGGAGTATGTGGCATAAATGTCTGCAATTGGACCGTAAGGTATGGTCTTTATATCCAATGATCTCGTGACGTTTATCCGTACAATCTAAACTAACGAAGCAATTGTTACAAATACTTTTTAATAATAAGATTTTACAAGGGAAACGTTTACACAGGGCCTTTACAAGAGGTTTGACGTCCCTACTACGCCCTGCTGCACATTTCTGCTTTTGCTCCTTGAGATGGTTCTTTAGAGGTGATACCATTTGGTGGATGGGCCCTTGAAGGGGGGTCTTGAGAAGTCGCCATAGCTTTAAGCTATTTCATGTCCTCGATACTACATGCTTGTGGTTCAAAGACGTATGTGACCATAGTTTGGTCAAGCCGAGTACCTGGTCTTGGACGATTAGGCCCCACAGATGTCCGTGATATTTTTTAGCGCAAAATTGTGCATCTGAGGCATGTATTTCATGGTTAGGGTAGGCACACTGTGGGGCACGTATTCCTATGCACATTGAATGCAGGAAGACTCTGAGAGCTGTGATAGAGCTCGGGCTCGTTTGTTTGCTTCTCGTGCCTTGATGGTGGTCTAGGATTTCGGAGCCTCGCTGTCGATTTGGACTTCGGTTGCAAGGCCTACTGTGTTGGCCTCGGTTCGGGGGGAGAGCTCGGTGTTGCCGTTGACTGTGATATCGCCCTCAGGTCCTGGCATCTTGAGTTTTAGATATGCGTAGTGGGGAACCGCGTTGAAGCGAGTGGACGTTGTTCGCCCGAGGAGTGTGTGGTAACCCCTATGAAAACGGACGATATCAAAGATCAAGTCTTCGCTGCGGAAGTTGTCGAGCGAACCGAAGACTACTTCCAAGGTGACAGTTCCCGTATAGTGTGCCTCGACGCCTGGGATTATTCTCTTAAAGGTTGTGTTGCTAGGTTTGATCCTTGAGGGATCAATACCCATCTTCCTTATTGTATCTGAGTAGATGAGATTGAGGCTACTGCCTCCGTCCATGAGGACTCTAGTGAGGTGATATCCATCCACAATGAGGCCGAGAACTTGGGTCGTTGTTCCTCCATGATGGATACTGGTCGGGTGGTCCCGTCGATTGAAGGTGATCAGACAAAGTCGACCAAGCATTTTATTTTGGGGCCACCGGTTCTACGGCGTAGACGTCTCGTGGTGCGTGTTTCCTCTCCTTCTTTGGTATGTCCGTGACACAGATCATATTCACGGTTTTTACCTCGGGAGGGAACTGCCTTTGTCCTCCCTTGTTCGGCCCGCGAGGTTCGTCATCATCCTCGTTGTGTGGGCCCTTGACTAGTTCCTCAGCTGCGAGTTTACTGGCGTGTTTGATAACCCAATAGTTGTGGTTGGTGTGGTTGGCGGGCTTGTCCGAGGTGCCATGGATTTGGAACGGGCTGTCTAGGATCTTGTCCAGCGCGGTGGGGGCATCTCGGTTCCCTTTTGAGGGCTTCTTCCGTGGTCCTAACTTTGAGTTGCTGAATCCGGCATTTACTGTTGTGTCTTCGATCTCACCGTCGTTGTGCCAATGCTTGTTCTTATTGCGTCGTGGTTTCCCATTTTTGTACCGTACTTCTGAGGTGTTGGAGTCTTCGGGATTGTTGCTTCGACGTGATAACCAGCTTCCTTCGCCTGTGCAAAAGCTGGTCATAAGTGAGGTAAGGGCTGACATGGTCTTCGGCTAGTCTTGGCCGAGCTAGTGCGAGAGCCATTTGTCTCGGATGTTGCGTGTGAAAGCAGCGATTGCCTCATCATTCAGACAGTCGGCGATATGGTTCTTCATGCTCAAGGACCGACTCCAAAATTGCCGGGCTGACTCTCCGGGTTATTGAACGACGTGGCTCAGGTCATCCGCGTCCGGAGGCCGGACATAGGTACCCTAGAAGTTGGCTCGGAAAGCATCTTCGAGCTCCTCCCAGCTTCTGATGGAATTATCGGATAGGCTGTTTAACCAATGTCATGCTGGTCCTTTAAGCTTTAATGATAGGTATTTTATGGCATGAAGGTCGTCTCCTTGGGGCATAAGAATGTGAAGAAGGAAGTCTTCGATCCACACAGCAGGACCAGTTTTCCCATCATGTTGCTCAATTTTTAAACCCTTCGACGAACTGGTGCTGCATCACCTCGTCTGTGAAACACATCGGGTGTGCGGCGCCCCTAACTCGGGCCACGTCGTGCCGGAGATCAGCTGTCATCCGAGCACGACGTTGCTCCCGAGCTTTGTCATTTCGGTCGCGCGAGGCCTGGTATTCATCATGTCCTGTAGGAGTGTGTCCTTTGGACTTGTAGATTGATCATATTGGGTTGCTCTGGCGTTTAAATCGTGTCGCGGGTCATATGGGTCCTCTGGTTGTACTCGTTCTTTTCCTCTTCAACGAGGGGGTGGTAGTGGGTGCTCGGCTTCATCAGCCGCCCAGTCCCATCCTCGAGGGGGGTGATTGGTCTGGTTTGCCTAGCTCATCTGGGGGGTATGGGTTCAAAAGCCTCACCGTCGAACTATGGGAGCAGTCGTCGCTTTGGGTAACTCTTGCTTTGGTCATGTCATCCGTTATCCAGGCCTTCATCGGCTCTGAAGACTTTTTTCCATCTACCGGTGAGGGTATCCCGCTCGGCCAATAACAATTGTTACTTCTTCCTCGGGCTTTGAGCAATGTCTACAAGCTGTCGCTTGAATTGATCTTGGTTTATAGGGCCTTCGGGGATAATGAAATCTTCGGGGTCGAGGCTTTCCTCATCCTCGAAAGGAGGGAGGTAGTTACTATCCTCGGAGCCATCGATGTCCTCGGGGTCGTTGTTGTTTTTGGGGTCATCGTTGTCGTCCTGGCCTTCGGGAGCGGCTGGGCTTTGTCCGGGGGTGGCATTGTCTCCAAGCTCCTCCATGTCGTCTGGAGAGGCATCGTCCTCTGTGCCATTGGTTTCTTCCTTGGTCCTTCCACGTCCCCTAGATCGCTTTCGTTGGTGACGACATTTTGATGACTCCCTTGCAGGGTCCTCGCCGTCTTCTTTGGGGGTGTCGGCCATGTCAACTTCATAGGTAGAGGTTGCGGTCCACTTTCCCATGTTGGGAGTGGTTGGGGATGTTGTTGTATCAGGCATGGCATCGACATCCTCGTCCATTTCCTCGGCCTCCTCGAAGGCGTAGTCGAGCCTGTCAGTTATATCATCGATAGTGGCTACTAAGTGGGTGGTGGGTGGGACGTAAAATTCCATGTGGTCTGCCTCAAGTCTAGTCTGATCAAGGACCGAGGAAGGACCATTTGTAATGCTCATTATCTGCATCTGGTCTTACGTCTTGTTCAACACCGAGAGGTCGGCTGGATTTATCCTCTAGCGTCCTTTGGAGTTAACCTCTAGTGTGCCATCACAGGGAGTACGTTCGGCCAAGGCTGGCCCTTGGTTTTTTAACATTGAGACCAGGTCCGAGCTCAAGGCTAGATCTGTGGCAGGGGTCGACCCGGAGATGGGGTCGTGAGAAAGGTCCAAAGTTGAAGCTTCGAGATTTCTGGGCTCCTCGGGTAAGGCTGAGAACCCAATGAAAATTAGATCACCCCGGGTGTCGGCGACATACTCAAGGCTGCCAAACTTGATTCGTTGTTTGTGGTGAAACTGTTAACATGGTCAAGGGGACCGGATGAATTGGCATGCAACACGATGCCGCCGAACATGAAGAGTTGGTCGGGGACAAAGGTGTCTCTAGAGTTGATGTCGTCACTGATGACTAAATGATCCCTCGATCCATTGGTGATCACATAATAGAATTCTCAATGAAAGCACGAATGTCAGTGTCGAAACTGGCGGATCACGGGTAGGGGGGCCCGAACTGTGGATCTAGGATCGATCGGTAACATGATACGAGGGACATGATGTTTACCCACGTTCAGGCCGTCATGAAGAAGTAAAACCATATGTCCTTCTTGATTATATTGATGGGTGTATGAGGATTACAGGGTTGATCTACCACGAGATCACGTCCAAGATTAGTAGACGGATTCCTGCCTGCATCTACTACTATTACTCCACACATCGACCGCTATCCAGCATGCATCTAGTGTATTCAGTTCATGGGAAAATGGAGTAATGCAATAAGAACGATGACATTATGTAGAAAAAATCTCTTCATGTAGGAATAGACCCCATCTTTTTATCTTTAATAGCAACAATACATGTGTGCTTTGATGCCCCTTCTGTCACTGGGAAAGGACACCGCAAGATCAAACCCATTACAAAGAACCTCTTCACATTGCAAGATAAATAGATCCAGTTGACCAAACAAAACCCAAATATCGGCGAAGAAATACGAGGCTATATTAACCAAGATTGGACATAAAATCAAGGAAATCAGATCATAAACTCACAATTCATCGGATCCCAACAAACACACTGCAAAAAGTCATTACATCAAATAGATCTCCAAGAGACCGTTGTGTTGAGATACAAAGAGAGAAGAAGCCATCTAGCTACTGCCTACTGACCCGTAGGTCTGTGGTAAACTACTCGTGCATCATCAGAGGGGAACCAGTGAGGATGATGAACACCTCTGTGATCGTGTTCCCCTCCGGTGGAGTGCCGGAACAGGGCTCTAGATTGGATCTCGTGGTTCTGGAACTTGCGGCGGTTGGAACAAAATTCCGTCGCCTCCCCTAGGGTTTTTGAAATATTGGGGTATTTATAGAGCGAAGAAGCGGTGCGGGAGGCCACCGAGGTGGGCACAACGCACCTGGGCGCGCTTAGGGGCCCAGGCGCGCCATGGTGGGCTGTGCCCCCCTCGGGGCACCCCCCAGGTGCTTCTCTGGCCCATTGGATGTCTTCTGGTCCAAAAATAATCCTCAAAAAGTTTCGCTGCATTTGGACTCCGTTTGATATTGATTTTCTTCTATGTAAAAAATAGGCAGAAAACAGCAGCTAGCACTTGGCACTATGTCAATAGTGTTAGGGAGGTAATTATTAGGTATAAACCTCCTCGGGGAGGGGCCGGTTTATGCCCATAAGTATTACTTCTACTGAAGCCCAGCAAGGCATAGAACATGGCGCTTTATTATTCAAGGCTAGAGAACAGGGCCCAAGAGGTGTTAGGGCCCATAAGTGTAAACTGCCATACGGTGTGTAACTTGCATTGTAAGATAGGAAAGATAGAGACCGAGCCGGGCACATTTATGAACCGGCCTCGGGATTCTGTAAACCGGACCGGGCGTCATCCTGTGTATATAAAGGGACGACCCGGCGACGATTCAGGGACAGAGAACAACAACTCGAGACACGGGTAAAGCGGATTCGCTCCCTGGTCATCGAAACCCTAGCAATACCAAACCAAACTAGAGGTAGGCTTTTACCTTCATCGAAGGGGCCGAACTAGTATAAAAATCCATTGCGTCCTTGTCCGCTTTAACCCCTTTAAGCTAACCCGTAGCGATGGCTCCACGACTAAGTCCTTCTGCTAGGACATCTGCCGTGACAAAACTACGACAAATAGGTTAGTCCTAAAAAATGATATAAAATGACTATAAAATGATTGTAAAACATCCAAGAATGATAATATAACAACATGGAACAATAAAAAATTATAGATACATTGGAGACATATCAGCATCCCCAAGCTTAATTCCTGCTCGTCCTCGAGTAGGTAAATGATAAAAAATAGAATTTTTGATGTGGAATGCTGCTGTCGGGGGAAACTGTCCACCACGAGCACCTATGGGACCGGAGCCCCTTTGTTCGTGCGGTAAGGGAGCGGAGGGAGCACGAAGAGCAGATCGTAGTGAGCACGCGGGCAGTTTACCCAGGTTCGGGCCGCGATGGACGCGTAAAACCCTACTCCTGCTTAGTTGTATTGAGTTGGAGAGCTCGGGAGCTTGAAGAACTAGCTACATCGAGCGTATGGGCGATCTAGGTTCCGAACCCCCCCTACGTTGTGCATGGGCCTCCTTTTATAGTGCAAGGGGTCACCGACAGGTGTCAACGTAGGAGAAAAGGGTAAAAATGTAAAAGAGGTGGTAGTTGTAACATTGCGGGAATAGTGGAGCTACAGTGTATGAACAGTGGTCGCTACCTACTTTGACAGTGGGGGACAAGAGCATTTAATGCCCGTCGCCGTCGACCCCAAAAGCGCCCGCCCTTGCGTCTCCGTTTGCCACGGCGATGGCTTTACCACCGTGGAGTGCCACCATGTCCCCCAGGCTGCACAGCCATCCGCCACGCGTCCCTGGAATGGCCCCAGTGCGACGCGTGGTTCGATGAGCTGGAGCGCGGGCACACAGCACAACTCTCCCCGGCAAGTTCCTTGCCGGGGTCTTGACCTTGCCGGGCCCGGGAGCTTGTCGGGCTCTGAAGCTTGCCGCTCCCCGGGCCCTGCCGGGGCGCATGTTGCGCTGAGGCATGTCTTCAGTAACGCAATCTTCTAGTCTTCCTGGCAAGCTCTTCTTACCAGGGCCTTGCGTAGGTGAGGTAATCTTGAGCCTGGAACGGCCTTCCCGGCAAGCTCCACTTGCCGGGGTCTTGATCTTCTGTCTTGTATACTTTGTTTTTGAATGGTTTTATATGGAGCAGGAAAGTCTCCGGCAATCGCGTGGTAGGCCCTGCCACGGGAAGCTGCTACTGCCCGTGCACAAGTTGGGGTACTGAGGTGCCCCCACCTTAGTACACCGACAGCTGCCTATCATGTTCATCACATATTATTTTCTTTATAACTTGGACAATTGGACTTTTATATGGTTCAAAGCAATAATTTAGTTTTGACATGAGGATTTTAATACTCAAGCATATCAATAAACAACCATGCCTTTTCAAAATATCAATACTAAAGCAAGTTATCCCTGGCCCATCATGTTCAATCATTAATCCATTCATGCAACACATCCAAATATTAGCTAGATCCAAATGCTCAAGTGCGATAACAGTGTTCCGTAGTTGGTGCTTTATAAGAGAAGATGGAGACTCAAAGTAAAAATAAAAATTGCATAAAGTAAAAGATAGGCCCTTCGCAGAGGGTGGTAGGGGTCTGTCGAGATGCCAGAGCTCAAAGTTTTTAAATTGAGAGATAAAATTATTTTGGGTGGCATGCTTTTCCTGTCAATGAGAACGACTTAGAGTTCCCAACACTTTCCATGGTAGATATATCATAGGCGGTTCCCAAACAAACAATAAACTTTATTCCTTTTTCCACCAAACTTTCACAAGCCATGGCTAGCCGAATCCACGGTTGCCCTCCATACCAACACTTTCCAAGGAATTTATTATTTTACAACATAAAGTAAATTTCTTTTTTTTATTCAAGACTGGGAATCCCTATTACCGCCATACTCTCGTGCAATGACAAGTAAATAAACACTCATCTTGAGAATAACACATCTAGCATGAAAAATATTAGCCACCCCTCGATGCTTAATGAGCGGTACGGGCACACAAAAGGGAGATTTATTTTGAAATTAGAGTTGGCACATACAAATTTGCTTAGAACGGCACGGAAATACCGCATATAGTAGGTATGGTGGACTCATTTGGCACAACTTGGATTTTAGGAATTGGATGCACAAGTAATATTTCTACTTAGTACAAGGTGGAGGGTAGCAAGAGGTTGAGAAGCGACCAACCAAGGAACGAAAACCATCATAAGAGAACATTAAACATAACTAACACCGAACAATGCAACACGAGTAGGATATAATGTCATTGCATGACTATTGACTTTCGTTCTTGCTAGGGGAATCACAAGCCTTAACATCAATATTCTTACTAAAACATTATACTCATTAACATGGCTCACATATCACTATCAACATATCTCAAAACTATTACAAAGAATCAAGTTTATTTTATCCAATGACCTTCATGAAAGTTTTTATTATATCTGTCTTGGATATCTATCACTCTGGGACTAGTTTTATGTGTTGCTTTTGATAAGCTCAAACAAATATAAGTGAAGAACATGAGCATAATATTTCTTTTCTCTCAAATTGATCTAAGTGAAGCAAGAGAGAATTTCTTCAAAAATAACAAAGCACATCGTGCTAAAAAAGATATAAGTGAAGCACTAGAGCAATTCCATAGCTCAAAATAAATTTAAGTGAAGCATATTAGCAAGCATAACATAATTTGGCTCTCCCAAATAGGTGTGTACAGCAAGGATTCTTATTGAAAAATAAAAATAAAAACAAGCAAAGACTCAAATCATACAAGATGCTCCACGCAAAACTCATAATATGTGACGAATAAAAATATAGTTTCAAGTAACATACCGATGGTCGTTAGAAGAAAGAGGGGATGCCACTCGGGGCATCCCCAAGCTTAGTTACTTCATACTTCTTGAATATTATCTTGGGGTGCCTCAGGAATCCCCAAGCTTAGCCTTTTGCTACTCTTTATTCCACCATCCATTGTGATCTCACCCAAAATTTGAAAGCTTCAATCACACAAAACTCAACAAAACTTTGTGAGATCCGTAGTATGTCAAAACCAATATTTACTATAAGTATTGTAATAAACCAATTCTTATTTTGTAATTGTATTATACCTACCGTGTTCTAACTTTTCAATGGCAAAACCTCATCAAAGGAAACCATATAATCATCAAAATAAGCACATAACACAATAAAAACAGAATCAGTCAAAAAGAGAACAGTTTGTAAAGATGCGAATTTTGACCATACTTCTGCAACTCTAAAAATTCTGAAAAATTAGGATAACGTGGGAAATTTGTATATTGATAACCCCAAAAATATTCAAGAGTTTATCATGTTCCAGTAATCTTCAGTAATTCTAACTCTGAACGCAAACGTTTCTGAATTTTTCAACGCGGTCACATCACCCATTAACCAAATCCTCCCAAAGGCTTTGCTTGGCACAAACCTTAATTTAAACCACAAACACACATCAAACCAGATGTATTATTGGGTATTTTATTTAAAATAGCAAGGAAACCAAAAAGCAAAAAAGATACAAGTTGGGTTGCCTCCCAACGAGCGCTATCGTTTTACGCCCTTAGCTAGGCATGATACCAAGATTTCAAGTGTTGTCATCCTTATTTTCCAATTCCTCAATCACACATTTCTTCAAAGATTTGGCATATATTTCCTCAACAAAGGTACTCCTAGATCAAGGAATTTAATTTTGTAAAGAGGTTCTTCTATTACTTCAATAAAATAGGGATGAATACTAATCATTTTAAGATCCCCTTTATTATTACTAGAAGTAGCCCCCTTGTTCTTGCGACTTTTTACGAGTGTTTTCTCAATAGTATTAATGGAAGAAAAAGTGGTGCTCAAGTTACTAAAAATTTCTTCCAATTTATCAATCTGAGAAGGACTTTCTTAAATTCTTTCATTGACTACAGATTCCTTCTCTTTTAACAATTTAAAAACATCATCCGCCTTCGGTCCAAATTTATTAGCAAGATTATGCATCTTTTTGTCCAAATTTTCAATATGTTCTTTAGTGAGCATCCCCTTTTCTATAGCATCTAATCTTTGCATAACATGCTCAAGAGTCAAAGTTATTTCATTAATGATAATAGGAGGAGATCCCACTAAACTTCCGATAGCATTCAAAGCATCAAGAGGAGGACAACTTAAGAAATTTCCTCCGGTAATGGTACCAAGAACAAATCTAAGCCAAGTAGTGATTCTCACATAATTTTTTTGAAGAAGAACAATAGTGGATTGCTTGTGAATAGATCTGTTATTAGCATTGAAAATCTGGTACCACGCATCTTTTAGACTTTCTCCTCATCTTTGACTAAAATTGAGAACTTCATTCTCAGGGGTGCAAATGATGAGGGGAGGACTAGCCATGATGACCAAAAAGCAAGAACACAAATAGATCCGACAAGAAAACAGCGAACAAAAAAGAGGGCGAATAAAAATGGCATTTTTTGTGAAGTGGGGGAGATGAAAACGAGAGGCAAATGGCAAATAATTTAAATTGCAAGGAGATGAGATTTGTGATTAGGAACCTGATAGATGTTGGTGATGTCTCCCCGGCAATGGCGCCAGAAAGTTCCTTTGATGTCGCTTAGATGCGTCAGTGTTTCCCCAAGGAATAAGGGAGGATGCGGCACATCAATGGTAAGGTATTTCCCTCAGTGATGTGACCAAGGTTATTGAACCAGTAGGAGAACCGTGCAACACTATGTAAACGGTACCTGCACACAAATAACAACCACTAGCAACCTGACACGTTAAAGGGGTTGTCAATCCCTTTCGGGTAGTGATGCCAAAAAGTGACGGAGAGATAGGATAAATTTGTAGTAGATTGATAGATGCAAATAAAAGTAAATAAAATGCAGCAAGGCATTTTTGAGTTTTTGATAATATAGATCTGAAAATAAAATAAGCAAATAAAAGAAAGGCAAATAGCAATATGGATCTGAAAGTATATGATAGGAAAATAGACCCGGGGGCGTAGATTTCACTAGTGGCTTCTCTCGAGAAAATAGCATTCGATGGGTAGACAAATTATTGTTGGGCAATTGATAGAAAAGCAAATAATTATGACAATATACAAGACAATGATCATGTATATAGGTGTCACGTCCAAGATTAGTAGACCGACACCTGCCTGCATCTACTACTATTACTCCACACATCGAACGCTATCCAGCATGCATCTAGTGTATTAAGTTCATGGAAAAATGGAGTAATGTAATAAGAACGATGGCAAGATGTAGACAACATCTATTCATGTAGGAATAGTCCCGTCTTTTTATCCTTAATAGCAATGATACATGTGTGCCTTGTTGCCCCTTCTGTCACTGGGAAAGGACACTGCAAGATCGAACCCATTACAAAGCACATCTTCACATTGCAAGATAAATAGGTCAAGTTGGCCAAACAAATCCCAAATATCGAAGAAGAAATACAAGGCTATAATAATCAAGATTGGATATAAAATCAAGGAAAATCTGATAATAAACTCACAATTCATCGGATCCCAACAAACACACCGCAAAAAGTCATTACATCAAATAGATCTCCAAGAGACCGTTGTATTGATATACAAAGATAGAAGAAGCCATCTAGCTATTGCCTATGGACCCGTAGGTCTGTGGTAAACTACTCATGCATCATCGGAGAGGCACCAATGAGGATGATGAACCCCTTCGTGATCTTGTTCCCCTCCGGCGGATTGCCGGAACAGGGCTCTAGATTGGATCTCGTGGTTTTGGGACTTGGGGCGACTGGAACAAAATTTTGTCGACTCCCCTAAGGTTTCTAGAATATTGGGGTATTTATAGAGCAAAGAGACGGTGCGGGAGGCCATCGAGGTGGGCACAACCCACCTGGGCGCGCTTGGGGGCCCAGGCGCCCTAGTGGGTTGTGCCCCCCTCGAGGCACCCCCCAGGTGCTTCTCTTGCCCACTGGATGTCTTCTGGTCCAAAAAAATCCTCAAAAAAAGTTGCTGCATTTGGACTCCGTTTGATATTGATTTTCTGCAATGTAAAACACAGGCAAAAACAGCAACTGGCACTTGGCACGATGTCAATAGGTTAGTCCCAAAAAACGATATAAAATGACTATAAAATGATTGTAAAACATCCAAGAATGATAATATAACAGCATGGAACAATCAAAAATTATAGATACGTTGGAAACGTATCACTTGGCTAAACATAAACACGTCGACGCCTGTGTGTGTGACCATGGTTTAGATTTTGTGGCAATTTCCGAGGCTGGTAAATGTGACTTTCTTGCACATATCTTTGATCACCTATCTGGTGGTTTTGACTACACATGGCATTGCTTACCACCATGTGGAAGGTCCGGAGGAATCTTCCCTGGGATATAGACCACAACCATGGACTTGTTAGATTTTTTGGTTCATGAATTTCACATCAAATTCCACCTACGAATAAAGAGCTGATAATTATACAGGGAGCCTCGTCACGGTCTATGGGGTTGCCCAAGATGAGAATAAATCTGCTTTCCTTTGGGATTGGTGAACCTGGCCAAGTATACCCCATGTCCAATGCTTATTGGAGGCGCCTTCAATATCCTTAGGTACCAGGAAGAGAAAAATAATGATTGTTTTGAAATGCACTAGCATTTCTTATTCAATGTTGTAATTGACAGTTTGAATCTTCGAGAATCTAGTATGTCAGGGCGAAAGTTCACTTGGGCCAACCACCGTCTGGTGCCGACATACGAGAAACTCAACCTGGTACCCATGGATACCGAATGGGAATAAAAATTACCTATGGTAAGAGTGTGTGCCCTAGAGCATATTGAGTCACCTTCGGACCATGCACCCGTCATTCTTGATTCTAACTCTACTAGCTCTCCCACTGTTCACCGCCCATTCAAATTTGAATTGAGATGGTTACATCGGGATGGTTTTGCCAATTTAGTTAAGAATGTATGGGAGAGGCTTGCCGTTGGTCGCACACCGATTCAAAGATGGAACTTCAAAATTCGAGCTATAAGGCGGTTTGTAACTAGATGGGACAAACACACAATTGGTATATAAAAAAACGCATTTCCACTATTTTAGATGACCTCAACAAAATAGCAGAGACTCACATTTTGTCTCAATATGAGATTCATATGAAAAATCAATTCAGTGAGGAAATTGCGCATCTATTGCGAGAATAGGAAATCAAGTGGTATCGAAGATCGGATGCCCAATTCATTTTGGAGGGAGACAACAATACATGATATCTCCAAACGGTCGCCAATGGGCGGCATAGGAAGAAGTGTATTTTTAGCCTACAATAGGATAAGGGGCGGATTGAGGGTCAGGCATAGCTCAAGCGTTATGTGACCAAATACTACAAGTGTATGTTTCGGGATCGAGACGAAGGGAAATTCACTCTAGATGATACCCGAACACATGACATTCCACAAGTCATGGATGAAGAGAATGGTATCCTCACGACACCTTCCTCGGAAGAGGAAGTGCAAGCTGCAGTGTTCCAAATGGAACATAACAAAGCTCCTGGCCCTGATGGTTTCCCCGCGGAGTTCTATCAGAACTTCTGGGATTTCATCAAAACTAGCCTAATGGAATTATTCAAAAAAACCATGCCGGCCAACTATACCTATCTAGGCTTAATTTTGGTGAGACTGTTTTGTTGCCAAAGACTAAGGAGGCTGAACAGATTCAACAGTTTAGACCGGTTTACCTCCTTAATGTCAGCTTCAAAATCTTCACCAAAGTGGCGACTAATAGGCTCAACGCGGTTGTCGACCATGTTTTTTAGCCATCCCAAACGGCTTTCTTGCAAGGACGAAATATACTCGATGGATTCATCAGACCATTCACAAGATGCATTGGAAGAACATGAGCGGAGTACTATTTAAAATCGACTTTGAAAAGGCATACAACAAAGTCAAATGGTCATTTCTCCAACAGACCCCAAGAATTAAAGGTTTCTCTGATAGATGGCGCGAGTGGGTCCAAAATTTCATTAGGTAGTTTGGCTATCAAATTCAATGTTGATGTAGGCCATTACGTCCAGATGAAAAAGGGATTACGACAGGGTGACCCAGTGTCTCAAATGTTATTTAACATTGTCGCTGACATGTTGGTTACTTTGATCAAATGCTACAAACATGACAATCAAATTGTAGGAGTAGTGCCACATTGATACGTCCATTTTGTGTCATGTTTTCCTACTGTTATTTTTAATATATATTTTCTATAATAACACTTTGGGGAGTAATTCTAATGCCTTTTCTCTCATAATTTGCAAGGTTTACACAAACAGGGAGAATGTCGGCAGCTGGAATTCTGGACCTAAAAAGCTACGTCAGAGATACCTATTTTGCACATCTCCATATGGGCTGAAATTTTATGGAGAATTATTTTGGAATATATAAAAAATATTGGAGAAATGAGTTACTGGAGGAGGCCACCCAGGAGCCCACAAGGTACCAGGGCGCACCTAGGGTGGGTGGGCGCGCCCTGGTGGATAGTGGGGCCCCTGGCCCACTTCCGGCGACCATCTTCTGTTATATAATCACATTTTCCCTAGAAAAAGTAGGGGGGACTTTCGGTATGGAGCGTCGCCGTCTTGAGGCGGGACTTGGGCAAGAGCACTTTTCCTCTCCGGCAGAGAGATTCCACCGGGGATACTTCCCTTGTGGAGGGGGAAATTGAAGCCATCGTCATCACCAACAACCTTCTCATTGTGGGAGGATCAATCTCCATCAACATCTTCACCAGCACCATCTCATCTCAAACCCTATTTCATCTCTTATATTCAATCTTTGTATCAGAACCTCAGATTGGTACCTGTGGGTTGCTAGTAGTGTTGATTACATCTTGTAGGTGATGCTAGTTGGTTTATTTGGTGGAAGATAATATGTTCATATCCATTATGCTATTTAATACCCCTCTGATCTTGAACATGCATATGCTTTGTGAGTAGTTACTTTTGTTCTTGAGGACATGGGAGAAATCTTGTCATAAGTAATCATGCGAATTTGATATTTGTTCGATATTTTGATGATGTGTATGTTGGGATTCCCTTAGTGGTGTTGTGTGAACGTTGACTACAGGACACGTCACCATCTCTAGGCCTAATAGAATGCATTGTGGAGTAGTTATTAGATGATGGGTTGCTAGAGTGACAGAAGCTTAAACCCTAGTTTATGCGCTACTTTGTAAGGAGCTGATTTGGATCCATATACTTAATGATATGGTTAGATTTTCTCTTAATTCTTCTTTTGTAGTTGTGGATGCTTGCGAAGGGGGTTAATCATAAGTGGGAGCCTTGTTCAAGTAAGAATAGCACCCAAGCACCGGTCCACCCACATATCAAATTATCAAAGTAGTGAACGCTAATCAAACCAACATGATGAAAGTGACTAGATGAAATTCCTGTGTGTCCTCAAGAATACTTTGCTTATTATAAGAGATTGTTCTGGCCTATCCTTTGACACAGAAGGATTGGGCTACTTTGCTGCACCTATTGTTACTATTGCTACTTGTCACTTATTACAAATTATCTTGCTATCAAACAACTTGTTACCGCAATTCTAGTGCTTGTAGAAATTACCTTGCTGGAAACCGCTTGTCATTTCCTTCTGCTCCTTGTTGGGTTCGACACTCTTAATTATCTAAAGGACTATGATTGGCCCCCTATACTTGTGGATCATCACACGTCTTGTGGATGGGGTACTCTCTATCTTGCAATATGTCGATGATACAATTCTTTTTATGGAACATGACCTAGATAAGGCTAAAATTTTGAAACTATTACTTTCATATTTTGAGCAAATGTCAGGTCCGGAAATTAACTTCCATACAAGTGAATTATTCTATTTCGGAGAAGCCATGGAGTCGGCTTCACAATACGCTGACTGGTTCGGTTGTTGATAACCCACAAGTATAGGGGATCACAACAGTTTTCGAGGGTAGAGTATTTAACCCAAATTTATTGATTCAACACAAGGGGAGCCAAAGAATATTCTCAAGTATTAGCAGCTGAGTTGTAAATTCAACCACACCTAGAAAACTTAATATCTGCAGCAAAGTATTTAGTAGCAAAGTATTATGGAAGTAACAGTAACACTGGTAAAAGTAACAGTAGCAGTTTTGTAGTAATGGTGACAGCAGCAGTAACGAAAGTAACGAAGCAAGTATCAATATGGAACGAACTCGTATGCAATGGATCAAATGATAGGTGTCGGATAATATTCATCATGTTGCAGTTATAACCTAGGGTGACATAGAACTAGCTCCAATTCATCAATGTAATGTAGGCATGTATTCCGAATATAGTCATACGTGCTTATGGAAAAGAACTTGCATGACATTTTTTGTCCTACCCTCCCATGGCGGCGGGGTCCTAATGGAAACTAAGGGATATTAAGGCCTCCTTTTAATAGAGTATTGGACCAAAGCATTAGAACTCAGTGAATACATGAACTCCTCAAACTATGGTCATCGCCGGGAAGTGCCCCGATGATTGTCACTCCGGGTTTGTCGGATCATAACACATAGTAGGTGACTATTTACTTGCAAGATAGGATCAAGAACACAAACATATTCATGAAAACAAAATAGGTTAGATCTGAAATCATGGCACTCGGGCCCTAGTGACAAGCATTAAGCATAGAAAAGTCATAGCAACATCAATCTCATAACATAGTGGATACTAGGGATCAAACCCTAACAAAGCTAACTCGCTTACATGATAAATATCATCCAACCCATCACTGTCCAGCAAGCCTACAATGGGATTACTCACGCACGGTGGTGAGCATCATGAAATTGGTGATGGAGGATGCTTGATGATGACGACAACGACGATCTCCACTCTCCGGAGCCCCGAACGGACTCCAGGTCAGGTCCCCCGATGAAGAACGGGAGGTGGCGGCGGTTTCGTATCATAAAACATGATGGGATCTTCTTTCTGATTTTTTCCTCCCCGAAAGATATTATATGGAGTTGGAGTTGACATCGGTGGAGCTCTAGGGGGACCACAAGGTAGGGGGCGCGCCCTAGGGGGGCACCCCCCACCCTTGTGGCCAGGGTGTGGGCCCCCTCCAGTATTTATTTCCGTCAATATTTTATATATATTCTAAAAATATTCTTCGTGAAGTTTCAGGTCATTCCGAGAACTTCTGCACAAAAATAACACCAAGGCAATTCTACTGAAAACAGCGTCAGTCCAGGTTAGTTTCATTCAAATGATGCAAATCAGAGTCCAAAACAAGGGCAAAAGAGATTGCAAAAGTAGATACGATGGAGACATATCAGTTGTGCACAAGGCCAATTCTTGATTAAATTTTGGGAATTTCAATTCATTGTCGGTGTCTCACTAATGCGGAGTGGAAACATGATGAAGAACAGTTGGAGAAATAGTTGAGCTTGCGCCCGGCAGCAGGACCGAGCTGGTCTCACGCCCGGTGCCGCGGGATTGGTCGTTGGAGGCTACTTTTGGCCGACCTATTGGGTTTCGGCGTTGGGGCAGCCCAGGGGTGCGAAAGGTGGATCCTTTCCGCTCGTATCTTTTGTTGGGGTAGCAGTGGGTCTCGAGTGAGGTAGTATCAAGGTCTTGGATGCCAGGGCGGTAGCCCTGGTGGTGGTTTTGTGGTGCTCATGGGCAGAGCCCGTGGTTAAGTGCTGCCCAGTGGCCACGGCCGTGTGGGCGGCGTGGGCGGCGGGGTCTGGCGTCCAGTGGTGATGAGTGTTGGTCGGGGTGAAAACCTGGTCTATCTTCGGACGGACCGGCGGCAGCGAAGCTCGTTCCCTTCTTGAATGTGGCATCACGGCTCTCATTGCTCATCGTGTTGCTCCAAGGGAAACTCTGATCCTCATGTCGGGTAGTGGCGGCGCTCTTGTGTCGTAACCTTCCTGAAGGCGCCACCTTGGAGCACATGGTTTGTCGTATGCGGCTTCAACTCTTCAAAGTGGCGCGTTCATGGTTGAGGACTCTGGTTGCTCCTGTAGTCTAGGGGTAGTGTTTCTGTGCTCAACGCCAATGTATCCTACATTGGGTGTGTGTGTGTGTGTTGTGGTGGCGTGCGTTTGTATCTGAGTTGTGGTTGGTCGTTGCTTTATATATAAAGTGGGGAAAAGCCTTTCTAGGTGAAATGCTTGAGCAGTTGGAAAGGCAAGTTGCTCTACGTTGGAGGGCTACTAGTTTTGATCAATTATGTTCTCACAAACACAGTTCTCTACATGCTCTCATTTTTACAAATTCCCAAGGGGGTTCTGCGAAGACTGGATTACTTCAGATCCAGATTCTTTTGGCCAGGAGACAGTGAAAATAAAAAGTATAGGCTAACCAAATGGAGGGTGGTTTGTCGACCAAAGACCAATGAGGTTTAGGTGTTCAGGACCTCCAGGTCAAGAATGATGCCTTACTCAGTAAATGGTGTTCAAACTACTTACCGAGGATGGTGTTTGGCAAACCCTGTTGCGTAATAAGTATAGAGGCCAAAAAGTGTTGTCCCAGGCATATTGGAAACCTGGTGACTCACATTTTTGGTCTGGTCTGATGGCGGTAAAGAAACATCTATTCCGCTTTGGATCATTCGTGATAAAGGATGGCTCCGAGATACGTTTCTGGGAGGACAGGTGGCTAGGAAACACCACTCTTCAAGAACAGTATCCAACCTTGTACCGAATTGTACGCGATAAGAATGATACTCTTGCGCACATGCTTAGCTCCTCCCCATTGAATGTATCATTTAGGATGGATTTGAGTGGCCCCCGCCTTGCGTCATGGCAACATCTTATGTCCCGTTTGGATTCGATTAACTTGACGCAAGGGAGGGATGTGTTCCGCTGGAATCTCACTACATCTGGATCCTTCACACTTCACTATGTACCATGCACTCTCGCAGTCAGAGGTTCTAGTTTATAATAATAAACTAATCATGAAATCAAAGATGCCACTAAAAAGTAAGATTTTCATGTGGTATCCTCGGAGAGGAGTTGTGCTAATAAAAGACAACCTCACTTGACACAACTGGCAAGGAAGTAAGAAGTGTAGCTTTTGTACTCATGACAAGACAATTAAACACCTCTTATCTCAATGCAAGTTCATGAATTCTATATGGTTAGTCATCCAATACCATCTAATTTGTATCCGCCGACAAGTGTTGTTGTGGATCTGATTTGTTACGGTTTGGTTGTGGCACCTGTCCAGATGAACTCGGTGGGTGCGCACAGGGAAGTTTCGGTGGGACCGAGTTGGACTTAGGGTTTTGGACATATTTGGAGAGAGAAAGTGGCTGAGGGGTTTTGGAGCAATATCACTAAGCACTTGAGTAACCACATCATCATCAAAACCTCATCCCCTTTTAATAGTATTGGCTTTCCTATGGACTCAATGTGATCTTGGATCACTTAACCAAAAATGAAAAGTATTGAGCTTTTGACAATCCATGTCCTTAGCATTTTGAAGGGGTCCACATCTCTAGTCCTTGCCATGCCACTTTTGAACTTGTCTGAAATATACTAGATAGAACTGTTAGTCCAACAAGATATATGTTGACATTAATTACCAAAACAATCAAGGGAGCACTTGTGCTTTCAACAATTGTTATTGAGGGAATCCAAAAACATTGGAAGTCCCGAGTTGTAAATAATCTCTATATCTCACTATGGACATCGTCGTTTGGAAGATTTTGGTAGCCAGCAATTTCCAGGGAGCAGTCTGAAGCCTGAAGGAAGGAACTAAGGGTTCTTACACCCATATTCTATGTGGAATCATAGAGAATTTACTCTCTTTTCAGAGTGCAAAGATCATCTTTGAAGGCCAACTATCGAACGAAGGAACACTCTCTCTATCTCGTAGGTGTATCCATGATGCCGCATGTTAGCATGTATATCTAACCCACCCCTCGAGATGGCTCTTCTTCTTGTAATCTTGAACTTTAAGTAAGAAACATATACTAAGTTTTTTTTCTTAAACATGGGTTCAAATTTTCTGAATCTATTTTAGGATTTGCTATGTTCACAACTTTGTTAGAGCATCTACAGCCGGATACACCAAATATAGGCCCTCAAACATCTGCGGGCATGACCGAGTGTGTCCACGGATAGTGATCGATCACACCTCAAATTCATACTACATATGCATCGTAAACTTCCCATACAGCCGAACATCCGGCTACTACATCAATACATGACATCAGACTACCAAATTTGACATGTTCTACATACATACTAAGCTATGGACAAAGATAATCCACGGTTGCCCTTGCTGGCTCCCTTGGCACCATTCTGGTGGAACTATGGAAGTAGCGCTCAAAGACGCAATATGGATCACGTTGGATCTCCTCCTCGATGAAGTTGTATGTCCCGTCACTGACATCATTATCCTCTTCGGGGGTATCTGGCCATGACACGGATCACCCGGGCTTGCTCAAGGGCGAGGGCGCACGTGTTCCTCCTTTGTCGATTCTGGAGGATGCGGGCACGGATGGCTTCCTCTTCCGTGGCAGAGCGCGTCGTAGCATCCGCCTTTGCCACATCGGCAGCAAGGCGGGCCTTGCACTCCCACTCCCTCTGGTTGTTATGGTAGGAACATCTATCATGTAGCACCCATACACCAGCGGACCGGAGATGGGGCAGCAGACGGACCTCGAGCCTCCAACCTCGGTGGATCCGAGCGGCAGTTGCACTGACGCAATTGATTCATGCTAGAAATTTTTTGACGTGGGTCAAGTGTACTCCTAGGAGTGACGGAGGGCCATGGGGACGGCCATAGCCTGGTATGGCCCGCATGGGGCGACACCCGGGTCAACATATTGGGAGTGGTTGGAGTCAAATCCACTGCCACCATACCGGAGATCGCCGGAAGGGGGCTTGGGGCAAAGTGGAGAGGAGTGGAGTGGCTAGGGTTTGGTCTAGGGAGCAGCTGAGGACAAATATATGTGAGGTCGGGGTGGGCTAGCATGAGTTGGATCCAACGTGGCGGACACACCCGAGCCTCCCCATGTTTGCGCCCAGATTTGGGCTAGATATGAGGGGTGTTGGTTAGCCTGAGCGTTTGGGGTCGGTATGAGGTATCCATCTAGGTCGAGATTTTTTACCGGTCGTTCGCTCGGGCTTATAGGGGGTTTGAGGATCCCGGCTGTAGATGCTTTTAGGACCCCCAATATGGCACCAACATCAGATATGTTCGCCCTTCGAGCAAACATTTTGTTCGCTACTAGGGGAGGATCCATCAAACGAATTTGTTCAACATGATTGTGATTGTATTGCGCAAGTTGGGAGTGTTTTGGCAAGAGCACATGCTACTCTCACCAAACTTCAGGTTGTGTTGATTGTGTCTCTGTTGTATGAGCTCCAGGTTGGTTTTCTACATGGGGAAGCAGGCCTCTACGGAGATTTCTCCCCTTGTGCTACATTATGTCCCTCGCCAATGCGAGTCGTGTCGATTGCTTCTGAAAGTGAAGTCATTGTCTAGGTTGCGGCTCTAGTGCTACAAATTATGCCTGAGCTATAGAGGTTGCCTCTGTCTATGAAGCATATGGAGGTCGACTCGTTCGCGACCTCGTGTGAGGGACATGATTCACCTCTGTCATGTGAGAAATCCGAGGCACCTGAGTCCATCATGTCGGTGGTACACGTGGTTGTTGATGTTGAGACAGTCAGTTGTTGGCGCATGATCCTTTGGAGCCCATGTGATAGCATGGCTTATTAGGGATGATAGACTACTCATATCAATAAGGAATTCCTTCTTTTCCGGGAGCCCATTCGGATAGAACTCCAAAGTTAAGCGTGCTCAGCTCGGAGTAGTTTCAGGATGGGGGACGCCCCGGACACACCCGCCGGTGATCGTTACTCCTGGCGGGATCTAGACTGACCCCACATATCAATACTAGTCTTTTCTGCGCACTTTGTCCTCACTCGTGCGCACCGGGGAGCAACTTCCCGGTCGGTCACCCATCCTGAAACTACTCCGAGCTGAGCACACTTAACTTTGGAGTTCTATCCGAATGGGCTCCAGGAAAAGAAGGAAATCCTTATTGATATGAGTAGTCTATCATCCCTAATAAGACAGGCTATCACAGCCCAGCCAGTCGCTCGCCTTTGTGGACAGTGGAGGTTATGATGTTGCATTTACCCATTCACACGTGACCGTTGGCAGGTGTTGTCTGTGCATGACAAGCTTGATGTGATACTCTTCTATATAGAGCTTCATAGCTTGCTCGCATGTTTGGAGGCGGCTAACCCTGGATCTGACAAGACAATTGTGTAGGAGGCTCTCACAAGCAAAAGAAATAAGGGTGGCTCCACAAGAAAGGCGTTCGCAACTCCTTGATGGATGGCCATCACTATCTTGGATTGTCCTTATGGCTTGACTTGTCTCTGTGGATTTAGTGGTGTCTGCAAACTTTGGCCAAGGTACTCTCATCGCAGGTTTCTTTGTGATGTAGTAGTGTAGGGGTTGGCGGTCGTTGTGTGTTGGGTATGGTTGTCGGGTTGGTCGTGCGCTTTTGGTGTTGCATGCTCTGTGAATAGTCCACATATTATTGGTTTACATCAGTATTCACCATGTTTTACGTTAATTAGCTAGGCAATTCTCTTCTGATTAATTAATCGATGGGGCAAATCTTTCACCTCCATTAAAAAAAATAAGACCGAACACCCACCTCCACTATCCGTACATGCATTTTTGCAAGAAAAAATGTAAATCCCAGTTTGGCCTAGTTTGTACTTGACTAAAAAGCCCAGTTTTGATAGTGACTAATAAAATTCAATGCTATAAAAATTTGCTATAGTCCAAAAAAGGGGAAACTAAATTTGTCGTGATAAAGAACTAAAAATCTTAGTGGTTCAAGCAAAAAAATTGCCATTGTCTTTAAAAGCAAATTTTGATATGGTTAAAAGGGTATTTTTTCATGAAAATGCACAAAAAAGGAAAGTCATGGCAATTTGCATGTGTACATGGTGGCATAAAATGTGTATTACAATTTGCATGTTTTTTTTACTATATACGTGAAGACACAAAAACATTGTGGATTAAAATTTGCCATCATGTGGAACACACAAAAGTGCACTAATTGTTTACTAGTAATTGCCATGTTTCGTAAAGTAAATTTACCATGGTCTGCAGAAGCAAAAATTCCCATGAACGGTGGAAAAAACAAAATTTTCCATCAACATAAATTATTTTTGCCATGGCAATAAAAGTAAACTTTACATGCTACGTAAAAGTAAATTTTCCATAAGCCATAAAGGTAAATTTGCCATGTATGTTAAATTAAAATTGCCATGGCAATGAAGGCAATTTTGCAATGGCAAAATAAAGGTAAATTGAGAATGATCAAAATAAAATAGAAAAAATTGACATAGAAAAAAAAATGAAAGTAAAATCGGCATGACAATAAATGTAAAAATGTCATCACAGTAAAAGTAAATTTATCTCCAAGATGCCACCATTAAGCTTGACCAAGAATCTGGCCGTCCAAACACACCTCATGGTCATATCAATCCATCCCTAGGCAAAGCCAAATCTCTGCAAAACTTGCTCCAAAAACGACCACTCAACACAATCATACGCCTTCATCATGTCTAGCTTGACGGCACATAGTAGATTATTCCTCTTTCGATGCCTGATCGCATGCACACACTCATAAGCAACCAAGACATTATCAGTGATAAGCCTCCCCGGAAGGAAAGCACTTTGTTCCTCCAACAACAAGACCGGGAGGATGCCTTTAAGCCTATTAGCCAACACCTTAGCTGCAACCTTATAAAACACATTGCAAAGACTAATTGGACGAAACTGGGTTAGCAACTCGGGAGAGTTCACCTGGGGAATCATGACAATAACAGTGTCATTAACGTCTCCGGGATGGATCCTACCGCAAGAAAGTCACGAAGAGCAGCACAGACATCACGCTTCAAAAGAAACCAGCGTCTCTGGTACAAAAGAGTGGGCAGGCCGTCCAGCCTAGGAACTTTAGTGGCCCATATTTGAAACAACAAACACTCAATCTCCTCATCGGATATAGGTGCGGTGTGGTCGCTATTCATCTCACTAGTTACCACCTCGTCCATCAGATCAAGCACCCTATATGCCCCCTCATAGCCTTCTGAACTGAACAGGTTAGCATAAAATGATGCCACCATGACCCGCATCTCATCATGTACTCTGCACCTACTTCCATCCTCCCTATTGAGTGCCCGCACAGTATTCTTCCTCTTCCTATATCTAACTCGGTTCTGAAAGTACTTGGTATTGCGATCCCCTTCTTGTAGCCACCCCACTCTTGACCTTTGTTTATACAAAAAAAACCTCCCTCTCATAAAGCTCACGTGGCTGACCCTCCTAGTCCCGGACTGTTGGGGAATGTAGTATTTCAAAAAAAAATCCTACGATCACAGAAGATCTATCTAGGAGAAGCATAGCAATGAGTGGGGAGAGTGTGTCTATGTACCCTCGTAGACCGAAAGCGGGAGCGTCTAGTGACGCGGTTGATGTAGTCGAACGTCTTCGTGATCCAACCAATCCAAGCACCGAACGTACGGCACCTTCGTGTTCAGCACACGTTCAGCTCAATGACGTCCCACGATCTCTTGATCCAATTGAGCTTCACGGGAGATGACCGTCAGTACGACGGCGTGGTGACGGTGATGATGAAGCTACCGGCACAGGGCTTCGCCTAAGCACTGCAACGATATGACCGAGGTGTGTATTTGTGGGGAGGGGCACCGCACACAGCTAAAATCAACTTGTGTGTCCATGGGGTGCCCCATGGCCACGTATATAAAGGATGGAGGGAGGAGGAGGCCGGCCCTCATAGGGCGTGCCAAAGTGTGGAGTCCTACTCGGACTCCCTAGTCCTAGTAGGATTCCACCTCCCACATGGAATAGGAAAAGGGGAAGGGAGAAGGAGAAGGAAGGAAGGGGGCGCCCCTTTCCCTAGTCCAATTTGGACCAGTCCATGGGGAAGGGGCGCGGCCACCCTTAAGGCCTTTCTCTCCTTTCTTGTATGGCCCATTAAGGCCCAATGCGAATTCATGTAACTCTCCGGTACTCCGAAAAATACCCGAATCACTCGGAACCTTTCCGATGTCTGAATATAGCCTTCCAATATATCGATCTTTATGTCTCGACCATTTCGAGACTGTTCGTCGTGTCTGTGATCTCACCCGGGACTCCGAACAAACGTCGGTCATAAAATCACATAACTCATAATACAAATCGTCATCGAACGTTAAGCGTGCGGACCCTACGGGTTCGAGAACTATGTAGACATGACCGATACACATCTCCCGTCAATAACCAATAGCGGAACCCGGATGCTCATATTGGCTCCTACATATTCTACGAAAATCTTTATCGGTCAAACCACATAACAACATACGTTGGTCACTTTGTCATCGGTATGTTACTTGCCCGAGTTTTGATCGTTGTTATCATCATACCTAGTTTAATCTCGTTACCGGCAAGTCTATTTACACGTTCCGTAATACATCATCTCATGACTAACTCACTAGTCATTTGCTTGCAAGGCTTATTATGATGATTATTACCGAGAGGACCCAGAGATACCTCTCCGACACTCGGAGTGACAAATCCTATTCTCGATCTATGCCAACACCACAGACACCTTCGGAAACACCTGTAGAGCATCTTTATAATCACCCAGTTACGTTGTGACGTTTGATAGCACACAAGGTATTCCTCCGGTATTCGGGAGTTTCATAATCTCATAATCAGAGGAACATGTATAAGTCATGAAGAAAGCAATAGCAATAAAACTAAACGATCATTGTGCTAAGCTAACTGATGGGTCTTGTCCATCACATCATTATCCTAATGATGTGATCCGATTCATCAAATGACAAGACATGTGTGTGGTTAGGAAACATAACCATCTTTGATTAACGAGCTAGTCTAGTAGAGGCATACTAGGGACACTATGTTTTGTCTATGTATTCACACATGTACTAAGTTTCCGGTTCATACAATTCTAGCATGAATAATAAACATTTGTCATGATATAAGGAAATATAAATAACAACTTTATTTTTCCTCTAGGGCATATTTCCTTCAGTCTCCCACTTGCACTAGAGTCAATAATCTAGTTCACATCGCCATGTGATTTAATACTGATAATTCACATCGTTATGTGAATAACACCCATAGTTCACATCGCCATGTGACCAACACCCAAAGGGTTTACTAGAGTCAATAATCTAGTTCAGTTCGCCATGTGATTAACACCCAAAGAGTACTAAGGTGTGATCATGTTTTGCTTCGTGAGTGAATTTTAGTCAGTGGGTCTGTTTCATTCAGATCCGTATGTATTTTGCAAATTTCTATGTCTACAATGCTCTGCATGGAGCTACTCTAGCTAATTGTCCCACTTTCAATACGCATCCAGCTTGATACTTAGAGTCATCTGGATTAGTGTGAAAGCTTGTATCCGTGTAACTCTTTACGACGAACTCTTTATCACCTCCATAATCGAGAAACATTTCCCTTTAGTCATCCAGTAACTAAGGATAATTTTGACCGTTGTCCAGTGATCTACTCCTGGATCACTATTGTACCTCCTTGCAAAACTCATAGCAAGGTACACAACAGGTTTGGCACACAGTATGGCATATTTTATAGAACCTATGGCTGAGACATAGGAAATGACTTTCATTCTTTCTCTATCTTCTGTCGTGGTTGGGTTTTGAGTCTTACTCAACTTCATACCTTATAACTCAGGCAAAAACTCCTTCTCTGACTGATCCATTTTGAACTACTTAAAAATCTTTATCAAGGTATGTACTAATGGAAAGTCTTATCAAGCATCATGATATATCTCTATAGATCTAGGTGCCTAATATATAAGCAGCTTCACCAAGGTCTTTTATTGAAAAACTCCTTTTAAACAATCCTTTATGTTTTCCAGAAAATTCTACATCATTTCCGATCAACAATATGTCATTCACATATACTTATCAAAAATGTTGTAGTGCTCCCACTCACTTTCTTGTAAATACAGGCTTCATCGTAAGTCTGTATAAAAACCATATGCTTTGAGCACTTCATCAAAGCGTACATTCCAACTCTGAGATGCTTGCACCAGTCCATAGATGGATCGCTGGAGCTTGCACACTTTGTTAGCATCTTTAGGATCGAGAAAACCTTCTGGTTGCATCATATACAACTCCTCTTATAGGTATCCATTAAGGAATACAGTTTTGACACCCATTTGCTAGATTTCATAATCATAAAATGCGGCAATTGCTAACATGATTCGAACAGACTTAAGCATCGCTACGGGTGAGAAAGTCTCATCGTAGTCAACTCCTTGAACTTGTCGAAAACCTTTTGCAACAAGTCGAGCTTTGTAGACGGTAACATTACCATCGGCGCCAGTCTTCCTCTAAAAAATCCATTTATTTTCAATGGCTTGCTGATCATCGGGCAAGTGTACCAAAGTCCACACTTTGTCCTCATACATGGATCCCATCTCAGATTTCATGGCCTTAAGCCATTTTGCGGAATCTAGGCTCATCATTGCTTCCTCATAGTTTGTAGGTTCACCATGGTCTAGTAACATGACTTCCAGAACCGGGTTACCGTACCACTCTGGCACGGAACACACTCTGGTGGACCTACGAGGTTCAGTAGTAACTTGATCTGAGTTTTCATGATCATTATCATTAGCTTCCTCGTTGATTGGTGTAGGAATCACTAGAACTAGTTTCTGTGATGTACTACTTTCCAATTCGGGAGAAGGTAAACTTACCTCATTAAGTTCTACTTTCCTCCCACTCAATTCTTTCAAGAGAAACTCCTTCTCTAGAAAGGATCCATTCTTAGCAACGAATATCTTGCCTTCGGATATGTGATAGAAGGTGTACCCAACATTTTCTTTTGGGTATCCTATGAAGACACATTTCTCCGACTTGGGTTCGAGCTTATCAGGTTGAAGCTTTTTCGCATAAGCATCGCAGCCCCAAACTTTAAGAAACGACAACTTTGGTTTCTTTCCAAACCACAGTTCATAAGGCGTCGTCTCAACGGATTTAGATGGTGCCCTATTTAACGTGAATGCAGTTGTCTCTAAAGCATAACCCCAAAATGATAGTGGTAAATCGGTAAGAGACATCATAGATCGCACCATATCTAATAAAGTGCGGTTACGATGTTCGGACACACCATTACGCTGTGGTGTTCTAGGTGGCATGAGTTGTTAAACTATTTCAAATGAAGATCAAACTCGTAACTCAAATATTCGCCTCCATGATTAGATCGCAGAAACTTTATTTTATTGTTACGGTGATTCTCTACTTCACTATGAAATTCTTTGAACTTTTCAAATGTTTCAGACTTGTGCTTCATCAAGTAGATATAACCATAGCTGCTCAAATAATCATTAAAGGTCGGAAAATAACGATACCCGCCGCGAGCCTCAACACTCATCGGTCAACATACATCAGTATGTATGATTTCCAATAAGTCAGTTGCTCGCTTCATTGTTCCGGAGAACGAAGTTTTAATCACCTTGCCCATGAGGCATGGTTTGCAAGCACCAAGTGATTCATAATCAAGTGATTCCAAAAGTCCATCAGCATGGAGTTCCTTCATGCGCTTTACACTAATATGACCTAAACGGCAGTGCCACAAATAAGTTGCACTATCATTATCAACTCTGCATCTTTTGGCTTCAATATTATGAATATGTGTATCACTACGATCGAGATCCAACAAAAATATTTTCATTGGGTGTATGACCATCGAAGGTTTTATTCATGTAAACAGAACAACAATTATTCTATGACTTTAAATGAATAGCCGTATTGCAATAAACATGATCAAATCATATTCATGCTCAACGCAAATACCAAATAACATTTATTTAGGTTCTACACTAATCCCGAAAGTATACGGAGTGTGCGATGATGATCATATCAATCTTGGAACCACTTCCCACACACATCATCACTTCACCCTTAACTAGTCTCTGTTCATTCTGCAACTCGCGTTTTGAGTTACTAATTTTAGCAACTAAACTGGTATCAAATACCTAGGGGTTGTTATGAACACTAGTAACGTGCACATTAATAATCTGTATATCAAATATACCTTTATTCACTTTGTCATCCTTCTTATCCGCCAAGTATCTAGGGCAGTTCCACTTCCAGTGACCATTTCCTTTGCAGTAGAAGCACTTACTTTCAGGCTTGAGTTTAGCTTTGGGTTTCTTCACGGGAGTGACAACTTTATTGTCATTCTTTCTTGAAGTTACCCTTCTATCCCTTTGCCCTTTTCTTGAAACAAGTGCTCTTGTTAACCATCAACACTTGATGCTCTTTCTTGATTTCTACCTTCGCCGATTTCAGTATCGCGAAGAGCTCGGGAATTACTTTCGTCATCCCTTGCATATTATAGTTCATTACGAAGTTCTAGTAACTCAGTGATAGTGACTAGAGAACTTTGTCAATTACTATCTTATCTGGAAGATTAACTCCCACTTGATTCAAGTAATTGTAGTACCCAGACAATCTGAGCACATGCTCACTAGTTGAGCTATTCTCCTCCGTCTTGTAGGCAAAGTACTTGTCAGAGGTCTCATACCTCTCGACACAGGCATGAGTCTGAAATACTATTTTCAACTCTTGGAACATCTCATATGCTCCATGGTGTTCAAAACTTTTTGAAGTCTCAGTTATAAGCCGTAAAGCATGGTGCACTAAACTATCAAGTAGTCATCATACCGAGCTTGTCAAACAATCATAACATCTGCATCTGCTCCTGTAATAGGTTTGTCACCTAGCGGTACATCAAGGACATAATACTTCTGTGCAACAATGAAGATAATCCTCAGACTATGGAGCTAGTCCGCATCATTGCTACTAACATCTTTCAACTTAGTTTTCTCTAGGAACATATCAAAAACATAGGGGAGCTATAACGCGAGCTATTGATCTACAACATAATTTGCAAATACTATCAGGACTAAGTTCATGATAAATTAAAGTTCAATTAATCATATTACTAAAGAACTCCCACTTAGATAGACACCCCTCTAGTCATCTAAATGATCACATGATCCAAATCAACTAAACCATGTCCAATCATCATGTGAGATGGAGTAGTTTTCAATGGTGAACATCTTATGTTGATTATATCTAGTATATGATGATCGACCTTTCGGTCTCTAGTGTTCCGAGGCAATGTCTGTACATGCTAGGCTCGTCAAGTTTAACCCGAATATTCTGCATGTGCAAAACTGTCTTACACCCGCTGTATTTGAACGTAGAGCTTATCACACCCGAACATCACGTGGTGTCTCGGCACGATGAACTTTCGCAACGGTACATACTCAGGGAGAACACTTGTACCTTGAAATTTTGTAAGGGATCATCTTATAATGCTACCGCCGCACTAAGCAAAACAAGAAGCATAATAAGATAAACATCACATGCAATCAAAATATGTGACATGATATGGCCATCATCATCTTGTGCTTTTGATCTCCATCTCCAAAGCATCGTCATGACCTCCATCATCACCGGCTAGACACCATGATCTTCATCGTAGCGTCATGGTCGTCTCGCCAACTATTGCTACTACTACTATCGCTAACTCATAGTGATGAAGTAAAGCAATTACATGGCCTTCACAATTCATACAATAAGGAGACAGCCATAAGGCTCCTGCCGGTTGCCGGTAATTTACAAAACATGATCATCTCATACAATAATGTATAACTCATCACGTCTTGACCATATCACATCACAACATGCCCTGCAAAAACAAGTTAGACGTCCTCTACTTTGTTGTTGCAAGTTTTACGTGGCTACTATGGGCTTAGCAAGAACCGTTCTTACCTACGCATACAAAAACCACAACGATTTTTCGTCAAGTGTGTTGTTTTAACCTTCACAAGGACTGGGCGTAGCCACACTCGATTCAACTAAAGTGAGAGAGACAGACACCCGTCGGTCACGTTTAAGCAACGAGTGCTCGTAACGGTGAAACCAGTCTCGCGTAAGCGTACGCGTAATGTCGGTCCAGGCCGCTTCATCTCACAATACTGCCGAATCAAAGTATGACATGTTGGTAAGCAGTATGACTATTATCGCCCACAACTCATTGTGTTCTACTCGTGCATATCATCTACGCCTATACCTGGCTCATGATGCCACTGTTGGGGAACGTAGTATTTCAAAAAAATCATACAATCACACAAGAATCATAGCAACCAGCGGGGAGAGTGTGTCTATGTACCCTCGTAGACCGAAAACGGAAGCGCTTAGTGACGTGGTTGATGTAGTCGAACGTCTTTGCGTTCCAACCGATCCAAGCACCGAACGTACAACACCTCCGCGTTCAGCACACGTTAAGCTCGATAACGTCCCACGAGCTCTTGATCCAGTTGAGCTTCACGGGAGAGTTTCGTCAGTATGACGGCGTGGTGACGGTGATGATGATGCTACCGGCACAGGGCTTCGCCTAAGCACTGCAACGATATGACCGAGGTGTGTATCTGTGGGGAGGGGCACCGCACACGGCTAAAATCAACTTGTGTGTCCATAGGGTGCCCCATGGCCACGTATATAAAGGATGGAGGGAGGAGGAGGCCGGCCCTCATAGGGCGTGCCAAAGTGTGGAGCCCTACTAGGACACCTTAGTTCTAGTAGGATTGCACCTCCCACATGGAATATGAAAAGGGGAAGGGAGAAGGAGAATGAAGCAAGGGGGTGCCCCCTTTCCCTAGTCCAATTTGGACCAGTCCATGGGGAAGGGGCGCAGCCACCCTTGAGGCCTTTCTCTCCTTTCCCGTATGGCCCATTAAGGCCCAATACGAGTTCCCGTAACTCTCCGGTACTCCGAAAAATACCTGAATCACTCGGAACCTTTCCGATGTCCGAATATAGCCTTCAAATATATCGATATTTACGTCTCGACCATTTTGAGACTGTTTGTCATGTCCGTGATCTCATCCGAGACTCCGAACAAACGTCGGTCATCAAATCACATAACTCGTAATACAAATCATCATCGAATATTAAGCGTGCGGACCCTATGGGTTCGAGAACTATGTAGACATTACCGAGACACATCTCCTCTCAATAACCAATAGCGGAACCTGGATGCTCATATTGGCTCCTACATATTCTACGAAGAACTTTATCAGTCAAACCGCATAACAACATACGTTGGTCTCTTTGTCATCGGTATGTTACTTGCCCGAGATTCGATCGTTGATATCATCATACCTAGTTTAATCTCGTTACCGGCAAGTCTCTTTACTCGTTCCATAATACATCATCTCATGACTAACTCATTAGTCATTTGCTTGCAAGGCTTATTATGATGAGTATTACCGAGAGGGCACAGAGATACCTCTCCGACACTTGGAATGACAAATCCTATTCTCGATCTATGCCAACACCACAAACACCTTCGGAAACACCTGTAGAGCATCTTTATAATCACCCAGTTATGTTGTGATGTTTGATAGCACACAAGGTGTTCCTCCGGTATTCGGGAGTTGCATAATCTCATAGTCAGAGGAACATGTATAAGTCATGAAGAAAGCAATAGTAATAAAACTAAATGATCAGAGTGCTAAGCTAACTGATGGGTCTTGTCCATCACATCATTCTCCTAATGATGTGATCCCGTTCATCAAATGACAACACATGCCTATGGTTAGGAAACATAACCATCTTTGATTAACGAGCTAGTCTAGTAGAGGCATACTAGGGACACTCTGTTTTGTCTATGTATTCACACATGTACTAAGTTTCTAGTTAATACAATTCTAGCATGAATAATAAACATTTATCATGATATAAGGAAATATAAATAACAACTTTATTATTGCCTCTAGGGCATATTTCCTTCACGGACCTCTAGGGAGATTCCAGACTTGAGCTTGACGTTTAGTTGGCTCAAGCTCAACCCTCGGCTATTTGATCTGTCGCCGGACCGAGCCAAAGACAGTGCAGCCCTACTGTTGCAATTCTGCGGACACAGCTTTGAGCTTGTCACAAGTTTTCATGGCATCTTGATCCCTGAGGCCCGCTTGTTGCCACGCAACACTAACCGTAGTGTTATAACCTTCATGTATGTTCCACATCTCTTCATACATGAATCTTCTTGGTCCATTATGGCTTGTGACGGGAGTCGTCTCCCTAGCCCTAACCGCAATTGCATTGTGATTCGATTCCTCTATGATAACATGTTCAACAGTCATGTCTAGATACATCGCAAGGAGCCCATCATTGCACACAACCCTATCCAACCTGACTTGAATATTGTCCACACCTTCCTTCTTGGTGTCCCAAGTATAAGGATGTCCATAAAAAACAAGACCAGCAAGCCCACAGTCAGCCAAACACTCCCCAAAATCGTCCATCTTCGAGAAGCTCATCGGGTTACCACCGTGCTGCTCAGACAGGAGAAGTACCTCATTCAAATCCCCAAGACAAATCTATGGCTGGTCATCCTGCCTTCTCAAAAATCAAAGGGCTTCCCATGATTTCGATCTCAACTCTGTACGTGGATCATCGTAGAATCCAGTGATTCTAGATGTTCTGCCATCGCAAACAACTACAACATCAATGAAGTACCAACACCATGGTCTCACTTTTACTTGCACATTGTCTCTCCACCATAGGGTCGTGCCACCAATTTTACCATTGCAATGAACATCCATCCCCTCCTTGAATCCAAGGCTCCACTTTATCCTCTCCATTGCTAGTCTTTTTCTTTGTCTTGCTTAAGAATACCACCGCTGGGTTGTAGGACTGTATCAGGTCTCTGATTTCGCCAACTGGCGAGTCCAACCCCAATCCCCAACAGTTCCAGGCAAAGAGATTCATTGCTCCTGACGGCCCTGACGCTCTGTGTAATGCCCCGGACACACCCGCCCGTGGTCGTTACTCCTGGCGGGATATACACTGTCCCCATACATCAATACTAGTATTTCCTGCGCACTTTGTCCTCACTCATGCACACCCGGGACCAACTTCCCGGTCGGTCACCCATCCTGAAATTACTCCACTCGGGGTCCGCAGATTCATCCTTCTTTTCTAAAATGTGGTCAAACACAATAGACGTC
>LR738715.1:544637705-544785123 GCA_902687465.1 Secale cereale | reverse complement strand
CACTTTATCCTCTCCATTGCTAGTCTTTTTCTTTGTCTTGCTTAAGAATACCACCGCTGGGTTGTAGGACTGTATCAGGTCTCTGATTTCGCCAACTGGCGAGTCCAACCCCAATCCCCAACAGTTCCAGGCAAAGAGATTCATTGCTCCTGACGGCCCTGACGCTCTGTGTAATGCCCCGGACACACCCGTCCGTGGTCGTTACTCCTGGCGGGATATACACTGTCCCCATACATCAATACTAGTATTTCCTGCGCACTTTGTCCTCACTCATGCACACCCGGGACCAACTTCCCGGTCGGTCACCCATCCTGAAATTACTCCACTCGGGGTCCGCAGATTCATCCTTCTTTTCTAAAATGTGGTCAAACACAATAGACGTCATACGCCTCATATCACACATGAACGCATCCTGAGTCCCCTGCTTGTCATAGTCCCCCCTTCGCAACTGTTGGTGCAATATCTGCCTTCCTATGTTTTGGAGATTGTTGGCAGAAACAGGTATGAACTGGTTTGTTTGCCAGTGCATACAGAGAGAAAGAGTCCATACAGAACTGAAGAGAATGCTATCTCTGGTGCTAAGTTTGAGGAACTTCACCAAAGTATATCTGCGCTGCAGAAAAGAATGAGCCACATCCACAGAAGATACGTAGGCGAGAAGATTATTGTGAAGGAGTTAGTGTTGGGGAACGTAGCGGAATTCAAAAAAATTCCTACGCTTCACCAAGATCAATCTAAGGAGTCATCTAGCAACGAGCATAATGGAGTGCATCTACATACCCTTTGTAGATCGCGAGCGGAAGCGTTCGAAGGAACGTGGATGAAGTAGTCGTACTCTTCGTGATCCTCGTCACCGATGATCCCAGCGCCGAACGGACGGCACCTCCGCGTTCAACACATGTACGGTATAGCAACGTCTCCTCCTTCTTGATCCAGCAAGGGGGGAGGAGAAGTTAACGGAGATCCAGCAGCACGATGGCGTGGTGGTGGATGCAACAGGAAAACCTGCAGGGCTTCGTCGGCGCCCTGCGAGAGGAGACGGAAGTGTGACGGGAGGGGGGAGAGGCGCCAGAGGCTTGGGTGCGGCTTCCCTCTCCCCCCCCACTATATATAGGGCCAAGGGGGGGGGGCGCCGGCCCTAGGAGATGCAATCTCCTAGGGGGGCAGCGGCCAGGGGGGAGACTTGCCCACCAAGGCATAGGGGGCGCCCCCTCCCCCTAGGGTTTCAACCCTAGGCGCATGGAGGGGGGTCCATGTGGTGCGCCAGCCCACCAGGGGCTGGTCCCTTCCCCCTTGCGGCCTACGGGGGCCTCCGAGATGGGTGGCCCCACCCGGTGGACCCTCGGGACCCCTCCGGTGGTCCCGGGACGCTCCCGGTGACCCCCGGAATTCACCCGATGGCCGAAACTGGACTTCCTATATATCATTCTTTACCTCCGGACCATTCCGGAACACCTCGTGACGTCCGGGATCTCATCCGGGACTCCGAACAACATTCGGGTTTCCATGTGCATGTATCTCTACAACCCTAGCGTCACCGAACCTTAAGTGTGTAGACCCTACGGGTTCGGGAGACACGCAGACATGACCGAGACGACTCTCCGGTCAATAACCATCAGCGGGATCTGGATACCCATGTTGGTTCCCACGTGTTCCTCGATGATCTCATCGGATGAACCATTGTGTCTAGGATTCACTCAATCCCGTATGTTATTCCCTTTGTCTATCGGTACGGTACTTGCCCGAGATACGGTCGTCAGTATGCCCGATACCTTGTTCAATCTCGTCATGGCAAGTCTCTTTACTCATTCCATAATCCATCATCCCGTGACTAACTCCTTAGTCACTTTGAGCTCATTATGATGATGTCTTACGGAGAGGGCCCAGAGATACCTCTCCGTCATACGGAGTGACAATATCCCAGTCTCGGTTCGTACCAACTCAACAGACACTTTTGGAGATACCCATTGCGTACCTTTATAGCCAACCAGTTACGTTGTGACGTTTGGCACACCCAAAGTATTCCTACGGTATCCGGGAGTTGCACAACCTCATGGTCCAAGGAATAAATACTTGACACTGGAAAATCTTAAGCATTACGAACTATACGATCTCGTGCTAGGCTCAGGATTGGGTCTTGTCCATCACATCATTCTCCTAATGATGTGATCCCGTTATCAATGACATCCAATGTCCATGGTCAGGAAACCGTGACCATCTGTTGATCAACGAGCTAGTAACTAGAGTCTTACCAGGGACACGTTGTGGTCTATGTATTCTCACATGTATCGTTGTTTCCGTACAATACAATTCAAGCATGAATAACAGACAATTATCATGAACAAGGAAATATAATAATAATCCTTTTATTATTGCCTCTAGGGCATATTTCCAACAGTCTCCCACTTGCACTAGAGTCAATAATCTAGTTACATTGTGATGAATCGAACACCAATAGAGTTCTGGTGTTGGTCATGTTTTGCCCGTGGAAGAGGTTTAGTCAACGGGTCTGCAACATTCAGATCCGTATGCACTTTACAAATATCTATGTCTCCATCTTGAACATAATTCCGGATGGAGTTAAAACGGCGCTTGATGTGCTTGGTCTTCTTGTGAAACCTGGGCTCCTTGGTAATGGCAATAGCTCCAGTGTTGTCACAGAAGAGAGTCATCGGGCTTGACGCGCTTGGAATGACGCCTAGGTCGGTGATGAACTCCTTCACCCAGACTCCTTCTTGTGCTGCTTTGCAAGCAGCTATGTACTCTGCTTCACATGTAGAATGCGCCACGACGCTCTGCTTGCAACTGCACCAGCAGACTGCTCCACCATTCAAAATATACATGTATCCGGTTTGTGACTTGGAGTCATCCAGATCTGTGTCGAAGCTAGCATCGACGTAACCCTTTACGACTAGCTCTTCGTCACCTCCATAAACTAGAAACATATCCTTAGTCCTCTTCAGGTACTTTAGGATGTTCTTGACCACTGTCTAGTGTTCCATACTGGGATCACTTTGGTACCTCCCTACCAAACTTATGGCAAGGTTCACATCAGGTCTGGTACACAGCATGGCATACATGATAGAACCTATGGCCGAGACATAGGGAATGACGCTCATCTTTTCTCTATCTTCTGCCGTGGTCGGGGACCGAGCCTTGCTCAATCTCATACCTTGCAAAACAGGCAAGAACCCCTTCTTGGACTGATCCATATTGAACTTCTTCAATATCTTGTCAAGGTATGTGCTTTGTGAAAGACCAATGAGGCGTCTTGATCTATCTCTATAGATTTTGATGCCTAATATGTAAGCAGCTTCTCCAAGGTCCTTCATTGAAAAACTCTTATTCAAGTAGGCCTTTATACTTTCCAAGAATTCTATATCATTTCCATCAGTAATATGTCATCCACATATAGTATGAGAAATGCTACAGAGCTCCCACTCACTTTCTTGTAGATACAGGCTTCTCCCCAAGTTTGTATAAAGCCAAACGCTTTGATCACATCATTAAAGCGAATATTCCAACTCCGAGATGCTTGCACCAGCCCGTAAATCGAGTGCTGGAGCTTGCATACCTTGTTAGCATTCTCTGGATCGACAAAACCTTCCGGCTGCATCATATACAGCTCTTCCTTGAGGTAACCATTAAGGAATGCCGTTTTTACGTCCATTTGTCATATCTCATAATCATAGAATGCGGCAATTGCTAACATGATTCGGACTGACTTCAGCATCGCTACGGGAGAGAAAGTCTCGTCGTTGTCAATCCGTTGAACTTGTCGATAACCCTTAGCGACAAGCCGAGCCTTATAGATGGTCACATTACCATCCGCGTCTGTCTTCTTCTTAAATATCCATTTATTTTCTATGGCATGCCTATCATCGGGCAAGTCCACCAAAGTCCATACTTTGTTTTCATACATGGATTCTATCTCGGATTTCATGGCTCCAAGCCATTTATTGGAATCCGGGCCCGCCATCGCTTCTTCATAGTTCGCGTTGTCTAACAACATGATTTCCATGACAGGGTTGCCGTACCACTCTGGTGCGGAACGTGTCCTTGTGGACCTTCGAAGTTCAGTAGTAACTTGATCTGTATCTTCATGATCATCATCATTAACTTCCTCCCTTGTCGGTGCAGGCACCTCAGGAACAATTTCCCGCGCTGCGCTACTTTCCGGTTCGGGAGGGGTGACTGTCACCTCATCAAGTTCTACTTTCCTCCCACTCACTTCTTTCGAGAGAAACTCTTTCTCCAGAAAGGATCCATTCTTGGCAACAAAGACTTTGCCTTCGGATCTGTCGTAGAAGGTGTACCCAATCGTTTCCTTTGGGTATCCTATGAAGACGCATTTTTCCGATTTGGGTTCGAGCTTCTCAGGTTGAAGTTTCTTGACGTAAGCATCGCAACCCCAAACTTTCAGAAACGACAGCTTAGGTTTCTTGCCAAACCAAAGTTCATACGGTGTCGTCTCAACGGATTTCGACGGAACCCTATTTAAAGTGAATGCGGCAGTCTCTAAAGCATAACCCCAAAAATATAGCGGTAAGTCGGTGAGAGACATCATAGATCGCACCATGTCCAACAGGGTACGGTTTCGACGTTCGGACACACCGTTACGCTAAGGTGTTCCGGGCGGTGTCAATTGTGAAATAATTACACAGTTCCTAAGGTGCATGCCAAATTTATGACTTAAATATTCACCCCCACGATCCGATCACAAGAACTTTATTTTTTGTCACGTTGATTCTCAACCTCATTCTGAAATTCCTTGAACTTTTCAAAGGTCTCAGACTTGTGCTTCATCAAGTAGATATACCCATATCTACTCAAGTCATCTGTAAGGGTGAGAACATAATGATAGCCTCCGCGAGCCTCAACACTCATTGGACCGCACACATCGGTATGTATGATTTCCAATAAGTTGGTTGCTCGCTCCATTGTTCCGGAGAATGGAGTCTTGGTCATCTTGCCCAAGAGGCATGGTTCGCACGTGTCAAATGATTCATAATCAAGAGACTCCAGAAGTCCATCTGCATGAAGCTTCTTCATACGTTTGACACCAATATGACCAAGCCGGCAATGCCACAAGTATGTGGGACTATCATTGTCAACTTTACATCTTTTGGCATTCACACTACAAATATGTGTATCATCACGATCGAGATTCATCAAAAATAAACCATTGACCAGCGGGGCATGACCATAAAACATATCTCTCAAATAAATAGAACAACCATTATTCTCGGATTTAAATGAGTAGCCATCTCGCATCAAACGAGATCCAGATACAATGTTCATGCTCAAAGCTGGTACTAAATAACAATTATTAAGGTTTAACACTAATTCCGAGGGTAGATGTAGAGGCAGCGTGCCGACGGCGATCACATCGACCTTGGAACCATTCCCTACGCGCATCGTCACCTCGTCCTTCGCCAGTCTCCGCTTATTCCGCAGCTCCTGTTTTGAGTTACAAATATGAGCAACTGCACCGGTATCAAATACCCAGGAGCTACTATGAGCGCTGGTAAGGTACACATCAATAACATGTATATCACATATACCTTTGACGTTGCCGGCCTTCTTGTCCGCTAAGTATTTGGGGCAGTTCCGCTTCCAGTGACCCGTTCCCTTGCAATAAAAGCACTCAGTCTCGGGCTTGGGTCCATACTTTGGCTTCTTCCCAGCAACTGGCTTACCGGGCGCGGCAACTCCCTTGCCGTCCTTCTTGAAGTTCTTCTTACCCTTGCCCTTCTTGAACTTAGTGGTTTTATTGACCATCAACACTTGATGCTCTTTCTTGATCTCCACCTCCGCTGATTTCAGCATTGAATACACCTCGGGAATGGACTTCTCCATCCCTTGCATATTGAAGTTCAACACGAAGCTCTTGTAGCTAGGTGGGAGCGACTGGAGGATTCTGTCAACGACCGCTTCGTCTGGGAGATTCATTCCCAACTAAGACAAGCGGTTGTGCAACCCAGAAATCTTGAGTATGTGCTCACTGACAGAACTGTTTTCCTCCATCTTACAGCTGTAGAATGTGTTGGAGACATCATATCTCTCAACTCGGGCATGAGCCTGGAAAACCATTTTCAGCTCTTGGAACATCTCATATGCCCCGTGGTGCTCAAAACGCTTTTGGAGCCCCGATTCTAAGCTGTAGACCATGCCGCACTGAACCAGGGAGTAATCATCACAACGTGACTGCCAAGTGTTCATAACATCTTGGTTTGCTGGGGCGGGAGCGTCACCTAGCGGTGCTTCTAGGACATAAGTTTTCTTGGCAGCTATGAGGATGATCCTCAGGTGTGGGTCTGTATAGTTGCTACCATCGTCTTTCAGCTTGGATTTCTCTAGGAACGCGTTGAAGTTGAGGGTGACATGAGCGTGGGCCATTTGATCTACAAGACATATTGTAAAGAATTTAGACTAAGTTCATGATAATTAAGTTCATCTAATCAAATTTTAATGAACTCCCACTCAGATTGACATCTCTCCAGTCTTCTAAGTGATACATGATCCGAATCGACTAGCCCGTGTCCGATCATCACGTGAGACGGACTAGTCATCAACGGTGAACATCTTCATGTTGATCGTATCTTCTATACGACTCATGTTCGACCTTTCGGTCTTCCGTGTTCCGAGGCCATTTCTGTACATGCTAGGCTCGTCAAGTGAACCCTAAGTGTATTGCGTGTGTAAATCTGGCTTACACCCGTCGTATGCGAACGTTAGAGCCTATCACACCCGATCATCACGTGGTGCTTCGGAACAACGATCCTTAGCAACAGTGCATAGTTAGGGGGAACACAATTCTTGAAATTTTAGTGAGAGATCATCTTATTTACTACCGTCGTTCTAAGTAAACAAGACGCATAAACATGATAAACATCACATGCAATCAAATAAAGTGACATGATATGGCCAATATCATCTTGCTCCTTCGATCTCCATCTTCGGGGGCACCATGATCATCTTTGTCACCGACACGACACCATGATCTCCATCATCATGATCTTCATCATCGTGTCTTCATGAAGTCGTCACGCCAACTATTACTTCTACTACTATGGCTAACGTTTAGCAATAAAGTAAAGTAATTACATGGCGTTATTCAGTGACACGCAGGTCATACAATAATTAAGACAACTCCTATGGCTCCTGCCGGTTGTCATTATCATCGACATGCAAGTCGTGATTCCTTATTACAAGAACATGATCAATCTCATACATCACATATATCATTCATCACATCTTCTTGGCCATACCACATCACATAGCACATGCTGCAAGAACAAGTTAGACGACCTATAATTGTTGTTGCAAGTTTTACGTGGCTTCTATAGGTTTTCTAGCAAGAACGTTTCTTACCTACGCCAAAACCACAATGTGATTTTTCAATTTCTATTTAACCTTCATAAGAACCCTGTTCATCGAATCCGATCCGACTAAAGTGGGAGAGACAGACACCCGCCAGCCACCTTATGCATCTAGTGCATGTCTGTCGGTGGAACCAGTCTCACGTAAGCGTACGTGTAAGGTCGGTCCGAGCCGCTTCATCCCACGATGCCACCGAATCAAGATTAGACTAGTAACGGTAAGAAAATTGAGCAAACTCAACGCCCACAACTTGTTTGTGTTCTACTCGTGCAAGATGCTACGCAAAGACCTAGCTCAGATGCCACTGTTGGGGAACGTAGCAGAATTCAAAAAATTTCCTACGCTTCACCAAGATCAATCTAAGGAGTCCTCTAGCAATGAGCATAATGGAGTGCATCTACATACCCTTTGTAGATCGCGAGCGGAAGCGTTCGAAGGAACGTGGATGAAGTAGTCGTACTCTTCGTGATCCTCGTCACCGACGATCCCAGCGCCGAACGGACGGCACCTCCGCGTTCAACACACGTACGGTACAGTGACGTCTCCTCCTTATTGATCCAGCAAGGGGGAGGTGAGGTTGATGGAGATCCAGCAGCACGACGGCGTGGTGGTGGATGCAACAGGAAAACCTGCAGGGCTTCCCCGGCGCCCTACGAGAGGAGACGGAAGTGTGACGGGAGGGGGAGAGGTGCCAGAGGCTCTGGTGCGGCTGCCCTCTCCCCCCCCCCACTATATATAGGGCCAAGGGGGGGGGGCGCCGGCCCTAGGAGATGCAATCTCCTAGGGGGGGGGCGGCGGCTAGGGGGAAACTTGCCCCCCAAGGCATAGGGGGCGCCCCCTCCCCCTAGGGTTTCAACCCTAGGCGCATGCAGGGGGGCCCATGTGGTGCGCCAGCCCACAAGGGGCTGGTCCCTTCCCCCTTGCGGCCTACGGGGCCCTTCGGGATGGGTGGCCCCACCCGGTGGACCCCCGGGACCCCTCCGGTGGTCCCGGGACACTCCCGGTGACCCCCGGAATTCACCCAACGGCCGAAACTGGACTTCCTATATATCATTCTTTATCCCCGGACCATTCCGGAACTCCTTGTGATGTCCGGGATCTCATCCGGGACTCTGAACAACATTCGGGTTTCCATGTCCATGTATCTCTACAACCCTAGCGTCACCGAACCTTAAGTGTGTAGACCCTATGGGTTCGGGAGACACGCAGACATGACCGAGACGACTCTCCGGTCAATAACCATCAGCGGGATCTGGATACCCATGTTGGTTCCCACGTGTTCCTCAATGATCTCATCGGATGAACCACTGTGTCTAGGATTCACTCAATCCCATATGTTATTCCCTTTGTCTATCGGTACGGTACTTGCCCGAGATACGATCGTCAGTATGCCCGATACCTTGTTCAATCTCGTCATGGCAAGTCTCTTTACTCGTTCCGTAATCCATCATCCCGTGACTAACTCCTTAGTCACTTTGAGCTCATTATGATGATGTCTTACCGAGAGGGCCCGGTGATACCTCTCCGTCATACGGAGTGACAATATCCCAGTCTCGGTTCGTACCAACTCAACAGACACTTTCGGAGATACCCATTGCGTACCTTTATAGCCACCCAGTTACGTTGTGACATTTGGCACACCTAAAGTATTCCTACGGTATCCGGGAGTTGCACAACTTCATGGTCTAAGGAATAAATACTTGACACTTGAAAAGCTTAAGCATTACGAATTATACGATCTCGTGCTAGGCTCAGGATTGGGTCTTGTCCATCACATCATTCTCCTAATGATGTGATCCCGTTATCAATGACATCCAATGTCCATGGTCAGGAAACAGTGACCATCTGTTGATCAACGAGCTAGTAACTAGAGGCTTACCAGGGACACGTTGTGGTCTATGTATTCTCACATGTATCGATGTTTCCGTACAATACAATTTAAGCATGAATAACAGACAATTATCATGAACAAGGAAATATAATAATAATCCTTTTATTATTGCCTCTAGGGCATATTTCCAACAGTTAGCCCCTCGATGTTTATTGTTGACGTGAAGCAATTTCTTTAGAGCTTTATGTTTGAGGAAAAAGGATTGCATTGAATAGAAGTCTAAGACTAAGTGAAGACGTAATATTCATTTTGTTGGTTTTCTTTCGTTTAGTTGAGTCATAGGACCTCCGTACTATTAAGAGGGATATAGGTTCTTGAAGCTTAGATCCGCTGTGATGCTTAGACCAAAACCAATGAAAGATGCGAGAGAAATCTCTTTATGCTCCGAATGATTACCTAGCACCAATAGACATTGTTCTTCGTGTTGTAGGAGATATCTTTCGGACTGAGGAGTTAGCTTTACTTACTGTAGCGACCACGATCCGAATGGACCGAAGTCTCTATGTTCTCTGTCATCCCTAGATCGGTATGCTGACACACACAGTACTCGAGGATTTATAACAGAGGTAAATCACATGTATGAAGTAACGAAAATACTATTACCTCAATCGATCATAGCGGAAGCATCAAAGGTTGTGGATTCCCATCAACACCAACGGCAAAGTTGAGTGTAGACAGCGCAACCCTAACGTATCACTTACTCGTCGTAAGATAATCCTGCAACATGACACGTTGCAGCCACAAAGGGTCAGTACATTGAATGTACTGGCAAATTCACACTGTAATGAGAATGATGAACAAGGCCTACAACTACATGCATATTTGGCTGGTGGAGGCTGTAAGGCTGTTTTTGCATAAAGCTGATTTTTCCCTACCACAAAGGAATGCATATTATTTAACTACTTTGTTAAATTTAAATCATGAACAATTGAGAATGGTACCCCCTTCTCAATCCCAAACCAAAGTCATTATTAACCCAACAAATTAATAGAGTGTTGAGATCAACAAATAATCCACTTCTAGATACTCAAAGATGTCCATAACCGGGGACACGGCTACTCATGAAAAGTTTGTACACTCTGCAGAGGTTTGTGCACTTTTCCCACAAGACTCGATTGCCTCCGTTGGATTTCTCACACTGCATGATGTTTGAGAAACGGATGACCGAGACACAGTCTTTCAGAAGCATTAACTCTTTACCCCAAGTGGACCGGTACACCTACATTCGCTACATCTGCTAGTCCACCACGAAATAGGTCACACAACTTACTTATACTATGCCAGAGCCCATATTGGCATGTGGCTGCACATGGAAGTTTCTAGGCACGAAGATATTATATGATCCCTTTGAGCCTGGGTGGCATTCCAATAGGATAATCACACGGAAACCCTGGGATTTCCTAGGACAACACTGGCAACCCCAGGTGTCCGGGCAATCCACTGGTTCACTCCCAGGGTGCCCCAAACCAATCCACCCAGATGTGTATTAAATTACCACCTTAAAGTTTGCCTTAAATCACTCTCACATCTTTCATGAAACTCTCATACCAATCCACGTCTACAAGCATGGCTAAGAAATAAGTAACAAAGCGTATACCCCCCTTTGGTTGATCTCAAGTCATTGGGTTCCTACCTCATGAACTACAAAGCATCATATTATGTAACCAGTCCTACTCATGCAAGTGTTTGAGGAAACAACTAATGCAATGAAAACTAGGTATTTGGAAAATATGATGAAAGTGTGAACTTGCCTGCAATGTTGATGACGATGATTCGCACTCAAAACTCATGATAGATCTACTCGTCACACTCCGGTCAATCTATCGTAAGCAAGCAATAGTAACCACACATAAGCAATCACTCAGAAAGATCGGACAGAACGAATAAACACTTAGAAAAACTTCGAAAACAAACGAATGACTCTTGAAACATAAAACACTTTCCAACAGTACCAAAATTATTTGAATTTGCCCTTATCAGAAAGTTTAGGTCAAGAGCTTCGATTTGCAAAAAGAATCAACTGAAACGGAGTTACGGAACTCAAATTATGACCAAACAAAGTTTGAATCTAAAACTAGTTGAATTCAAATTTTAGAATTTTCAAAAACATGTTTGAGTTGTTTTACTGGAAAGAGGGCTTCGTAACGAAGACGTGGGCGTTGGTTTCGTTGGATTTGGATTAACTGGTAAAAAGTTATGGCCGTTTGAAGTTTAGGGGCTAAACTGTAAAATAACTTCACAGATAAGTCCTTGGCCGAAATTAAAAAGAAAAAGAAAAGAAAAAAAACTAAAGAAGAACATTCGCTACCGAGCTCTAACGAACGAAAACCGTTCGCTAGAGGATCTAATCTAACGAACATTCACTAAATAATAATAAAACGTTCCGAGAAAAAAAGAAACGATCTAGATCGTCAGATCCAGATCAGACGGAGAGGAGGCGGCGGTTACCGCGGCGATCGCCGGAGGCGAGGGAGATGGCGGCGACGGGTTCGGCCTCGAACAGAGCAGCGGCTCCGGGGCACGGCGGCGGCAGCGGAATAGCTGGGGAGGAGCGGCGTGCCGCGGCGGTGAGGTGGGTGGTGGCGGCGGTGGTAGGGGAGCTGCGGGGCGACGACGAGGAAGCTCGACGGCGGCGGCAACTCCGGCGAGGCGTGCGGCGCTGCTCGGGGCTCAGTGGCTTCGGATTGAGGGGAAAACGGGGCCGGGGTGCTCCGTATATAAAGGGGGAAGGGGCTTGGCTTGCGGAAGGGGTCGGGGCGAGGCGGTGGAGGAGTCCGCGGCGGCTACGGCGCCGTCCGGCGACGTGCGGGAGTCGAACTCCGACTCGGGGAGGGAGACGACCACCAGGTGGGCTGGGCCGCGGCCTGCTGCGGGCGCGCGCGCGGGGAAACGGTTGGCTGGGCCGGCTGAGCCGTGGCCTGGCGGGCTGCTGGGCCGGCTCGGTCAAGCGGGAAAGAGATTTTTTTTACACAGAGATATAAGAACAAAATAAAAGCAAATAAATAAAAATATCCTATAGGCATATAATATATCAAAATTTACAGAAAACTAAATCCTACATCATGAACATTTTCCTACTGTCAAATAAAATCCACAAAAATCCTAATAAATAAGATATAGCTACTGTTCCAATAAAAACCAGTAAAAATCATTTTTAAAATACCAAAAGGACTTCAAATTTATTTCTCCCCAATTTTCTGCTGTAGGGAATCATGTTACCCTATTTTCCATGTATTTTATTTTTGGAGAAAAATAATTTGAATAAAACCCAAATAACTCAATATTTGAAATTGAGTTGCAGAAAAATTCAGAAAAACTTCCAACTCATATTTCCTATATTTTGAAGAAGTCATTTTATCTTCTCTCGGGAAAATCATTGAGTTGCTTAAAGTTTCTGAATTCGAAATATCTCGAGATTAAAATTCAAAATCCTTTCAAACCCTTTATCATTTAAAATAAATGGAAGAAGTCATATTATCTTCACTCTAGGGTTTTGTGTTGAAAAGAATTTGAATTCCCTCGGAGATCAAAATGCAAGGTGAAAGTTTTGGGAAAGTCATTTTATTCCCTCTCATTTAACTTTCAAAAGTTTCAAATTCACTCAATTTCACTCAGCACATCAGCAAGCAATCAAAACTATTTGTTTATTATAACATTCCAAAATTTAGAATTTTGGGATGTTACACTTACTCCGCAAGCATTGTTACTGTTGTGATCAAAATACGACGGTTGGACTCGTGTTGTTCGGTCATTAGATGCTCGACATGTCCAATTTGGAAATTTCCCTTCAGGGAAGGTAGGGGCTATAAATAGCCACCCCGCTCCAATATTGTTCATTGGCTGCTCCGCTTAAGATTTCTGTGAAGATTGACTAAGCATCCCCTCTGTGAGTAATTTGAGTTTAAGATCCACCGAGAAAAAAAAAATCAAGAACCCAAACTTATTCAGTGGTTTAGCATCACAGTAGTTCTGGGTGAGAGTTCTTGCACCTACTACCCATGAGAGCTGCGCACTCTCCAGACGGATAGGTTTCGGCTCGAGTGTTGAAGATTCGTTGTCTTCACCGAGCTTGATCTTCAGCAACCAAGAGTGATTGTGGTTCGCGTAGATCGAGTGAAGGTTTGGAGATATCGGACTAGTATCTACCATGAGTGAAATCAACTGGAGTCTGGTCAGCTCCGAGTTGAAGGAGAATAGGGTGAAGAGAGTTTATCTTCCGTGTTAAGTCACAGCCCCTCCAACCAGACGTAGTCCCTTGGTAGAAGGGCGAACTGGTCTACCAAATCTCTTTGTCGCCATCGAGCACCACTGGTTCAATCTACTTTACGGCATTACTTTTGGCAGTTTACTTTCATGCTCTATGACGATTGTTCACATGATCATTATATGCTTGTTGCAAATCTTTCAGTCATATTTTCTCTGTTGTCCCAACTGCGTTGTGTCTTATTGGATCGGTATCTTTCTCATCACTCAGTTGGTGACAATAGTCTTTCACATTATTCTTCGTTCTGACCATGACTTACTAGCTTGTCACTCACCATGTTATTTCTCATTCCCTTCATCACTACTATTTATGTAATGCCTAGTATGTGACTATGTCTCCCATGTGTCGAGGCACGACTTAAAGACATAATCACATACTAGAATGATCTCAAGTATGGTATCTTTGCACAACTCATGTAAAAGTAGGGATGAAAGTGTTAAATAGTAGTTGGCTTACACTCGCCACGTCACATAATGAAATACATTAACATTCATCACTCAAACACATCAGAGTCCGACTACGGACGAAATCCAAATGAAAGATACCATAAATAAAACAACACAAGGTCCCGATCATCCTAGTAAGAGCCCTACTGATCCTTGGGATAAGACACGTAGTAACGTCCACGCTCTTCATCGAACTCCCAATACAACTCTGAACCACCACCTGCGTAGTTCTCAACGATACCTGCATCTGGTGTTCTGTTGAATCTGTGAGCCACAGAGGACTCAGCAATCACGTTCCCGGGTAGCAATACTATCAAAGCCTTAGGTGTGGAAAAGGCTTAAAACAAGGTTGCAGCAGCACTAAGCACTAACTTACGAGTTTAGAGCGAGAAGAGAACAAGTGCCAACGATCGCCAAGTTGATCATGAAGTGATCCTAACTACTCACGGTAAAGCGTAACCCCACCGTGTTCACTTCCCGAACCCCTTCGGAAAGAGACCATCACGGTTACTCACGCAGGTAGTGTATTATGAACATGGTGTCAAGTTCTCTACAACCGGATATTAACAAATTCCCATCTGCCACATAACCGTGGGCATGGCTTTCAAAAGATCAAACCCTGCAGGGGTGTCCCGACTTAGCCCATCACAAGCTCACGATCTGTGGAATCGCAACTCCAAGGTGGGAAGACCCGAGTATTCTCGGAATCCCGTGCTCAAGATATTCTGACAAAGGTAAAACTAATCCAGCAAGACCTCCCGGCGTGCCGACACCCTGATAGTAGCCGCGCGTATCTCGTCTCAGGCCACGACCGGATGGGCGATTCTACAGGTTATACCAGATACCTCGGGTTTCCCCAAGGCGGCCCCACAGAACCCCCAGTTTGGACTAACACTCATGAGGAGCACTGGCCCGGGTTGTTGATTAAGTCATCGGGTTTGCAACGCCCTATGCAAGTTTTAGTTATTAGGCAAATGTAAAACCAAAATTGGGCCTTGTTGAAAAACCTTTAGCACTAAGCGAGTTATCGAGGGGGGCCCATAAACCCCAACCGTGTTAGGGACGCAAAAATCAAAGAACATAACACCGGTTTATCGGTTCCTAGGGTGGCATGAGTGGAACAAAACACCAAGAAAGAGGCTTAGCCTTCCACCCATTACAAATATATAGATGATTTAGTTTAACAATTATATATATTGTGATATCCCAACAGTAACTTCATCACGAAGCAAGAATCTCCAAATCTTCACCTGCAACTAACAACGCTATAAGAGGGGCTGAGTGATGCTTGCGTAGCAAAACAACGGTTTGCTAGGTGGGTGGTTAGAGAGTTTCATGGAAACAATAGGAGGGCTGACAAACAGACATATGCATCGAGGCAATATCTAAAGAGCGAGACATCTAGCATAGGCAAAGATAGTAGTGATATCTGGGTATGGTCATCTTTCCTGTTGATTCCACGGAGGGATCGTAACCTTGCTCCTCAAACTCAGCCTCGGTAGGAACCTCGTACTCCGAATCGTCACCGGGCTCTAACCAAACAGAACAATGCAACACCGGAACACAATCAATCATAATGCAATGCTCAACCACATGATGCATGAACATGAAGTATATGGACATGGGAAGAAATGATGCATGGCCTAGGGTCACAAGAGTGCAATGTCATCATAGCAAAACAAGGACACTCACATGAAAGAAAACAAGCAAAAGAACAATGCCCACAAGTTTATGTGGATTATCCAAACACATCATCCAACAAGTTTAAAGGGGTTGGTTAATAGGGCAAGGGTGCAACTAAGATTACAGCAACATGCTAGCACATTTCAATGGGCTGGAAATAACAAACAACATTTTCCAGAAACTCCCATAATTAATTAAATGCATTTGGGACAGATCTGAAAAACTTCTGTTATGAAGTTGTTAAACATGCAAAACAACAGCACCATAATATTCTACACATTTTTCCACCCCAAATGCATATAAAGTTTGTTAAATTTGGAGTTGTAGATATTTAGTTATGATTTGTCCAAGTTTAAGCATACTTAAAACAAGAATAAATTCAAACAACACTTTAAATGTTCTTAAACATGTTAACAAACAGCATATTCATAATCTACATGAAAAACTAAGCATTTTACATATACAACTTATTTCCATCAGATGAATATATCAACAGCTATTAATTAAACAAAGAAAAGGCAGAAAAAGAAAAAGAAAACAGAAAATAAAATACAGGCGCAGAGGTCAAACTGACCCAGGCCTATACTAGCCAGAGCCACTGACGAGTGGGCCTTACTGGACTGAGGTGGCACCAGCGGGTGCGCGAGTGGGTGGAAGTGCACAGTGAGGATGACAGGTGGGGCCTGCCTGTCATCCTCTCAGGAAAAACAAAAAATCGGGGGAAACCATAGCCCCGGTGGGTTTCGAACCCACGACCCCCTGCATAACTGACGAAAATCCAAGCCACTGAGCTAAGAGACCGTTCTTGACAGAATACATGTGCGAGGCCTGAAGACTTAACTGAAGAAGCAGTAGTAGGGGGAAAACAGGGGCTCGTCGGAGCTGCTCCGGTGACCTAAAGGGATGGCGGAGGTATGCGGGCGGTTCCTGGGGGAAACGCCGCACCCACTCGAAGCACTCGCACGCCCTAGCACGGACTACAACGCCGGCGACGAGCACATGATAGAGCGACGGCGGCGGACAACGACGAGGCGATGCAACGGAATAGGCGGAGCGGCGACTGCTCTGGCAGCATCTACGCGACACGCTGAAGCGAACGGGCAACAAGGGACGGCCTACGATGGTCGGGACACTCGCCGGTGATGAGTCCCAACGGCGATGCGCTCGGGTGCATGGCGAACTGGGTGATAGACGGCGCGCAAGAAGGGGAAAAGGGCACGAGGAGGTGGAGACGCTCACCACGAACACGGAGGTGTGTTCGGCTGGCCCGGAGGTGGTCGGAGACGACGACGGCGAGGCTCGAACAGCTACGGCCGCCCGAGTGGAAGAAGAGGAAGAAGACCACGACGGCGAGGCGATCGGCTCCACATAGAGGACGTAGTCGACAACGGGGAAGCAGCTAGACAGGGTTGGCGAGGCCGAGGTCGACGGGAGGCACGCCGGCGACGAGCTGGCGCTCACAGATGCGTGCGGGACTGCTCTGGATCGGCGGATCTGGTGAAGCTTGGCTCTCCAGGCGGCGGGAGGAGGTAGGAGGAACCCGAGGGAGAGGGGTGGACAAGCTGCGGCTTTAAAAGGAGGGATCTAATCGCGAGGCCTCGACGTCCGTGATCACAGCGCGACGGCGAGTGCGCGCTCTGGCTCAGCAGCGCGTGACGAAGGTAGACGGCGACGCGGGGAATGTGAGGCTGACATGTGGGGCCAGGGGGAAAAACGAACGGCGCGACTGCGCGCTGGCTAGGCCGTTGTGGGAGAGAGAAGGTGGGCCACGGGGTTGCTGCGGGAGAGACTGAGCCTGGGGGAGGAGGAGGAGGAGGCCCAGGCCACTGCTGTTGCTGCTGTCTCCTTTTCTTTTCCCGTTTTCCTTCAGACAGAAAAGAAAAGAAAAGTATAGGCTCAAAGGAAAAGAGTTAGGAGAAAAATAAAATATCCCCATGCTCCTTGATTTATGCCCTATTTAATAAAATTGGCTTGGACATTTTTAGAGGCAAAAAAGTAAAAGGAGTTTGAATATGGTTCAAACTCTTGTCATTTTTGAACACAACCAAATCAATTCCAGCAAGGCTGAAATTAGGCAGAGAGGGTGTAGACATGGTGCAAGGTTTTTAGGAAAAGAAAGAACATTAATGAACTTGGCTAGGTGACTGCAAAATTGATTAAAGAAAGGAAAGAAAAGAAAAGGGGGAAGAAGAAGTGGTGGAAGAGGAAGAAGGGGTTTAGGGTTTAGCAAGCCAAGGCTAGAACCACACTCACATACATCGCAAGGTGCCTCACACATACACATCAACAAGAAGTAAACTAAGATGCCATGATGATGAAGCAATGCATGGATGCAAAAATAAAATAAATAACATGACAATGCAAAAATAAAATGAGCTCAAATGACAAGAACCCCCAAGGATAAGGACAAGGATCAAATTGAGAATTGCTTTATTGCCCTTATAGGAAAGTATCACATATGGGGTGTTACAAACTCGCCTACACTACGAAAAGATCTCGTCCCGAGATCTAGGACTGAAAGAAGGAAGGGTACTCGGAACGAAGGTGATCTTCTCGTTCCCACGTAGCTTCTCGGTCGGTATGGTGTGACCACTTCACTTTCAAGAACTTGATGGACTTGTTGCGGGTTTTGCGCTCAGTTTCCTCAAGAATAGCAACAGGGTGCTCACGATAAGACAAGTCTTGTTGAAGATCAATCTCCTCGAACGGAATGGTGCGTTCAGGTGTCTCGAAGCACTTGCGGAGTTGAGACACGTGAAACACATCATGAACTTTTGCAAAGTTTGAGGGAAGCTCGAGTTGGTAGGCTAGATCGCCTCTTTTGCCAAGAATCTTGAAAGGGCCCACGTATCTCGGATAAGCTTGCCTTTGATACCGAACCTTTGGGTGCCCTTCATAGGAGAAACACGGAGATAGACATGATCTCCAATGTCAAAAGCCAAGTCACGATGCTTGCCGTCATAGTAGCTCTTTTGATGCGATTGTGCGGCTTTGAGATTCTCACATATGACTTTGCACATTTCTTCAGCTTCTGCGATCAAATTATTTCCAAGAAGTTGACGTTCACTAGTCTCGGACCAGTTGAGAGGGGTACGACACTTTCTGCCATAGAGGATTTCAAAAGGAGCTTTGTCAGCACTTGCTTGGAAGCTGTTATTGTATGAGAATTCGGCAAACGAGAGACAATCTTCCCATTTCATACCGAAAGAGATGGCACAAGCTCTCAGCATGTCTTCGAGGATCTGGTTCACTCTTTCGACTTGACCACTAGTCTGAGGGTGAAACGCAGTGCTGAAGCGAATTTTTGTGCCCATGGCTGACTGAAAGGAGTCCCGGAACTTGGATGTGAACAAACTTCCACGGTCTGAGGAGATGACTTGAGGAATGCCATGCAAAGAAACAATTCTGGAGGTGTACAGCTCTGCCAGCTGAGCTGCGTTGATGGATTCTTTGACGGGAAGGAAATGAGCTACTTTAGTTAGCTTGTCAATCACTACGAAGATAGCATCATTTCCCTTCTTGGACTTAGGAAACCCAGTGACTAAATCCATTTCAATGTGATCGAATTTCCACTCGGAAATAGGTAGAGGTTGAAGGAGACCGGTTGGATGTTGATGATCTGCCTTCACTCTTCTGCAGACATCACATTCATTCATGAATTGGGCAATCTCCCTTTTCATGCGAGTCCACCAATATGATTGCTTGAGGTCTTGGTACATCTTGGAACTTCCAGGACGAATCGAGAGGAGGGATTCATGTGTTTCGTTCATTATGAGCTTCCTGAGATCACCCTTGGGAACCATAATTCTGTCCTCAAAGAACAAGGTGTCTTTCTCATCAACGCGATAGCACTTGTACTTGGGAGTACCCTTAGCAATACCATGTTTCACTTTCTGCACCATAGCATCACTGAGTTGGGCCTCACGGATCTGATCTTCCAAGGTAGAAGCAACTTGAAGGTTTGCAAGAAAGCCTTGCGGAACAACTTGGAGGTTGAGCTTCCTGAATGATTCACAAAGTTCAGGCTGGAACGGTTTGAGAAGGAGACTATTACAATATGCCTTTCTGCTCAAGGCATCTGCAATGACATTGGCCTTGCCAGGTGTGTACTCAATTCTTGGATCATACTCTTGGATCATCTCGACCCAACGAGTCTGGCGGAGGTTAAGGTTTGGCTATGTGAAGATGTACTTCTAGCTCTTGTGATCGGTGAAGATGTCCACTTTTCTGCCCAAAAGAATGTGTCTCCTCGTGATCAAGGCATGTACAACTGCTGGTAGCTCGAGATCATGTGTTGGGTAATTCTTCTCATTTTGTTTCAACTGACGAGAAGTGTATGCCACAATCTTCTTGTCTTGCATGAGAACACCACTAAGACCTTGCAAAGAAGCATCACAAAAGACTTCATAGGGCTTGGACTCATCCGGAGGAGTAAGAACCGGAGCATAAATGAGCTTCTCTTTGAGTGTTTTGAATGCCACATCACAATCAGGAGTCCAGGAGTACTTGACATTCTTCTGCAACAGGTTGGAGAGAGGCTTGGCAATCTTGGAGAAGTTCTCAACGAACCTTCTGCAATAGCTAGCGAGACCAAGGAAGCTTTGGAGTTGCTTGACATTCTGCGGGGGTTCCCAGTTGACAATAGCTTCAACTTTCTCGGGGTTCACAGAAATGCCCTCGGCAGAGATAATATGGCCAAGATATAAGACTTTATCTAACTAGAATTCACATTTGGAGAACTTCGCATAGAACTTGTGTTCACGGAGCCTGTCCAGGACCAAACGGAGGTGCTTGGCATGGTCTTCTTCATTCTTGGAGAATACCAAGATGTCATCCAGATAGACGAGAACAAATTCATTGGTGTAGGGGTTGAATATGAAGTGCATCATCCTCGAGAAAGTGGGTGGAGCATTTGCAAGGTCGAAAGACATGATCGTGTATTCATAAGAGCCAAAACTCGTTCTGAATGCGATCTTGGGAATATCCTCTTCACGGATACGGATCTGGTGGTAACCCATCTGGAGATCGAGCTTCGAGAACACCTTTGCTCCTTTGAACTGCTCGAACAATTCATTGATATTGGGGAGCGGATACTTGTTCTTTATTGTCTTCTTGTTCAATGGCCGGTAATCAACGCAAAGGCGTTTTGTGCCATCCTTCTTCTTGACAAATAGAACACCACAGCCCCAAGGAGAAGTACTAGGCCTGATTAGGCCCATACATTCTTGCTCATCGAGTTGTTTCTTCAGCTCCTTCAACTCATCAGGGGAAAGCTTGTACGGACGCCGACATGCTGGCTCGGTACCGGGCTCGAGTTCAATGACGAATTTAACTTGAATATGGGGAGACATGCCTGGAAGCTCTTCAGGGAAAACATCTTCATATTCATTGACCACCGGAATCTAAGAAATGGCATTAATCTCGCCCTTGTCATTGAGAGAGAATAGCCTGATTGTGCTATCTCAAGAGGCGAAGATAATCACGTCTTCGTCAGGATGAGTAAGCTTGACTTCCTTATTTGCACAATCAATGTTTGCATCATGCTTGGAGAGCCAATCCATCCCAAGAATAAGATCAATGTCGGAGTTGCCGAGAATAACCGGAGAAACCAGAAAACTGTAATCACCCATGTAAATAGATATGTCTGCAGCATACAAGCTAGAATGCATTTGTTTCCCCGAAGAAGTAATTGCTAATTCCCTTGGTAAAGCCAATGTGTCCACATTGTGCTTGGATGCAAATGGACATGACATGAAGGAATGTGATGCACCAGAATCAAACAAAACTTTAGCAGGTTTAAGGTTAACTGGAAGATTACCAAGTATCACATCTGAAGAATTCTCTGCTTGAGCTGCATTCATCGGATTCACTCTTGCAACCTTGGGATTGTGCTTGACAATAGCAGTGCTGTAGGATCGAAGAAGTATGTCCAGAGGGGGGGGGTGATTAGACTACTTGACAATATAAAAAATCTGCCTTTTGATCATGCAAAGTTTTTGGCAGTTTCACAATTAAGATCAATTCAAGTATCACCCTACACATGCAATTCTAGAGTATAAGCAGCGGAAAGTAAATTGCACATGTAGTAAAGAGAGGTGGAGAGGATCAAACGCAGTTTGTAGACACGGAGATTTTTGTCGTGGTTCCGATAGGTGGTGCTATCGTACATCCACGTTGATGGAGACTTCAACCCACGGAGGGTAACGGCTGCGCGAGTCCACGGAGGGCTCCACCCACGAAGGGTCCACGAAGAAGCAACCTTGTCTATTCCATCATGGCCTACGCCCACGGAGGACTAGCCTTACTCGGGGTAGATCTTCACGAAGTAGGCGATCTCCTTGCCCTTACAAACTTCTTGGTTCAACTCCACATCTCAAAGACGGAGGCTCCCAAGCGACACCTAACCAATCTAGGAGGCACCACCCTCCAAAAGGTAATAGATGGTGTTGATGATGATGAACTCCTTGCTCTTGTGCTTCAAATGATAATCTCCCCAACACTCAACTCTCCTCACTGATGTGGTTGTGGTGGAAGAAAGGATTGAGTGGAAAGCAACTTGGGAAGGCTAGAAATCAAGTTTCATATGGTAGGAATGGAATGGCTTGATCTCAACACAAGGGTAGGTGGTTCTCTTCTCAGAAAGTGTATGGTAGGAGTGGTAGACTTTCTGATGGCTCTCCTCTCGAATGAAGAGGGGGGTGGAGGGGTATATATAGCCTCCACACAAAATCCAACCGTTACACAAATAATTGAGCCATCTCGGTGAGACCGAAGTGAAAACTCGGTCAGACCAAAAGTTCAAATATAGTGAACGTTGGGGTTTTCGGTGGGACCGAAAATACCATCTCGGTGAGACCGAAGGTGTAAATGATATGAACGTTGGAGTTTTCGGTGGGACCGAGAAAGAAAACTCGGTTGGACCGATTTGAGAAAGGACAGGAACATGCCAGAATCGGTGAGACCGATAATGCAATCTCGGTGAGACCGATTTGAGCTAAGACAGAAGTTGGTCAATTTCGGTAAGACCGAAAAAGCAATCTCGGTTATTCCGATATGATGTCAGATGGTTACAGAAGGTTGGCAGTCCACATTTCGGTGAGACCGATCTCAAACTCGGAATGACCGATTTTTCTAGGGTTTGGAATATGGCAGAAGTGGTTCATCTCGGTGGGACTGAGTTGGAAGAATCGGTTTGTCCGAGATTACTTATGAGTGTGTATAGAAGTGAAAGGTGCTGATAGTTGAAGGAGCTAAATCACTAAGCACTTGAGCAACCAGATCATCAACACAACCTCATCCCCTTTTAATAGTATTGGCTTTTCCTATGGACTCAATGTGATCTTTGATCACTAAACCAAAAATGGAGTCTTGAGCTTTTGCCAATGCTTGCCTTAGCATTTGAGGGGTCCACTTCTTCAGTCATCTTGCCATACCAATGTGATTGGATTTCCTGAAACATACTTGATAAAAGCATTAGTCCAACCACAAAGTATGTTGTCATTAATTACCAAAACCACCCAGGGAGCAAATGTGCTTTCAATCTACCCCTTTTTGGTAATTGATGGCAACACACTGAAATTATACTAAACAAGACATCAAAGCTTATTGAAAGAAAGACAGAATTATCACGAAAGCTTTGACAAGCATGTAGTACACAGGCTCCCCCTACAAGTGTGCAAGATTTTCATAGATTATGGTTTTGGACTACCACAAGCACACAAGAGAGATAAGCAAGATGTGCTACATGCAGCTTGGCTATATGCATCAGAGCAGATGAAAGGAAGTGAGTGATAATGCATATGTGCATGGTGATTTCTTGCAAACAAGTATTTACAAGCAAGTCACCATCATGCACATTCTGCAAGATGCATATACTTACCTTGAGGTTCCTTGACATTGTACCTGAAGGGATAAACTTGAGAAAACAAGGTTAGATAACACAAGAGTATTCCTTCAACCAACTGCAAGAACATCAAGAGTACCAAGCCAGGGAGAACATGTACAAAGAGTGTCTCATATTGAGCACAGGCTTGAATCAGCAAACATGTCTCCGAAACTAAAAGATTTTCAATGAACTCTGAGAGATTTTGCTTTCCATAAGATATCAATTGTGAAGATTCCTAAGTCTTCTCCCTCTAAACTGAAAGATTCCATAAGATATCAGAACAAGGGGTTTTGATGGAAATAGCAAAATCAAAAGAATGATGCCAATTGAGAACAAATCCAATGTAAAGCACGGCAAAGCTTTGATGTGATTCTCTCCCCCTTAAGATAAGATTGCTTTTCTTCTCCCCTAAGTGTTCTCTTCTCCCCTTACTCCCCCTTAAGTCTTCTCCCCCTTTGACATCAAGTGCCGAAAAGGACAGCAAACTAGGAAGGACAGGAAAGATGAAAGGAAAGAAGTGGGATCCTTAAGAATCACAACAGGGCAAATAAGAACATGCATAGAGAAACATTGAGTCTTCTCCCCTTTAAGATTTAAATTTGAGTGGAGCTGCAGAAGTTGATGTCCTGGAAGATAAATCGGTGACACCGAATTAGATGGATCGGTGGGTCCGAATCCTTTTCGGTTAAACCGAAAGTTTTAAATCGGTGACGCCGAGTTTATTCCAAGGAAATACAGAAATAATTCAGCTCACTTTGCGAGGAGTATTTCAAAAGATCTGCAATGAATTTGTAAAAGATTTTCGGGGAATTGATCAGAGCCAGAAGGATATTCACAAAGAAACATAAGAAAAGAAATAAGAAGATTCCTAGAGGAAGTTTTTTTTTTGTTAGAAAAACTCAATGAGAGAACATAAGAGAAAATAGAAAGACTCCAAAACATATGTACTTCATCTAGATAAAGGTCGGCGACAAAGTCACCTATGTTTGAGTATATTGACTTAGGAGTCAAATGAGGACATTTGATCATAGGTCATACTCATCGTTTAAGCTCAAAATGGGGTTGCCATTTTTCGATTAAGCATTTGATGTGATCACATCTTATGAAGCTGCTTGTACTCATGACTTTGAGCAAAGCTCCTTAAAGATGTGAAGAACATACCTTGGGCTTGTTGTTGCTTTGCTCATGTAGGTAAACTTGATGTAGCTGCTCATTGAATGTGAAGTTTGAGCGCCTTTTCTACTTGTGTAGTTCATCTTCCTACATGGGTTAGGCAAGCAAGGAAATACTCAAGGATATCAAAGATGACAAGAGTGAAATACTAGATGTATAAGATGTCAAAAAGGATATGTGGAATTTTGTTCCTTGAACTCAACATCCCAAAGGGCTAGATACTTGGTCAATGACAAGATTACTCATGATTTGAGTGTGTGGTAATCTTGTGGAATGTAGATCATCCAAGTACCTGCAAAGAGTTAGATGCAATACAAGGAGGCAAAAGTGTCCAAGACATATGATCATCATCATAAGAGAAATATCAAGGATTAGTCAAGAGGCTCATGCCTTGCATGCATCAATGGAGTTATCACTCCAAGTTTGAAGCATCAATGATGTTCAACTCACTCCTTAAGCGACAAAACACTTTCTCGTCAAGAGGTTTTGTAAAGATATCAGCAAGTTGTTTGTCAGTGCGAACATGCTTAAGATTAATATCACCCTTGGCAATATGATCACGAATAAAATGGTGACGAACTTCAATATGCTTTGTTCGAGAGTGTTGCACAGGATTGTGTCCAATCTTGATTGCACTCTCATTGTCACAAAGCAAGGGAACACGTCTCACATGTATCCCATAATCTTTAAGCGTTTGTGTCATCCATAGCAATTGAGCACAACACGAACCAGCAGCAATATATTCTGCTTCGGCAGTGGATAAAGATACCGAATTTTGTTTCTTGGAGGACCAAGATACAAGGGATCGACCAAGGAATTGACACGTACCCGAAGTTGACTTTCTATCAACCTTGTCACCGGCATAGTCCGAGTCGGAATAGCCAACAAGATCGAAAGAGGCCCTCTTAGGATACCAAATGCCAAAGTTTGGTGTGTGTATCAAGTATCTCACTATCCTTTTAACAGCTTTAAGATGACATTCTTTAGGGGCTGCTTGATATCGCGCACACATGCATACACTCAACATTATGTCAGGACGAGAAGCACAAAGATATAGTAGAGAACAAATCATAGAACGGTAAACCCTTTGATCAACGGGTTCTCCATCTTTTGTCAAGTCATTATGTCCACTAGTAGGCATGGGGGTACTCATACCTTTGCTTTCTTGCATGTTGAACTTCTTGAAGAGATCCTTGGTGTACTTTGTTTGTGAGACAAAGGTACCCTCCTTAGATTGCTTGATTTGCAACCCAAGGAAGAATTTGAGTTCACACATCATGGACATCTCATACTTCTCCGACATAAGCTGTCCAAACTTCTTGCTAAAATGGGGGTTAGTTGAACCAAAGATAATATCATCAACATATATTTGGCACACAAATAGTTCACCATTAACCCTTTTTGTGAATAGCGTTGAGTCTATTTTTCCAATCTTAAAGCCTTTTTCAAGAAGAAAGCTAGTTAAGCATTTGTACCAAGCTCTAGGAGCTTGTTTAAGACCATAAAGAGCTTTGTGCAACTTGTAAACATGATTAGGCTTTTTGGGATTCACAAATCCGGGAGGTTGTTTTACAAATACTTCCTCCTCAATTTCACCATTTAGGAAAGCACTTTTGATATCCATTTGATAGAGAGTAATATCATGGTGATTGGCATAAGCAAGAAGAATGCGAATGGATTCAAGTCTAGCAACGGGGGCATAGGTCTCACCATAGTCCATACCTTCGACTTGTGTGTAACCTTGAGCTACGAGACGAGCCTTGTTGCGGATGACTTGTCCATCTTCATCTTGCTTGTTCCGAAACACCCATTTGGTTCCAATGATGTTTTGATCATCGTTGGGCTTCTCTACCAAAGTCCATACTTTGTTCCTCTCGAAGTTGTGTAGTTCTTCGTGCATAGCGTTCACCCAATCCGGGTCTTCAAGTGCTTCTTCTACCTTCATAGGTTCAATACTAGAGATAAATGAGTAATGCTCACAAAAGTTAGCTAAGCGAGTTTTAGAGCGAGTAATTCTCCCGGAGTTGATGTCGTTCATCATTTGTTCCACAGGATGATTTTTCTTGACTCTTGCTCGGACTCGGGATAGTTTTTGTTGATGTTGTGGCTCAGCTTCCTCATCATCTTCATCTTCCTCTTCTTCTTCTTCATTGTTGTTGGTGTTGTCTTGAGGTGGTGGAGAAGGAGGTTGTGGTGGATCTTCTTGTTGCATTTCCTCATCTTGGTGAGTTCCACTTGTGGAGGCCTCCATGTTGCCATGAGGTTCATCTCGCCGTGAGGTAGGTGGCTCCACATATGTAGATGAGGTACTCTCCTTCACTTCCATGGGACGGATCTTTCCAATAGATAAATCTTGGATAGCTTCCGATGGGTCCTTGTCTCCTACATCAATAGGCATTTGCTCTACTTGCGAGCCATTAGATTCATCAAACTTCACATCTACCGTCTCTTCAACCTTTCGGGTGAAATTATTGTAGACACGGTAGGTGTGGGAGTTTGATCCATAACCAAGAAGAAAGCCTTCATGAGATTTAGGAGCAAATTTAGATCGACGATGCTTATCAAGGATATAGCATTTTGACCCAAAGACACGAAAGTATCCCACTTGGGGTTTGTTACCGGTGAGAAGCTCGTATGATGTCTTGCCGAGAAGCTTATGAAGATAAAGCCTGTTGATAGCATGACAAGCTGTCTCGACTGCTTCTCCCCAAAAGTGTTTTGGTGTCTTGTATTCATCAAGCATCGTTCTTGCCATCTCAATGAGCGTTCGGTTCTTCCTCTCAACAACTCCATTTTGTTGAGGAGTGTACGTAGCCGAGAACTCATGTAGAATCCCTTCCTCATCGAGAAAAGAGTCTACATTGGCGTTCTTGAACTCCGTTCCATTGTCACTCCGAACTTTCTTGATCTTCACCTCAAATTGATTTTGGGCCTTCCTGGCAAAGGTCTTGAAGATCCTCTGAACCTGCGATTTATCATCAAGGAAAAATACCCACGTAAATCTGGAATAATCATCAACTATAACTAGACCAAAGGAGTTACCACCAAGGCTTTTGTAAGCATTGGGACCGAAGAGATCCATATGAAGAAGCTCAAGTGGTCTCCTAGTGGTCATGATGTTTTTCACGGGATGACTTCCACCAACTTGTTTTCCTGCTTGACAAGCACTACAAAGTCTATCTTTGTCAAAGAAAACATCTTTAACACCAAGAATATGATCACCTTTGATCAGCTTGTCTAAATTACGCATACCAACATGTCCTAGCCTTCTATGCCATAACCAACCTTTAGAGGATTTAGCAATGAAACAAGCTCTAGGTTGGGCTTTCTTAGTGAAATCAACAATATATAGATCACCTCTACGGATACCAGTAAAAGCCATGTTTTGATTATCACGACGAAAGACTTGGCAATCTACTTTGGTGAATAGCACATTGAATCCAAAGTCAGCTAATCTAGACACGGAAAGTAAATTGTATCCAAGAGATTCTACAAGCATGACATTTTGAATAGAGCTATCATGAGATATGGCCACCTTACCAAGGCCAAGTACCTTACCCTTGGAGTTGTCTCCAAAAGTCACATACTTGCGTGGACCATCATTCTTTGCAAGCTCTCGAAACATGTCTTTGTCTCCGGTCATGTGGTCGGTGCATCCACTATCAAGAATCCACTCTTTTCCACCGGACATGTAGTCTCTCATATTTGCCATGAGATTGAGACTCTTCATGACCTTGTCTAGCTCGGTGTCCGAATCGGAGTAATCATCATCTTGCTCATGCTCATCATCATATTGACCCATAGATTGTTCATCATCAACACCTAGGTCAATTCGATAAGTACTTGCATTAGTTTGGTCAATGGAACAATAATCTTCGGAATGCAATGCAAGAGCATTTCTAATTATAATATTGATAAGACCGGGATCACCCTTCTTTTTCATAAGATTACGAAGCTCAAAAAAGCATTTATCAGAGTTGGGATCATTGGGGTGCAACCTATCAAATTCAATAGTCTTGTGTAGAATTTCATCAAGACTTCTCAAAGAGTAGTCCGGATAAAGTTCTTCCAAGAACATCCACATAGCATTGGCGCACTCAAAGTTTGTAACAAGATTAAGCAAGTCATCGGGTAACCCTCTAATGATAAGATTTACAGTTCTAAGGTTACGAAGCAAATCAAGCTCTTCATCCATGGTAGGGTGCAAGGGATCAAAAGGAGGCACATAGGGGGTCTCAACATATTTGCACAAATTGTACATCTTAAAGATACTAAGCATTTCAGACCTCCATGAGTTATAGAACCTTCCATCAAGAACAGGCACTCTATGGCTAACACTCCCATCCGTAGACACGTCCATCTTCCTCCAATGGTGTGTAAACCAAAGCAATGGAGACCAAAGCTCTGATACCAATTGTAGGATCGAAGAAGTATGTCTAGAGGGGGGGGTGATTAGACTACTTGACAATATAAAAAATCTGCCTTTTGATCATGCAAAGTTTTTGGCAGTTTCACAATTAAGATCAATTCAAGTATCACCCTACACATGCAATTCTAGAGTATAAGCAGCGGAAAGTAAATTGCACATGTAGTAAAGAGAGGTGGAGAGGATCAAACGCAGTTTGTAGACACGGAGATTTTTGTCGTGGTTCCGATAGGTGGTGCTATCGTACATCCACGTTGATGGAGACTTCAACCCACGGAGGGTAACGGCTGCGCGAGTCCACGGAGGGCTCCACCCACGAAGGGTCCACGAAGAAGCAACCTTGTCTATTCCATCATGGCCTACGCCCACGGAGGACTAGCCTTACTCGGGGTAGATCTTCATGAAGTAGGCGATCTCCTTGCCCTTACAAACTTCTTGGTTCAACTCCACATCTCAAAGACGGAGGCTCCCAAGCGACACCTAACCAATCTAGGAGGCACCACCCTCCAAAAGGTAATAGATGGTGTTGATGATGATGAACTCCTTGCTCTTGTGCTTCAAATGATAATCTCCCCAACACTCAACTCTCCTCACTGATGTGGCTGTGGTGGAAGAAAGGATTGAGTAGAAAGCAACTTGGGAAGGCTAGAAATCAAGTTTCATATGGTAGGAATGGAATGGCTTGATCTCAACACAAGGGTAGGTGGTTCTCTTCTCAGAAAGTGTATGGTAGGAGTGGTAGACTTTCTGATGGCTCTCCTCTCGAATGAAGAGGGGGGTGGAGGGGTATATATAGCCTCCACACAAAATCCAACCGTTACACACATAATTGAGCCATCTCGGTGAGACCGAAGTGAAAACTCGGTCAGACCGAAAGTTCAAATATAGTGAACGTTGGGGTTTTTGGTGGGACCGAAAATACCATCTCGGTGAGACCGAAGGTGTAAATGATATGAACGTTGGAGTTTTCGGTGGGACCGAGAAAGAAAACTCGGTTGGACCGATTTGAGAAAGGACAGGAACATGCCAGAATCGGTGAGACCGATAATGCAATCTCGGTGAGACCGATTTGAGCTAAGACAGAAGTTGGTCAATTTCGGTAAGACCGAAAAAGCAATCTCGGTTATTCCGATATGATGTCAGATGGTTACAGAAGGTTGGCAGTCCACATTTCGGTGAGACCGATCTCAAACTCGGAATGACCGATTTTTCTAGGGTTTGGAATATGGCTGAAGTGGTTCATCTCGGTGGGACTGAGTTGGAAGAATCGGTTTGTCCGAGATTACTTATGAGTGTGTATAGAAGTGAAAGGTGCTGATAGTTGAAGGAGCTAAATCACTAAGCACTTGAGCAACCAGATCATCAACACAACCTCATCCCCTTTTAATAGTATTGGCTTTTCCTATGGACTCAATGTGATCTTTGATCACTAAACCAAAAATGGAGTCTTGAGCTTTTTCCAATGCTTGCCTTAGCATTTGAGGGGTCCACTTCTTCAGTCATCTTGCCATACCAATGTGATTGGATTTCCTGAAACATACTTGATAAAAGCATTAGTCCAACCACAAAGTATGTTGTCATTAATTACCAAAACCACCCAGGGAGCAAATGTGCTTTCAAGTGCTGACAGGTGGAGGAGGCGGAAGGCGCCTTGGGTTTGGACACTTGTTGGCATAGTGACCCTTCTGGCCGCACTTGTTGCAAATCACTTCTGAGAGAGGCCGGTGATAAGGACCATTTGATCTTGAAGCTTGAAACTGAGGCTTGGACTGATTGCTTGGGTTGGGTGGGTGGGAGAAACCACGGCCACTTGAGTGCTTGTTGTTGTTTGGAGGACGGAGCACTGGAGGAGGCGGTAGCTAGAACTTCTGCTGCTTGGCAACCACTTGGGAAGAAGAGGAGGAGTGAACAGCATCTCTGATCCTCTTTTTGGAAGCTTCAATCTTGAGCTGAGCTGCCTCTTGCTTGAGAGCCATATTGTAGAATTTGTCAAATTCATCCGGCTCGAACAAGGTGAGAGCTAGTTGGAGTTCATCCTTCAGACCACCACGGAACTGATAAATCTTGCTCTTGGTATCTGGGATGTCTTGCTTGGCATAACAAGCAAGATTCTGGAACTTGACATTGTATTGATAGACGGACATGGTGCCTTGCTTCAGGTTGCGGAATTGCTCACGCATGCCTTCAATGACACTGGTTGGAATGTGGTGAGAGCGGAAATCCTTGCAGAAATCAGTCCACGAGATCTCACGTCCACCTTTGGAATCTTTGTACTGTTGCCACCAATCAGCAGCTTGATCTTTGAGTTGGAAAGTGGCAAACTTGACATAATCCTCAGGTCTCACGTTACTCCATTCAAAGTGCTTTTTGATGTTTGTGATCCAGTCTTCAGCATCTAGCGGATCCACACAGTAACGGAAAGACTTTGGTTGGTTTGCCAGGAATTGGTTGAGAGTCGCAAAGTGAGGTTGATTGAACAGATTGTCTTGGCCTTGGTTCCCATGATTGCCTTGATTTGCTTGGTTGGCTTGAAAGTTCTGCATCATTTGCATAAGCATCTGGGTGTTCTGGTTGGTCGCTTGCATAATTGCTCTCCATGCCTCAGACGGAGGAGGAGGGGAAGGAGGACATTCAGAAACACGCACTTCTTCGCCCTCTGGGTTAGCGTTGGGAACCTTCTTAGGAGCCATCCTGAATGAGATGACAACTATTAGCCACTGATGGAAAATATTTAAGCTGAATCAACGGCTAGAAATTGCAACATAAGACTTCACAAGAACATTCGAACAAAATGAACGAATGTATTCCACAGTTTAATGGTACAACAATCTTCTCGAGAAGCCACTTGGGAGAACAAAAGGTAAATAAAACAACAAGGAACAGATAGAACAAATACAAGATAGAAGCTTTGTTCCACATGTTCGTGTTGAATGCTCATGGAACGTGTTACAAAAGGGTGTTGCAATCCCCGGATCAGCATAGCCAAGGACCCTTTAAGATGCAACTCCCAATTGGAACAACGCCCATAAAACCTCTTCACTCGATGTTGAACCCCGAACTTCATACCATGCACTCATTGGAAGAATGCCTACGAGCTACTAGAAGAACCCACCTATTAATTTCCGAAGGTTTCCGGTTATGCAATCGGGTGTTGGGGATACAGGGGAAGCACCGCGCACTCAACTCTAATTCTACATCCAGCTGTATCCATCCTTCAACACATAACCAGTCATCCTCGGAAACTGTTTACCTCGGACCTTCGAAACGCATCCGCTATACAAGCTGTGGCAATACTCCCGAACTATCCCACCAGTACTGGGTGACGTCGGGGTTATCTCACCACTAACCGCATAGAAGAGTTTTTTATGTCGGCCATCTTAAGTATTCTAGAACCGCTGTGATACATTTGTGACGACAACACCTCGGAGCTCAACTCCCTGGGACACTGCCACAACCCCTAAATTACAGGAGGCATCGAGAACAATGTTCTCGTCACAAAGATATCGGAACAATCCAAACAATACTCGCGTGATCCTAAAAAAAATTTAGTGAATTTTTGAGAGTAGAAGAGATAGAACAACGTCAGGAGTCCGCACGAGAGCGATGAAGGGATGAGGAGTAAAAAGAAATCCTACTCTCTGATATATATAAAGGACTCAAAACATTTTTATGTGTGTGCCTAGACTCAACCTTCAACGATTCGATCAATCAGGGGGCTCCTAGGTCGGAGAAGGCTCTGAATACCAACTTGTAATGCCCAGTACGTGACTATGTCTCCCACGTGTCGAGGCACGACTTAAAGACATAATCACATACTAGAATGATCTCAAGTATGGTATCTTTGCACAACTCATGTAAAAGTAGGGATGAAAGTGTTAAATAGTAGTTGGCTTACACTCGCCACGTCACACAATGAAATACATTAGCATTCATCATATAAACACATCAGAGTCCGACTACGGACGAAATCCAAATGAAAGATACCATAAATAAAGCAACACAAGGTCCCGATCATCCTAGTAAGAGCCCTACTGATCCTCAGGATAAGACACGTAGTAACGTCCACGCTAACTCCCAATACAACTCTGAACCAGCACCTGTGTAGTTCTCAACGGTACCTGCATCTGGTGTTGTGTTGAATCTATGAGCCACAGAGGACTCAGCAATCCCGTTCCCGGGTAGCAATACTATCAAAGCCTTAGGTGTGGAAAGGGCTTAAAACAAGGTTGCAGCAGCACTAAGAACTAACTTACGAGTTTAGAGCGAGAAGAGAACAAGTGCCAACGATCGCCAAGTTGATCACGAAGTGATCCTAACTACTCACGGTCAAGCATAACCCCACCGTGTTCACTCCCCGAACCCCTTCGGAAAGAGACCGTCACGGTTACTCACGCAGGTAGTGTATTATGAACATGGTGTCAAGTTCTCTACAACCGGATATTAACAAATTCCCATCTGCCACATAACCGCGGGCACGGCTTTCGAAAGATCAAACCCTACAGGGGTGTCCCAACTTAGCCCATCACAAGCTCATGATCTGCGGAGTCGCAACTCCATGGTGGGAAGACCCGAGTATTCTTGGAATCCCGTGCTCAAGATATTCCGAGAAAGGTAAAACTAATCCAGCAAGACCTCCCAGCGTGCCAACACCCTGATAGTAGCCGCGTGTATCTCGTCTCAGGCCACGACCGGATGGGCGATTCTACAGGTTATGATACGGTGTATCCTAGGGTCATCCCCATGGACCCTTCATCGCCTCATCATATGCTCAAAGGACCAATGAATAGAGCTCTCGAGACCGAGGTGACGTCATTCCTTGCTCTAAAACCTTCCGATATGCATGAGACATGGCTGCTACCCTCATCTGGAACCTTATGCATACTCAGGTACTTGGGTGAAGGCCACGAGACAGTTCAGCACAATGGTCAAGACGGCGAGCCCGACGAGTGCACAAGACAAGAAGAAGGATGGCTGAAGATACTACAGGCACCGGACGTCCGGCCTGCACCGGACGACCGGCGACTCCCAGGCACCGGACGACCGGAAGACACCGGACGTCCGGCCTCCCCCAGACGACCGGACGACCGGAAGCCACCGGACGTCCGTGACAACGACTACAGAAGCTAAATAGCGGAAATCCGAGGATTACCGGACGTCCGGTCCCTCCGGAACCACCGGACGTCCGGTAACCCCCGCACGTCCGCTACGACGGCGACCGCGTGTGTAATATAAATACTGTTGACCTCTTTCCTTTAGACTCAGCTGTGGTTTAGCTCATTTGATACTTGTGTGGATTTCTCCCACGAGACGGTGCGCCTCTACGGAGAAGATCCACTACGGATTCAGGACCTCCTTCAACGGAGAAGATCCCCAGGGATATCAAGACCTCCTCCGGGAGAAGACTATCTGTATCACCGTTGTTGACTTTGGCTCATGTACCTCGACCTTGTATCGCGAATCTAGCACTTGTGTGATTGCTTCCGTGTTGATTGAGTGTTTTCCTCTTGTGTTTCCCCCATCTCTCCCTTGTGATTCCCCGTGTTCATCGTGTGCCAACCTCCAAACGTGAAAGATCCGCTGATTAGGGTTCCACCCTGTATCATTATGGTATCAAGAGCAAAGGTTTCTCACGATTTTGGAGCCCCACACTTCGTTTTCTAGCCTGTTTTTGTCGTGTTCTTCCCTATTTCGAAAATTTCCCCACAAAAAGAGCCCCAAAATTTTTTTTGATCTGTTGATTTGGCAAGATTTTGTTGACTTTGTTCCATGGATTTGCTGTGCCACGTGTCGATCTAGCATTTCCCCACCATCTCACCGTTTTTCCACCGCAAATCCGACCACGTTTCACCGTTTTCGCCACGGATCCCACCAACCCAGTCCTAAACCTACCGGACGACCGACGTTTACCGGACGTCCGGAACCTCTCGAGACACCGGACGTCCGCTAAACACCGGACGACCGGCACCCCGACCACAGAACGCTTTTACCGGATTTCCGGACTCCACCGGACGTCCGACCCTTCCAGACCGACCGGACGACCGGTAACTTCCGGACGTCCGACATTTCCTGACACTGCTGAACTTGTTCAGTTTCCACCCTTCCGTTACAACCCACCTTCCGCAACTACCACCTACCTTCCGCAACAACCATCGTTTTACCGCTCTGAGTTTGAAAAGTGTGTCTCTCTTTGCCTTGGATACTTGAGTTGTGGTTTCACCGTTTCCTTGGATGTTTAGGCTACCTTGGGACGGCAAGACTTCGACAACACCACCGCTCAACTTCGGCAAGGACGGTAACATCGACGACACTTCACTCATCCTACCTTGCAATTGCATTGTCACCCTATGAACCATCTTTGCGTAGCTTTCCCATTGAGACTAGCCATTTGAGTATTGCCGGGCCACGACACTTGTGCACATTAGTGATACTCATAGATATTGCATACTACATCATTGTGAGTCACATCACATCATCTTGGTATATTGCATATCTCCTTGTGCCACAAGAGTGCTCCGCATACACAATAGCTACCTCGATTCGAGAAGAATGCATATGTGCCCAAAGAAAGAGCTCCAAAGCTTTTAAGCAAAAGAGCCAATCAAAGCAAAGAAACAATAGCATCATACGCCTTGCATCCAAAGAGATCATACATAGCAACATCATCTTGTGCTCAAGCATCGGCACATCATACACTCATAGCATACTTGTGATAGATAGTCGTTACTTTTTGCCTCTTATAGGTCGTGCACAAGTGCGTATCCGCCTATTAAGCAATCGGCTAGCGTCTCTCTAGTGTTGTGCAACACGAGCATTTTCCGTGGTTTACCACATTTTCGCTCACCCTTGGTTGCACGACCACATTTGTCTATCCGTGCGTGTGTTCCGTGTGCTATCTTTGCTAGTGATCCACTTGTTGCATGAGCAAATTTGTGAACCATTTTCAACATCTTTGAGTCATTTTGACTATTGCATTGAATTTGTGCCACATCCTAACCGAGCTCCTCTCAAAGCTTTACTTGTGTAGGTGTGAGAATCGACACGAAGTGATACCAATAGTGCTATTTCCGGGTTACATTGTTGAGTGATCATTGATCCATTTTCAACCTCGGTTACGGTACATTGATATTGTCTTCTCCTTTCTCCCACTCACATACTTGCTTGTGATGATGGATAGGCCAAGTTCATCTACCAACCCGATCTTCGACGATCCTCAAGAAGCGAACAACTACGTCACCAAACTACATCTATTCGGTGTCCAACGAGCTCTACATCAAGAGAGTGAAGCTATGCGAGAGTACATTGGTCAAGTTGCCGAGGACGCACGTCAATTCCAACAAAGTACCAAGGAGCAAATCGACCTCATCAACACCAACATGTCTACTCAATACAATGAGCTCCGAACATTGATCATCAACCGACGTTCTTCCTCAACATCATCTCAAAGACGTAGCCGCTCAAGTCGACATACCGACTCCACGCAAGACTCAAGTACACCTACGTCAAACACTCTTCGTCAAGCCGCACGTCAAGCTCGACATGAACATCGGCAACCTCTACATGACAAGAGTTCTCAAGAGCTATTCGACGAGCAAGAAAATCGACGTCGTCAAAACCAAGCTACACTTGAGCAAGCACAAGAACGGCAACGACTACGCCAACAACAACAAGAGCGAGCTCGCCAATATCAAGAAGAACAAGATGCCGAGGCTAACCGTCAAGCACAACAACGTCGAGAAGCTCAAGCTATGGAGGCGCAACGTGCTCTACAAGATGCACATCGCAATGTGGCAGCCCGCACTCGTCACAATCGTCAAGAAGAGGACTTCCTTCGCGATGAGATGCAAGAAAGGCGCCATCAAGCAAGAATGCAAGAAGAAGCTCCTCCTCAAGCGCGACATGAGCAACAATACCGACAAGAACATCAACTCCAACAAGAACGTCTACATCCTCAAGAGCAACATGATATGGCAAACCGCCAAAATAGAGATCGCCCTCCCAATAGGCAAGGAAACAATGACGAGCAACGCTATGGCAAGCTCAAGTTCACAATGCCAAAGTTCTCCGGAAGCATTGATCCCGAAGACTATCTCTCATGGGCATTGAAAGTTGACAAGATCTTTCGCCTTCACAACTTCGATGAAGAGAAGAAGATCGCTATGGCATCACTTGAGTTCCAAGACTATGTTCTCATTTGGTGGGAGCAAATCATGGAGAGAAGAGAAGCCAAAGGCGAACCTCCTATCACCACTTGGGATCAAATGAAGGATGTGATGAGAGCACGCTTTGTGCCTACACACTACAACCGCGACTTGTTCAAGAAGCTACAACTCCTCAAGCAAGGAACCAAGTCCGTTGAAGAGTACTACAAGGAGATGGAGATTGCCATGATAAGAGCAAACATCAAGGAAGATGAAGAGCAAACAATGGCGAGATTCTTGAATGGACTCAACTATCCTATCAAGAAGATTGCGGACTTCCAACCATACAACAATCTCCTCGAGCTAGTACACCAAGCGGCCAAAGCGGAGCGACAAGTTCAAGAGGACTACAAGTACTCCAAGTTCAACTCCAAGAACTTCGGCTCCTCCGACCAAGCTTCAACGACTTCGGCTACTCCTCCTACCTCTACCAAGCCATCTACAAACTTCGGCGACAAGCCAAGCTACAAGCATGAGACTACATCGAGTCATCCACATTCTACCAACAACCTCAAGCCAAGAGCTACATCATCTACAACTCCAAACGAAGAGAACCCCAAGACAAGCTCCATCAAGTGTTTCACATGTGGTGGCCGTGGTCACAAGTCATTCGAGTGCACCAACAAGAGAACAATGATCTTCCACGACGACGGCACATATGACTCGATGAGCGACGACGAAGTGGACGCCATCAAGCACTTGGCCATCCACCGGCGTATCAATGAAGAAGAAGATCGTCTAGTGTTTTGCGACAATGACTCAAGCCCCAACCTCGTTGTCTCCAAAGTCTTGACACTACAACATCAACGAGATGACGACCAACGATGTCATATTTTCCATACGAAGGCCGCCATCAATGGACGCTCCGTCAAGGTTATCATCGATGGAGGAAGTTGCCACAACTTGGCAAGTGAAGAGCTATGCGACAAGCTTCATTTGGTCAAGACGAAGCATCCTCACCCCTACAAGGTCCAATGGCTCAACGACACCGGAATTCTTCGAGTCGAGCACACCGTGCAAGTCTCTTTCAAGATTGGAGCCTACGAGAACACTCTTGAGTGTGATGTGATACCCATGTCCGTGTGCCACCTTATTCTTGGACGACCATGGCAATATGATCGTGGAGTCACACACAATGGACGGACGAATCACTATCATTTCAAGATGAAGGGCAAGGAATTCGTGCTACGACCAATGACTCCAAGTCAAGTAGCCGCCGACAAGCTTTTACCTACCACCCATCGTGGAGAGAATGGTGAGAGAGCGAGCCACCAAAAAGAGAGCGAGAGCCACAAGCCAAATATGAGCGACTCCACGATGAGCTACACGAAGAAGCTAGTGCTATTTGCCACCAAAAGTGAGATGAGAGAAGTGTGTGAGAACCCATCGAACGTCGTTCACCTTGTGCTCTTATGCAAAGGGGAAGACACATCTACTAACACTTCACAATCTCCACCTTTTGTGTTGTCTCAATTGTTGCAGGAATTCTCGGACGCCTTTCCCGATGAGATACCACCGGTTCTACCTCCACTTCACGGGATAGAACACCGCATCGAGCTCGTACCCGGTGCACCATTTCACAACAAGGTTCTCTACCGTATCAACCACGAGATACAACGGCAAGTGCCCAAACTCATCGATAAAAGTCATGTACGTGACAGCTTTAGCACTTGTGCCGCTCCGGTTATTCTATTGCCTAAGAAACATGGAAGTTTTCACGAAAATGCATGCTCGTTACGCAAATGCTTACTTGTTACACAATTTGAGTTGCATGTGATAGGCTTTGAGCACCTAAAAGATTTATATGAGCATGCTACTTCCTTTGCAAATCCCTATGCTACGTGCTTGACTCACACTTCTTGGGAACATTATTACATCAAGGATGGATATCTTATGAGAGCTAACAAACTTTGCATTCCCGAGTCTTCGCTTCGATTGTTCCTTTTGCAGAAATCTCATGGAGAAGGACTCACGGGACACTTTGGAAGCGACACGGCGTTTGCTACCATCTCTAAGAACTATTTTTGGCCCAAGATGCTTCGTGACGTCTCCCGCCTAATCATCCGATGGTCGACATGCCGCAAAGCTAAGTCCAAAGCTCAATCTCATGGTCTTGACATGCATCTTCCTACTCCATATCATCCATGGGAAGACATAAGCATGAATCTCATACTAGGCTTGTCTACGACTAAAAATGGATATGATCTCGTGCTTGTCGTGGTCGACACATTCTCTCAAATGACTCATTTCATTCCCGATAACAAGATCGACGATGCTTCACATGTTGCCACTTTCTTTTGTAGTGAAATACTCAAGAAGGTGCACGAACACACACGGGCACCAATCGAGCGACAAGTACTTCGCCTCACAACCAAGATCAACATCAACAAGGCAACGATGGCGTTTCACTCGGAAGATCTTAGTTGGCTACATCTTCACAAGGACCACTTCGCACAAGACCGCAAGTCCAAGCTTCTACCTCGCGCCGACGGACCATTCAAGGTGCTCCATGGTGATGAAGATTTCGATCCGAGGTCGGATCTTTCCCAAGGGAGGGGAGATGATACGGTGTATCCTAGGGTCATCCCCATGGACCCTTCATCGCCTCATCATATGCTCAAAGGACCAATGAATAGAGCTCTCGAGACCGAGGTGACGTCATTCCTTGCTCTAAAACCTTCCGATATGCATGAGACATGGCTGCTACCCTCATCTGGAACCTTATGCATACTCAGGTACTTGGGTGAAGGCCACGAGACAGTTCAGCACAATGGTCAAGACGGCGAGCCCGACGAGTGCACAAGACAAGAAGAAGGATGGCTGAAGATACTACAGGCACCGGACGACCGGAAGACACCGGACGTCCGGCCTCCCCCAGACGACCGGACGACCGGAAGCCACCGGACGTCCGTGACAACGACTACAGAAGCTAAATAGCGGAAATCCGAGGATTACCGGACGTCCGGTCCCTCCGGAACCACCGGACGTCCGGTAACCCCCGGACGTCCGCTACGACGGCGACCGCGTGTGTAATATAAATACTGTTGACCTCTTTCCTTTAGACTCAGCTGTGGTTTAGCTCATTTGACACTTGTGTGGATTTCTCCCACGAGACCGGTGCGCCTCTACGGAGAAGATCCACTACGGATTCAGGACCTCCTTCAACGGAGAAGATCCCCAGGGATATCAAGACCTCCTCCGGGAGAAGACTATCTGTATCACCGTTGTTGACTTTGGATCATGTACCTCGACCTTGTATCGCGAATCTAGCACTTGTGTGATTGCTTCCGTGTTGATTTGAGTGTCCTCTCTTGTGTTTTCCCCGTCTTCCCCTTGTGTTTTCCCCGTGTTCATCGTGTGCCAACCTCCAAACGTGAAAGATCCGCTGATTAGGGTTCCACCCTGTATCAGGTTATACCAGATACCTCGGGTTTTCCCAAGGCGGCCCCGCAGAACCCCCAGTTTGGACCAACACTCATGAGGAGCACTAGCCCGGGTTGTTGATTAAGTCATCGGGTTTGCAACGCCCTATGCAAGTTTTAGTTATTAGGCAAATGTAAAACCAAAATTGAGCCTTGCTGGAAAAGCTTTAGCACTAAGCGAGTTATCGAGGGAGGCCCATAAACCCCAACCGTGTTAGGGACGCAAAAATCAAGGAGCAAAACACCGGTTTATCGGTTCCTAGGGTGGCATGAGTGGAACAAAACACCAAGCAAGAGGCTTAGCCTTCCACCCATTACCAATATATAGATGATTTAGTTTAACAGTTATATATATTGTGATATCCCAACAGTAAATTCATCACGAAGCAAGAATCTTCAAATCTTCACCTACAACTAACAACCCTACAAGAGGGGCTGAGCGATGCTTACGTAGCCAAACAACGGTTTGCTAGGTCGGTGGTTAGAGAGTTTCATGGCAACAATAGGAGGGCTGACAAACAGACATAGGCATCGAGGCAATATCTAAAGAGCGAGACATCTAGCATAGGCAAAGATAGTAGTGATATCTGGGTATGGTCATCTTGCCTGTTGATTCCACGGAGGGATCGTAACCTTGCTCCTCAAACTCAGCCTCGGTAGGAACCTCGTACTCCGAATCGTCACCACGCTCTAACCAAACACAACAATACAACACCGGAACACAATCAATCATAATGCAATGTTCAACCACATGATGCATGAACATGAAGTATATGCACGTGGGAAGAAATGATGCATGGCCTAGGGTCACAAGAGTACAATGTCATCATAGCAAAACAAGGACACTCACATGAAAGAAAACAAGCAAAAGAACAATGCTCACAAGTTTATCTGGATTATCCAAACACATCATCCAACAAGTTTAAAGGGGTTGGTTAACATGGCAAGGGTGCAACTAATATTATAGCAACATGCTAGCACATTTAAATGGGCTCGAAATAACAAACAACATTTTCCAGAAACTTCCATAATTAATTAAATGCATTTGGGACAGATCTGAAAAACTTCTGTTATGAAGTTGTTAAACATGCAAAACAACAGCACAATAATATTCTACACATTTTTCCACCCCAAATGCATATGAAGTTTGTTAAATTTGGAGTTGAGATTTTTAGTTATGATTTTTCCAAGTTTAAGCATACTTAAAACAAGAATAAATTCAAACAGCACTTTAAATGTTCTTAAACATGGCAACAAATAGCATATTCATAATCTACATGAAAAACTAAGCATTTTACATATACAACTTATTTCCATCAGATGAATATATCAACAGCTATTAATTAAACAAATAAAAGGCAGAAAAAGAAAAAGAAAAACAAAAACAGAAAATAAAATACAGGCGCAGAGGTCAAACTGACACATGCCTATACTAGCCAGAGCCACTGACGAGTGGGCCTTACTAGACTGAGGTGGCACCAGCGGGTGCGCGAGTGGGTGGAAGTGCACAGTGAGGATGACAGGTGGGGCCTGCCCGTGATCCTCTCAGGAAAAACGAAAAATCGGTGGAAACCACAGCCCCGGTGGGTTTCGAACCCACGACCCCCTGCATTACTGACGGAGATCCAAGCCACTGAGCTAAGTGATCGTTCTTGACAAAATACAGGTACGAGGACTGAAGACTTAACTAAAGAAGTAGTAGTAGCGGAAAAACAGGGGCTCGTCGGAGCTGCTCGTCGGAGCTGCTCCGGCGACCTAAAGGGACGGCGGAGGTATGCGGGCGGTTCCTGGGGGAACGCCGCACCCACTCGAAGCACTCGCACGACCTAGCATGCACTACAACGCCGGCGACGAGCACATGACAGAGCGGCGGCGGCGGACAACGACGAGGCGATGCAACGGCCTAGGCGGAGCGGTTACTGCTTTGGCAGCATCTACGCGACACGCTGAAGCGAACGGGCAACAAGGGACGGCCTACGGTGGTCGGGACACTCGCCGGCGATGAGGCCCGACGGCGATGCGCTCGGGTGCACGGCGAACTGGGTGATAGACTGCGCGCAAGAAGGGGAAAAAGGCACGAGGAGGTGGAGACGCTCACCACGAACACGGAGGTGTGTTCCGCTGGCCCGGAGGTGGTCGGAGACGACGACGGCAAGGCTCGAACAGCTACGGCCGCCGGAGTGGAAGAAGGGGAAGAAGACGACGACGGCGAGGCGATCGGCCCCACGTAGAGGACGTAGTCGATGTAGTCGACGACGAGGAAGCAGCTAAACAGGGTTGGCGAGGCCGAGGTCAACGGGAGGCACGCTGGCGACGAGCTGGCGCTCCCAGATGCGTGCGGGACTGCTCTGGATCGGCGGATCTGGTGAAGCTTGGCTCTCCAGGCGACGGGAGGAGGTAGGAGGAACCCTAGGGAGAGGGGTGGACAAGCAGCGGGTTTAAAAGGAGGGCTCTAATCGCGAGGCCTCGACGTCCGTGATCACGGCGTGATGGCGAGTGCACACTCTGGCTCAGCAGCGCGTGACGGAGGTAGACGCCGACGCGGGGAATGTGAGGCTAACATGTGGGGCCAGGGGAAAAACGAACAACGCGACTGCACGCTGGCTGGGCCGCTGTGGGAGAGAGAAGGTGGGCCACGGGGCTGCTGCTGGAGAGACTGGGCCTAGGGGAGGAGTAGGAGGCCCAAGCCACTGTTGTTGCTGCTGTCTCCTTTTCTTTTCCCTTTTTCCTTCAGACAGAAAAGAAAAGAAAAGTATTGGCTCATAAGAAAAGAGTTAGGAGAAAAAGAAACTATCCCCATGCTCCTTGATTTATGCCCTATTTAATAAAATTGGCTTGGACATTTTTAGAGGCAGAAAAATAAAACGAGTTTGAATATGGATCAAACTCTTGTCATTTTTGAACCCAACCAAATCAATTCCAACAAGGCTGAAATTAGGCAGAGATGGTGTAGACATGGTGCGAGGTTTTTAGGAAAAGAAAGAACATTAATGAACTTGGCTAGGTGACTGCAAAATTGATTAAAGAAAGGAAAGAAAAGAAAAGGAGGAAGAAGAAGTGGTGGAAGAGGAAGAAGGGGTTTAGGGTTTAGCAAGCCAAGGCTAGAACCACACTCACATACATCACAAGGTGCCTCACACATACACATCAACAAGTGTGACGCCCGAAGACCGACGCTCCAGAAGATTCCAGATGTTCCGGGTTTTCCCGCGTGTTTCAGTTGTGCTTCCTCTATTTATTTTTGCATTGCATCATATCATCATGCCATCATGTCATAATTCTTCTGCATTTCTAAATAAACTATATGGATCCTCGATCCATTTAAATCGAGGGAAGAGTGACTTATCTTTATAACATATCCTCCTAATATTATGGAGCTATTATAAATAAATATTCCATTTGTTTGGAATTAACCCAAACACACTTGCATATATTCCCCATGCCTTTTCTACTTCAAGTTTCACCGTCAAAACCTTGTTTATAATTCTTATCCGTTTTATTGAGGCTCCTCCAAAAATTCGAACATTTTTGGACACTTCTGAAACCAAGTCCTAGTTCAAACCCATTTGAATAAAATTCAAATGAGTTGAATTTTCATCATAGAATCATGCCATTTCTATTTTTCTTGGATTACGCTCATTTTCATGAGCCCGGGAAAAATAACCTCATGTGTAACTCCTTCCCACACCTCCCCTTCTTTTCTTTCTCTTATTCTGTTTTTATTTATTTTAGTTAGAGAGAGAGTAGAGCCCTCTTATCTGCAGGAGGCCATTTTGCCTCGAGGCCCGACCACAGTGGGCAGCCCAGCTAGGCCCAGCCGTGTCCCCCTTCTAACCCTAGCTGGCCCGTAGCCATCCTACCCCGCAGCTCTCCCCCTCGTCCTCCCGAGCGCTGCCAGCCGCTCCCTCCTGCTCGATCTCTTCACCGCTCGCCCCGCACACGACCTCCACCCTCCTCTGCGCCTCTCTCCCTCTGACTCTCGTCCTCCCGAGACCATCCCGCCTCTACCTCTGCTCCGCCCTTGCGCCCGACCCTGCCGGCCACCGCGACAGAGCCGCCGCCGTTGAGCGTCGCCTAGCGCCGCCCAGGAGCTATGCCTCACCGTCTCTTTGCCGTCGCCGTGCTCTGCCCGTTCCTCTCCGAGCTCTGCTACTCCTCGTCGTCGCATGCCTCAGCGTTGTTGCACCAAGGCCGACGTCGCCTTCCTGCATCGCCGTCGCGGCCCACCCCTGCTCCGCCCGCGCCTCGCCTCCACGGTCGCGCCCGCGGCTGTCCCCTTGCAGTGTATGTCACCGCTTGGAGCCTCGCCTCGCGCCACCCGGGTCTCGCATCCCCGCCGGACCGCCCAGCTTGTGGTGTGCCAAGACCCTGCCGCCATGCCTGCTGGGAACCCCGAGGAGTTCGTTTGCTGCCATGATTCCCAACGAAGGAGCTCGACGCCGGCCGTCCTTGTTTTTCGCGCCTGGTTCCAGTCCTAGCGGCCCTGTTTCTGCCTACGCCAACAACCAGCAGCTCGAGCCGCCTCCGTGCGCCTCAGGTGACCTCCCGAGGAGGGACTAGCGAGTCCCTCGATGCTCCTTCAGTTTTTCAAGTTCGCCAAGTTCAACTACGCCCGACGACATGTACATCTTCGAACGTGAATGACTACTTCCTCTCCGTACGTGAATGACTACTTCCTCGATGAACGTGTATGACTACTTCCTTTTGGCAACATGAACGACAACTTTGACGATGACCCGCGAGTACCACTACTTCCCTCGACGATCTCGATCCTCCCCGAAACAAACGTTCCGAAGGTATAACCCCGAGACGATGACCTGTGGACTGCATGTGTTGTATGAGATGAATCGGATGTTTGCATCGTGTCCGTTGTGCCCTCGTTTGCCTTGGTGGCGACCCGTGGGCACCCGGTGACGGGATCACCCCACCTTTCATCTTGTTCCACTCGCTCACGCTACCTTGCTTTTGCACCGGCATCTCGACGAGTGTCGGATCATCGGAACGTTGTCGTGGCATCGTATCCGTTTTCGCCGCCACGACCCTCTTTTCTTTCCGTCATGGCGACAAATACTCCTTATCATCTTCATGTCAACTTTTCTTATAAAATTGCATAAAACTTGATCTTGTCATCCGCATCATGATAACAACATTAATATGTTTAAAATGTTGTCTGCTTTAAGAATTTCTACTTATGCACATGAGGAGTCTGGAATTGTTGTTGTTATTCCCGGCCTCATTTAATTTGACTAGATAGTGTAGTCATGTATTGCATCATATATAGACTTGTGTTGTTTTTCTGTTCTTCCTACCTTGCCATGTATTGCTTCCTATATAGACTTGTCTTCCATCATACCTTGCCATGTATTGCATCATATATAGACTTGTGTTGTTTTTATGTGCTTCCAACATTGTCATGTATTGCTTCCTATATAGACTTGTCTTGCATCATACCTTGCCATGTATTGCATCATATATAGACTTGTGTTGTTTTTTTGTGCTTCCTACCTTGCCATGTATTGCTTCCTATATAGACGTGTCTTGCATCATACCTTGCCATGTATTGCATCATATATAGACTTGTGTTGTTTTTCTGTGCTTCCTACCTTGCCATGTATTGCTTCCTGTATAGACTTGTCTTGCATCATACCTTGCCATGTATTGCATCATATATAGACTTGTGTGGTTCTTGTGTGCTTCCTACCTTGCCATGTATTGCATCATATATAGACTTGCTGTGCATCATATGTAGCCTTGTTTGGCATCATACTTGGTTGAGTATATTGTCATGTTCTTGTGTTGTGTGTTTACCATATTGCTTGCTTCTTCTCGTTAGTGCTTGTTCCGTTGCGATCGTGAGAATTCGTTCGTCTTCTCGTGGTTCGTCTTCAAGGCTTCTTCTTCGTCTTCTTCATGGATCCGTTCTTCTTCCTTGCGGGATCTCAGGCAAGATGACCATACCCTTGGATACCTTTACTATCATTGCCATGCTTAGTGTCTCGATGCTATCGTTATATGTCGCGTTACCCATCTTTATGTCAGCCTCTCCTTGTTGCCATGAAACCTCTAACCTTTGACACCTTCCTAGCAAACCATTGTTTGGCTATGTTACCCGCTTGCTCAGCCCCTCTTATAGCGTTGTTAGTTGCAGGTGAAGATGAAGATCGTTCCAGGAGGGAACTTGTTGTTGGAATATCACAATATGTTATATATATAATAACACACCTATATACTGGGCATGGGTGGAAGGCTTGGCCTTTTGCTCGGTGTTTTGTTCCACTCATGCCACCTTAGGCGCCGATAAACCGGCATTATGTTCCTTGATTTTGCGTTCCTTACACGGTTGGGTATATGGGGACCCCTTGACACTTCGTCTTTGAATAAAACTCCTCCAGCAAGGCCCAACATTGGTTTTAATTTGCCTCATAATAACAACTTAATTAATTAATTAAAATTGCATAGGGGGTCACGTCCCCGAATATTCTTCTACATAGCAGGGGGGGCAGTGCTGATGGTGTTGGTCCCAAACTAGAGCCACTTGCGGTGCCACCTAGTTATCTGGGGTCTTCGGTTACTGTACGTATTGCTCATCCGGACGTGGCCTGAGACGAGATACGCGCGGCTACTATCAGGGTGTCGGCACGCCGGGAGGTCTTGCTGGACTTGTTTTACCATTGTCGAAATGTCTTGTGCACCGGGATGCCGAGCCTGATCGGATTTCCCTAAGATAAGGGGTAATAATTATTATTACTTCAGCTGATCGTGAGAGATTGTGATGGGCTAAGTTGGGACACCCCTACAGGGTTATGATCTTTCGAAAGTCGTGCCCGCGGTTATGTGGCAGATTGGAATTTGTTAATGTCCGGTTGTAGAAAACTTGACAGAGGATCCGAAGTAAAACACACAACTGTGTGAGTAACCGTGACTGTCTCTTTTCACTTTGAGAAGAGAACATGGTGGGGTTATGTTTGACTCGTAGGTAGTTCAGGATCTTTAGCGATCATTACTAGTTTGCGACCGTTTGCGTAGATTCTCATCTTATTCTTGTACTCGTAAGTTAGCCACCATATTATGCTTAGCCGCTGCTGCAACCTCACCACTTTACTTCTTCCTACCCATAAAGCTTTGCTAGTCTTGATACCCATGGTTATGGGATTGCTGAGTCCTCGTGGCTCACGGATACTACAACACCAGATGCAGGTTCAGCCGAGAATGATGCAGGAGCTGGTTCAAGTACTCCACTGGGAGCTCGATGAAGAGAGTGGCCGTATGTATGTGACGTGTTTCGACGATCAGTAGTGGTTTCTACTAGGGGCGATTCGGACCTGTGGCTTTATGTATTTGGTATCTTTCTTTTGGATCTTCGCCCGTAGTCGGGTTGTGATGTTATTTGGATGATGATTGCTTATGTAATGCATTGTATGACGTGGCGAGTGTAAGCCAACTATCCTTTTGCAATTTCATCCCTATTTTTACATGAGTCGTGCAAAGATACCGAACTTGAGATCATTCCAGAATGGGCTTATACCTTTAAGTCGTGCCTCGACACGTAGGAGGTATTGTCCCATCATGGGCATTACAACAAGAAGTAAACTAAGATGCCATGATGATGAAGCAATGCATGGATGCAAAAATAAAACAAATAACATGACAATGCAAAAATAGAATGAGCTCAAATGACAAGAACCCCCAAGGATAAGGACAAGGATCAAATTGAGAATTGCTTTATTGCCCTTATAGGAAAGCATCACATATGGGGTGTTACAATTTATCAAGCATTTCCTTCATATTACTTACATTGTGTTGTCATGTTACTGTTCGTGCTTGCCTGCTGCATTGTCATCATCATTGTCGAGCATGTCATCTATTATACTCGAGCTATTATTGCATCATATATCGATAGCTTTGTTCCTCAATAGTATGCTTGTTTGAGTTTGTGTATACTGATTCTTTTTTTCGTTGTTGTGTTTGGGATTTGGTCAAAACATTCGCAAGAATTTTTTAATCTCCCATTCACCCCCTCTGGTCGATATACTCTCGGTCCTAACAATTGGTATTAGAGCAGGTTCTCCTTATCTCCATTTATTAAAGGTCTGACGTCCTTGGAGTTTTGAGTATGTCGTATGTAGGTAGATCCTCGCACTCTGGAAGATTTCCTATCTTCGATGAAAATGACTATCTCTTCTCAAAAGAAAGAATGAGAATCAGACTTCAAGCCATTGACTTAGATCTCTGGAAAATTGTGGAAAATAAATACACTATTCGGCAACCTAATGCTCCCAATGCTGATGAAAAAATAAATATGCGGTTGAATGCTCAAGCAAAAGACATCACCTGTGGCAATATCTCGAAATACATCTTCATTCGATTTCGATAACTTGACACTATGAAGCAAATCTAGGATGCCATCAAGAATGCACATGAAGAGTTCATTGCTAGAATAGATCCGCTCACTGAAATGCTTTGTGTCATGTTCACTTGTTTCAGAAGTCTATGTATGGAAAGTGCTATGGAACTCACTGATCATTTGAAAAATATTGTTGAAAAACTTCATCAATGAGGAGTAATTAATATCACCGATAGATATGTGGTCACCAAGCTTCTGAGCACTCTTGATCCAACCTTCAATTCTGTTGTAGCAGAAATCAAGCAAAGACTAGACTTTGAAGAACTTCACTATGTAGAGGTCATGACGCTGTTGTCCATTCATGAATCAAGAATGCTGATCAAGAATATTCTTCGGAAAGTGAAGGAGAAATTCTCTCAAAATATGGCAGTTCACAAGAAGATATCGAGAATCAACACACTATCACAAGGGAACTCGAGATGCTCACAAAAAGGCAAAGTGATCTCAGAAAACAGAATCTGTGCCTCACGAATGATGACGAATTTGACTTGCCAGAATCATCAAGAAAGTTCCGATGGAAAGAAATGAAGTGTTTCAAGTGTAAACAATTCGGTCATCTCATAGTTGAATGTCCTTGTTGGGAAGGAAAACAGCAACAGATGAAAATATCTTCACTGCAGTGGTTTCACTTGAAAGAATCATCATACTAAGCTCCTGAAGGAAAATGAGTCATTTTCTTCGATGAGACTAGTCACTGACATGAATGCCAGAGCAGTCATCAAATCAAATATGAAGAAAATATCGCAGTTGAATAGAGCTTGTGCTGACCTGAACTTTGATACTAGAGATGAAGCAATAGATTCAGAAGATGAAGAGCTAAACAAGCTGATCGGTAGGAGCATTGCTTACATCGCATTTGAGTCATCTGAGAAATCTCTCGAATTTGACACTAATGATGATGCTTCAAGTGATGACGAACCAGTTGCATTCTGCCTCATGGCAAAAACTACTAAGGATCATGTATCGACGAAACACTGAAAATCTATGAATGAGTATTCTCATGAACATTTAGCCTATGCTAAATTGGTTAAGATTGCTAAATCTCAACAAGATGAGCTTGAAAGTCTTGAGAACAATCTTAGAAAAACCGAAGGATTACTGGTCGAAGAGATGGAGAAGAATCAAGAGTTTATCGAAAAGCATGATGCTTTTCCTTCAACCTTTGATGACCTTTCCTACCAATATGATTCACTTACAGTTGACACGAGAGTTTATCAGATGAACTCCTTCAGAAGAATCAAGAACCGTGTCACTAAAAGAGTCTCATAATGAGCTTGTGAAGGAAAAAGCTTCTCTCTTCGCCGAGCAATATGAACGTGTTCCTGAGAATTTTGTGCCTCCTTACTTACAATGCCTAAATCGTTGTAATGTTGATTCTTCTACTGAAACATCCAATGCTTCCATCGAGAAAATTTTAACAACTACGAATGATATTTCTAACCCCTATTTCGAGAAATTTGTTCCTGTCTCTGATGAAAAATTCATATTAAAGAGCTTGCTTGAGATAGGAATGCTAAAGAGTCTCAAAAGGCACCATACCCTCTGTGATGTGCTCAAGAAGTCCATACTGCATAAAAATCCTCGAAAGGAAGGATTGGGTTTTGAAAGAAAACTCAACTTTGACGGAACCTACTATACTCCCGAACAATATCCTCGAACAAGTTGGGTTCTAGCCAAAAGTAAAACTATTGAACCTGAAACTCTGTCTGGATATAACACTCCCATCTCCATTGTTTCTGATGTATCTGATGACTAGAACTACAAATGTTTCAAACAACAGAATGGTAGGGTGTTTGCTCGATATGTTGGAACTAACTACAGGTCTGGTTCACCCAAGAAGAAAATTTGGGTGAAGAAGTGCATCATTTAAAAGTTATCTGACACTGCTAACTTGAATATGAAGAGTGTTTCTCTTTGAGGAAACAATTATCATTCGCAGACTCGAGCGGGTATTCACTTGAATGGATATCAATCAACCGCTCGACAGAAGGAGTACATGCGTACCTCCAAAACTCATTATGTTTATGTCTCTGGAAATAACTTCAATGCACTTTAGTATGATTACTCTCGAAATGCACACATGATTTACAGATCCCAACGAAGGAATGTTCATGCTCAGACTAAGCAAGTGAGATCCTTGTTGGCCATGCAAGTGTGGGTTGCAAAAAATAACTAACCCCTCTTGAAGGAACTGTCTTAGGGATACTTCTCGCTTACTCTTAAGCCCTGAGATCTTTATTGTTCGTGCTTGTTCTTTGTTTTCTCTTTCGTCATCTTTGTTTTCGCTTTTGATGTGTTTGTGTTTTATCCAAAGATCAACTCGCTCATAGCTTTGTGTTTCTGTGTTTCCTTTCGTTTGGTTGAGTGTTTTGCTTTGGTTCCTTTTGTATCTCTACTATTTCTCATCCAATCTATTTTGTCTGTCATAAACATGCAATTGATCTGAAGAAAATTTCAATCCGACGTCCTTGGTCGCGAAGGAAATGATCTACGAACTTTAATCTCTTTTGGTGCTTATCCTTCCTCCAATCTTTTGAGCTTTCATTCAGTTTCTAAGATTTTCACAGGAAACAGTTGACACATGCCCACGATCTCCACTATCGTGATCTCGTTCGTTGAATGTGGAATGTCCCGTCTTTGTAGGTCGTGGATCTCGGTGAGGTGGTTCTGCTCCTCTACTATACTCCCGACATCTTCTTTATCATTTGCTCTCCATATCTTCATCCTCCTCCTCCCGAGCCCGAGCTCGAAGCAACACCATCACAACGCCTCGCCGTGCAACTACGATGAAGTCCCGTCGTTGTTGGTCGCGCCAGTGCGACTAATCAACTTCTCTGCATTGTCATAGTTTAGCTATGTTGCCAAGTTAGGGCGCATAAATCTAGGACTGCCTCTGTCCCCTCTCTCTGTTCTTCGGAAGTTCGTTCCGACGAAATTTTTGTTGTTTATCTCCTTGCGGTAGATCTTTAGGATTCTCTAGGTTATAGCTGGTATGGTTTGTAGATTTTATCTCATACTAGTTCTTCTCGATCTAGGGTTCATGTATACTTACCCAAATGATTAGATAGTTTTGACTGGTCTGACTAGGATAAAAACTATCAATGATATCCTCTCTAAGTATCTCATGGATTCCTTTGCTTCTTCCGAAAAACTTTCAGTTTTACAAAATGCTTCTGTGCATGTTTATGACCCTACCTTGTTTTCCCTCGTATCCTACTCTTTTCACAGGATGGCCGTGCCTTAAAGCTCGGATGAGTATTTTGTCTCTGAAGGAGATTCGCCTCAGCCTCCACCCAAGTCAGACCGAATGAGAGTAACTGGTGGAGGAAAGTCATCAAAGCCATCAAAGACTCCAAAAAAGAAATCTGAGTCAAAAACCGAAGAAGAAGAGGATGAGCCTCCCCCATCGCAAAGTCAGCCCGAGGATGAACAAGTCACTGACACCCTTACTATGTTTTCCGATGAAAATCCCAAGAAAGATGGTCGTGGCAGAGAGAAAAACACCATTGTTGAGATGTCTAAGCCAGATGGCTACAGAACTCCAGCTGGAGTTGAATATATAACCGAACAAAATAACAGGCTCCAAAGGATTCGCCGTCACTAGGTGAAGAAATGATTTAACTATGAAAATGTTCGAGAAAAGTATCAGATCATATTTTCATTCACTCCTCCTTGTAATGATTGCATTGCTGAGAACTGCCTCGGCCCAGATGATGAGAAAGTCAGGCCTCCTCAACCTCCAACTGCTCATCCAGAGTCCCTCAAAACTATGGCTGATTTACCTAATGAAGTTGCCAAGAGAGCAAAGGCCAAAGCCAAGCGTGAAGCTAGGGCTGCAAATAACAACCAGGTTGATGCCAGAAATGTTGCACTAAATCAGCAAGATATGCAATAGAAAAAGGATCGGGCCTCCCGAAAGAAATTTGTGGCCAGGAAATCCAAGAAAGCTGCACTTGACTCGTATGATGAGTCTTCCGATGATAATGCTCCCGAAGAAATACCCATGTATGATCAACATGCTCTTCTGAACAAGCCATACAAGACTCCTTCACTAGTGAAGGTTTCACCCCCAACAAGAAAATCGCCAAGGCATGCACCCACTTCAGTCTCTGTGAAACCTTTGGGTTCTGCTGCACCTTCTACGAAGAGAAAGTTTTTGCCTAAAAAGAAAGCTGAAGCTTCTGCCAAGAAAGTCAAGCCAAATGTTCGTGCTCCCTCAGAGGAACTAAATTATGACGTCAATCTCATGATCGATGTGATTGAGAGTGTAGCCTATGATGCAAAATCAGTTGATTTGAGTAGTTTGGGTCTTCCAGAAGATGTTATCACATTGGTAACGAAATATTTCTCTCAGCTGAAGAAAATGTCAAAGAAGCTCAATCAAGCTTTCAAAGACAAGAAACACCTCGAGCAAATAAGAAATGATGCCACCACTGAGTAAGAGACAAAGCGTCTAGATAGAGAAATCGTTAACTCACCAAGGCTCTTAGGGCTATGAGGAATGACAAAATTGATTGGCTCTCTCATCTGAAAATGGAAATATCTCATCTATGTGATCGAAGTAATGATGAAACCTGGTTGATCTAGCTCGAAGGAGAATTCAAGAAGAAAAGCGTCAGAAGGCTAGGGCAAGGAAGCCAAAAGTTAAGAAAAATCGCCACCTTCAAACTGTCGTTGATGATATTCCACTTGATTCCAGCCCTCCGTTGCAACAAGTTCCACCATCTCATGCACACGATGATGAACCCATGCCACAAGCTGGGCATGTGGATGTTATTATTCCCACTCCATCATCTCAAGAGGTTGTTGGTATCATTCTGAACATGTCTGATGAAGAGAATGTTCTGCCTGAGCAGCAAGACAATGATGATACGACAGACGAAGATATTGAAGTTGAGAAGGCAGACCCACCGCCTTCAAAGAAAATGCAAGCTGAACCCTCCGGATCGAAGGAGGAGAGTGAAAAGATTGCGGGGGAGCTTAATGCTTCCCGACATAGAACCACCCCGGACACATCATCTGGTGCCCCTACCCGGATGGATGTTGATCCTGCTCCTCGTTCTAGTGCTTCGCATGTGGAACAAGAAGCGAAGAAATCTGAAGAGCCCATGGCTCAAGATGGAACAGTTCTGTCAGTTGTACCCCTTGAGTCCAAGAAAGAAGTAGTTGTACCCCCTGAGTCTGAGAAACAAGTTGTTGTGCCCCCAGTTGAAGGAAATAAGGAGAAAGAAAAGGCCCTAGTGCCTAAAGGTCAGAAAACCGCTGAAGGGGTTCCAGCGAAGAAAATGGTGAATCTTCCAGTTCTTCAAATAAATCAGCCCAATAAAAATCAAGGAAGTTGCGTTCCCCATTGAAGCCTATCGAAGAAAATGTGCAAGCTCCTGATGACATTCATATCAGGAATGTGAGCGAACATCTAAAAAATCCCTTGGAAACATTTCTGTTGTTCCCGGCTAAGGATGGTCCAAATGGTCCTGCGTTCAACGAGCAGCCTCACCACTCAAAACTTTCATTCTTTGGGACCAGTCCATATGAAGGAGAGAGAACATCATATCACCTAGGTTCTGTACAAAAGAACAGGTTGTGTATTATGCTCGAATTTTGTACGAACATCATCGCGTCTTCAAGCACTAGATTCTGAACTTTGTTGAGCTCAAAAAATTATCATGCTTCCATCACGCAATCGAGCATGCTGAGCATGCTTTCCTAAAGGGATTTCTCTATTTAAACCATGGCTGGAATCGTGAAGTAATTCACCAATTCTATGCCACTTTGTATATCTCAGGAGAGCTCGGTGATAGCTCTACATGGATCCTCGAATGGATGACTGAAGAGAAAAGGATTAAATGTTCGGTGGATCAGTTCATGGCACTACTCAATCTTCCTCGATGTGAATTTGAGGCCAATATTGAACACTTGCTACACTATTGGGATGTCTCAGAGGCCCAACTGAGCATGCTCATGGATCCAGCACTTGTTGGTGATGAATGCGTTGAAGTAAATCCAAAGAATCTGACATGTGATAATAAAGTTCTATTCTACATCCTATGCAACTCCCTCACTCCTACTAAAAGGCCAGAAACAATCACTAGTATCGTAGGAAATGCACTGCTTGCCATATATCAGGGTGTTCGCTTCGATATACCAGATCTTTTCATTCGGAACTTGGCATGTGCAGCTGATACCCCTCAAGTCTTGAAACCTTATGTTCCATGGATCATGTACGCAACCGAGCAGCTTCTTGAAGAAGAGTTCTTCTGCCCTTATGTGCCAAAAAAATCATGCCCCCAGTCCGCAACACACTCAGAATTGTGAAAGATATTGGCAAAGTGAAGATGCTAGTGATGCCACTACATCTGCTTCTATGCCAGTCTATGCCAGTGCCCCTCAAGTCAAGAAAGCAAGAGTTGATATCCCTCATGAAGAAAATACTTCTCTCTATGAGATTTGTTTTCGCACTCAACAAGCTCTAGAGAGCCATATCAAACTCGATAGGAAAGAAAAGGTGGAGATGATGGGTGAGTTGAAATTGCTTCATAATTATGCTTGGCAAGCTCTTTTATACGAGAAGGAACAGAAGAAGTGCTCATGGACACTTCTTCGCAAGAATTACTCTCGCAAGCAACTCTCGGCAAAAGGCATCGAAAAGGAATATGATTATCTCGAATTATTTGAAGTTCATCGGATTCGAAGACAAACACCAGTGCTCCCTCGGTGTTCTACCTCAACTGACATGTTGTTTGTTGAACCTGATGATATTCTTGAAGATATGGCCGAAACGTTCATCTACAAGCCAGAAGCACCTCACGCTGCTACTCCTAAAGCGGATCCCAATGCTCGTGCTGCATCTCAAACTCCAGCTTCGGCCTCGACCATTCCTCGCTCCACTTCTCCGAACAGTTTGAGTTCTTGTTCTGAGGGTTCTTCGGACGAGTAGTTCCTTGTCTGCATTCTCTTTCCTTTTTGACACTTGTTAACAAAAGGGGGGAGTAGTACATGGAGTATAGATCTGCGGGCTGTTTTCATGATGTTTTATTCGCCATTTGCTTTTCTTCCGAACAATTTGGTTTCGTCGAACAATTTGCTTTGCAACTTAAAGCACCGCTTGTGGTGTTGATATACTTGGTCGTCAAGTACTGTTACTAACTCCGCCCCCTGCAATGATATCTGCTTCCATCTATCCGTTTGTACGTGCTATCAAAAAGTTTATCTTCTTGCAATGATTATCATTGATAGTTATTCATCGCGCAGGAAAAGGTAGTACCTCAAGGAGAACGGGAATTCATGCTTCTCTAACCAAAGACGGTTTACTCCTTGAAACTATGTGTTATGGTTGGATGTGCTATAATGATTATCTTTTGATATCTAACCTTGCAGAAGAAGAAAGATTGCTTCGGATCATCTCTCTTGTGTCTCAAGAGGTGATCATTTCTATCTTTCAAGTTTTTTTCCTTGCACTTCTCTTTCATAACATATTTGTTGCAGGAAAACTTCATCTAAAGCATATCCTTTACGAGCAATACATCTCTAAGTCCTTTGCTCTGTTTTCCCTCGTATATCTAACTTGCAGGGAACTTATACCTCGTGTGGATCTAAATTGCGTTCTGAGAAAATCTTCATGGCTTATCCTTCATCATAAATCATTTCAAAGTATTCACTCTATCTAACACATTACTTCAAAGATTGTGTGTGAAAGGAAATACCTCAGACACCGTTGAGTGCATTGAACGAGACAACAAAGATATTATTTGTCAATGTCACTCTTACGAAGAATTACCTCGCTACCTTCTGGTCTTTTATGCTCTGATGCATACCTTCAGGGGGAGCATGTTTTGTCTTCGTAATTATCTCTCATCTTTCATTATCATTCGCATTACATTCCATTCATTATCTATCCTTCGATGGGTTCTGTTTTGTCAACAATCGTCCAAAAAGGGGGAGATTGTTGGTGCAATATTTGCCTTCCTGTGTTTTGGAGATTGTTGACAGAAACAGGTATGGACTGATTTGTTTGCGAATGCATACAGAGAGAAAGAGTCCATATAAAACTGAAGAGAATGCTATCTATGGTGCTAAGTTCGAGGAACTTCACCGAAGTATATTTGCGCTGAAGATATGTAGGTGAGAAGATTGTTGTGAAGGAGTTAGCCCCTCGAAGTTTATTGCTCACGTGAAGCAATTTGTTCGGAGCTTTATGTTTGAGGAAAAATGACTGCATTGAATAGAAGTCGAAGACAAAGTGAACACATAATATTCATTTCGTCGGTCTTCTTTCATTTATTTGAGTCATAGGACCTCCGTATTATTAAGAGGGGTATAGGTTCTCGAAGCTTAGATCCGCTGTGATGCTTAGCCCAAAACCTATGAAAGATGAGAGAGAAATCGCTTTATGCTCCAAATGATTACCTAGCAGCAGTTGATGTTGTTCTTCGTGCTGCATGACATATCTTTCGGACTGAGGAGTTAGCTTTACTTGATCCGCAAGTATTGTTACCTTTGTGCTCAAAATCTGACCGTTGGACTCGTGTCGTTCGGCCAATGGCTGCTCCACATGTCCAATTTGGTCATTTCCCTTCACGGAAGGTTGCGGCTATAAATAGACACCCTATTCCAACATTGTTGGTTGGCTGCTCCGCTTAAAATTTCTAAGAAGATTGACTAAGCATCCCCTCTGTGAGTGATTTGAGTTTAAGATCCATCGAGAGAGAAAATCAAGAGCCCAAACATAGACAATGGTTTAGCATCATAGTAGTTCTGAGTGAGAGTTCTTGTACCTATTCCTGTTGAGAGATGTGCACTCTCTAGACGGATAGGTTTTGGCTCAAGTGTTGAAGAGTTGTTGTATCCATCAAGCTAGATCTTCAGCAACCAAGAGAGATCGACCGAAGGTTTGGAGATAGCCGAGAAGTATCTACCACAAGTGAAATCAATGAGAGTCTGATCAGCTCCGAGTTGAAGGAGAATAGGGTGAAGGGAGTTTATCTCCCGTGTTAAGTCGAAACCCCTCCAACCATACGTAGTCCTTTGGCAGAAGGGCGAACTGGTCTACCAAATCTCTCTGTCGCCATCGAGCACCACTGGTTCAATCTACTTTACTGCAAAACTTTCGGCAGTTTGCTTTCGTGCTTTGTGACGATAGTTCACCTGATCATTGTTTGCTTGTTGCAAATCTTTCAGTCATATTTTGTCTGTTGTCCCAACTGTGTTGTGTCTTATTGGATCGGTACCTTTCTCATCACTCAGTTGGTGACAATAGTCTTTCACATTAGTCTTCATTATGACCATGACTTACTAGCTTGTCACTCACCGTGTTATTTCTCATTCCCTTCATCACTACTGTTTATCAAGCATTTCCTTCATATTACTTACATTGTGTGGTCATGGTACTGTTCATGATTGGCTGCTGCATTCTCATTGTCATTGTCAAGCATGTGATATATTATACTCGGGCTATTATTGCATCATATATCGATAGCTTTGTTCCTCAATATTATGCTTGTCTGAGTTCGTGTCTATTGAATCTTTTTTCCGCTCCAATGTTTGGGATCTGATCAAAACATTCGCAAGAATTTTTGAATCTCCCATTCACCCCCCCCCCTCTGGTCGGTATACTCTCGGTCCTAACAGCAACCTACATTTGTTTCAGCCTCCTCATCCCGCTCTCTGTATCCTGTCGTGTGTGACATGATTTGCCCTGCTGATAATCTCCCTCCCTTCTAGGTTTTCTGAGATAGTGCCCCTTATGACGCCTCCTCTCCTCTTGCAGATCTAGTCTCTCATGCATACTGGCTTTCCCATGCATAACAGGTGCTCCCATCCTCACATTAGCATGAGTCATGTAGTCCGGATGTCTCCCATTGTAATTGTCATCGTCGTGTGATACGTCTCCAACGTATCTATATTTTTTTATTGTTCCATGCTATTATTTATGATGTTTCGGATGTTTAATGGGCTTTGTTATACACTTTTATATTATTTTTGGGACTAACCTACTAACCCAAAGGCCCAGTCCAGATTGCTGTTTTTGCCTGTTTTAGGGTTTTACAGAAAACGAATATCAAACGCTGTTTTAGGGTTTTACAGAAAACGAATATCAAACGCTGCTTTAGGGTTTTACAGAAAACGAATATCAAACGGAGTCCAAACGGAATGAAACCTTCGGGAGAGATATTTTTGGAGCAAAATACGCACGGGAGACTTGAGAACCACGGAGTAGGGCTGACATGGCGTCCACGAGGGTCGGCCCCCCAGCCTATAGGGCGCACCCCCTGCCTCGTGGGCACACCGTCTGGCCCCCGGTGCCCTCCTTCCTCCTATATATACCTATGTACCCCGAAACCATTAGAACAACAGAGAAAACCCTAGTTCCACCGCCGCAACCTTCTGTTCCCGTGAGATCCCATCATGGGGCCTGTTCCGGAGCTCCGCCGGAGGGGGGGGGGGGTCTTCCACGGAGTGCTTCTACATCATCATCATCGCCTCACCATGAGTTGTGAGTAGTTTACCAAAGACCTTCGGGTCCATAACTAGTATCTAGATGGCTTCTTCTCTCTCTTTGGATCTCAATACCAAGTTCTCCTCGGTCTTCGAGGAGATCTATTCGATGTAATCTCTTTTTGCGGTGTGTTTGTCGAGATCCGATGAATTGTGGGTTTATGATCAAGATTATCTATGAGAAATATTTGGTTCTTTTCTGAACTCTTTATGTATGATTAAAATATCCTTGCAAGTCTCTTCGAATTATCGGTTTGGTTTGGCCTACTAGATCTATAGTTCTTGCAATGGGAGAAGTGCTTGGCTTTGGGTTCAATCTTGCGGTGTCCTTTCCCAGTGACAGTAGGGACAGCAAGGCACGTATTGTATTGTTGCCATCAAGGATACAAAGATGGGGTTTATATCACTATGTTTTAGTTTATCCCTCTACATCATGTCATCTTGCTTAAGGCGTTACTCTGTTCTTATGAACTTAATTGTAATGCCCAGGATGGGACTATATCTCCTACGTGTCGAGGCACGACTTAAAGATATAAGCCCATCCTAGAATGATCTCAAGTTTGGTATCTTTGCACGACTCATGTAAAAGAGGGATTAAATTGCAAAAGGAGATAGTTGGCTTACACTCGCCACTTCACACAATACATTACATAAGCCAAACATCATTCAAAACATCACAACCCGACTACGGGTGAAGATCCAAAGAAAGATACCAAAACAACATAAAGCCACAGGTCAGGATCGAATCCTAGTAGAAAACCACTACTGATCGTCGGAAACGTCACAAGCAAACGGCCACACTCTTCATCAAGCTCCCAGTGGAGTACTTGAACCAGCTCCTGCATCAAACTCGGCTGAACCTGCATCTGGTGTGGTGAAGTAACTGTGAGCCACAGAGGACTCAGCAATCCCGTTCCCGGGTAACACGACTATTTAAGCCTTGGGTGAGGACAAGGCTGAAGAAAGAACGAGAGGTGAAGGAACAACAAGAGTCTGCAGCAGCAACTAGCACTAACTTACGTAAAAGAGAGCGAGAAGAGAAGTGCCTCGGTCGAGAGATGATCACGAAGTGATCCTAGCTAAAGCACGTCAAACATAACCCCACCGTGTTCAACTCCCGAATCCCTATTCGGAAATTGACAGTCACGGTACACACGCTGGTAGTGTATTGGAACATTGTGTCAAGTTATCTACAACCGGATATTAACAAGCTCCCATCTGCCACATAACCGCGGGCACGGCTTTCGAAAGTTCAAACCCTGCAGGGGTGTTCCAACTTGACCCATTACAAGCCCACGATCCGCGGAGTCGCATTTCCATAGGTGGGAAGACCCGAGTATTCTCGGAATCCCGTGCTCAAGTTAAACCGAACTAAGGTAAGGCTAATCCAGCAAATCCTCCCGGCGTGTCGACACCCTGATAGGTAGCCGCGCGTATCTAGTCTCAGGACACGACTGGATGGGCGAAGCTACGGGTTTTTACCAAACCTCGAGTTGCCTCGTGGTGGCCCCGCAGGCTCCCCGTTTCGGACCAACACTCATGTGGAGCACTGGCCCGGGGTTGTGGAATTAAAATAAAAGAGGGTTTGCAAGGCCCTTATGCAGGTTTTATTAGTTATTAGGCGAATAGTACCAAATGTTGGGACTTGCTGGAAAAGACTTAGCACTTAGCGGTTTATCAAGGGGGTCCCATACACCCCGACCGTGTTAGGAACGCATAATCAAGGAACATAACACCGGTTTATACGGTTCCTAACGGCATGAGTGGAACAAATCACCAAGCAAAAGGCTTAGCCTTCCACCCTTGCCAGTATATAGATGATTTCATTTAAGCATTTATATAGTGTGATATAACCCAACCAAACTTCAACATGAAGCAAGCATCTTCAATCTTCACCTGCAACTAACAATGCTATAAGAGGGGCTGAGCGAAGCGTACTTAGCCAAGCAATGGTTTGCATAGGTAGGGTGGTTAAACAGGTTCATGGTTACAATAGGAGGCTGACAGGAAAACATGGGCATCGAGGCAAAACTATAGAGCGGAACTACTAGCAATAGGCAAAGATAGTAATGTTATCGGGGTTCGGTCATCTTGCCTGGAATTCCGCAAGGGAGAAGAACGGATCCAAGAAGTAGGCGGAGCAACACAGACGAGCGAATCCTCACAACTCCGGAACGAAACCGAAGCTAACAAGAGAAGCAACCGGAAAGAAGAAACAACACGGTAAACACACAAGCATAAACATGGCATACGATACACAAACAAGTATGATGCATGTCCAGTTTAATTATGCGTGGCATGGCAAAGTGCACAAACAAGACTACAAGTTAAGTGGAGCTCAATATGCAACGAGTTGCATATTGACGAAACACCACATCTTATTATTTAGTTGACTCTCGTTATTTACAAGACAAGATTAAATGTTTGTTAACATGCAAGAGGTGAAGCATAAAGTAAACTACCTATTAAGACATTTTAAATGAGGCCGGAAGGACAACAACAATTCCGGAAAATCCCCATGAGCATGTTTAGTAATTATTAAAGCAACAACAAACACACATTAATGTTGTTAACATGATGCGGATAACATGATCAAGTTTATGCAATTTTATTAAAAGGTTAACAAGAAGAAGACATGAAGTATTTGTCACCGTGGTGGAAAGAAAAGGTGCCACGGCAACGATCCAAAAATGATGCAACGCAACATATCGGTACCGATAACTCGGTGAAGGACCGGGCAAAAGCAAAGGTGGCGAAGCGAGTCGAACAAGATGAAAGGTGGGGCGATCCCGTCACCGGGTTCCCACGAGTCGGCGACGAGACAACCGAGGAGCACGACAAAAGAACGAAACGGGCACGGTGCACACAAGGGAAACATTTCATACAACCACATCAAGCATTCACGGTTCATCGGCTCGGGGTTATACCTTCGGGACACACGTTTCGGGACGGTTCGAGATCGTATAGGAAGGAGTCGTTCACGTTTCCGAAGAGGAAGTAGCCGTTCCGTAGAGGGAAGTAGTCGTACACGAGGCGGTAGTTGTACTCGAGCGACGGTAGCGGAAGTAGTGGTACATGTGTCTTCGGCGACGGTAGACGTTCACGGAGCTCGTTTTCCCGTAGATGTTCGGGTCGGTGTCGTGGTACTTGGGGTTCTCGTTTTGCGATGGTAGTGGAAGTAGTGGTACTTGGCGATTCATCATGTAGATGTTCCCGTTCGTAGATGTACTTGCGGTCTCGGCGACGGTAGGGGTACTTGGTGTTTCCGGGCGTCGTGGTACTCGTTCGGGTCATGAAGAGGTACTTGACGGAAAACACGTAGATGAACTTGTTTTATGTGGATGTTCGAGTCGTTGCGGTCTTGCCGACTTGTCGTGTAGGCGTACACGGGTTCCTGTCAAGTTCAACAGCACAAACAACACACAAAACAAAAGCGGCAGCACGGTCTTAGCAGCGCCGGGAAACGAAGGCAGAGCAGCGGCACGGCGAGCGACGAGAGGCAGCACGACGGGGCGACGAGGCAGAGGCTTTGGCGCTGGATCCCGTAGGAGACGGGCGACAGCGGCACTCGAGCTCCTGTCCACGGCGCGGAACTTGGCGGGCTGAAGCCCCGGAGCGGAGACGGATGGCGCGGCCTTGAGGCAGCAGGGCGAGCCGGCGCCCTGGACGAGCGACGGGAGGGCGGCGTCCGCGCGAGGGATGCGGAGGCAGGGTCCTGGAGCGTTGCAGAGGCGAGGCGAGGCAGGCGGCTCCACGGCGTTGGAAGGGACGAAGAGGCGAGGCGAGGCAGGAGCGAAAGGGCTCTCGGTGCTGGCGATGGAAGTGCTGCAGCTCCGCCGCTGGGACTTGGCGATGGAGAGCCAGGCGCGGGTCGGGGTCCTGGCGCGGCGGGCGCTCGGGAGGGGGCTCGGGCGCTCTGCAGCCTGGCACGCGGGACCTGGGGCGCGCAGTGCAGAGAAGTGGCGCGGCGCTGGATGGGAAGACGGGGAGGACGGGGCCTGGCCGCGCATGATTGGAGGATGGCGGAGCTCCTGGCGCGGACCCTGGTGCGGCTCGAGGGAGAGTGCGGCGCAGAGGAGTCGATCGAAGGAGGGAGTAGATCGGGCTCGGGGGAAAAAGAGGCTGAGGGAAAAACGAACGAGGGAGAAAGCGAGAGGGTGCGGCGGCGCTGTAGGGGGAACGAGAGGATGAGCGATGCTGCTAGGGTTCGGTAGGGATTGGGCCTATGGGCCAGGAGGGATGCTGGGCTGCAGGGGGGAGGCACATGCCCAGATGGGCGGCTGGGCTGGAATGGCCTAGGTGGAGGAGAAGAGGCCCTGGCGCGTGGGAAGGAAGGAAAAGGCTGGCGCTGTGGCTCTCTCTCCTTATTAAAAAACGACAAAGAGGAGAAAGAAAAGTAAAAAGAGGTTAGGGATGGATTTAGGACAAGAGGTCAACTTCCCTGGGCTCACAAAAAATGTCAGGAATTTAAATAAAATAGCTGGGGGGGTTTTGGAGGAACCTTGAAACAACGGAAAGAAAATAAGACAAGGTTTCTACGGTGAAACTAGAATTAAGAGACATGGGGAAAATTATGCAAGTGTGTTTGAGTAATTCCAAAGAATGGAATATTTTAATATAGCTCCCTAAAATAATGAGAGACTTTTATATGTTATAAAGAGAAGTCACCTTCCCTCGATTTAAATGGACCGAAGGCCCACACAATTTATTTAGGTTGAGATGCAAAAATAAATATGACATGATGGCATGATAACATGATGCAATGCAAAATAAATAACACAAGCACAAAGAACACACGGGAGAAACCCGGAACATCTGGAATCTTCTGGAATCTTTTGGGACGTCGGTCTTCGGGCGTCCCAACTCTCCCACACTAACAGAGGATCTCAACCCGAGATCCTAGAGATATCACCGGGTAAAAACGGAAAAGGAAGAGGTAAAACAAAGTTGCTTCTTTGACAGACGAGTGAAATCAAGGAACCTTGAGAGGTTAAACAAGTTGAAAGAACAAAACAACATGGGTGGACGAAGATGAAACACTCCGGTAAAAGGAGGAACAAATACACAATAAGAACCTTGCAGGTTGAAAGACATGAAACAAGAGCTCACGGACAAAAAGAATATGAAACCGCAATGGTATAGCCAAGGAATAAGAATGACATAATTTGGACAGCACTCCGTCTGAAAATGGAATGAACTAACCAAGAACTTGAGGAGATGGAATGATATTTGATGAAATCAACAGCATATTGCCTCTGAAACAATTAAAAGAATGGCACAAGGGGTAAGAAGGATTTCAGACAGCACTCCGGTTAAAAAAAAGATAGGCAAAACTTGATAAGATGAGAGAACTAGAATGAAGAATACAACACTCCGGATAAATAGATAAACAAGGAAAGAACATGATCCCAATAAAAACGAGATGATGGTTTGGAGAGAGCAACATTACAAAACCTCCGGAACGAAAGAATAGATGCTAGATCGTTGGAAAGAAAAGATCGAAGAAGAAGATGACAACTTCTCCCACGAATGAATTAGAAAATCCTCCTTACGGAGAAGGGTTGAACAGAGTTGTTGGAATTCAACAACGAAAAGAATAAGTTCGTTGTGGGCTTATGGAAAACATCTCAAAATTATGAGGTGACAACCAGCCACTAACGAAAACATTTGATTGGATTGAGATCAACAAGGAGACGATAAACTTATCCCACCGGAAGGATAAATGAAGAACTTGGGTCATTTGTAAGCACCATAATTAGCAACAATTTCAAGGAAAGCTTTTAGGTGAATTATAACCCAAGATTACTCCAACGAATAAATTGAAGAGTTGAAAAGATCTCCTGAGAAAATAAGGATGATGGGTTTAAATATGTCATACTTGATAACTCGTGAATCATGAAACATGAAGGAATTGTCAAGAATGACATAACACCATCTGAAAAGATAAGGTAGAAAGGATTGCAATTGGAAGCATGATGAAGAATGCTTGAGCTCCAACAAGAATCTTGAAGAAGACTTTGAGGATGAATTAAATGATGATGGACCACCATGAAGAACTCCGGTTATGAAAGCATGAGAAGTGAAAGATGAAAAGAATAAGATTCAAGGCCTGCGACGAATTAGATGGAGCTTGAAATGATATAATGAAATAGCTTGAAGCTCCGGAAAACAAGATGAAAAACTTAGAACCCAGGATATGATATAATGAATAAGCTCCAGACAAAAGAATTAAACACTTGGAAGGAATAAGAATAAGAATTATGTCATGCATCTCCTTCACCAATTTAAATTGATGACAACCAAAGGATTTGGCATACTACTTATTCTCGTTGGAAAGAATTAAAGAGGGATCTAGCACAAGCTCTGATAATGACTCAACGAACCACCGGTAGGATTATGAAAAGAACAAATGAATCAATACGATACAAGGGAGAGTAATCTTGAAAGAACCACCGTAAGAATATGGAGACGAACGAAGAGGCATCAATGAAGAATAGTTGGAGGACGAAGTTGAAAACTGAGAACGAAGAAATATCCTGAAATGATGGCCTTCGGAGGATCACAAAGAAAAGAATCCATGAAAAGCTTCGGATGGGTATAAAAGAATTCCTCACAATCGGAACAATAATGAGGATGGCATGAAGCTAGAACCACGAATCTTCAAGAAGACGGGCCAAGATTTAAGAGAAACACTTCTCGGTCTCCAAATGTTGAGAATGAAGACGAGAAATGCCATAAGAATTGTTGAGCACTCCGGAATGAAGAATTAAAAGGTTGAACCAATGATGAAAAGAATTGAACGCGATCTTGGAGAAGGCATATGACTGATGGGGATCATTCTTACGTCACACATGAAAGAATTTCAAAATAACTCCGGAAAAAGAAGAGTCAGGTAAGACCCTGGAAAAGACCTGTGGGTTAGGGCCCACTCAAAGAAATCATCGTTGAAAAAGATTGCTTAAGAGATATTGCACCGGTTGAATTAAATGGCTTGAGCAAGATAACAATCGTCAAAATAATTTGAACGGATTAAGAATGGAATTATGAATCTTCAGCACTCCGGATATGAATAGCAAGAGGAGAATGATTAATTGGTGCACCGGAATAAGAAAGCATTGTGAAATGAGGAAAAGGATAAGATCAACACCGAAATCTTGAATTACATCCACCGGTAGAATTAGAGAACAAAAGAATGATGAACTTGAAGCTCTTGAGCATCTTCACGATAAATCACCGGATAATGAACATTGAAGGGAAAGGAATGAAGAAATATCACATGAATAAAAATGGATACTTCATTTAAGAATTCTTGCTCCGAGAAGAAAAAGGGTGGGAGGGTGAGGAAAACAAAGACAACTAGGGATGAAAGAATACAGACAAATCGTCAGATTTCTCAACGACGTCCGTATGGAATAACTTGAAGAGAAGCACACCAGTTGAAAGGATTAACATGACAATCTTGATGGTCAAAAGAATTAGCCCTCCCATAGAAATATGAGAACACCGATAAGGAAAGGTATGGAATCAACATTTGACATCGAAGCAACTCGAATACCAGAATCAAAACAAGAACAAAGGGGTAGATAAGTCGCAGCATCATCTTCACAATATCATCCGAGCAAAGAATGAACGAATGAATTCCATAGTTACATCAACTTGACGAGAAGCCACTTGGAGAGCAAAATGAAAATAAAAAGGAACAAGGAACAGATAGAACAAATACAAGATAGAAGCTTCATTCGACATATTCGTGCTGAAAGCTCATGGAACGTGTTACAAAAGGGTTTTGTCATCCCCGGATCAGCATAGCCAAGGACCCTTTAAGATGCAACTCCCGATCAGAACAAGTCCATAAAACCACTTCACTCAATGTAGAACCCCGAACTTCATATCGTGCATCCTTTGGAAGAATGCCTAGAACTACTAGATGAACCCACCTATAGATTTCCGAAAGTTTCCAGTTATGCAATCAGGTGTTGGGGATACACGGGAAGCACCGCGCAATCAACTCTAAACCTACATCCAGGTGTATCCATCCTTCAACACATAACCAGTCTTTCTCGGAAACTGTTTACCTCGGACCTTCGAAACGCATCCACTATACAAGCTATGGCAATACTCCCGAACTACCTCCCCAGTACTGGGTGATGTCGGGGTTATCTTGCCACTAACCGCATAGGAGAGTTTTCGATGTCGGCCGTCTTAAGTATTCTAGTACTGTCGCGATGGATTTGTGACGACAACACCTCGGAGCTCAACTCCCCGGGACACTGCCACAACCCCTAATGTCAGGAGGCATCGAGAACAATGTTCTCGTCACAAAGACATCGGAACAATCCAAACAATACTCGCGAGATCCTAAAAAAAATTTGGTGCAATTTTTGAGAGTAGAAGAGATAAGAGTAATCGTCAGGAGTCCTCACCAGAGTGAAAAGAGATGAGAAGCAAACAGAAATCCTACTCTCCGATATAAATATAGGACTCAAAACATTTTCAGTGTGTGCCTAGACTCAACCGTCAACGATTCGATCAATCAGTGGGGGCTTCTAGGTCGGAGAAGGCTCTGAATACCAACTTGTAATGCCCAGGATGGGACTATATCTCCTACGTGTCGAGGCACGACTTAAAGATATAAGCCCATCCTAGAATGATCTCAAGTTTGGTATCTTTGCACGACTCATGTAAAAGAGGGATTAAATTGCAAAAGGAGATAGTTGGCTTACACTCGCCACTTCACACAATACATTACATAAGCCAAACATCATTCAAAACATCACAACCCGACTACGGGTAAAGATCCAAAGAAAGATACCAAAACAACATAAAGCCACAGGTCAGGATCGAATCCTAGTAGAAAACCACTACTGATCGTCGGAAACGTCACAAGCAAACGACCACACTCTTCATCGAGCTCCCAGTGGAGTACTTGAACCAGCTCCTGCATCAAACTCGGCTGAACCTGCATCTGGTGTGGTGAAGTAACTGTGAGCCACAGAGGACTCAGCAATCCCGTTCCCGGGTAACACGACTATTTAAGCCTTGGGTGAGGACAAGGCTGAAGAAAGAACGAGAGGTGAAGGAACAACAAGAGTCTGCAGCAGCAACTAGCACTAACTTACGTAAAAGAGAGCGAGAAGAGAAGTGCCTCGGTCAAGAGATGATCACGAAGTGATCCTAGCTAAAGCACGTCAAACATAACCCCACCGTGTTCAACTCCCGAATCCCTATTCGGAAATTGACAGTCACGGTACACACGCTGGTAGTGTATTGGAACATTGTGTCAAGTTATCTACAACCGGATATTAACAAGCTCCCATCTGCCACATAACCGCGGGCACGGCTTTCGAAAGTTCAAACCCTGCAGGGGTGTTCCAACTTGACCCATTACAAGCCCACGATCCGCGGAGTCGCAACTCCATAGGTGGGAAGACCCGAGTATTCTCGGAATCCCGTGCTCAAGTTAAACCGAACTAAGGTAAGGCTAATCCAGCAAATCCTCCCGGCGTGTCGACACCCTGATAGGTAGCCGCGCGTATCTAGTCTCAGGACACGACCGGATGGGCGAAGCTACGGGTTTTTACCAAACCTCGAGTTGCCTCGTGGTGGCCCCGCAGGCTCCCCGTTTCGTACCAACACTCATGTGGAGCACTGGCCCGAGGTTGTGGAATTAAAATAAAAGAGGGTTTGCAAGGCCCTTATGCAGGTTTTATTAGTTATTAGGCGAATAGTACCAAATGTTGGGACTTGCTGGAAAAGACTTAGCACTTAGCGGTTTATCAAGGGGGTCCCATACACCCCGACCGTGTTAGGAACGCATAATCAAGGAACATAACACCGGTTTATACGGTTCCTAACGGCATGAGTGGAACAAATCACCAAGCAAAAGGCTTAGCCTTCCACCCTTGCCAGTATATAGATGATTTCATTTAAGCATTTATATAGTGTGATATAACCCAACCAAACTTCAACATGAAGCAAGCATCTTCAATCTTCACCTGCAACTAACAATGCTATAAGAGGGGCTGAGCGAAGCGTACTTAGCCAAGCAACGGTTTGCATAGGTAGGGTGGTTAAACAGGTTCATGGTTACAATAGGAGGCTGACAAGAAAACATGGGCATCGAGGCAAAACTATAGAGCGGAACTACTAGCAATAGGCAAAGATAGTAATGTTATCGGGGTTCGGTCATCTTGCCTGGAATTCCGCAAGGGAGAAGAACGGATCCAAGAAGTAGGCGGAGCAACACAGACGAGCGAATCCTCACAACTCCGGAACGAAACCGAAGCTAACAAGAGAAGCAACCGGAAAGAAGAAACAACACGGTAAACACACAAGCATAAACATGGCATACGATGCACAAACAAGTATGATGCATGTCCAGTTTAATTATGCGTGGCATGGCAAAGTGCACAAACAAGACTACAAGTTAAGTGGAGCTCAATATGCAACGAGTTGCATATTGACGAAACACCACATCTTATTATTTAGTTGACTCTCGTTATTTACAAGACAAGATTAAATGTTTGTTAACATGCAAGAGGTGAAGCATAAAGTAAACTACCTATTAAGACATTTTAAATGAGGCCGGAAGAACAACAACAATTCCGGAAAATCCCCATGAGCATGTTTAGTAATTATTAAAGCAACAACAAACACACATTAATGTTGTTAACATGATGCGGATGACATGATCAAGTTTATGCAATTTTATTAAAAGGTTAACAAGAAGAAGACATGAAGTATTTGTCACCGTGGTGGAAAGAAAAGGTGCCACGGCAACGATCCGAAAATGATGCAACGCAACATATCGGTACCGATAACTCGGTGAAGGACCGGGCAAAAGCAACGGTGGCAAAGCGAGTTGAACAAGATGAAAGGTGGGGCGATCCCGTCAGCGGGTTCCCACGAGTCGGCGACGAGACAACCGAGGAGCACGACAAAAGAACGAAACGGGCACGGTGCACACAAGGGAAACATTTCATACAACCACATCAAGCATTCACGGTTCATCGGCTCGGGGTTATACCTTCGGGACACACGTTTTGGGATGGTTCGAGATCGTAGAGGAAGGAGTCGTTCACGTTTCCGAAGAGGAAGTAGCCGTTCCGTAGAGGGAAGTAGTCGTACATGAGGCGGTAGTTGTACTCGAGCGACGGTAGCGGAAGTAGTGGTACACGTGTCTTTGGCGACGGTAGATGTTCACGGAGCTCGTTTTCCCGTAGATGTTCGGGTCGGTGTCGTGGTACTTGGGGTTCTCGTTTTGCGACGGTAGTGGAAGTGGTGGTACTTGGCGATTCATCATGTAGATGTTCCCGTTCGTAGATGTACTTGCGGTCTCGGCGACGGTAGGGGTACTTGGTGTTTCCGGGCGTCGTGGTACTCGTTCGGGTCATGAAGAGGTACTTGACAGAAAACACGTAGATGAACTTGTTTTATGTGGATGTTCGAGTCGTTGCGGTCTTGCCGACTTGTCGTGTAGGCGTACACGGGTTCCTGTCAAGTTCAACAGCACAAACAACACACAAAACAAAATCGGCAGCACGGTCTTAGCGGCGCCGGGAAACGAAGGCAGAGCAGCGGCACGGCGAGCGACGAGAGGCAGCACGACGGGGCGACGAGGCAGAGGCTTTGACGCTGGATCCCGCAGGAGACGGGCGACAGCGGCACTCGAGCTCCTGTCCACGGCGCGGAACTTGGCGGGCTGAAGCCCCGGAGCGGAGACGGATGGCGCGGCCTTGAGGCAGCAGGGCGAGCCGGTGCCCTGGACGAGCGACGGGAGGGCGGCGTCCGCGCGAGGGATGCGGAGGCAGGGTCCTGGCGCGTTGCAGAGGCGAGGCGAGGCAGGCGGCTCCACGGCGTTGGAAGGGACGAAGAGGCGAGGTGAGGCAGGAGCGAAAGGGCTCTCGGTGCTGGCGATGGAAGTGTTGCAGCTCCGCCGCTAGGACTTGGCGATGGAGAGCCCGGCGTGGGTCGGGGTCCTGGCGCGGCGGGCGCTCGGGAGGGGGCTCGGGCGCTCTGCAGCCTGGCACGCGGGACCTGGGGCGCGCAGTGCAGAGAAGTGGCGCTGGACGGGAAGACGGGGAGGACGGGGCCTGGCCGCGCAGGATTGGAGGACGGCGGAGCTCCTGGCGCGGACCCTGGTGCGGCTCGAGGGAGAGTGCGGCGCAGAGGAGTCGATCGAAGGAGGGAGTAGATCGGGCTCGGGGGAAAAAGAGGCTGAGGGAAAAACGAACAAGGGAGAAAGCGAGAGGGTGCGGCGGCGCTGTAGGGGGAACGAGAGGATGAGCGATGCTGCTAGGGTTCGGTAGGGATTGGGCCTATGGGCCAGGAGGGATGCTGGGCCGCAGGGGGGAGGCACATGCCCAGATGGGCGGCTGGGCTGGAATGGCCTAGGTGGAGGAGAAGAGGCCCTGGCGCGTGGGAAGGAAGGAAAAGGCTGGCGCTGTGGCTCTCTCTCCTTATTAAAAAAACGACAAAGAGGAGAAAGAAAAGTAAAAAGAGGTTAGGGATGGATTTAGGACAAGAGGTCAACTTCCCTGGGCTCACAAAAAATGTCAGGAATTTAAATAAAATAGCTGGGGGTTTTTAGAGGAACCTTGAAACAACGGAAAGAAAATAAGACAAGGTTTTTACGGTGAAACTAGAATTAAGAGACATGGGGAAAATTATGCAAGTGTGTTTGAGTAATTCCAAAGAATGGAATATTTTAATATAGCTCCCTAAAATAATGAGAGACTTTTATATGTTATAAAGAGAAGTCACCTTCCCTCGATTTAAATGGACCGAAGGCCCACACAATTTATTTAGGTTGAGATGCAAAAATAAATATGACATGATGGCATGATAACATGATGCAATGCAAAATAAATAACACAAGCACAAAGAATACACGGGAGAAACCCGGAACATCTGGAATCTTCTGGAATCTTCTGGGACGTCGGTCTTCGGGCGTCACATTAATACTCTAGATGCATGCTGGATAGCGGTCGACGTGTGGAGTAATAGTAGTAGATGCAGAATCGTTTCGGTCTGCTTGTCTCGGATGTGATGCCTATATATAATGATCATGCCTAGATAGTCTCATAATTATTCGCTTTTCTATCAATTGCTCGATAGTAATTTGTTTACCCGCCGTAGGATATCGCTATCATGAGAGAAGCCACTAGAGAACACTATGGCCCCCGGGTCTATTCTCAACATATCAATCTACAATCTACTTTACTTTTCCGCTTTTACTTTCTGTTCTTATATTCAAAAAATATCAAACTATCATATCTATCAGATCTCACTTTCGTAAGTGACCGTAAAGGGATTGACAACCCCTTATCGCGTTGGCTGTGAAGTTCTTATTTGTTTGTGCAGGTGCGAGGGACTCGCGCATGGTCTCCTACTGGATTGATACCTTGGTTCTCAAAAACTGAGGGAAATACTTACACTACTGTGCTGCATCACCCTTTCCTCTTCGAAGGAATACAACACAAGCTCGAGAAGTAGCAAGAAGAATTTCTGGCGCCGTTGCCGGGGAGGCTTACGCAAAAGTCATATACCAAGTACCTATCGCAAACCCTTATCCTTCGCATTACATTTTTTGCCTCTCATTTTCCTCTCCCCCACTTCACCCTTGCCGTTTTATTTGCCCTTCTTCTGCCATGTGTTTATCGTTCGCTTGCTTCTTGTTTGCTTGTGTGTTGGATTGCTTGCTTGTCACTACGGCTCAGAACAATACCAAATTGCGTGACTTCTCCAATCCAACAATAATGATTTTATTAGCACTCCGATTGCTCCTATTACCGATGCTGAATCTTGTGAGATCAACGCTGCTCTGTTGAATCTTGTCATGAAAGATCAATTTTCTGGCCTTCCTTGTGAAGATGTCGCTATCCATCTAAACAACTTTGTTGATTTGTGTGATATGCAAAAGAAAAGGGATACGAATAACGATATTGTTAAATTGAAGTTATTTCCATTTTCACTTAGAGATTGTGCTAAAACTTGGTTTTCCTCTTTGCCTAGAAATAGTATTGATTCGTGGAATAAGTGCAAAGACGCTTTTATCTCTAAGTATTTCCCTCATGCTAAGATCATCTCTTTTAGAAACGATATTATGAATTTTAAGCAACTAGATCATGAGCATGTTGCACAAGCTTGGGAGAGAATGAAATTAATGATACGTAATTGCCCTACACATGGTTTGAACTTATGGATGATTATTCAAAACTTTTATGCTGGCTTGAATTTTGCTTCTAGAAATCTTTTAGATTCGGCCGCAAGAGGCACTTTCATGGAAACTACCTTAGGAGAAGCTACCAAACTCCTAGATAATATTATGGTTAATTATTCTCAATGGCACACCGAAAGATCTACTAGTAAAAAAAGTGCATGCTATTGAAGAGATTAGTGTTTTGAGTGGAAAGATGGATGAACTTATGAAATTATTTGCTAATAGTGCCTCTTCTGATCCTAATGATATGCCTTTGTCCACGTTGATTGAAAATAATAATGAATCTTTGGATGTGAATTTTGTTGGTAGGAATAATTTTAGCAACAATGCTTATAGAGGAAACTTTAATCCTAGGCCTTTTCCTAGTAATTCCTCTAATAATTATGGTAATTCCTACAGCAACTCTTATGGAAAGATGCCTTCTGAATTTGAAACTAGTTTAAGGAGTTTATGAATTCGCAAAATAATTTCAATGCTCTGCTTGAAGGAAAATTGCTTAAGATTGATGAATTGGCTAGAAGTGTGGATAGAATTACTCTTGATGTTGATTCATTGAAACTTAGATCTATCCCACCTAAGCATGATATCGATGAGTCTCTCAAAGCCATGAGAATTTCCATTGATGAATGCAAAGAAAGAACCACTAAGATGCGTGCTAAAAGACAGAATTATATAAAAGCGTGTTCTTCTAGTTATCATGAAAATATAAATGAAGATCTGAAAGTTATTGATGTGTCTCCTATTAGATCCTTGTTTTCTAGTATGAATCTTGATAAAGATGGGATTGGAGATGAGTCTACTTTAAGGTGTCCCAATGATTCGGAGTTTTTAGATCATGATGCTAAAATTGCTAAGAGTGGGAGTGAAGAGATTAAAACTTTGTATAGTGATGAACCCACTACCTTGGATTTCAAGGGATTCAATTATGATAATTGCTCTTTGATTGATTGTATTTCCTTGTTGCAATCCGTACTAAACTCTCTGCATGCTTATTGTCAAAATAAAGCTTTTACCAAACACATAGTTGATGCTTTGATGCAATCTTATGAGGAAAAACTTGAATTAGAAGTTTCCATCCCTAGAAAGCTTTATGATGAGTGGGAACCTACTATTAAAATAAAAATTAAAGATCATGAATGCTATGCTTTGTGTGATTTGGGTGCAAGTGTTTCCACTATCCCAAAAACTTTGTGTGATTTGCTAGGTTTCCATGAGCTTGATGATTGTTCTTTAAATTTGCATCTTGCGGATTCCACTATTAAGAAACCTATGGGAAGGATTAATGATGTTCTTATTGTTGCCAATAGGAACTATGTGCCCGTAGATTTCATTGTTCTTGATATAGATTGCAATCCTTCATGTCCTATTATTCTTGGTAGACCTTTCCTTAGAACGATTGGTGCAATTATTGATATGAAGGAAGGAAATATTAGATTCCAATTTCCGTTAAGGAAAGGCATGGAACACTTTCCTAGAAATAAAATCAAATTACCATATGAATCTATTATGATAGCCCCTTATGGATTGCCTTCCAAAGATGGCAATACCTAGATCTCTCCATGTATCGTGCCTAGCTAGGGGCGTAAAACGATAGTGCTTGTTAGGAGGCAACCCAATTTTATAATATATTTTTTGCTTCTGTTTAGGAATAAATATTGCTTCTAGCTTTTGTTTAGAGGTGTTTTTGAGTTTTAGTTACTGTTTGTGCCAAGTAGAACCTTTGGGAAGACTTGTGTGAAGTTTATATGATCTTGCTGTGAAAAACAGAATTGTTAGCACTCGCTAGAATGGTCACCAGATTTTACTGGAGCGTGCTATTTAGTTGATTCTTTTTGCAGATGATTAATAGACAAATTCCTCACGTTTACCAATTTAGTTCAATTTTTTGGAGTTACATAAGTATGCAAAAGTTACAGATTACTACAGACTGTTTTGTTTTTGACAGATTCTGTTTTTCGTGTGTTGTTTGCTTATTTTGATGAATCTATGAGTAGTATTGGGAAGTATGAATCATAGAGAAGTTGGAATACATTAGGTTTAACACCAATATAAACAAATAATGTGTTCATTGCAGTACCTTTGAGTAGTGGTTTGTTTTCTTATACTAACGGAGCTCACGAGATTTTTGTCTAAGTTTTGTGTTGTGAAGTTTTCAAGTTTTGAGTATTGCTTTGATGGACTATGGAATAAAGAGTGGCAAGAGCCTAAGCTTCGGGATGCCCAAGGCACCCCAAGGTAAAATTCAAGGATAACCAAGAGCCTAATCTTGGGGATGCCCCGGGAAGGCATCCCCTCTTTCGTCTTCATCCATCGGTAACTATACTCGGAGCTATATTCTTATTCACCAGATGATATGTGTTTTACTTGTAGCGTCGTGTATCATTTGAGTCTTTGCTTATTAGTTTGCCACAATTATCCTTGATGGACACACCTATTTGAGAGAGTTAAATATGGCCTAGGAATTGATAGAACACTCTATGTGCTTCACTTATATCTTTTGAGTTGAATAGTTTTTGCTCTAGTGCTTCACTTATATCTTTTAAAGCATGGTGGTGAATATATTTTGTAGAAATTGTTGAACTCTCATGCTTCACTTATATCCTTTTGAGAGTCTATTAAAACAGCATGGTAATGTGCTTTGGCTATAAAACTAGCCTTCACATGATAGACATCCAATATCAATGTAGTAAAAACTTTCACACTAAGTGCATTGAATATGATGAGAAGTTGGATGCTTGATAATTGTTTTGAGATATGAGGATAGTGATATTAGAGTCATGCTAGTGGAGTTATTATGAAATTGAGAAATACTTGTGTTAAGGTTAGTGATTCCCGTAGCATGCACGTATGGTGAACCGCTATGTGACAAAGTTAAGCATGAGGTATTTGTAAAGTGTCAACCTTTGTGTGGAGGTCGGGGGCGCGCGATGGTTAACTCCTACCAACCTCCCCCCTAGGAGCATCCATTGATTGCTTTGTTTTGATGACTCGTAAATTTTTGCAATAAGTATATGAGTTCTTATGACTAATGTTGAGTCCATGGATATTACGCACTCTCACCCTTCCACCATTGCTAGCCTCTCTTGTACCGCGTAACTTCCGCCGGTACCATACAGCCACCATATATCTTCCTCAAAACAGCCACCATATATCTTCCTCAAAACAGCCATCATACCTACCTATCATGGCATTTCCATAGCCATTACGAGATATATTGCCATGCAACTTTCCACCGTTCCGTTCATATGACACGCTTTTTATTGTCATATTGCCATGCATGATCATGTAGTTGACACCGTATTTGTGGCAAAGCCACCATGCATAATTTTTCGTACATGTCACTCTTGATTCATTGCACATCCCGGTACACCGCCGGAGGCATTCATATAGGTCATACTTTGTTCTAGTATCGAGTTGTAATATCGAGTTGTGATCCAATGAAAGTGTGATGGTCATCATTATTAGAGCATTGTCCCATGTGAGGAAAGGCTAAATCAAGAAAGCCCCTCCAAAAAAAGAAAGGCCAAAGAAAAAGAAAAAAAAGGTCCAAAAAAAAGAAAAAAGAAAAGAAAAGAAAAAGGGACAATTGCTACTATCTTTTTCCACACATGTGCTTCAAAGTAGCACCATCTTCTTCATGATAGAGAGTCTCATGTTTAGTCACTTTTATATACTAGTGGGCATTTTCATTATAGAACTTGGCTTGTATATTCCAATGATGGGCTTCCTCAAATGCCCTAGGTCTTAGTGAGCAAGCAAGTTGGATGCACATCCACTTAGTTTCTTTTGTTGAGCTTTCATACATTTTTAGCTCTAGTGCATCCGTTGCATGGCAATCCCTACTCACTCACATTGATATCTATTGATGGGCATCTCCATAGCCCGTTGATACGCCTAGTTGATGTGAGACTATCTCCCTCCTTTTTGTCTTCTCCACAACCACCCCTCTATTCCACATGGTGCTATGTCCATGGCTCACGCTCATGTATTGCGTGAAAGTTGAAAGGTTTGAAAGAATAGAGTATGAAAACAAGTGCTTTGCTGAAACCAGAGTTGTGCATGATATGAATATTTTGTGTGATGAAGAGGGAGCATAGCCAGACTATATGATTTTGTAGGGCTAACTTTCTTAATAGTACTTTGAGAAGACATGATTGCTTTGTTAGTATGCTTGAACTATTATTATTTCTTTTGTCAATATAAACTTTTGTGTTGAATCATTCAGATCTGAACATTCATGCTACAATTAAGAGAATTACATTGAAAAACTATGTTGGTTAGCATTCCACATCAAAAATTCTGTTTTTATCATTTACCGACACGAGGACGAGCAGGAATTAAGCTTGAGGATGCTTGATACTTCTCCAACGTATCTATAATTTTTTATTGTTCCATGCTATTATTTATGATGTTTTGGATGTTTAATGGGCTTTGTCATACACTTTTATATTATTTTTGGGACTAACCTACTAACCCAAAGGCCTAGTCCAGATTGTTGTTTTTTGCCTGTTTTAGGGTTTTACAGAAAAGGAATATCAAACGGAGTCCAAACGAAATGAAACCTTCGGGAGAGATATTTTTGGATCAAAATACGCTCGGGAGACTTGAGAACCACAGAGTAGGGCTGACGTGGCGTCTACAAGGGTGCCCCCTCCCTATAGGGTGCGCCCCTCTGCCTCGTGGGCACCCCGTCTGGCCCCCGGTGCCCTCCTTCCTCCTATATATACCTACGTACCCCGAAACCATCAGAACAACAGAGAAAACCCTAGTTCCACCGTCGCAACCTTCTGTTCCCGTGAGATCCCATCTTGGGGCCTGTTCCGGAGCTCCGCCGGAGGGGGATCTTCCATGGAGTGCTTATACATCATCATCATCGCCTCACCATGAGTTGTGAGTAGTTTACCACAGACCTTCGGGTCCATAGCTAGTATCTAGATGGCTTCTTCTCTCTCTTTGGATCTCAATACCAAGTTCTCCTCGGTCTTCGAGGAGATCTATTCGATGTAATCTCTTTTTGCGGTGTGTTTGTCGAGATCCGATGAATTGTGGGTTTATGATCAAGATTACATATGAGAAATATTTGGTTCTTTTCTGAACTCTTTATGTATGATTATAATATCCTTGCAAGTCTCTTCGAATTATTGGTTTGGTTTGGCCTACTAGATCTATAGTTCTTGCAATGAGAGAAGTGCTTCGTTTTGGGTTCAATCTTGCGGTGTCCTTTCCCAGTGACAGTAGGGACAGCAAGGCATGTATTGTATTGTTGCCATCGAGGATAAAAAGATGGGGTTTATATCACTATGTTTGAGTTTACCCTTCTACATTATGTCATCTTGCTTAAGGCGTTACTCTGTTCTTATGAACTTAATACTCTAGATGCATGTTGGGTAGCGGTCAATGTGTGGAGTAATAGTAGTAGATGCAGAATCGTTTCGGTCTGCTTGTCTCGGATGTGATGCCTATATATAATGATCATGCCTAGATAGTCTCATAATTATTCGCTTTTCTGTCAATTGCTCGACAGTAATTTGTTTACCTGCCGTAGAATATCGCTATCATGAGAGAAGCCACTAGAGAACACTATGGCCCCCGGGTCTATTCTCAACGTATCAATCTACAATCTACTTTACTTTTCCGCTTTTACTTTATGTTCTTATATCCAAAAAATACCAAAAATATCAAACTATCATCTCTATCAGATCTCACTTTCGTAAGTGACTGTAAAGGGATTGACAACCCCTTATCGCGTTGGCTGCGAAGTTCTTATTTGTTTGTGTAGGTGCGAGGGACTCGCGCGTGGTCTCCTACTGGATTGATACCTTGGTTCTCAAAAACTGAGGGAAATACTTACGCTACTGTGCTGCATCACCCTTTCCTCTTTGAGGGAATACAACGCAAGCTCGAGAAGTAGCATCATGCCCACTGTGGTGTCCCTTTCCTCTTTTGTCACCAAATCATCATTTCCAACAGCCCTATGCCTCTGATAGTTCTGCTCAACCAGCATATCATGCAAGTCTTTCTCCCGCTTCTGTCCATATTGCGCCTAAGATCATCTCCCCTTGCGTACTCATTCCAGCCCTCGCCACTTCTGGGGCCCAAACCCTCGTCCTTGTCGTGCCTACAGCCCCCGCCAATGTGGTGCATTGCAGGACTAGGGAAATCAGTAGAAATGTTCCTCTTCATGGGTAGGTCCCTCATGCGTGGGTACTCATTCCGAGCTCTTGGACCATCAGCCCCATGCGAACTGGCAAAGCTGTTACTCCTGCTTTCTGCAGCACTAGTCGATCCTTCTTTACTAGAGTTGTTCCTTCCCGGCGAGGCGCAGAGCCACTCCCCCACTGATCAGGGGAATCCACTGATGGGTTACAGATCCCACCCACGTGAACCAGCCTTCCACAATCGAAGCAAAAATGAGGAATTTTCTCACAGTGAAACTCATACCACGTCCCCTCCGGATCTTCCTTCGATTTCTTCAGATTGAAACATCGGACCAAGGGCTCACAAACAGGGATTGTAGCCCTAATCTTGAGGTGTTGTCCACGAGCAATTCCATCTCTATCGGTATCCACTTTCACCATTGTTCCAAGCCAATTGCCCAAAGCTCTACCAAATTCTTCAGTTCTTTTGTCCGCTTATCAAACACCATCTCAGATGGTCTAATATCGCCCTCATAGTCCTTCATGATCAACACACTAAAATCAAACTGCCAAGGCCCATTGTTTAGCACATGCTCCCAATCTCCTTCACTACCAAAATGCACCATGAAAATATCGGAGCCCATGTCTCTGAACTTCGCTTCCTTATGCAATCCCCAGGCTCGAGGCATAGTTCTCTCTAACAGAGACTTCTTCAGGGGCCTGGATGAGCATACATTTCCTACAGTCAACCACATTGAAGCCTTTGGATGTGATTGACCCGCCTCCTCGAAGATGAGGCCATCCGCTTCCTTATCCAAGAGAACCATCCCATCCAGCCTAACCAAGAGCCTCGCTGCCGGATCCGGGGTTTTGCTCTCTCGGCTAGTAGAACCCCCCCCCCTGTCTTCTTCATTGGCGTGTCTACCGCCGTCGCCTTCACCGAATCTGAGGTCACCATTTTCCCCGACGCGACAGTTCCCCTGCCACTTTCCCTCTCTGCCATTAGCACCGCCCCTGACATAGAGCAGCCCCGCCGACCCAACGTCTAGGTTGCGCCGTTGCAGCCCTAGCCACCATTGGAGTCAAACCACCCCCAGCAGAAAACCCTAACCCTAGCGCTGAAGCGTGATCGCCTTGCGATCACCCCCAACCGCCTTAGTGCTTTCACTGGGTCTTAGGAAAGGTGACCCGCTTTCCCCATACCTATTTTTGTTCTGTGTGGAAGGGTTCTCTCCTCTTTTGAAGAAAGCTCAACAGGATAAGCGAATCAGTGGTGTGTCCTTTGGAGGCACTCGCCCCCATGTGACTCATCTTTTGTTTGTGGATGACAACATCATTTTCTTGGAAGGATCCCAAAGCAACTTGGAGGCTCCCAAAAATATTCTCCAAATGTACAAGAGTGCGTCCGGGCAGGGGGTGAACCTTCAGAAGTCATCCATTTTCTTCAGGAAGGGTAGTATGGAGGACAACAAGGTAACACTAAAGGGAATTATTGGGATCGATTCTGAAACTCACAGTGAGAAATACTTGGGTTTACCGACTGTGGTTGGTAGATCTAAGGATGGGACTTTTAAGCATGTGAGGGAGAGATCCAAAGGCAAAGTGTTGGGCTGGAAGGGGCAAGGGCTCTCTAAAGTTGTGAAGGAAGCACTTGCCAAATCCGGGTTGCAAGCGACACCAACGTTTACCATGAGTTGTTTTCAAATCTCAAAGAAAATGTGTCGGAACCTAACAACCATCTCTTCCAACTTCTGGTGGGGTTCAGCTCATGGTGAGAACAAAGTGCACTGGGTGGCCTGGGACAAAATGTGCATGTCAAATCGGGAGGGAGGAATGGGTTTCAGAAATTATAAATCTTTCAACCAAGCTCTTTGTAACACCCCCAGTATCATGCCACAGTAATATCATGCCTAATGTACCATGTCATCATAATTAACTAAGCCAAGTTGCCACTTCATAAAAATCAAAGCCCATTTCAAATTTAAAATAAAGTCAAATAAATCATTTCTTCAAACATGAAAAAACAATGTTCTAAGTGTTTCAAATAATCACTTGATAATTGTCATGGTGTGACCAACATTTTATAGAGTATTTGGATGACCTAAAACAATTAAAACGGAGGGGAAAACAATAATTTAAATGCCTTTTTAAAATTATAAAAATGCAAACTAAATATTTTTAATGCCAAACTTTTTGTGCCGGTGGACTCAAGTAAAACACAAATTTAGATGCAAGTTGTATATTTTGTAAAACTTAAATTCTACTAAAAATAAAATAAAAGAGAATAAGAAAAAGGAAAACAGAAGAAAAAAACGAAGTGCACTGTGCACTTAGGCCTACTAACTACAATGCGTCCTAGCCCACAGGCCGAAGCCTTTTCGTCCACCTTTCGCCTGCCTTGAGGCTGAGCTCGCCATCACCATCCATGCCCGCGTGTTGCGCGATGCTTGCCACTACGACCGCCCTGTAGCCCTAGGATGGGTAAGAACAACGCCGCGCACATGCTCGACACGTCCAGGATCTTTTCTCCCATCCTTCCCGCACTGCTTCGTCCTCCCATGACATGGCCACCACTGCCATTGCCTTCGCCTTGCCGCCCGCGTAGCCACCATTGTCCCCGCCGCCGATCCTTGTCTGTGAAGACCATCGTCGTCTATTGCGTCTTCTACGAGGATCCATTCAAGTGAGCTGCATCGTGTCGTTGCCATCGACTGGTTTCTTCACCCAAGGCACCGTCGGCTCGCCGCTCGATTCACTCCCCTCCGATGAGCTCGGGCCTCGTTAAGCCCTACACGAGCCTCACGGTGAGTTGGTGCCCCTTCCCTCTCTCTTCTGCACTCGATCTCGCGGCCCTAGCCCTAGAGCCTCCATAGCCAACCCTCATCGCCGTCGCTTGCCTCGCCGTTGCAGCCGCTGGCCTCCGAGCTCGCACCCGAGCACTAGCTCAAGTTCCTGGGCCTCACCGGAGCTCAACGTGACCACCAGCTCCCCTCTTTGTGCCCCTAGCCCCGGGTCCGAGACTTAGAGTTCGCCCGACTCCGATCGTCGCCGACACCGAAGCCCCGCTGATCTCTAGCCAGACCAGCCCCTCCCACCACCCTCATTCGGTCGCGCACGCTCCCAGCAACCCGTGGCCGCAAACCGCGCGCGGTTTCATGCCCTGTAGCGACCGCACGGTGGACACTTGTCATCGGTTTGGCCGTCGCCAGCGTGACTCGAGCGGGCTGATGTGTCCGATGCCATTAGGCCCTAATGACGCTAATTAGATTAGCCCTATGAGAATGACAGTCGGGCCCCATCATTAAGTAAAACTGGCTTAATTTTCTGTTAAGATTAGTTTAATTCCCATGGCCCCACGCGTCAGCTTTGACTCTGTTGATGTGGACTTTGACTGGGCCCAGTGGTCAGTGAATGCGGCCAGATGACATGTGGGCCCGTTTGACTTAGTTGAATAGTCAACTGAACAATAGTTGAGTAGGCTCACTAAGCAGCTGGGCCCCATCAGTGAGCCTCACGTGCGAAAGCGTGGGTAGACTTTCGGGCACCCGTAGCAATTAGGTATTAAAATGATTTTCGCATAAGTAAATCTGTAATTCCAGAAATTGTTTTAATCTTTGAAAATCATATAAATTAATCTATAACTCGGATGAAAATAATTTATATATGTAAGTTGCTCAGAAACATTTGACGACTCCGAATACGCAATCCGTTCATCCGTCACATGCCCCTAGCATAGCAAACATGGAACCGTCCCCCTCAGTTTCATGTGTCCGAAAATGCCTAACACCAGGAATACTTTCCCAGATGTTTTATCCCTTTGCCAATATCGTGTAGTACTGAGTTAGGTCACGCCTAGCACCTCCTATTGCCATGCCATGCATCGTCGTGCAGCTGTTCGCATTGTATTTATTGTTTCTTTCCCCTCTTCTCTTCGTTAGACTTCGAGACTGACGCAACTGCTCCCTCGATTGAATATGGTGTTGACGACTCATTCTCCTCCGCAGAGCTTCCAGGAAAGCAAACCTCCCTTGATCATCCAGATATCGCTCATTCTTTTCTATCTTATTCTTGCATTAGGTTAGCTATTGTTGTTGATTTGATAGCTCCTATTCTGTTACATAGCATGTCCTTGTTGCTATAGTTTTTGATACTTTACGTGTTATCCTACATGTTTAGTATAGGATGCTAGTAGTCCATCGATGGCCCTACACTCTTGTCTGTCTGCTATGCTATACTATCGGGTGATACGTCTCCAACGTATCTATAATTTTTGATTGTTTCATGCTATTATATATTCTGTTTTGGATGTTTAATGGGCTTTATTATACACTTTTATATTATTTTTGGGACTAACCTACTAACCCAAGGCCAAGTCCAAATTGTTGTTTTTTGCCTATTTCAGTATTTCGCAGAAAAGGAATATCAAACGAAGTCCAAACGGAATGAAACCTTCGGGAGAGTTATTTTTGGAACCGTATCTACACAGAAGACTTGGAGTACACGCGAGGGAACGAAAGAGGCGGCCATGAGGGTGCAGGGCGCACCCAGGGGGGCAAGCACGCCTCCCACCCTCGTGGGCCCCCTCTGGCTCCCCCGATGCCCTCCTTCCTCCTATATATATCCACGTACCCTGAAAACATCGAGGCAACAGAGAAAACCCTAATTCCACCGCCGCAACCTTCTATTCCCGTGAGATCCCATCTTGGAGCCTGTTCCGAAGCTCTGCCGGAGGGGGGATCGATCACGGAGTGCTTCTACATCAACATCATAGCCTCACCAATGAGTTGTGAGTAGTTTACCACAGACCTTCGGGTCCATATTTATTAGCTAGATTGCTTCTTCTCTCTTTTTGGATCTCAATACAAAGTTCTCCTCGATCTTCGAGGAGATCTATTTGATGTAATCTTTTTGTGGTGTGTTTGTCGAGATCCGATGAATTGTGGGTTTATGATCAAGATTATCTATGAACAATATTTGATTCTTCTCTGAAATCTTTTATGTATGATTATAATATCCTTGCAAGTCTCTTCGAATTATTGGTTTGATTTGGCCTACTAGATCTATAGTTCTTGCAATGGGAGAAGTGCTTGGCTTTGGGTTCAATCTTGCGGTGTCCTTTACCAGTGACAGTAGGGGCAGCAAGGCACGTATTGTATTGTTGCCATCAAGGATAAAAAGATGAGGTTTGTATCATATTGCTTGAGTTTATCCTTCTACATCATGTCATCTTGCTTAAAGCGTTACTCTGTTCTTATGAACTTAATACTCTAGATGCATGCTGGATAGCGGTCGATGTGTGGAGTAATAGTAGTAGATGCAGAATCGTTTCGGTCTACTTGTTACGGATGTGATGCCTATATATAATGATCATGCCTAGATATTCTCATAACTATGCGCTTTTCTATCAATTGCTCGATAGTAATCTGTTTACCCACCGTAGAATTCTGCTATCATGAGAGAAGCCACTAGTGAAACCTATGGCCCCCGGGTCTATTCTCATCATATTAATCTTCCATCTACTTTACTTTGCTTTATTTACTTTCTGTTCTTATACCAAAAATACCAAAAAATACTATCCTATCCTATCTATCAGATCTCACTTTCGTAAGTGGCCGTAAAGGGATTGACAACCCCTTATCACGTTGGCTGCGAAGTTCTTATTTGTTTGTGCAGGTGCGAGGGACTCGCGCGTGGTCTCCTACTGGATTGATACCTTGGTTCTCAAAAACTGAGGGAAATACTTAGGCTAGTGTGTTGCATCACCCTTTCCTCTTCGAGGGAATACAACGCAAGCTCGAGAAGTAGCATCGGGACGTGATCACTTTGGGATCTGATTACAGTTATATACATACATACATATTATACTTTATACATGTTGTGACTAAAGTCGGGTCGGCTCGTAGAGTACCCGCGAGTGATTCATGAAAGTGGGGGCTGAAGGGATAGGTCGTTCCATCCAGGTAGTGGTGGACCTGGGTTCCTGTCGCCCCCCTGAGTGATACCTTATCGCGAAGCGACAGGGCAGGTTGAGACCACCCAGGAGAGAGGTGGGTCTGGTCCCTGGTCGGCGTCCGCGGTTACTTCAGAATAACACGCCTAACGAGTTTGAATATTTGATCTGAGTTGGCCGTTGGCCTATACGCACTAATTGCCACGCAGGACAAGATATGGGCAACCGGCGTCGTAGTATCAGCCGAAGCTTTCCAGACGTCTGCGACTGAGCGGCATGTGTCGGGTTGGACCGCGTAAAGCACATGCCTTTGTAATGGAGGTTTCTAGGTTTGCTCACCGTTCGCGTACGCAACGTGCAGGAGTGCAATGGGAGATGGGCCCAAGACCCATGCGCGCTTAGGATGTAGACCGGCATGCTAACCTCTCTGTTGGGCCTAGGTAGGTTACGACGTGTTGATCTTTCGAGGTCGGGCAAGACCCAGGAAAGTGTGTCCATACCGAGTGATCGAGCATTTCGGGTTATGTGGTGCACCCCTGCAGGGAAGTAATCTATTCAAATAGCCGTGTCCACGGCAACAGGACGACTTGGAGTTGTATTCGACCTCTGACAACTAGAACAGAATACTTAATAATACACACCCAGATAAGTTCCAGATACAACCTGGTGATCGCTCTCTCTCAGGGTGACGAGGAGAGGATCGACGGGTAGGATTATACTATATGTTGCTACTTGTTACATACCAGCTACTCTCTTTTACTACTGCAAGATGGTGGCTAACAGAAGCGTAGTCTTCGATAAGACTAGCTATCCCCCCTCCTATTCTGGATTTTTGCAGTTTAGTCCACAGATATTAGCCTCCCCTTTTTCTAGATACCGATGTCCTTGCTTGCGAGTACTTTGGATGAGTACTCACAGTTGCTTTGCTCCCTATTATCCCCTTTTTCCTTTCTTCTCGTATGATGCAACCAGATGGTGGAGCCCAGGATACATATGCCACCACCGACGACTACGGTTACCCTGACGGATCCTACTACTACGTGGAGGCCGCCGACGACAAGGAGTAGTTTAGGAGGATCCCAGGCAGGAGGCATGTGCCTCTTCGATCTGTGTCCCTATTTGTGCTAGACATCTTATGGCAACTTGTTTAGCATATGTCTGTACTCAGATATTATTGCTTCTGTTGACTCATTTAGGATCGATCTTATGTATTCGAGCCCTCAAGGCCCCTGGCTTGTAATATGGAGCTTGTATGACTTTAATTTGTGTCTAGAGTTGTGTTCTGATATCTTCCCGTGAGTCTCTGATCTTGGTCGTACACATTTGCGTGTATGATTACTGTACGGTCAAATCGGGTGCGTCACACTCTTCTAGGTAAGCAAGCCTGGAGAATCATGCAAGTGCCAGAACCCCTATGTGCTAGAGTGCTATGGGCTAGATATTTCAAAGATTCCTCAATAATGAATGATACATGCCCTTCAAATGGCTCCTTCACTTTCCATAGCATTCTCCACGGCCGCGACCTACTGAGGGAAGGGGTGGTGTGGCAGATTGGTGACGGAACCAAGGTTCCCATTCACCATGACAGCTGGATCCCCCGAAAGGGTTGCTTGCGGCCACTGGGCCAAACCTTCCTGCAGGGTACTACTCACGTGGTCGATCTTCTGACCGGTCAGGGGTGTAGATGGTATGATGCAAAGGTTGAATCCATGTTTATTGTTGGTGATGCCGCTGATATTAAGGAAATTCTGGTCGGAGGGAATGGATGGAGGATTTCTTGGCCTTGAACTACACTAAAGATGGGGAGTTCACTATTCGCTCTGCATATCATTTGGCCATGAACATAAGGAGGGCGACTTACGGACGGTCGGGGACGCCGTCTTCGGTGAATACACATAGGAGCTGGCTTGTTGTGTGGGGTACACATGTGCCTAATAAGATCAAGGTACACACATGGAGACTCATAAGTAATGGGCTGGCCACTCGGTCAGAGTTGCATCGAATGAGAATTAAGTCGGACATCTTTTGTACTGCCTGTGGAAGAAAGGAGACACTGGTTCATCAATTCTGGAGCTGTCACCACTTGAAGGTGTTCTGGACGGATCTTGCGGAGAGGAGTAACCCAGCAGCGTGCCCTCTGGGAGGTATTGCCATTAATCATGAAGTGGGACGCTGGCTAAGGAACTGGATGGGCGATGCAAGAGACGAGGAGAAGGAGATGCTAATGCAGGGTGTCTACGGACTATGGCTCGCATGGAACAAGGTGTGGGAGGGCGTTCGCATCAAGGATGCACATGAAATCGCAGCCTCGGTGTCTAGGTTCATGGACGAGTGGAACGAAGCTGTGAAGAAGAAAGCCAGAACTGATGTCAAGCCACCACCTGAAAGGTGGCAGCCGCCGAAGCATGCTTGGGTAAAGGCAAATGTGGATGGTGTAGTTTCAACTACGACAGACAATGGGGGAGGAGGGGTGGTCATCTGCGACCAGGAGGGTGCCTTTCGAGGCGCGTTGGCCCATCTCTTACCTAACAATTCGAATCCCAAGCTTGTTCAGTTGATGGCTTGTCGAAAGGCGTTGATGTTCGGGCGTGAGCTAGGAATTCAGAGAATTCATGTTGAGGTGGACTGTAGAGAGGCGGCGTCCATGATCAATGGAACGAGTAGGAACCAATCAGTGGCGGGTCCGATAGTAGAGGATGTCAAAGTGCTCATGCAGGGCTGGCAAGGATGCAAGTGTTAGGGAACGTAGTATTTTCAAAAATTTCCTACGATCACGCAAGATCTATCTACTAGATGCATAGCAACGAGGGGGAGAGTGTGTCTACGTACCCTCGTAGACCGGGAGCGGAAGTGTCTAGTGACGCGGTTGATGTAGTCGAACTTCTTCGCGATCCAACCGATCAAGTACCGAACGTACGGCACATCCGCGTTCAGCACACGTTCAGCTTGATGATGTCCCACGAGCTCTTGATCCAGTTGAGCTTCACGGGAGAGTTTCGTCAGCACGACGGCGTGGTGACGGATATGATGAAGTTACCGGCGCAGGGCTTCGCCTAAGCACTGCAACGGTATAATCGAGGTGTGTTTCTGTGGAGGGGGGCAACGCACACGGTTGGGAGAGATCAACTGATCAACTTGTGTGTTCTAGGGTGCCCCCCTGCCCCCATATTGTAATGCCCAGGATGGGACTATATCTCCTACGTGTCGAGGCACGACTTAGAGACATAACCCCATGCTGGAATGATCGCAAGTCTGGTATCTTTGCACAACTCATGTAAAAGATGGGGATGGAAAACATAAAATAGTTGGCTTACACTCGCCACGTCACACAAATACAATACATGCCTCAAACATCATACATTAAAACATCACAGCCCTCTAAGGGTAAAAATCCAAATGGCAAGATACCAAACATAATTTAAATCCACAGGTCGGATCGAATCCTAGTAGAAGTCTCCACTACTGATCATCCGGATAACGAACATAGTATCGACTACGCTCCTCGTCGTACTCCCAGTCTAGCTCGGTGCCATCACCTGGATAGCTCACCATCGGACCTGCATCTGGTGTGGTGAAGTAACTGTGAGCCACAGAGGACTCAGCAATCCCGTTCCCAGGTAACAAGACTATTTAAGCCTTGGGAGAGGATACGGCCGAATAAAATAATAAGTGTCTGCAGCAGCAACTAGCACTAGCTTACGAGAAAGAGTGCGAGAAGAGAAGTGCCTCAGTCGAGAGATGATCACGAAGTGATCCTAGCTAAAGCTCAACAAACATAACCCCACCGTGTTCAACTCCCGAATCCCTATTCGGAAATTGACAGTCACGGTACACACGCTGGTAGTGTATTGGAACATTGTGTCAAGTTATCTACAACCGGATATTAACAAGCTCCCATCTGCCACATAACCGCGGGCACGGCTTTCGAAAGTTCATAACCCTGCAGGGGTGTTCCAACTTGGCCCATTACAAGCCCACGATCCGCGGAGTCGCAACTCCAAAGTGGGAAGACCCGAGTATTCTCGGAATCCCGTGCTCAAGATACTCCGAACTAAGGTAAGGCTAATCCAGCAAATCCTCCCGCCGTGCCGACATCCTGATAGTAGCCGCGCGTATCTAGTCTCAGGCCACGACCGGATGAGCACAGCGTACAGTGGCCGAAATACCCAAGTTGCCAAGGGGGGCCCCGCACACGACTCTAGTTTGGACCAACACTCACATCGAGCACTGACCCAGGGGGGTTGAATTAATTAAGCCTCGGGTTAATTACTCCCTCGGAAAGTTTTAGTTGTTTAGGCGAATAGTACCAATGTTGGGACTTGCTGGAAAAGACTTAGCACTTAGCGGTTTATCGAGGTGGTCCCATACACCCCAACCGTGTTAGGAACGCATAATCAAGGAACATAACACCGGTTTATACGGTTCCTAACGGCATGAGTGGAACAAATCACCAAGCAAAAGGCTTAGCCTTCCACCCTTGCCAATATATAGATGATTCCATTTAGCAATATATAGTGTGATATAACCCAACAAAAACTTCACATGAAGTAAGCATCTTCGATCTTCACCTGCAACTAGCAATGCTATAAGAAGGGCTGAGCGAAGCGTACTTAGCCATTCAACGGTTTGCATAGGTAGGGTGGTTAAACATGGTCATGGTCACAAGTAGGAGGCTGACAAGAAAGACATGGGCATCGAGGCAAATCTAAGGAACGAAACTACTAGCAATAGGCAAAGATAGTAATGTTATCGGGGTTCGGTCATCTTGCCTGAAGAGTAGTCGTTCGGATCGTAAGAAGGGTCCTCGTGCTCAACCTCGTTGGTAACCTCGTGCTCGTACTCGGTCTCAGCTTCCGGCTCTAAACAATACAATCACACAAGACACGAATCAACAAGATGCAATGCGCACACCAAAATGATGGATGCATGATGGATGCACTAAGGAAGCACACGGGGCACGGAAAATAGCACTCAAGCAAATCACTTCAAAACATGGCAACAATAGGATATTATGAATCTACACGGAAAATCAATCAAGTTTCATATAAGACTTGCTGAAATCGGAGCTACGGGCTAAAAGTTATGCCCGAAACAAGAAATATGCACAAGCTGAAAATTACAGCAACATAGCAACTTCGAAGCACTAGAAAAATAAGCTACAGCACTCAAACACCATGGCGAAGAGCATGAACATAAACTAGACATATCCTACAGCAAATAAGTCCAAAGGTGCACCCCCAAAGGAGCCACAGATCAATAGCAACAAGCTTGGACATATTGAACTTGACAATAAAATTCTGACAGCATAATTTTATTGAAACTTTGGAGCAAAAGTTAAACATGCTACAGCCACTTAAATAAGCATGTGAGAACATGAATGGAAAGCCAACAATATCTACTACAAGTAACCATCAAGATACACTCCAAAACTATCATGGTTTGTCCTAGAGCAGCACGTAAACATGGCATCGAAACGTTACAGATTTCAGACTTAGTGAAAATCCACTAAGTGTTAAAACAGCAGTTTCATCATTGCATCTAAAAGAGCAAGTTTAAGTCACCTCGAAACTAAACATGGCAAGTGGTAAGCACCACATCAAAGTACACATGATGGTGATTCCGAAACATACAAGCATGCATCATGGAGATGAACACAACGATAGCAATGAGCTCAACAAGATGGCATTTCATAACAAGTGAAACAACATCACAGCCACATGGCACTTTGCAACGAAGATATACATGGCAAGAATAAATCTATCATGCAACCTAACACAAGCAACATGTAGAGCATGGCAAGACGAACACGTGGACATGTCATTTGCATCATTCGGATAAACGAGCTAAAAGATATCACTATGCAAAGATGGCATAAAACAACACATAGCAGCAATTATATCGGGATGCACTCTTGCAACAGAAAAATAAGCACCTAGATGATCTCTAACATGCATGGCACAATGGAATGAAACGTAGTGCTAGTCACCACAAACGTCTGGACACCTCACATGCGCAAAACGGAGCAACACACACAAAGTTATCAGTATTTGAAATTAGCATCAGAGAACAAAATACTGGGGACTTAGGGGATTAGAAATAACCTAGATCTGGGTCAAAACGGAGTCAATGCGGCAAAGCAGGCTGGATCCGGGCGAAGAAGAGGTGGATCGGGGCGGCCCGCGGAGTGACGGTGCGGATCGGGCCGGCGGTCGCGGCCCAGGCGAAGGGGCCCACGCGGCGGAGGCGGCGGCCCGCGCGGCTGCTGGCCTCGGGCGGCTTCGGGCCCGCGGTGGGAGCGCTGGAGGCCCGCGGCGCGGCGGCGCTGGCCCGGCCTGGCGAAGCGGCGCTGGAGGAGGTGGCCTGGGCTGCGCGGAGGAGTGGGCCTCGGGCGTGGCGCGGCCTGGTGGGGGACCTCGGTGGCTGGCGAAGGAGGGCGAGGATGGGCCGCGGCGCCGAGGAAGCCCAGGCGGGCGAACGGCGGGCGAGGCGAGCCTCGATCTGGCGATGCGGAGGAAGCCCAGCGGGCGAGAGAAGGAGGCGGCCCAGGCGCGCGTTGACCCGCGCAGATCGTGGATCGGGCGGTCTCCCGATCCCGTTCGGCGGCGGCTCTCTCGATGGTTGGGGAAGGAGAGCGACCTGCGGGATGGCGGCGGATGGATCGGGGCCGGCTGGATCCGGCGGCCCCTCACCGGATCTGGCCGGAGGACGGCGGTGGTGGCGCCGGTGGGGACGAGATGGCGGCGGTGGTGAGGTGAGAGGAGGCCGGAGATGAGTTTTTCCGGCGAGGTGATGTATTCCGGCGAACTTCCGGCGAAACTCCGGCGAGGTATCTGGTGGCTGGAGGTGGAAGAAGGAGAGGTCTAGGGTTTCCTTAATTTGGGGCAAAATTTGGGGGAGTGGACAAATATATAGGCACAAGTAGCTAGGGTTGTCCAAATGGAGTGCGGTTTTCGGCCACCGGATCAGATTTGGATGGCCTAGATGATAGAAGTGGCTAGGAGTGGTTAGGTGGGCTGTTGGAGGGGTGTCTTGGGCCTCAAAGTGGAGGCACTTTGAGCCCACGAGAATAACTATTGGGGTAGCAAACGGACTCGAAACGCGACGAGATTTGACAGGCGGGTTACACACAACAAAACAAGAACACACAACAAGTCTCGTGCCACACCGGTAACGTTACACGGCCAAACAACAAAGTAGGCCTACGGGACGCCACGGACACGTGAGGGAACTCCGGAACGCGAAACGGACAACGGAAAGGAACGCGTGGAACCGGATGCAACCGACAACACAAATGCAATGCGATGCACATGTCTACATGATATGAATGAATGCCACACACGCACACAACAAAACGACGAAAACCCAAAAGACAAAGAACCCGGAATGGAAATAGATGAAGCCAGAGATATATTATATGCCCAAAAGGGAAAGTATTACATCCGGGGCATTACAAACTCTCCTCTACTACAAAAAGATCTCGTCCCGAGATCTAGGACTGGAAAAAGGAAGGGTACTCGGAACGAAGATGATCTTCTCGTTCCCACGTAGCTTCTCGGTCGGTGTGATGTGACCACTTGACTTTCAAGAATTTGATGGGCTTGTTGCGGCTCTTGCGTTCGATTTCTTCGAGAATAGAAACGGGATGCTCTCGGTAAGACAGGTCTTGTTGAAGATCAATCTCTTCAAACGGAATCATGCGTTCAGGTGCCTTGAAGCATTTGCGAAGTTGAGACACATGGAACACATCATGAACATTGGCGAAGTTGGAAGGGAGCTCGAGTTGATAGGCTAGATCGCCTCTTTTGCCAAGAATCTTGAAAGGCCCGACGTATCTAGGAGCAAGCTTTCCTTTGATACCGAATCTTTGGGTGCCTTTCATCGGAGAAACACGGAGATAGACATGATCACCAATGTTGAAAGCCAAATCACGATGCTTGCCGTCATAGTAGCTCTTCTGACGCGACTGAGCGGCCTTGAGATTCTCACGTATGACTTTGCACATTTCTTCGACTTCTGAGATCAAGTCATTGCCAAGAAGTTGACGTTCGCCTGTTTCAGACCAGTTGAGAGGGGTACGGCACTTTCTGCCATAGAGGATTTCAAACGGAGCTTTGCCTGCACTTGCTTGAAAGCTGTTGTTGTAAGAGAACTCGGCCAATGGAAGGCAGTATTCCCATTTCATGCCGAAATATATGACACAGGCTCTGAGCATGTCTTCTAGAATCTGATTCACTCACTCGACTTGACCACTAGTCTGAGGGTGAAAAGCAGTGTTGAACCTGATCTTAGTGCCCATGGCGGACTGAAAGGAGTCCCAGAACTTGGATGTGAACAAACTTCCACGATCTGAGGAGATAACTTGAGGAATGCCATGTAAGGACACAATTCTGGAAGTGTACAACTCTGCAAGTTGAGCTGCATTGATTGATTCTTTGACTGGAAGGAAGTGAGCGACTTTGGTAAGCTTGTCAATCACCACGAAGATAGAATCATTCCCTCTCTTGGACTTAGGAAAACCAGTGACGAAGTCCATTTCAATGTGGTCGAACTTCCACTCGGGAATAGGAAGAGGTTGGAGAAGACCGGTTGGACGTTGATGTTCTGCTTTCACTCTTCTGCAAACATCACATTCATTCACGAATTGGGCAATCTCCCTTTTCATGCGTGTCCACCAGTAAGACTGCTTGAGGTCTTGGTACATCTTGGAACTGCCAGGATGAATGGAAAGGAGAGAATCATGTGCTTCTTCCATTATGAGCTTCCTGAGATCACCTTTGGGAACAACGAGTCTGTCCTCGAAGAACAAGGTATCTCTCTCATCAACATGAAAGCACTTGTATTTAGGAGTGCCCTTTGCAATCCCATGTTTCACCTTTTGCACCATGGTATCACTGAGTTGGGCCTCACGGACCTGATCTTCCAAGGTAGGAGCAACTTGAAGATTTGCAAGAAAACCCTGCGGAACAACTTGGAGGTTGAGCTTCCTGAATGCTTCAGAAAGCTCAGGCTGGAACGGCTTGATAAGAAGGCTGTTGCAATATGCCTTTCTGCTCAAAGCATCTGCAATCACATTCGCCTTGCCAGGAGTGTATTCAATGCTGGGATCATACTCTTGGATCATTTCAACCCAACGAGTCTGACGGAGGTTCAGATGCGGCTGTGTGAAGATGTACTTCAAGCTCTTGTGATCAGTGAAGATGTCGACTTTTCTGCCCAACAACAGATGTCTCCACGTAATCAAAGCATGTACCACAACTGCTAGCTCGAGATCATGTGTGGGATAGTTCTTCTCACTTGGCTTGAGCTGACGAGAAGTATATGCCACAATTCTCTTATCTTGCATAAGCACACCACCAAGTCCTTGAAGAGAAGCATCACAGAATACTTCATAGGGCTTGGATTCATCTGGAGGAGTAAGAACTGGAGCAGAGACAAGCTTTTCTTTGAGAGTTTTGAATGCCACTTCACACTCTGGAGACCAAAAGTATTTGACATTCTTCTGAAGCAAGTTGGAAAGAGGCTTGGCAATCTTGGAGAAGTTCTCAACGAACCTTCTGCAATAGCTGGCAAGACCCAGAAAACTGCGGAGTTGCTTGACGTTTCTGAGGAGCTTCCCAGTTGACAATTGCTTCAACTTTCTCGGGATTTACCACAATACCGTCAGCTGAGATGATATGGCCCAGGTACAAAACCTTATCGAGCCAAAATTCGCACTTGGAGAACTTGGCATAGAACTTATGCTCTCGGAGTCGATCAAGAACCAGACGTAAATGCTTTTTGTGATCTTCTTCATTCTTGGAAAACACCAGAATATCATCCAGATACACAAGCACAAACTCGCCGGTGTAGGGGTTGAAGATGTAATGCATCATCCTTGAGAAGGTAGGAGGAGCATTGGCGAGACCAAAAGACATGACTGTATACTCGTATGAACCGAAACTTGTTCTGAAGGCAGTCTTGGGAATGTCTTTCTCGCGAATGTGAATTTGGTGGTAGCCCATTCGGAGATCGAGCTTAGAGAACACTTTAGCTCCTTTGAGTTGCTCGAACAGTTCGTTGATGTTGGGGAGCGGATACTTGTTCTTAATCGTCTTCTTGTTCAATGGCCGGTAATCAACACAGAGACGCTCCGTGCCATCTTTCTTCTTGACAAATAAGACACCACAGTCCCAAGGAGACGTACTAGGCCTGATGAGACCCATACGCTCCTGTTCATCAAGCTGCTTCTTCAATTCCTTCAATTCATCTGGAGAGAGCTTGTACGGACGCCGACATGCTGGCTCAGTACCCGGCTCGAGTTCAATGACGAATTCCACCTGACGGTGTGGAGGCATGCCTGGAAGTTCTTCAGGAAAGACGTCTTGATATTCGTTCACCACCGGAATTTGAGATATGGCATTAATTTCGCCCTTATCATTGAGAGAGAAGAGCCTGATAGTGTTATCCCTGGAGGCAAAGATAATCACATCTTCATCAGGATGAGTCATCTTGACTTCCTTCTGTGCACAATCAATGTGAGCATCATGCTGAGAAAGCCAATCCATCCCGAGGATGAGGTCAATATCAGAATTACCAAGAACCACCGGATTAGCCAAAAATCGATAATCACCCATGCGAATAGCCACATTCGGAACAAAGTTGTTGGAGTTCATAAGCAAACCCGGAGAAAGCACAGACATCGGTCTCGGCAAAGCTTGCAATGGCATATCATGTGACAATGCAAAAGGTCTTGACATGAAGGAATGTGAAGCACCTGAATCGAACAAGACTTTTGCAGGAAAAGAGTTAACTGAGAGGTTACCCAAAATCACATCAGAAGAATTCTCCGCTTCGGCTGCACTCATCGGATTGACCCTTGCTTGCTTGGGGTTATGCTTGACAATAGCTGAACTCACAGGCGGAGGAGGTGGAAGGCGCTTTGGGTTCGGACATCTGTTGGCATAGTGACCCTTCTGGCCACATCTGTTGCACACCACTTCTGAGAGAGGACATAAATGAGAACCACTTGACTTGGAGCCTTGAGACTGAAACTGGTTCTTCGACTGGTTGCTCGGGTTGGGTGGGTGGGAGAAACCACGACCACCGGAGTTCTTGTTGTTGGAGTTGTTGGAGTTGTTGTAAGGAGCTCGAATCACTCGAGGAGGAGGAAGCCAAAATTTATGTTGCTTCGAGACCATCTGAGACGATGAGGAAGAGTGAACGGCATCTCGAATTCTCTTTTTAGAAGCCTCCATCTTGAGCTGAGCTGCCTCTTGTTTCAAAGCCATGTTATAGAATTTGTCGAATTCATCGGGCTCGAACAAGGTGAGAGCAAGTTGAAGTTCATCTTTCAGACCTCCACGGAACTGGTAGATTTTGCTCTTGGCATCAGGAATGTCTTGCTTAGCATAGCGGGCGAGGTTTTGGAACTTGACATTATACTGGTAGACTGTCATAGAGCCCTGCTTCAGGTTGCGGAATTGCTCACGCATACCCTCGATGACACTTGTTGGAATGTGGTGAGAGCGAAAGTCCTTGCAGAAATCCTCCCAAGAGATCACACGACCTGGCCTGGAGTCTTTGTACTGCTGCCACCAGTCAGCTGCTTGGTCTTTGAGTTGGAAGGCTGCAAACTTCACATAATCCTCTTCCTTCACGTTACCGCACTCAAAATGCTTCTTTATGTCGGTTAACCAATCTTCAGCATCAAGAGGGTCGACACAGTAACTGAAAGCTTTTGGATTATTTGCCAAGAACTGGTTGAGGGTAGCATGGTGCTGCTGGTTGAAGAAATTGCTTTGATTCCCTGGAACACCCTGATTAGCTTGATTAGCTTGCATCTGTTGCATCATCTGCATCAACATCTGAGTGTTCTGAGCTGTAGTTTGCATAATCGCTCTCCAAGCCTCAGACGGAGGAGGAGGGGAAGGAGGACGTTCTGGGACCTCTTCACCCTCTGGGTTAGCGTTGGGAACCCTTTTCGGAGCCATCCTGAAAGAGATGACCACGAATCAGCAATTGATTGACAGAAGGTATAAGCTGAATCAATGGAATGAATTGCAACAAGTCTTCACAATAATCATTCGAACAATAGGAACGAATGAAATCATTCGAACAAGAGGAACGAATGAAATTCTCAGTTAAATGATAACATCAATCTTCATGAGAAGCCACATAGGGGACAAAAGGTAAAATAAGAAAAACAACAAGGTACAGACGGGAACAAACACAAGATAGGAGCTTCGTTCTAACATCTTTGTGCTGAAAGCATATGAACGCGTTACGAAAGGGTTTTGCAATCCCCGGATCAGCATAGCCAAGGACCCTTTAAGATGCAACTCCCGATCGGAACATCGGTCATAATACCACTTCACTCAATGTAGAACCCCGAACTCGCTAACCTGCATTCGTTGGAAGAATGCCTACAATCTACTGGATAAACCCACCTATGAATTTCCGAAAGATTCCAGTTATGCAATCAGGTGTTGGGGATACACGGGAAGCACCGCGCAATCAACTCTAAACCTACATCCAGGTGTATCCATCCTTCAACACATAACCAGTCTTTCTCGGAAACTGTCTACCTCGGACCTTCGAAAAGCATCCACTATAACAAGCTATGGCAATACTCCCGAACTACCTCCCCAGTACTGGGTGATGTCGGGGTTATCTTGCCACTAACCGTATAGGAGAGATTTTCGATGTCGGTCGTCTTAAGTATTTAGTACTGCCGCGATATGCTTGTGACGACAATACCCCGAAGCTCAACTCCCCGGGTCACTGCCACAACCCCTAATGTCAGGAGGCATCGAGAACAATACTCTCGTCACAAGAACATCGAAACAATCCCAGAATACTCGCGAGATTCCTAAAAAAATTGGTGCAATTTTTGAAAGTAGAAGAGGGAAGAGTAGTCGTCAGGAGTCCTCACCAGAGAGAAAGGAGATGAGAAGCAAAGAAATCCTACTCTCTGATGGACCTCGAACCCCTCGTTGGTTACCCCAAGTGGAAGGTGTAAGATGCAGTAAGTAGAAGTGTTTTCCCCTAGCAAAGATGCTAAGGATCGATTCCCTAGAGACTCCTAGGTTCAACAGGTAGGTGTCAATTGCTACGGCGCCAGATTAGTAGCAACCAACGTGAACCTGCACACAGATACAAATAACTTTGCTCCCAACGAGTACAGAGAGGTTGTCAATCTCTCCGGCCTTGTAGTTCACAAAGGGTTAAAAGCAATGATAGTAGTGATAGATAGTTTTTGCGATAGTAGGTAAATAGCGAAAAGTAAATAGTGGATGTGATCAATGATGGTAATATGGACCGGAGTCTCATGATGTTCACTAGTGATGTCTCTCTCCCAAAAGACGATAAAACAGCTATGTGAGGTAACAAATTACAGCTGGGCAATTGACAAGACCACGAACGCAAACCAATGCTGACTACATTGCAAGAAAGGTTGAGGTTCAAAGCATGGGCGGTACGCCAAAGTAAGTAGACCGAAATCCATCAATATCTACTACTAATCATCCACCTTGAGATATCTACCCAGAACATCTCGCTGGTATTAAGTTGCGAGTCCCACCCATAGTGTAAACTCGATGCAACAGACAACTGCATTAAAAGAACTTTGCGTAAAGTAAACAATCCTTGCACCCGCGGGCACAAGCACCATTGTTTTCCCCCTTGTGGCAACAGCACATCCCCTAGACTCATGTTTCTGTCACTCAAGCTAGTCATCGAGGGGCATGAACCCACAATCGAGCATAACGTTCCCTCTTGGAGTCACTACCTATTACTCGGCCAAAGCAATAAATAACAACGGAGAACATGCAAGAATTACTTATGAACTAAAATATAAAAGAGGTGAATCAAATATATTACTCAAGATCAATCTGAACATAATCTCATAATCCATCGGATCCCAGCAAACTCAACATAGCAACAGCATAAGGATTACATAGGTGCCTCGATCATGTAGGGCAGCTCACGAGGACTAATTAGTGAAGCACAAGAACGGGAGGAGAACATCACATAGCTACTGGTCATGGACTCATGGTCCAAGGGAGACTACTCACGAGTCATCCGTGAGGCGTCCATGGTGGTGGAGAAGCTCCCGGTGGTGATCCTCCCCTCCGGCAGGGTGCCGGGAAGAGTTCTCCTGGTGCTCCCGATCTTGGAAGCGGCGGCGGCGGCGGAACAGAGATGGGATCGCGAAAAGAAGTCCTGTTTCGAGGGTTTCGGAGAGTCCTTTAAATATATGCGAAAGTAGGGCACCGGGGGGTCCTCGGGGGGTCGAGGCGCCCCCCCCCCCCCGGCGCGGCCCAGGGGGGGCGCCCACAGGGCGCCTGGAGCCCCTGTGCCCCCCCCAGGTTGCCCTTCGGACGCAGTGTTGTTTCCGGTTCGCTGATTTTTTATATAATTTTTCTGGATTTTTCTGGGCAGTTCTCGAAACGTGAAAACCTGAAATACAAAAACAGCCGAAAACAGAAACTGGCACTGGGGTGCACTGGATTAGTAAGTTAGTCCAAATATGATCAAAAGTGTATGGAAGTGTATGAATATCATAGCAATATCACCCAAAAGTGGCATGGAGCAAGTAGAAATTATAGATACGTTTTGGACGTATCAACATCCCCAAGCTTAATTCCTGCTCGTCCTCGAGTAGGTAAATGATAACAAGAATAATTTCTGTGGTGACATGCTATTAACCATATAGGACTTTCTCATAGTCATATGACAAAAGCTTACTGAGACAATGATTCTATAGTAATTAAGTTGTCTCAAGAGAAAATCACAAATGACTGAAAGTTTTACAACATGAAACTGAAACATCAAAAAGATTTGCAATGAACATGATGTGCAAATATGATCAAGTGATATCTAGCTTGCCCCCTTTAGTGATGCAAAACATAAATGCAAGGGCACCTTCAAGGTTTAAGTGATGACTAGATACAATCATTTCAGAATAAACGATATCACAATCATGCAAAAGACAATGCTACTTTGGGACAATGCATATTACACTCAGAATGACAATCATGCTCTCAGTAGTTGGCGCTTGAAGTGCTAGAGCTTTTTATTTTGAAACATGGAAGCAATTGTGTCAACGGTAGTAGTACTTCATATGTGTCATGCATAAAACATCCTATAAGTTGCAAGCCTCATGCATCGAATACTAATAGTGCTCGCTCCTTGTCCTAATTAGCTCGGATCCCCATGGGTTATCATTGCATTGCATATGTTTTAACCAAGTGTCACAAAGGGGTACCTCTATGCCACCTGTACAAAGGTCCAAGGAGATAGATCGCATTTGATTTCTCGTTTTTGATAGATCTCAACTTGAGGACATTCATACCGGGACAACATAGAAAATAGATGATGGACTCCTCTTTAATGCATAAGCATATTCTCATGAGAGATTGAGGATTAAGGTCCAAGCTAAAACTTCCACCATGATGCATGGCTTTGGTTGGCGGCCCAATGTTCTTCTCTAACAATATGCATATTAATTCAACCCACGGTAAATCACCCTTACTTCAGACAAGACGAACATGCATAGCAACTCACATGATATTCAACAAGAGTGTGACAGTTGATGGCGTCCCCAAAAACATGGTTACCGCTCAGCAAGCAACTCATAAGAAATAAGATACATAGGCAACATATTCTTTACCACAATAGTTTTAAGGCTACTTTCCCATGAGCTATGTATTGCATGGTTAATTTGCTTAGTGCAGGTGGAGGTTAGCAAAAGACTGGGAGCGACCATCTAAGAGAGCAATGACGGTCATAATCATGCAGAGCGACAAAGCAATATTGAATCAGGCATGGTAGTTATATCGCTACTTAGAAATAAAAGATCATCAAGGCTTGACAGACTTTCTTTACAGTCTTAAATATGCGTGAGCATACGCCAAGTCAATCAAAATAAATTCTCGAAGGAAGATATTACTAGACCATACCATATCATAGGCAAACAAACCAAGTTGGTACTCCAATAACACATTGGGAACCCCCAGCTATCTGAGATTAACCATAAGAAAACCTGAACTACTAAGCACCATCATGCAAGTAGCATCTTTATCATAGACACATTAACCAATGCAACGGAAGCAAACTCTCTTAATAAGGTGAGCATGGTAATTAAAGAGAGTTCAAGCAACCAACTAAATAAAAGCTCTTGAAAAGATAAGCATGTATACTAAGAGCAGAGTATGATAGTAGCTATTAAAAGACAAAGAACACACACAGCATAGATAGACATGAAAATTCTATGTAATGTTCTAGGTAGAAGTGGAGCGTGTTTCTCTCCCACATAAAGGAATGCTGGGTTCCGACTCGTTATGAAAAACTAAAAAGAAAACTAAAAGCAAGACGCTCCAAGCATAGCACATAACACATGAAGTGATAAAAATATAGCGAAACGAAAGACGAACTGATAATGTTGATGGAGAAGGGGATGCACGGGGGCATCCCCAAGCTTAGACGCTTGAGTCTCCTTGAATATTTCTTGGGGGTGCACGGGGGCATCCCCAAGCTTGAGCGCTTGACACTCCTGAATCTTTTTATCATCTTCCCTCGCACACTTGAAAACTCCCTTCATACACAACTCATCATAATCTGATTAGCGAGGTTAGTACCCTTAATAAAATAATTATACCTTGCTGGAAATAAGGATATTCTTGAAGTTCTACTGTTTCTCAAGATTGCCAAAAGGTTTTTGCAAAGAAAAAGCAAGTTCTTAATTTGCAAAAGTGAAGGTAAGGCCAAATAGGACAGAATCTGTGAAAAATAGAACAGCAGGCAGTAATTGACCTGTTCGGGATACTTCTGCAACTCAAATCAAAAAACTCAGAACTGACGCACGAAAGACAATTATATAGAGAACGCTGTCGAAACAATTCAGACCAAAAAGATGATCTGGTGATTTTATACGAATTTTTCTATCCAATGACAGAATCTGTTTCCTGGATAGCACCTCACAACTTTTGAACTTTCTAGCAATCAGAGGCTATACTTGGCACAAATATGAAAAGCAAAGATACAATGATGATGCTACAGCAGTAAACAACATCAAGACACAACAAAAGCAAAAAAATTATTCATGTGGGCTGCCTCCCAAAAGCGCTTTTTTTATGCCTTTAAGCTAGGCATAATGCATAGATCAAGTTTTATCAAGAGTAAAAGAATAGCTAGCCCGTACAACGGACTCAAAAGGTAACTTGACCTTCTTACGAGGGAAGTGTTCCATCCCTTTCTTGAGAGGAAACTGAAATTTTATATTACCCTCTTTCATGTCAATGACAGCACCAACGGTGCGCAAAAAGGGACGTCCCAAAATAATTGGACAAGGAGGATCACATTCAATATCCATAATAGTGAAATCAACGGGCACATAATTATCATTAACAACAATAAGAACATCGTCGATCCTCCCCAAAGGTTTCTTTATGGAAGAATCAACGAGACGAACACCAAAAGAACAAGAATCATAAGGTTTCAATTTAAGCATATCATATATCCTTTTGGGCATAACAGAGGTACTAGCACCAACATCACATAATGCATAACAAGAGAAGTCATTCAAATAAATTTTTATCATAGGATCCCAACCATCTTCTAGCTTTCTAGGTATGGAGGCTTCTACAATAAGTTTCTCCTCCCTAGCTTTGATGAGAGCATTAGTGATATGCTCTGTGAAGGCAAGGTTAAGCGTGCTAGTGCGGGGATCTCTAGACATCTTGTGAAGGAAATCAATAACTTCTGTAAGAGTGCAATTATCAAAATCAAGGTCACGAGCATCAAGTAAAGTAGTAGTGGTGTCCTTAAGGTTCACCTGTTTGGTAGTTTCTATAGCATCACCATTAATAGGTCCATTGGGACCAGGAGTACATTGGGTGCTAAGAGTGTGAACATCCTCAATAACTTGGATAGAAGCAACAGTGTGGTGGGTAGGAAGGCTCTTAATTCTTTCCTCTTCCTCCCTTTCTCTAGCCCATCTTTCTTTAAGCTTAGCCATCATCCTAATGTTTTCATTAATTTGTACTTGAGTAGCATTAATAGGGATGACTTCCCTCTCCTTAAGAAGAGAAGTTTCAATTTTTAGCAATTTTAACTCATTGGCTAAGTGGTCTACCTTAAAAGAAAGATCATCTAGTTTATGTAGTTTCTCTTCTACATTCTTATTAAAGGCTTTTTGGGTAGTGATGAAATATCTAAGCATAGTCTCTAGTTCAGTATTGGAGTTCTTGGTACTAGGATAAGCATTGTTGTTCCCATAAGAGTTAGAGGGGAACGGTCTAGAATTGTTACCAAAGTTACTCCTATAAGCATTGTTGTTGAAATTATTTCTAGAGATAAAGTTAACATCTACTTGTTCTTGAGCAATCAAAGAATTTAAAGGAACATCACGAGGATCAATAGTAGATTGCTTCGAAAGTAGAGACATGATCAAGTCAACTTTTTCATTAAGGGAGGAAATCTCCTCGACAGAGTTTACCTTCCTACCTGTTGGAGCGCGTTCGGTGTGCCATTGGGAATAGTTGGTCATCATCTCATCGAGAAGCTTTGTGGCAGCACCAAGTGTAGTTGACATAAAAGTTCCTCCCGCGGCCGAATCTAATAAGTTCCGCGAGCTAAAGTTCAAGCCTGCATAAAAAGTTTGGATAACCATCCAAGTAGTCAAACCGTGAGTAGGGCAGTTTTTGATAAGAGACTTCATACGTTCCCAAGCTTGGGCAACGTGTTCATTATCCAATTGTTTAAAATTCATGATGTTACTTCTAAGTTGGATAATTTTAGCAGGTGGATAGTATTTTCCGATAAAAGCATCTTTGCACTTGTCCCATGAATCTATGCTATTTCTAGGCAAAGACTGAAACCAAATTTTAGCTCCTCCTCTCAAAGAGAAAGGAAAAAGCTTAAGCTTAACAATATTACCATCTATTTCTTGGTACTTTTGCATATCACAAAGTTCAACAAAGTTGTTCAAGTGTAAAGCAGCATCATCTCCAGCACCGGAGAATTGTTCTTTCATGACTAAGTTCAGTAAAGCAGGTTTAATTTCATATGAAGGTGCTGAAGTGGCAGGTGTAGTGATAGGTGTGCTGATAAAGTCATCGTTGTTGTGACTAGTGAAGTCACACAACTTGGTGTTCTCGGTGGAACCCATAGTAGCAAGCAAGCAAGATAACTATTTTTGTGATTTTCGATAAAAGGAACTAAAGCAAAAAATGAAAGGTAAACTAACAAGACTAAAAAGCAAAGGTAAAAGATAGCATGCAACTCCCCTATCCTGAAGAGTGGAGTCCCCGGCAACGGCGCCAGAAAATACTCCTTGATGGGCCACGAACCCCTCGTTGGTTACCCCAAGTGGAAGGTGTAAGATGCAGTAAGTAGAAGTGTTTTCCCCTAGCAAAGATTCCAAGGATCGATTCCCCATAGACTCCTAGGTTCCACAGGTAGGTGTCAATTGCTACGGCGCCAGATTAGTAGCAACCAACGTGGACCTGCACACAAATACAAATAACTTTGCTCCCAACGAGTACAGAGAGGTTGTCAATCTCTCCGGCCTTGTAGTTCACAAAGGGTTAAAAGCAATGATAGTAGTGATAGATAGTTTTTGCGATAGTAGGTAAATAGCGAAAAGTAAATAGTGGATGTGATCAATGATGGTAATATGGACCGGAGTCTCATGATGTTCACTAGTGATGTCTCTCTCCCGAAAGACGATAAAACAGCTATGTGAGGTAACAAATTACAGCTGGGCAATTGACAGGACCACGAACGCAAACCAATGCTGACTACATTGCAAGAAAGGTTGAGGTTCAAAGCATGGGCGGTACGCCAAAGTAAGTAGACCGAAATCCATCAATATCTACTACTAATCATCCACCTTGAGATATCTATCCAGAACATTCGCTGGTATTAAGTTGCGAGTCCCACCCATATTGTAAACTCAATGCAACAGACAACTGCATTAAAAGAACTTTGCGTAAAGTAAACAATCCTTGCACCCGCGGGCACAAGCACCGTTGTTTTCCCCCTTGTGGCAACAGCATATCCCCTAGACTCATGTTTCTGTCACTCAAGCTAGTCATCGAGGGGCATGAACCCACAATCGAGCATAACGTTCCCTCTTGGAGTCACTACCTATTACTCGGCCAAAGCAATAAATAACAACGGAGAACATGCAAGAATTACTTATGAACTAAAATATAAAAGAGGTGAATCAAATATATTACTCAAGATCAATCTGAACATAATCTCATAATCCATCAGATCCCAGCAAACTCAACATAGCAACAGCATAAGGATTACATAGGTGCCTCGATCATGTAGGGCAGCTCACGAGGACTAATTAGTGAAGCACAAGAACGGGAGGAGAACATCACATAGCTACTTGTCATGGACTCATGGTCCAAGGGAGACTACTCACGAGTCATCCGGGAGGCGTCCATGGTGGTGGAGAAGCTCCCGGTGATGATCCTCCCCTCCGGCAGGGTGCCGGGAAGAGTTCTCCTGGTGCTCCCGATCTTGGAAGCGGCGGCGGGGGCGAAACAGAGATGGGATCGCGAAAAGAAGTCCTCTTCTGAGGGTTTCGGAGAGTCCTTTAAATATATGCCAAAGTAGGGCACCGGGGGAGCCTCGGGGGGCCCAGGCGCCCCCCCGGCGCGGCCCAGGGGGGGCGCGCCCACAGGGCGCCTGGAGCCCCTGTGCCCCCCCCCCCAGGTTGCCCTTCGGACGCAGTGTTGTTTCCGTGTCGCTGATTTTTTATATAATTTTTCTGGATTTTTCTGGGCAGTTCTCGAAACGTGAAAACCTGAAATACAAAAACAGCCGAAAACAGAAACTGGCACTGGGGTGCACTGGATTAGTAAGTTAGTCCAAATATGATCAAAAGTGTATGGAAGTGTATGAATATCATAGCAATATCACCCAAAAGTGGCATGGAGCAAGCAGAAATTATAGATACGTTTTGGACGTATCACTCTCCGATATAATATAGGACTCAAAATATTTTCAGTGTGTGCCTAGACTCGATCGTCAATGATTCGATCAATCAGTGGGGGCTCCTAGGTCGGAGAAGGCTCTGATACCAACTTGTAATGCCCAGGATGGGACTATATCTCCTACGTGTCGAGGCACGACTTAGAGACATAACCCCATGCTGGAATGATCGCAAGTCTGGTATCTTTGCACAACTCATGTAAAAGATGGGGATGGAAAACATAAAATAGTTGGCTTACACTCGCCACGTCACACAAATACAATACATGTCTCAAACATCATACATTAAAACATCACAGCCCTCTAAGGGTAAAAATCCAAATGGCAAGATACCAAACATAATTTAAATCCACAGGTCGGATCGAATCCTAGTAGAAGTCTCCACTACTGATCATCCGGATAACGAACATAGTATCGACTACGCTCCTCGTCGTACTTCCAGTCTAGCTCGGTGCCATCACCTGGATAGCTCACCATCGGACCTGCATCTGGTGTTGTGAAGTAATTGTGAGCCACAGAGGACTCAGGAATCCCGTTCCCGGGTAACAAGACTATTTAAGCCTTGGGAGAGGATAAGGCTGAAGAAAATAATAAGTGTCTGCAGCAGCAACTAGCACTAGCTTACGAGAAAGAGTGGGAGAAGAGAAGTGCCTCGGTCGAGAGATGATCACGAAGTGATCCTAGCTAAAGCTCAACAAACATAACCCCACCGTGTTCAACTCCTGAATCCCTATTCGGAAATTGACAGTCACGGTACCCACGCTGGTAGTGTATTGGAACATTGTATCAAGTTATCTACAACCGGATATTAACAAGCTCCCATCTGCCACATAACCGCGGGCACGGCTTTCGAAAGTTCATAACCCTGCAGGGGTGTTCCAACTTGGCCCATTACAAGCCCACGATCCGCGGAGTCGCAACTCCAAAGTGGGAAGACCCGAGTATTCTCGGAATCCCGTGCTCAAGATACTCCGAACTAAGGTAAGGCTAATCCAGTAAATCCTCCCGGCGTGCCGACATCCTGATAGTAGCCGCGCGTATCTAGTCTCAGGCCACGACCGGATGAGCACAGCGTACAGTGGCCGAAATACCCAAGTTGCCAAGGGGGGCCCCGCACACGACTCTAGTTTGGACCAACACTCACATCGAGCACTGGCCCAGGGGGGTTGAATTAATTAAGCCTCGGGTTAATTACTCCCTCGGAAAGTTTTAGTTGTTTAGGCAAATAGTACCAATGTTGGGACTTGCTGGAAAAGACTTAGCACTTAGCGGTTTATCGAGGGGGTCCCATACACCCCAACCGTGTTAGGAACGCATAATCAAGGAACATAACACCGGTTTATACGGTTCCTAACGGCATGAGTGGAACAAATCACCAAGCAAAAGGCTTAGCCTTCCACCCTTGCCAATATATAGATGATTCCATTTAGCAAAATATAGTGTGATATAACCCAACAAAAACTTCACATGAAGCAAGCATCTTCGATCTTCACCTGCAACTAGCAATGCTATAAGAAGGGCTGAGCGAAGCGTACTTAGCCATTCAACGGTTTGCATAGGTAGGGTGGTTAAACATGGTCATGGTTACAAGTAGGAGGCTGACAAGAAAGACATGGGCATCGAGGCAAAACTAAGGAACGAAACTACTAGCAATAGGCAAAGATAGTAATGTTATCGGGGTTCGGTCATCTTGCCTGAAGAGTAGTCGTTCGGATCGTAAGAAGGGTCCTCGTGCTCAACCTCGTTGGTAACCTCGTGCTCGTATTCGGTCTCAGCTTCCGGCTCTAAACAATACAATCACACAAGGCACGAATCAACAAGATGCAATGCGCGCACCAAAATGATGGATGCATGATGGATGCACTAAGGAAGCACACGGGGCACGGAAAATAGCACTCAAGCAAATCACTTCAAAACATGGCAACAATAGGAGATTATGAATATACACGGAAAATCAATCAAGTTTCATATAAGACTTCCTGAAATCGGAGCTACGGGCTAAAAGTTATGCCCGAAACAAGAAATATGCACAAGCTGAAAATTACAGCAACATAGCAACTTCGGAGCACTAGAAAAATAAGCTACAGCACTCAAACACCATGGCGAAGAGCATGAACATAAACTAGACATATCCTACAGTAAATAAGTCCAAAGGTGCACCCCCAAAGGAGCCACAGATCAATAGCAACAAGCTTGGACATATTGAACTTGACAATAAAATTCTGACAGCAGAATTTTATTGAAACTTTGGAGCAAAAGTTAAACATGCTAAAGCCACTTAAATAAGCATGTGAGAACATGAATGGAAAGCCAACAATATCTACTACAAGGAACCATCAAGATACACTCCAAAACTATCATGGTTTGTCCTAGAGCAGCACGTAAACATGGCATCGGAACATTACAGATTTCAGACTTGGTGAAAATCCACTAAGTGTTAAAACAGCAGTTTCATCATTGCATCTAAAAGAGCAAGTTTAAGTCACCTCGAAACTAAACATGGCAAGTGGTAAGCACCACATCAAAGTACACATGATGGTGATTCCGAAACATACAAGCATGCATCATGGAGATGAACACAACGATAGCAATGAGCTCAACAAGATGGCATTTCATAACAAGTGAAACAACATCACAGCCACATGGCACTTTGCAACGAAGATATACATGGCAAGAATAAATCTATCATGCAACCTAACACAAGCAACATGTAGAGCATGGCAAGACGAACACGTGGACATGTCATTTGCATCATTCGGATAAACGAGCTAAAAGATATCACTATGCAAAGATGGCATAAAACAACACATAGCAGCAATTATATCGGGATGCACTCTTGCAACAGAAAAATAAGCACCTAGATGATCTCTAACATGCATGGCACAATGGAATGAAACGTAGTGCTAGTCACCACGAACGTCTGGACACCTCACATGCGCAAAACGGAGCAACACACACAAAGTTATCAGCATTTGAAATTAGCATCAGAGAACAAAATACTGGGGACTTAGGGGATTAGAAATAACCTAGATCTGGGTCAAAACGGAGTCAATGCGGCGAAGCGGGCTGGATCTGGGCGAAGAAGAGGTGGATCGGGGCGGCCCGCGGAGTGACGGTGCGGATCGGGCCGGCGGTCCCGGCCCAGGCGAAGGGGCCCACGCGGCGGAGGCGGCGGCCCGCGCGGCTGCTGGCCTCGGGCGGCTTCGGGCCCGCGGTGGGAGCGTTGGAGGCCCGCGGCGCGGCGGCGCTGGCCCGGCCTGGCGAAGCGGCGCTGGAGGAGGTGGCCTGGGCTGCGCGGAGGAGTGGGCCTCGGGCGTGGCGCGGCCTGGTGGGGGACCTCGGTGGCTGGCGAAGGAGGGCGAGGATGGGCCGCGGCGCCGAGGAAGCCCAGGCGGGCGAACGGCGGGCGAGGCGAGCCTCGATCTGGGGATGCGGAGGAAGCCCAGCGGGCGAGAGAAGGAGGCGGCCCAAGCGGGCGTTGACCCGCGCAGATCGTCGATCGGGCGGTCTCCCGATCCCGTTCGGCGGCGGCTCTCTCGATGGCTGGGGAAGGAGAGCGACCTGCGGGATGGCGGCGGATGGATCGGGGTCGGCTGGATCCGGCGGCCCCTCGCCGGATCTGGCCGGAGGACGGCGGTGGTGGCGCCGGTGGGGACGAGATGGCGGCGGTGGTGAGGTGAGAGGAGGCCGGAGATGAGTTTTTCCGGCGAGGTGATGTATTCCGGCAAACTTCCGGCGAAACTCCGGCGAGGTGGCTGGTGGCTGGAGGTGGAAGAAGGAGAGGTCTAGGGTTTCCTTAATTTGGGGCAAAATTTGGGGGAGTGGACCAATATATAGGCACAAGTAGCTAGGGTTGTCCAAATGGAGTGCGGTTTTCGGCCACCGGATCAGATTTGGATGGCCTAGATGATAGAAGTGGCTAGGAGTGGTTTGGTGGGCTGTTGGAGGGGTGTCTTGGGCCTCAAAGTGGAGGCACTTTGAGCCCACGAGAATAACTGTTGGGGTAGCAAACGGACTCGAAACGCGACGAGATTTGACAGGCGGGTTACACACAACAAAACAACAACACACACAAGTCTCGCGCCACACCGGTAACGTTACACGGCCAAACAACAAAGTAGGCCTACGGGACGCCACGGACACGTGAGGGAACTCCGGAACGCGAAACGGACAACGGAAAGGAACGCGTGGAACCGGATGCAACCGACAACACAAATGCAATGCGATGCACATGTCTACATGATATGAATGAATGCCACACACGCACACAACAAAACGACGAAAACCAAAAAGACAAAGAACCCGGAATGGAAATAGATGAGGCCAGAGATATATTATATGCCCAAAAGGGAAAGTATTACATCCGGGGCATTACACGTATATAAAGGAGCAAGGGGAGGGGCCGGCCAGCCCTTCTATGGCGTGCCAGGGAGGCAATCCTACTAGGAATAGGATTGCAATCCTATTCCTAGTAGGAGTCCACCAAGAAGGATAAGGGGGAAAGGAAGGAGAGGGAGAGGTGGCGCCCCCCCAATCCTAGTCCAACTAGGATTCCCTGGTGGGGCACCGGCCAGCCTCTATGGACTGTCTCTCTTCTTTCGTCAAGGCCCACTATGGACCATACCCCCTCGTGGGAGGTTCCGGTAACCCCCTCCGGCAATCCGGTTAAATCCGAAACTTTTCCGGAACACTTCCGGTGTCCGAATATAGTCGTCCCATATATCAATCTTTATGTCTCGGACATTCTAAGACTCCTCGTCATGTCCGTGATCTCATCCGGGACTCCGAACTACCTTCGGTACATCAAAACTCATAAACTCATAATACCGATCGTGATCAAACGTTAAGCGTGCGGACCCTACGGGTTCGAGAACTATGTAGACATGACCGAGACTCATCTTCGGTCAATAACCAATAGCGGAACCTGGATGCTCATATTGGTTCCTACATATTCTACGAAGATCTTTATCGGTCAAATCGCATAACAACATACGTTGTTCCTTTTGTCATCGGTATGTTACTTGCCCGAGATTCGATCGTCAGTATCTCTATACCTAGTTCAATCTCGTTACCGGCAAGTCTCTTTACTCGTTCCGTAATACATCATCTCGTGACTAACTCATTAGTCATTTGCTTGCAAGGCTTATTATGATGTGCATTACCGAGAGGGCCCAGAGATACCTCTCCGACACTCGGAGTGACAAATCCTAGTCTTGATCTATGCCAACACCACGAATACTTTCGGAGACACCTGTAGAGCATCTTTATGATCACCCAGTTACGTTGTGACATTTGATAGCACACAAGGTGTTCCTACGGTATTCGGGAGTTGCATAATCTCATAGTCATAGGAACATGTATAAGTCATGAAGAAAGCAATAGCAGTAAAACTAAACGATCATAGTGCTAAGCTAACGGATGGGTCTAGTCCATTACATCATTCTCCTAATGATGTGATCCCGTTGATCAAATGACAACTCATGTCTATGGTTAGGAAACATAACCATCTTTGATCAATGAGCTAGTCTAGTAGAGGCATACTAGGGACACTCTGTTTTTTCTATGTATTCACACATGTACTAAGTCTCCGATTAATACAATTCTAGCATGAATAATAAACATTTATCATGATATAAGGAAATATAAATAACAACTTTATTATTGCCTCTAGGGCATATTTCCTTTAGTCTCCCACTTGCACTAGAGTCAATAATCTAGCTCACATCTCCATGTGATTTAATACCGATAGTTCACATCGTTATGTGAATAACACCCATAGTTCACATCGCCATGTGACCAACACCCAAAGGGTTTACTAGAGTCAATAATCTAGTTCACATCGCTATGTGATTAATACCCAAGAGTAATAAGGTGTGATCATGTTTTGCTTGTGAGAGAAGTTTAGTCAACGGGTCTGTCACATTCAGACCCGTATGTATTTCGCAAATTTCTATGTCTACAATGCTCTGCATGGAGCTACTCTAGCTAATTTCTCCCACTTTCAATACGCATCCAGATTGATACTTAGAGTCATCTGGATTAGTGTCAAAGCTTGCATCGGCGTAACCCTTTACGACGAACTCTTTATCACATCCATAATCGAGAAACATTTCCTTAGTCATCCAGTTACTAAGGATAATTTTGACCGCTGTACAGTGATCTACTCCTGGATCATTATTGTACCTCCTTGTCAAACTCATGGCAAGGTACACAACATGTTTGGTACACAGCATGGCATACTTTATATAACCTATGGCTGAGGCATAGGGAATGACTTTCATTCTCTCTATATTTTTCTGTTGTGGTCAGGCTTTGAGTCTTACTCAACTTCACACCTTACAAGTCAGGAAAGAACTCCTTCTTTGACTGATCCATTTTGAACTACTTCAAAATCTTATCAAGGTATGTACTCATTGAAAGTCTTATCAAGCGTCTTGATCTATCTCTATAGATCTTGATGCCCAATATGGAAGCAGCTTCACCAAGGTCTTTCTTTGAAAAACTCCTTTCAAACACTCCTTTATGCTTTCCAGAAAATTCTACATCATTTCCGATCGACAATATGTCATTCACATATACTTATCAGAAAGGTTGTAGTGCTCCCACTCACTTTCTTGTAAATACAGGCTTCACCGCAAGTCCGTATAAATCTATATGCTTTGATCAACCTATCAAAGCGTATATTCCAACTCCGAGATGCTTGCACCAGTCCATAGATGGATCGCTGGAGCTTGCACATTTTGTTAGCACCTTTAGGATTGACAAAACCTTCTGGTTGCATCATATACAATTCTTCTTTAAAAAATCCATTAAAGAATGCAGTTTTGTTATCCATTTGCCAGATTTCATAAAATGCGGCAATTGCTAACATGATTCGACAGACTTAAGCATCGCTACGGGTGAGAAAGTCTCATCGTAGTCAACTCCTTGAACTTGTCGAAAACCTTTCGCAACAAGTCGAGCTTTGTAAACAGTAACATTACCGTCAGCGTCACTCTTCCTCTTGAAGATCCATTTATTTTTGATGGCTTGCCGATCATCGGGCAAGTCAACCAAAGTCCACACTTTGTTCTCATACATGGATCCCATCTCAGATTTCATGGCCTCAAGCCATTTTGCGGAATCTGGGCTCATCATCGCTTCCTCATAGTTCGTAGGTTCATCATGGTCCAGTAACATGACTTCCAGAACCGGGTTGCCATACCACTCTGGTGCGGAACAAACTCTGGTTGATCTACGAAGTTCAGTAGAAACTTGATCTGAAGTTTCATGATCATCATCATTAGCTTCCTCACTAATTGGTGTATAAATCACTGGAACTAGTTTCTGTGATGTACTACCTTCCAATTCGGGAGAAGGTACAATTACCTCATCAAGTTCTACTTTCCTCCCACTCACTTCTTTCGAGAGAAACTCCTTCTCTAGAAAGGATCCATTCCTAGTAGCGAATATCTTGCCTTCGGATCTGTGATAGAAGGTGTACCCAACAGTCTCCTTTGGGTATCCTATGAAGACACATTTCTCTGACTTGGGTTCGAGCTTATCAGGTTGAAGCTTTTTCACATAAGCATCGCAGCCCCAAACTTTTAAGAAACGACAACTTTGGTTTCTTGCCAAACCACAGTTCATAAGGCGTCGTCTCAACGGATTTAGATGTTGCCCTATTTAGCGTGAATGCAGCTGTCTCTGATGCATAACCCAAAACGATAGTGGTAAATCGGTAAGAGACATCATAGACCGCACCATATCTAATAAAGTACGATTATGATGTTCGAACACACCATTACGCTGTGGTGTTCCGGGTGGCGTGTGTCGTGAAACTATTCCACATTGTTTTAAATGAAGGCCAAAACTCGTAACTTCAAATATTCGTCTCCGCGATCAGATCATGGAAAATTTTATTTTCTTGTTACGATGATTCTCTACTTCACTCTGAAATTTCTTTGAACCTTTCAAATATTTCAGACTTGTGTTTCATCAAGTAGATATACCCATATCTGCTCAAATCATCAGTGAAGGTCAAAAAATAATGATACCCGCCGCGAGCCTCAACACTCATTGGTCTGCATACATCAGTACGTATGATTTCCAACAAGTCAATTGCTCGCTGCATTGTTCCGGAGAACAGGGTTTTAGTCATCTTGCCCATGAGGCATGGTTCGCAAGCACCAAGTGATTCATAATCAAGTGATTCCAAAAGTCCATCACTATGGAGTTTCTTCATGCGCTTTACACCATTATGACCTAAACGGCAGTGCCACAAATAAGTTGCACTATCATTATTAACCTTGCATCTTTTGGCTTCAATATTATGAATATGTGTATCACTACGATCGAGATCCAACAAACTATTTTCATTGGGTGTATGACCATCGAAGGTTTTATTCATGTAAACAGAATAACAATTATTCTATGACTTTAAATGAATAACCGTATTGCAACAAATATGATCAAATCATATTCATGCTCAACGCAAATGCCAAATAACATTTATTTAGGTTTTACACTAATCCCGAAAGTATAGGGAGTGTGCGATGATGATCATATTAATCTTGGAACCACTTCCAACACACATCGTCACTTCACATTTAACTAGTCTCTGTTCATTCTGCAATTCTCGTTTCGATTTACTAATTTTAGCAACTGAACCGGTATCAAATACCCAGGGGTTGCTATGAACACTAGTAAAGTACACATCAATAATCTGTATATCAAAATATACCTTTGTTCACTTTGACATCCCTCTTATCCGCCAAGTATCAAGGGCAGTTCCACTTCCAGTGACCATTTCCTTTGCAGTATAAGCACTTAGTTTCAGGCTTGAGTTTAGCTTTGGGTTTCTTCATGGGAGTGACAACTTGCTTGTCATTCTTCTTGAAGTTCCCCTTCTATCCCTTTTGCCCTTTACTTGAAACAAGTGGTCTTGTTAACCATCAACACTTGATGCTCTTTCTTGATTTCTACCTTCGCCGATTTCAGCATCGCGAAGAGCTCGGGAAATACTTTCGTCATCCCTTGCATATTATAGTTCATCACGAAGTTCTACTAACTTGGTGATAGTGACTAGAGAACTTTGTAAATTATTATCTTATCTGGAAGATTAACTCCCACTTGATTCAAGCAATTGTAGTACCCAAACAATCTGAGCACATGCTCACTGGTTGAGCTATTCTCCTCCATCTTTTAGGCAAAGTACTGTCAGAGGTCTCATACCTCTCGACACGGGCATGAGTATGAAATACTAATTTCAACTCTTGGAACATCTTATATGCTCCGTGGCGTTCAAAACGTTTTTGAAGTCCCGGTTCTAAGCCGTAAAGCATGGTGCACTTAAACTATCAAGTAGTCATCATACCGAGCTTTTGTCAAAACGTTCATAATGTCTGCATCTGCTCCTGCAATAGGTTTGTCACCTAGCGGTGCATCAAGGACATAATTCTTCTGTGCAGCAATGAGGATAATCCTCAGATCACGGAACAATTCCGCATCATTGCTACTAACATCTTTCAACTTAGTTTTCTCTAGGAACATATAAAATATAAACGTGGAGCAACATCGCGAGCTATTGATCTACAACATAGATATGCTAATACTACCAGGACTAAGTTCATGATAAATTAAAGTTCAATTTAATCATATTACTTAAGAACTCCCACTTAGATAGACATCCCTCTAGTCATCTAAATGATCACGTGATCCAAATCAACTAAACCATGTCCGATCATCACGTGAGATGGAGTAGTTTTCAATGGTGAACATCTTATGTTGATCATATCTACTATATGATTCACGCTCAACCTTTTGATTTCTAGTGTTCCGAGGCCATAACTGCATATGCTAGGCTCGTCAAGTTTAACCCGAGTATTCTGCGTGTGCAAAACTGGCTTACACCCGTTGTATTTGAACGTAGAGCTTATCACACCCGATCATCACGTGGTGTCTCGGCACGACGAACTTTCGCAACGGTGCATACTCAGGGAGAACACTTATACCTTGAAATTTAGTAAGGGATCATCTTATAATGCTACTGTCGTTCTAAGCAAAATAAGAAGCATAATAAGATAAACATCACATGCAATCAAAATATGTGACATGATATGGCCATCATCATCTTGTGCTTTTAATCTCCATATCTAAAGCACCGTCATGATCACCTTCGTCACCGGCACGACACCTTGATCTCCATCGTAGCATTGTCGTCGTCTCGCCAACTATTGCTTCTACGACTATCGCTACCGCTTAGTGATAAAGTAAAGCATTTACATGGCGATTGCATTTCATACAATAAAGTGACGACCATATGGCTCCTGCCAGTTGCCGATAACTTTACAAAACATGATCATCTCATACAAAGCTGTATATCTCATCATGTCTTGACCATATCACATCACAACATGCCCTGCAAAAACAAGTTAGACGTCCTCTACTTTGTTGTTGCAAGTTTTACGTGGCTGCTACGGGCTTAGCAAGAACCATTCTTACCTACGCATACAAAAACCACAACGATGTTTTGTCAAGTATGTGTTGTTTTAACCTTCACAAGGATCGGGCGTAGCCACACTTGATTCAGCTAAAGTTAGAGAGACAGACACCCGCGAGTCACCTTTAAGCAACAAGTGCTCATAACGGTGAAACCAGTCTCGCGTAAGCGTACGCGTAATGTCGGTCCGGGCTGCTTCATCTCACAATACCGCCGAAGCAAAGTATGACATGCTGGTAAGCAGTATGACTAGTATCGCTCACAACTCATTGTGTTCTACTCGTGCATATCATCTACGCATAAACTTGGCTCTGATACCACTGTTAGGGAACGTAGTATTTTCAAAATTTTCCTACGATCACGCAAGATCTATCTACTAGATGCATAGCAACGAGGGGGAGAGTGTGTCTACGTACCCTCGTAGACCGGGAGCGGAAGCGTCTAGTGACGCGGTTGATGTAGTTGAACTTCTTCGTGATCCAACCGATCAAGTACCGAACATACGGCACCTCCGTGTTCAGCAAACGTTCAGCTTGATGACGTCCCACGAGCTCTTGATCCAGTTGAGCTTCACGGGAGAATTTCGTCAGCACGACGGCGTGGTGATGGATATGATGAAGTTACCGGCGCAGGGCTTCGCCTAAGCACTGCAACGGTATAATCGAGGTGTGTTTCTGTGGAGGGGGGGCACCGCTGTCAGGCCCAAGATGCGATTCTATCCCGATCACGTGACACTTACGTGATTGGGGCACAACCGCATTTCGGGCGCTTAGCAAGATGGATATCATTACATCGTACCATTACATACATACATGGGGGATACAACAATACATACAAGTCACATGAATACAACAACATCAATACAAGACATCCGACTACGGATGCAAACATGAAAAGCACAATGACATCCAACTGCTATCCCAGGCTGCCGACCAGGAACCTAACCCAAGACTGAAGAAGAAGAAGAAGAAAGAACTCCAAACAACGATCATCGCTCTCACGTCAAGACATCGGAAACCTGCACCTGCAACTGTTGTTGTAGTATCTGTGAGCCACGAGGACTCAGCAATCCCATAACCATGGGTAACAAGACTATCAAAGCTTAATGGGTAGGAAGAGGTAAAGTGGTGAGGTTGTAGCAGCGGCTAAGCATAATATGGTGGCTAACTTACGAGTACAAGAATAAGATGAGCATCTACGCAAACGGTCGCAACTAGTAATGATCGCTAAAGATCCTGAACTACTTACGAGTCAAACATAACCCCACCGTGTTCTCTTCTCAAAGGGAAAATAGATAGTCACGGTTACTCACACAGTTGTGTGTTTTACTCCGGATCCTCTGTCAAGTTTTCTACAACCGGACATTAACAAATTCCAATCTGCCACATAACCGCGGGCACGGCTTTCGAAAGATCATAACCCTGCAGGGGTGTCCCAACTTGGCTCATCACAAGCTCTCACGATCAGCTGAAGTGATAAATATAATATCATCACCCCTTATCTTAGGGAAATCCGATCAGGCTCGGCATCCCGGTGCACAAGACATTTCGACAATGGTAAAACAAGTCCAGCAAGACCTCCCGGCGTGCCGACACCCTGATAGTAGCCGCGCGTATCTCGTCTCAGGCCACGTCCGGATGAGCTATGGTTACAGCGACCAGATACCCCAAGTTTCCAAGGGGCGGCGCCGCAAGCTGCTCTATTTGGGACCAACACCATCGGCACTGGCCCCCCCTGCTATGTAGAAGAATCCACGGGTAGCGCTAACTCCTTATGCAATTAATTAATTAATTAAGTTGTTTTTATGAGGCAAAATAAAACCAATGTTGGGCCTTGCTGGAGGAGTTTTATTCAAAGACGAAGTGTCAAGGGGTCCCCATATACCCAACCGTGTAAGGAACGCAAAATCAAGGAACATAATGCCGGTTTATCGGCGCCTAAGGTGGCATGAGTGGAACAAAACACCGAGCAAAAGGCCAAGCCTTCCACCCATGCCCAGTATATAGGTGTGTTAATAATAATTATAGATATTGTGATATTCCAACAACAAGTTACCTCCTGGAATGATCTTCATCTTCACCTGCAACTAACAACGCTATAAGAGGGGCTGAGCAAGCGGGTAACATAGCCAAACAATGGTTTTTGCTAGGAAGGTGTCAAAGGTTAGAGGTTTCATGGCAACAAGGAGTGGCTGACAATAATGATGGGTAGCGCGACATATAACGATAGCATCGAGACACTAAGCATGGCAATGATAGTAAAGGTATCCAAGGGTATGGTCATCTTGCCTGAGATACCGCAAGAAAGAAGAACGGATCCATGAAGAAGACGAAAAAGAAGCCTTGAAGAAGAACCATGGGTAGACGAACGAATCCTCACGATCACACGGAACAAGCACTAACGAGAAGAAGCAAGCAATACGGTAAACACACAACACAAGAACATAACAATATGCTCAACCAAGTATGATGCAAGACAGTTCTATATAGGAAGCACTACAAGTCTATACAGGAAGCATAACATGACAAGGTAGGAAGCACAAAAAAACAACTCAAGAACATGACAACATGCTCAACCAAGTAGGATGCACAACAAGTCTACATATGATGCATAGCAAGTCTATACAGGAAGCAAAACATGGCAAGGTAGGAAGCACAGCAAAACAACACAAGTCTATATATGATGCATTACATGGCAAGGTATGATGCATGACAAGTCTATACAGGAAGCAAAACATGACAAGGTAAAAAGCACAGAAAAACAGCACAAGTTTATATATGATGCAATACATGGCAAGGTATGATGCACTGCAGATGCACTTAGGATGCATTACATGACAACATAGGAAGCACGCCAGAACAACACAAGAACAAGACAATAAGCTCAAGCAAGTAGGATGCAAGACAGATCCATATAGGATGCAAAACATGACAAGGTAGGAAGCACAGAGAAGCAACATAAGAACAACAAGTTTAAATGAGGCCGGAAACTACATATAATAAAACCGGTAAGTCCTCATATGCATAGTTTGAAATTAGTTCAGATCTGCATAAACCTTAAGTTAAAGTTATTAAACAGCAATTTAACATGCACCAACATGATCTACACGAAATTCTAGTCAAGTTACATATAAAGTTTGTTTAATTCGGAGCTACGGCCTAGAAGATATGAGCAAAACAAGTTAAGCATGGCAACGGTGCAAGATGCACCCAAACATCAAGCAAACATACTCCAAACATGTTAACAAGATGATATTATGATTCTACATGCAAAATCACACAAGTTTCATATAAGGCACACCCAAAACGGGGCAACGGGCTAAAAGATACACATGAAACAAGAAACAATGCAAAGTTGTAATTAACAGCCACATAGCAACTTTGGAGCAAGATAAATATAAGCTACAACACCCAAACATGACAACAAGAAGCATGGACATGAATTAGACCTATCCTACAGCAAACAACTCCATTGGAGCAACTCCATAGGAGGCATGGACCAATAGCAACAAGCTACAACATTTTGAACATGACGCTAAAACCTGACAGCAATATTTTATAGCAACTTGGGAGCAAGAATTAAATAAGTTACAGCGGGCCAAATGAGCAAGTGAGGGCATGAATGGATATACAATAACATATAAAACAAGGAATGATCAATGGCCACCCTAAAACTAACAGGGATTTGCCTAGGGCATCAAGCAAACATAGCATCAGGATATTACAGATTCCAGACTTAGTGAAATTTCACTAAGTGTTAAAACAGCAATAACATCATGGCATGTTTACAAGCATGTTTAAGTCAACACAAGGCATATCATTGAAAGTTAAATGCACCACATCAAAGACCACATCATGGAGATTCTAAAACATCTAGGCATGTGACATGGGGACAAACACATCAATAGCAACGAGCTCCTCAACTAGGCATCTCGTAACAAGTTACAAAACCTAACAGCCACATGCACTTTTGCAACAGGGATAAACATGGCAATATGAACTCAAACAAGCATGCTATAGAAACCAACATGTAGAGCATCTCATGATGAACATTTTGACATATCATTTGCATCATTTGGATAAACATGCACCAAGTTATCACATCTCAAACATGGCATCAAAATAACAAGTAGCAGCAGTTTATATCAAGTAGCACTCTTGCAACATATATTTGAGCAACTAGATGAAGTCAAACAAGCATGGCACAATGGAACAAAATGTAGAATAAATCACCATGATCATTTTGACATATCATACACTCAATTTGGATAAGCACACAAAAAGTTATTAGCTCCATAAGAATGCATCAGACAACAGTTTAACAGGGACTTAGACAAAAACAGCACCTCAGGAAACGGACATGTCCGAAGCCAGCGGACACATCTGACGAACGGGACCCGCGGGCAGAGAGAGGAGCGGACACGTTCGTCGCCAACCGGACATGTCCGGCGGCTTACAGAGCACAGCGAGGTAGAACAGCCCGACGGCGGCCATAGACGGCGGCTCGACACCGGCGAGCTCCGGGATCAGCGGGGCGCAGCGGAGGGAGGCTAGATCGGGGCGGCCCGGGGCAGATCCGGCCGTTCCCCTCCTGGATCTGGCCGGAGGGCAGCGGACATGGCCGGAATCCATGGGGCAGCGGTGGCGGAGACTCCAGGGCGGCGGCGGCGTTCCTGCGCGGGGAGAGAGAGAGTTAGGCGGAGGGAGAAGGAGGAGGGCGATGGGAAGGAGAGGGACGGCGAGGTCCCGACCTGCGGGTCACCGGCGGCCGGCACGGCGTGCTCCGGCGAGGTAGATCGAGGAACCGGCGAGGGAGCAAAGCGCTCGGGCGCGCGCGCGTGCCTTCGGGCTGCGGCGGCGGCTCTTGGGCTCGTCGGGGCCGCGATGGGCTCGGCGGGCCCTGGCGACGGGGTGGAGAGAGAAGGCCGGCGGGGTGACGTGGCGAAGCCTGATTGGCTGTGGGGGCGGCGGACATGTCCGGTGGCGGGGTGGACATGTCCGGCGCGCGGAGGAGGAAGAGGTTAGGGTTGGATCTGCGCGAAAAATGGAAGGGAGACACATATTTATAGCTAGAGGGAGCTAGGAGTGTCCAAATGAGGAGCCGTTCATGGCCACGCGATCGTGATCGAACGGCCAAGAGCATGGAGGGGTTAGAATGGGCTAGGTGGGCTGTGTAGGAGGGGTTGCTGGGCCAAAAGGGAAAAGGCTTACTGCGGTTAACACGGTTAACCGTTGGGCTATCAAACGAACTCTGAACGCGACGAAACATGCCAGGCGGTCTGCCTATGCCATAAAAAGACCACATGCCAAGTTTCAACCCATTCCGAGAACGTTTTTCGGCCACTCACCAAATAAATATTCGGAGGCGCCGCGTGCGCGTGCAAGTGTGTCTGAGCTCAGAACAGACAACGGAAAGGACGAGGGGGCTCGAGCGGATGCAAGTTTTGAAAACATGCTGATGCAACACACATTACGACATGGCAAGATGCAACACGCAAGCAGATGACATGGCACTGACAACGAATAACTGGCTGACACCTGGCGCACCGGTCTCGGGGTGTCACAACCACACACGGTTGGGAGAGATCAACTGATCAACTTGTGTGTTCTAGGGTGCCCCCCTGCCCCCGTATATAAAGGAGCAAGGGGAGGGGACGGCCAGCCCTTCTATGGCGCGCCAGGGAGGCAATCCTACTAGGAATAGGATTGCAATCCTATTCCTAGTAGGAGTCCACCAAGAAGGAAAAGGGGGAAAGGAAGGAGAGGGAGAGGTGGCGCCCCCCCAATCCTAGTCCAACTAGGATTCCCGGGTGGGGCACCGGCCAGCCTCTATGGGATGTCTCTCTTCTTTCCTCAAGGCCCACTATGGACCATACACCCTCGTGGGGGGTTCCGGTAACCCCCTCCGGCAATCCGGTTAAATCCGAAACTTTTTCGGAACACTTCCGGTGTCCGAATATAGTCGTCCAATATATCAATCTTTATGTCTCGGACATTCCGAGACTCCTCGTCATGTCCGTGATATCATCCGGGACTCCGAACTACCTTCGGTATATCAAAACTCATAAACTCATAATACCGGTCGTCATTAAACGTTCAGCGTGCGGACCCTACGGGTTCGAGAACTATGTAGACATGACCGAGACTCATATTTGGTCAATAACCAATAGCGGAACCTGGATGATCATATTGGTTCCTACATATTCTACGAAGATCTTTATCGGTCAAACCGCATAACAACATACGTTGTTCCTTTTGTCATCGGTATGTTACTTGCCCGAGATTCGATCGTCGGTATCTCTATACCTAGTTCAATCTCGTTACCAGCAAGTCTCTCTACTCGTTCCGTAATACATCATCTCGTGACTAACTCATTAGTCATTTGCTTGCAAGGCTTATTATGATGTGCATTACCGAGAGGGCCCAGAGATACCTCTCCGACACTCGGAGTGACAAATCCTAGTCTTGATCTATGCCAACACCACGAATACTTTCGGAGACACCTGTAGAGCATCTTTATGGTCACCCAGTTACGTTGTGACGTTTGATAGCACACAAGGTGTTCCTACGGTATTCGGGAGTTGCATAATCTCATAGTCATAGGAACATGTATAAGTCATGAAGAAAGCAATAGCAGTAAAACTAAACGATCATAGTGCTAAGCTAACGGATGGGTCTAGTCCATTACATCATTCTCCTAATGATGTGATCCCGTTGATCAAATGACAACTCATGTCTATGGTTAGGAAACATAACCATCTTTGATCAATGAGCTAGTCTAGTAGAGGCCTACTAGGGACACTCTGTTTTGTCTATGTATTCACACATGTACTAAGTTTCTGATTAATACAATTCTGGCATGAATAATAAACATTTATCATGATATAAGGAAATATAAATAACAACTTTATTATTGCCTCTAGGGCATATTTCCTTCAGCAAGGTCACCTGGAGATGGAGGTCAGCGAACAGAGTTGCTCACACCCTAGCTAAACTAGCAGTAGGAGATGAGGTGTGTTTGGAATGGCGGCATGCGCCGCCTGATTGTATCCTAAGTGTATTAGCGGATGAGATTCCAGACTATGCTTACATAAATTAGATGGTTCCCCTCAAAAAAAAAGTAAATTTACCATGCTACAAAGTAAAATTGTTGTGTTCTTAAAACGGTAACATGTTTTTAAGATCAAAAATCATACATTTGTCGTATGTCTATTCCAAAAATGTTTATAATTTTGCTATGATGTATAAGACACTTTTTCAAAAAATGGCATGACCATTCCACACAATTTTTTTGCCCCATGGCATGTTCAATGTACTCAATGATTTTAGACTTTGTTTCTTGTTCATTTTCCATGCTCAATGTACTCAACGTAAAATTGCCATGGCCAATTTACTATGGACCCACAAAAAGCAAAAAAAATGCCATGAGCTATTAAATTGACATGTAAAAAGTAAATTTGACATGGCAAACAAAACTTACATTTTGCTATTGGCAATAGAAGTGAAGAACTTCCTATGGCGGTGTAGTTAAATTTCTCATGTCAACACATGTAAAATTTCCATTGCAAATAAAAAAGAAAAAAATTGCCATGCCAATAAAGTGAAAAGGAACGGTCATGTCTTACACATCAAAAAATAGAATGGTGTCATCTTAACATGATTCTTTTGCCATGTGGACATTACCAAAAAAAGTGTAAATTTTGACCATATGACAAAAGGTTGAAAGTTCATAATTTTATCAACGAGGACATTACAATAAAGAATACATATTGTGAGGCCTATGAACCAACGAACCCTAAACTACGTCTGAGCTTTTGTGATGCAACAATTTCCATCAAATGATTTGTCTTGAAGGTTGCCATGGATACACAGAAAAGCTAAAATTTCAGGGAAGGGGCGATTTGGTGCTCACGCTTAGTTGCACCTGATATCCTGAACGTCGGCTGGTGCGTTGCGATCCGCTAAAGTGTGATAGATGCATCACGGCCAACTCGGCGAAAAGTGGAATACAGGGGTTATACGGTAGCCTACAGCGCACGTCGTGGGGTAGGTCGTACAGGGGTTGTATGGTTGCCACCCTGAGCAACATGCGTGACAGGAGAAGATTTTTAGGCCACCAATTTTCTTGCCTATGAGAGTTGTACCTGTCGGAGCTATGTTTGGTTTCTATGTAGCTCAGGCCACCAATTTTCTAGGCCTGTGTCACGCGCAGCTTTCACAGGTAAGATTTTCAGGCTAGATTCTTAGGACACCAACCAAACACAGCTTCGACGGGTAACAGGAAGAGGCTCAGGTCAGACATTTGGGCTCAGGATGGCACCAAATAGCCCCTTAGTCCACGGTGGACACCTGAGCCTAGGCACATATGTCACACGAGGATGTGAGCCATGGTGTGATTTTGTCCATTGTAAACTGATTTTGAGATGCTCCGAAACCAGGTTTCGACAACGAGGGGAGTTTACGAGGCAGAGCATTCAGGGCATTCAGGGTGGGCAGAAAGAAATTACGGAAAATGGAGACAAGACAAAACAAACATCAAGGGAAGGCATAGAACTGGAAATAACTCACATTTTGCACAAATACGACTAGAGCAAATTACTAAATAGACAGTAGCGGTTAAATCAATTTCAGTCAAAAGAGGATCACGGAAAATGGCAGCACTTGGTACTTGCCGAAGACTGGATCGGCACTAATTCTACATTACAACTGACAAACTCCATAATATAAGACACTGTAGCTTTGGTTGCCTGAACGATAGTACTCCCTCCGTTCCTAAAAACTAGATGATACCCCACACGTTGTTGCGGGAATATTTGCAATATATTTCGACGATATGTGATTTGTATGGAACGTGAATAGTGATACTACGAAAACTACAATTGCAAATCCATATGCTTTATTGTGTTTGATTAATGTATTGTAAAAAAATATTAAATATCTAATTTATGTTTGCATGTTGAGGTGGACAATTTTTGTGCATGAATGCATGTTGTGGTGGGTCTTTTGCCATGCATGTTGCTTGATGATGTGGCATGCTTGCATGTTGAGAGAAATATGTTAGTGGGGGCTAGCTATTTAGATATAGAAGATATGTCTTTTTAGAGATTTCACTATAGACTATATATAGATACATATAGACATTTTTTAGAGTGTAGATTCACTCATTTTCCTTCGTATGTAGTCTCTTATTGGAATCTCTAAAAAGACTTATATTTAGGAACGCACATCATAAGAAGAAAGAACAACCCTAGAGCAGAGTGATAACAGTGCCGTTATTGGAATCTCTAAAAAGACTTATATTTATAGGAGTGCATATCATAAGAAGAAAGAACAACCCTAGAGCAGAGCGACAACAGCCAGTCGTTGATAACCGTATGATGCAGAGGCCGCTACTACAGACTTAGCGGGTGGAATAGCGGAGCGAACTGGATCGGCCGCTGATTTGCAGCCTGGACAAGCTGCACTGCTTGGTTGGCATGGTGGGCACCGGCTCGCGTCAGAAGTCGTTGACCTAGGCAGGAGAGAGCCTACCGAAGTACACATACTGGAACTGGAAGAAATGACACTGGCGAGAGTGGCAAATCGCGATAAAAGAAAAAGTATAAGAAAAGATACTCAAATCAGAAGAAGAAGAAATTGGTGGGAAGGAGATGTGTAGAGATTAAACAGGGAAGCGGCATAATGCAGCTCGGGAGATCTTGGTCGCCGTTTGGAGGGGAAATGTCGGTCCCGCCACGACTAAGGAGGTATTTGGTTCGCGTTTTTCAGCCCATTATCTGATTATTACAGCGGCACCTAAAACCGGAGGTGTTTGTTTCGATGAGTGGTAACGTAAACGTAAAGCGGAACTGATTACACACTGTAACAACACTGAAATGGACAAACCTCATTCTGTTTAGTTCTGTAGTGTAAAGGAAACAGATCAAGAACAGATCAGATCAAGATCTGCAGGAGGAGCTTGATGGAGGAGGAAGAGATTGATCCAGAGATGGGCCTTGTTGCTCCTCGTCGACGGCTTCGGCGGTACATCCTCGACGGCGGCTTCGGTGGTACATCCTCGTCGGCGGCTGGCTGGCGTGGTCGTTCCCGACGACTGGATCAGGAGGAGAAGACCGAGGGGAGGCAGCGCCGCTGGACTCGAAGTGGGTCGATCGAGGGGTGGTGGCAGCGTTGGACTTGAAGGGAGGCGGCGGCGGCGGCGCTGGACTTGAAGGGAGGCGGCGGCGGCGGCGACGGTGCATGCAGATCGAGGGGAGGAAGGAGTCGCGGGGGAGGAGGAGGGCTGGGGGTGAGGAGCGCTCGAGGGTAGGAAGGAATCATTTACCAGTCGGGGTGGGGGGTATCGACCGATCACTGTCCCGGACCTGATTACGGAGGGACCTGATTACACAAGGTCGCCACCAAACGCACGTAAGGTTATCCATTTACATCCATTTACGGAGGGACCTGATTACACAAGATCGCCACCAAACGCATGTAAGGTTATCCGTTTACGACGTTAACAGATGACGGGCAAAAATTGCTTAAACAAACACCTCCTAAACTTGTTTGGTAGCAATATGGCGTAATCAGATACCCTAGAAACAAATCCCACTCATGTTCACCGCTGACTACGGCCTACCCCTACCGCCACCCAATTACGTTACCGGGCCGTCATTGCTTCCCGCTGAACCAGTTCTCCCCAACCGCCACCACTTCGATCTCCGCCGTGGGAGTAGCCCTCGCCACCGAATCGTCCCGGGTCTTCTACCCCCTTGCCAGACAAAGCTGCAGCTTCTACACAGCCGGGTCTTCTACCCCCTTGCCAGACAAAGCTGCAGCTTCTACACAGCCGCGACCGCCAAAGCCTGTGGCGGCCCATGCATCCTGCCGTCCAGCGACTCCGACCTGTGCAGCCATCGTCACCCCGTCGGGAACAAGACCCCCTCGAGCGGCATGTTCTCTCTAGCGGCATGTTACCCCAGCCCACAAGCACGGTAACGGATGGAGCTAGCAACGTTATTCATCAGTTACGACCAAACAAATTTCAGTTTTAGCTCAAACCGTTTACACTAACAGTGTAAGTCCTTAAGGATCTATCATGGTGCCGGTACTCATCAACCACGCCGCTGCTCAAGGTGGCATAGCCCTGCCAGTGACCTGCCTACGGAGGAGAGAATGCGAGACACAATGCTCGCGAGGCTCCCCACATCATGGACGGGCGCAAGCAGCAGCCCCCAAGGTCATGGCGGCGTCACCACAGTTTTCTTAGCAATATGGTTATCGATATGTCACAGAAATCGCTCGATCGGTTGACACTGCCAAGGCTTGCTTCAGGATATGGTGCACTCCATCCAACTGCAGATCCCAAATACTTAAAGTATGGTGCACTCCATCCAACTGCAGATCCCAAATACTTAAAGTACTTATACTGATTCCGTTATTTTACTGGATGCAGATTGTCTGAACGGAGGCAGCGATAAACAAGACTCCCTAAAATCTAAGTGAATCACAGCAAACATAAAAGAGAGAAGCACAGATAAACACAGCAATTCAGAAGTAACTAAGTGCATGACATAACGGTAACATATTCGAATACACACTAACAAACAGCATAATTAATTCTTGCTCAAGGTAATAATAGGACTTGAAAAACTTTAGTGTTCAACACTAAACAAAACTGGCGACTGGACACGGCTTTATGAAGGAAGGCACACGGCTTAGTCGTCGAACAGGCTGAATCCCATCTCGCCATCTGATTCCTCCTCCGGCTCATCCTTCTTCTCCTCCTCCTTAGGGGCAGCGGCAGCAGCACCACCAGAGGCTGCAGCAGCAGGGGCAGCAACGGCGAACTTGCTCGGGTCCTGCACAGCAAAACAACACACAATGCGTCAAAAACTGACCTGGAACTGCATAATTTAGAATAAGGCTGTAGTAGGAAGAACCATGCAAACCTGACTAGCTTAACAATGATGCAGTTGCTCTAATAAGTTGAAACATGAGCCAGATCTGAGATGGCATGTCATGTATTATACCATGATGACTCTACTCAAATCACACACAGCAACATTACACTAAGGGGACAGGAAGAGGCTAACACAATCCAAACATATCACTTGTTAAGCTCCAGAATTGGTTAGAAAAGAACAGATGACATGCTGATCAGTAACTCGACACATGACTCTAAATAAACAAACAGACAGCCAATGCCATTGTTCAAGACAAAATCTAATGCATGTTTCGACTTAAGATTTCATAGTGGGAACAAAACATTGTAGAACAAGAATTACCTTGAGGTACTCCTTGATCTTATCAGCATGGTCATATGAGTAGTCAGTCTCCAAAGCAACCGCGAGAACATTCTTGTAAGCGTTGAGGAACATGTGCGGCGCAGCAGCCATGGTGGGGTATGAGATCGCCAGAGACAGTGAGGCAACCATGGAAACACCAGAAGCAAACTTGTCCATCAGGTCTTCCTCAGTGAGGTCAAGAACCTCAGGGCTGAAGACTGACCCACTGTCGTAGACATTGCAGATGACCAACCCATATGAGAACGGGCGGATACCAAGCTTGGCAAGCAGGGCAGACTCCGAGGAGCCCACCTTGTCACCCTTCTTGATCAGCTCCACTGGGATAGTAATTTCCACAGTACCCTTGTTAATCTTGGTGGGAATGTTAAGCACCTAACAAGACAGCACAGTAAGAACTTGTGATTAAATGTGATTGAAACGAAAGCATCCAGTGAAAAGTGTTATCAGCAAATGCTAACCTGGAAAAAGGATGTCTGGGAGGGATCCAGACCAGTGTTGCCAGGGGGAACAACCACATCAACAGGTGCAACTAGCCCAACACGAGCAGGAGCGCCAACCTGTAAACAAAACCAGAATTAACTTCGGATGACCTAACTTCATGACAAAGAAATCACATAAAATGAACAGATGGAATTAGACAAAAAGATGGCATATACTATGAATAGAATGCAGCAACTATACAATTGTATGCCATTTGTTATGTAACTTGCAAATTTGTCAGAAAGAATGTTACTTTGACATACATACATGTTACTAGGAATCAGCTAAATAGCACAGATAGAAGCATGGCAGCATTCCGATTCAGTAATACAATGGTACTGCTTCACTAACATTTGTGTAACTAAACTACCATTTCTGTAACATACCGACTCATCAGGACAATAGAACTTGACTGGCTAATTTACAAATATTCTTAACCTAGGAAAGGGTACCATCGAATACAGGAATAATAAACAAAATCAGACATCACACATTAGGGTGTAGGATAACTCTCCACTAATCGCCCTATAAACCAGCAATCCACCACATGATAATTCAATAAATAGGGGACATGGAAGATCCGGTCTGAACTTTACCTTGTACTTGGCGACCTCCTCACGAACCTCCTTGAGGTCACCCTTGGTGAAGATGAGGCCAACGTTACCCTACAAACCGGAGGATCCATTTCAGTACAAAATTCGCGGCGGAACCAAGAGAAGAAAAGGGGGGACGAGCCCGGCGGCTTACGACGAGGAGGTTGCTGAGCTCGAGGAAGTCCTTGTTACCGGTCTTCTCCGAGTGCACCTTGATGCAGCGGCGGATGAGGGTGTTCTTGCCCATGAGCACGATGGAGTCACCGCGGAGACCCTTGCGGATCTCCTGGAGCTGCTTGGAGCCGACATTGTCAGCGACAGCGATGAGCACCTTGGTGTACTCCTCGAGCAGCTGGCAGAGCTTCTGGTCGTACGCGATCTTCTTCTCGGCCTTGGTCCTCTTGATCGCCATCGGAGCAGCTACGAGATGGACGGAGGCGCTAACTCTAGATTGCTAAATCTGTGTTGGGGGAGAGGCGAGAGGATGAGGACCAGGCTCGGGAGAAGAGCGAGGCGGACGGCTTGCGGCGGCGGCGTCGCTTTAACCTAGGGTTTCGTTGCTGAGGGGTTCGGTATTTATAGCTGCCAGTGTCCTGTGCCTTGCGCCTCGTTAGGGTTGCGATGCTGAAATGGGCCGAATGGGCTTGCTCAGCTGCTTACGAAATGCTTCGGCTTGAAAAGATAAATGGGCCTGCTTACTGCCTTAGAGCAGCTCTAACACCATTTGTATCACCAACCGACAAAACTCGTATATTACCGACCCCTCTCTATCTGAATTTGAAATATATGCCACATATTCAGAATTACAATGCAATAATATAAAATATCAATATTACAATACAATAATCATCCAAATTATTGAAATCATCGAAGCAAACTAAATAATTCAATACAAAACTTGTCCCTGGTACAAATCACGCATGAATTAAATGAAATTAATGCAAAAATGAAAATGTGTTACTGCCCAATCGTTTGCCAATAGTGCTCAATGAGATCCTCCTGAAGCTGAAAGTGGGTGTTTGCATTTTCAATCCGCCGAAACTGAAAGTGGGTGTTTGCATTTTCAATCTGTCGGTAGGTCTGAAGAAATGCTCTAATGTGGTGAGGGTCTCTAGCTGATTTGACACGGCTACCCACATTTTTATGGAAGAACTTCAAGTTCATGCCTCTCTCATCTTCGAGAATCATATTGTGAAGAATAACACAGCATCGTGATGTTTTTTAAGGATCGTTTGTCCCAAAAACGAGCAGGACCACGAACAATGGCAAACCTAGATTGCAAAAATCACGAATGATCTTTCAATATCTTTTCGGGCTGCCTCTTGTACCCTTGCAAATTCAAATTATTTCCTAGTTGGGGTGGTGCCTCTGCTGCGGGTCGGGGCGGTGCCTCTGCGGTGGATCCCGGGGCGTCAACGGCAACTAGGGAGGCTCGGCTCGGCGGATCTGGGGAACATGGTGAGGGCACCCCCGCGGCGTGATTCCGTTTGCATATTTGGCCGGAATCACCGACGACGGACGGGCGAAACCTATGGCGGGTGGCGGTGGAAGGGAGGCGGGGAACGGGCGCGGTCTGAAATGTCCCTCCCGCCAACCGCTTTTCTGGGATACGGGCACCGTAGGGTCGAGGAGAAACTGCGTTTTCGCGGGTTCGAGATGGGATTTTACCGTGCCCCTTAAAAAATTCGGGACCGACACGTTTGCAGTGTGTGATCGGGATGCATTTTTCGCGCGGACCCATATTTTGGCGGTTATTTTGTGGATCGGGGTGATATACAGGGTGTGCTAGAGATGCTCTTACTTACTTACTCCTAAAAAAACTAGCAAGATGCATTTGGCGTGCAGTGTTAGAAAGAAGAGACACTTACACATGATTTAATCAGGAGGATTGGTGATGTCCGAAACACCGAAACACGGAGACATAAGTTGATCCCGCTTGATTGTAATATATGAGGCCGATAGCAAGTTTGATTGCACACTCTCCTGGGTTGGTAAGTGACCTTATTCTAGAAAATGAAGTTGAGACCAAACGAGAATACAAGAAACTTGGACATGGCTAGGGAGCGCTCAGGTGCTCGTTCGTGACGGGGCACACTTTCCTTTTAGGAAGGAAACCACCTGGTTTGTCGCATGACCGCGTGATTATGTAATAAACAGAGATTCAAAAAGGAAATCAACTAAGATCTTTGTGACTTGCATTTATTTGGGTTCATTTTTTTTCAAAGCCATAACTTTTGATTTGAGAATCAAAATTCAAATATGTTTTCATCTTGGGGTTTCTCACGGCGAGTTCTTCAAAACTAGATCTCATATGGGTAGGTTTCATCAAACTTTCATTATGAGTAACTTAGATGCAATGGAGGCAGCTTTAGAGCTATAGGAAAGCAACTTCTTTTTGGTGTAGTATAACTACCAATTAGGTTGGTTGGGTAAAAGCGAGAAAAAACACAAAACATGAGGCGCCTTTAGTGCCACATGCAAGCAACTTCACTACACTATGTGTACTTGTGAATTTTTCGAACTTTCCTGTCGTATCTGCTAAGTTGCCTATTTGTTGATGGTCAGTTGCTTATTGTTGGTGCTTAGTTGCCTATAAATACTATAAAATTGTGTACCATTGATGCTAGTTGCCTGCTATTGGTAACTAGTTGCTTACCATTATTGCTCGGTTGCCTAACTTTGTAAAATAATTGCCTACAATATTGTGAAGGTTCTAATCATCGCTTTTTATAAGTTGCCTAGAAACACTCTGAAGTTGCCTGCTCGTGATGCTTAGTTGTCTGCCATTGCTATTTCAGTTGCCTACAATACATTGAAAGTTGCCTTACTAAGTTGCATGTCTATGAAACTAAGTTGCTTACCATACTGAAATGTATGTTGTATGCAATTAAGTATGATGTTAAGCTACTCGCTAGTCACAGCAAGAAACTTAGGATAATATTAGCCTACCTCGGAAACTAGGTTGCCTACAATACTATCAACTTGAAGGCGAAACTAGTTACAGTAAATACTTGCTAGCTATGGTAGGAACTTAGAGGTGAAACTAGTTAACTTGGTAGTCATGGTAGCCATCTTCAAACTGATTTTTGATGATAGGAAGTCATATTGCGCACGCTAGCAAAAAGTTGCTTTCCAATAGCACTACATTTGTATCCGTAGCACCCAAAGTTGCTCTAAATAAAAGTTCGTCAAAACATACTCATGCGGGATCTAGTTTTGAAGAACTCATCGCGAGAAACACAACCATGAAAGAGGATTTGAATTCCGACGCTTGTGACGCCCCCGTTTTGACCGTACACTAATCATGAACGCAAATGTGTACGACCAAGATCAAGGACTCACTAGAAGATATCACAACACAACTCTAGACACAAATAAAATAATACAAGCTTTATATTACAAGCCAGGGGCCTCGAGGGCTCGAATACATAAGCTCGAATACACAAGAGTCAGCGGAAGCAAAAATATCTGAGTACAAACATAAGTTAAACAAGTTTGCCTTAAGAAGGCTAGCATAAAACATCAATGATCGAAAAGGCAATGCCTCCTGCCTGGACCTCCTAACTACTCCTGGTCGTCAGCTGTCTCCACGTAGTAGTAGGCTCCGTCGGGGTAGTAGCAGTCGCCAAGTGTGGCATTTGGCTCCTGAACTCCAACATCTGGTTGCATCAACCAGCAAGAAGAAAAAAAGGGGAAAGGGAGAGCAAAGCAACCGTGAGTACTCATCTGAAGTACTCGCAAGTAAGGATCTACACTACATATGCATCGGTATCAATGAAAAGGGTAGTATTTGTGGACTAAGCTGCAGAATGCCAGAATAAGAGGGGGAGAAGCTAGTCCTATCAAAGACTAGCATCTTTTGGAAACCACCGTCTTGCAGCAAGAGGGGGAAGTAGAGTAGTGTAACTGTTGGGGAACGTTGCATGGGAAACAAAAAATTTTCCTACGCTCACCAAGATCAATCTAGGAGATGCATCTACGAGGGGAGAGTTGGATCCACATACCCTTGTAGATCGCTAAGCGGAAGCGTTCAAGAACGCGGTTGATGGAGTCGTACTCGCCGCGATTCAGATCGCCGAAGATCCTAGCACCGAACGGACGGTGCCTCCGCGTTCTTCACACGTACAGCTCGGGGACGTCTCCTCCTTCTTGATCCAGCAAGGGGGAAGGAGAAGTTGACGGAAAAACCCAGCAGCACGACGGCGTGGTGGAGATGGTGGTGGAGGAATTCCAGCAGGGCTTCGCCAAGCACTGCAAACTGGATGAAGATATTCGTGGGAGAGGGAGGGCAGCGCCGAGGCACGAACGTGTGTGGCTGCCCTCCCTCTGCCTCTCTTTATATAGGGGGGAGAGAGGGGAGGGGGCGCCCCTAGGGTTCCCCCTAGGGGGCGGCGGCCAAGGCAGATGGGGCCGGCCAAGGGGGGGGGGGCGGCGGCCAGGGCTGCGGCCAGGGCTAGGGTTTCCCACCCCAGGCGCCTTGCCCCCCAAGACTAGGGGGTGCGGCAGCCCTAGGGGGGCCCAGCCCCCTTGGCGCAGGTGGAGAGGGCCCAGGGGGGGCGCACAGCCCCATGAGGGCTGTTGCGTCTCCCACTTATGGCCCATAGGGCCCGCAACACTTGCCGGGACCCCCCGAAACCTCTTTCGGTCATCCGACGACTCCCCGGTGCTCCCCGGAACACTTCCGGGCTCCGATCACTCTCATCCTATATATCAATCTTCGTCCCCGGACCATTCCGGAGACCCTCGTCACGTCCGGGATCTCATCCGGGACTCCGAACAACCTTCGGTAACCATGCACTGTTCTCACTAACAACCCTAGCGTCACCGAACCTTAAGTGTGTAGACCCTGCGGGTTCGGAAACTATGCAGACATGACCGAGACACTCCCAGGTCAATAACCAATAGCGGGATCTAGATACCCATATTGGTTCCCACACGTTCCTCGATGATCTCATCGGATGAACCACAATGTCAAGGATTCAGGCAATCCCGTATACAGTTCCCTTTGTCTCGTCGGTATGTTACTTGCCCGAGATTCGATCGTCGGTATCTCTATACCTAGTTCAATCTCGTTACCGGCAAGTCTCTTTACTCGTTCCGTAATACATAATCCCGTGACTAACTACTTAGTCACTTTGAGCTCATTGAGATGACGTATTACCGAGTGGGCCCGGAGATACCTTTCCGTCACACGGAGTGACAAATCCCAGTCTCGATCCATGTCAACTCAACAGACACCTTCGGAGATACCTGTAGAGTACCTTTATAGTCACCCAGTTACGTTGCGACGTTTGGCACACACAAAGCACTCCTACGGTGTCAGTGAGTTACATGATCTCATGGTCATAGGAACTTATACTTGACATGCAGAAAACTATAGCGATAACTGATACGATCAAAAGCTATGTTTAACGTTTGGGTCTCGTCCATCACATCATTCTCCTAATGTTGTGATCCCGTTATCAAATGACAACTCATGTCTATGACCTGGAAACCGCGGTCATCTTTGATCAACGAGCTAGTCCTGAAGAGGCTTACTAGGGACACAAAGTTTGTCTATTTATCCACACATGTATTTAAGTTTCCAATCAATACAATTATAGCATGGATAATAAACGATTATCATGAACAAGGAAATATAATAATAACTCTTTTATTATTGCCTCTAGGGCATATTTCCAACAGTCTCCCACTTGCACTAGAGTCAATAATCTAGCATTACAAGGTAATGAATCTAACACCCATAGAGTCTTGGTGTTGATCATGCTTAGCCCGTGGAAGAGGCTTAGTCAACGGATCTGCAACATTCAAATCCGTGTGTACTTTGCAAATGCTTATGTCCTCCTCCTTGACTGAATCGCGGATGGAATTGAAGCGTCGCTTTATGTGTCTGGTCCTCTTGTGAAACCTTGATTCCTTGGCTAGAGCAATGGCACCAGTGTTGTCACAAAACAGAGTCATTGGGTTCAATGCACTAGGCACAACTCCAAGATCTGTCATGAACTCCTTCATCCAGACACCTTCCTTTGCCGCCTCCGAGGCAGCTATGTACTCCGCTTCGCATGTAGAATCGGCTACCACGCTTTGCTTGGAACTGCACCAGCTTACCGCTCCCCCGTTGAGAATATATATGTATCCGGTTTGAGACTTAGAGTCATCCGGATCAGTGTCAAAGCTTGCATCGACGTAACCCTTTACGACGAGCTCTTGATCACCTCCATAAACGAGAAACATCTCCTTAGTCCTTTTCAGGTACTTTAGGATATTCTTGACCGCTGTCCAGTGATCCAAACCAGGATTACTTTGAAACCTTCCGGCCATACTTATGGCAAGGCTGACATCTGGTCTTGTGCACAGCATTGCATACATGATAGAGCCTATGGCTGAAGCATAGGGGATGACACTCATCTTTTCTCTATCTTCCGCAGTCACTGGGCATTGAGTCTTACTCAACTTTGTACCTTGCAATACCGGCAAGAACCCCTTCTTGGATTGATCCATTTTGAACTTCTTCAAAACTTTATCAAGGTATGTACTTTGTAAAAGTCCTATCAAGCGTCTCGATCTATCTCTATAGATCTTGATGCCCAATATGAAAGCAGCTTCACCGAGGTCCTTCATCGAAAAACTCTTGTTCAAATACCCCTTCATGCTATCCAAAAATTCTATATTGTTTCCAATTAGCAATATGTCATCCACATATAATATTAGAAACGCTATAGAGCTCCCACTCACTTTCTTGTAAATACAAGCTTCTCCGTAAACTTGTACAAACCCAAACGCTTTGATCACCTCATCAAAGCGAAGATTCCAACTCCGAGACGCTTGCACCAGCCCATAAATGGAACGCTGGAGTTTGCAAACTTTGTCAGCATTCTCTGGATCGACAAAACCTTCCGGTTGTATCATATACAATTCTTCCTTAAGAAAACCGTTAAGGAATGCTGTTTTGACATCCATCTGCCAAATTTCGTAATCGAAATACGCAGCTATTGCTAACATGATTCGGACGGATTTAAGCAGCGCTACGGGTGAGAAAGTCTCATCGTAGTCAACTCCTTGAACTTGTGAAAAACCCTTTGCCACAAGTCGAGCTTTATACACGGTGACATTGCCGTCAGCGTCCGTCTTCCTCTTAAAAATCCATTTATTCTGAATGGCCTTCCGCCCTTCAGGTAATACTTCCAAAGTCCATACTTTGTTTTCATACATGGATCCCATCTCGGATTTCATGGCCTCTAACCATTTGTCGGAATCCGGGCCCACCATCGCTTCTCCATAGCTCGTAGGTTCACTGTTGTCCAACAACATGACCTCCAAGACAGGGTTACCATACCACTCAGGTGCAGTGCGTACCCTTGTCGACCTACGAGGTTCGGTAGTAACTTGATCAGAAGCTTCTTGATCATCATCATTGGCTTCCTCTTCAACCGTTGCAGGCTCCACAAAAACATCTTTCTGTGCTGCGCTACTCTCTGGTTGAAGTAGAGGTTCAATAACCTCATCAAGTTCTACCTTCCTCCCACTCAATTCTTTCGAGAGAAACTCCTTCTCGAGAAAGGACCCGTTCTTAGCGACAAACACTTTGCCCTCGGATCTGAGATAGAAGGTGTACCCAACCGTCTCTTTTGGGTATCCTATGAAGACACATTTGTCCGCTTTGGGTTCGAGCTTTTCTGGCTGAAGCCTTTTGACATAAGCATCGCAACCCCAAACTTTGAGAAAAGACAACTTAGGTTTCTTACCAAACCATAGTTCATACGGTGTTGTCTCAACGGACTTAGATGGAGTCCTATTTAAAGTGAATGCAGCTGTCTCTAACGCATATCCCCAGAACGATAGTGGCAAATCGGCAAGAGACATCATAGAACGCACCATATCTAATAGGGTTCGATTACGACGTTCGGACACACCATTACGCTGTGGTGTTCCAGGTGGTGTCAACTGTGAAACAATTCCACATTTTCTTAAGTGATTGCCAAACTCATAACTCAGATACTCTCCCCCTCGATCAGATCGTAGGAACTTGATCTTCTTGTTACGATGATTCTCAACCTCACTCTGAAATTGCTTGAACTTTTCAAACGTTTCAGACTTATGCTTCATCAAGTAAATATACCCATATCTACTTAAGTCGTCAGTGAAGGTGAGAAAATAACGATATCCACCGCGCGCCGTGACACTCATCGGGCCACACACATCAGTATGTATGATTTCCAATAAGTCACTTGCCCGTTCCATTGTTCCTGAAAACGGGGTCTTAGTCATCTTGCCCATGAGGCACGGCTCGCATGTGTCAAGTGATTCAAAATCAAGAGACTCCAAAAGTCCATCAGCATGTAGCTTCCTCATGCGTTTCACGCCGATATGACCCAGACGGCAGTGCCACAAGAAAGTGGTACTATTGTTATCAACTCTACATCTTTTGGCATCAATGTTATGAACATGTGTATCATCACTATCGAGATTCAATAAGAATAAACCCCCTACTTCGGGTGCATGACCATAAAAGATATTACCCATATAAATAGAACAACCTTTATTCTCTGATTTAAATGAGTAACCGTCTCGCATTAAACAAGATCCAGATATAATGTTCATGCTCAACGCAGGCACTAAATAACAATTATTCAGGTTCATAACTAATCCCGATGGTAATCGAAGAGCGAGCGTGCCGATGGCGATCACATCAACCTTGGAACCATTTCCCACGCGCATCGTCACTTCGTCCTTCGCCAGCCTCCGTTTATTCCGTAGTTCCTGTTTAGAGTTGCAAATGTGAGCAACCGAACCGGTATCAAATACCCAGGCACTACAACGAGAGTTGGTAAGGTACACATCAATAACATGTATATCACATATACCTTGCTTGTTGTTGTTGTTGGCCCCCTTCTTGTCTGCCAGATACTTGGGGCAGTTCCGCTTCCAGTGGCCGTTCCCCTTGCAATAGAAACACTCAGTCTCTGGCTTGGGCCCAGCCTTGGGTTTCTTCACTGGATGAGCAACTGCCTTGCCACCCTTCTTAGAGTTACCCTTCTTGCCCTTGCCATTTTTCTTGAAACTGGTAGTTTTATTGACCATCAACACTTGATACTCCTTCTGGATGTCTGCCTCAGCGACTTTCAGCATTGAAAACAGCTCGGCAATGGATTTGTTCATCCCTTGCATGTTATACTGCTGCACGAAGCTCTTGTAGCTAGGTGGGAGTGACTGGAGAATTCTGTCAATGATAGCCTCCTCCGGGAACACAAGTCCCAGATCAGCTATGCGGGTATAGTACCCAGACATCTTCAGTAAGTGCTCACTGACAGACGAATTCTCCTCCATCTTGCAAGCAAAGAATTTATCGGTGGTCTCATACCTCTCGATCTTGGCATTCTTTTCAAAGATGAACTTCAACTCCTGGAACATCTCATATGCTCCATGACGTTCAAAACGCCTTTGAAGTCCTCCTTCCAAGCTATACAACATGGCACACTGCACTACTGAGTAGTCATCCGAACGCGACTGCCAGGCGTTCATAACGTCCACAGAGGCCGGAGCGGGTGGTTCACCTAGCGGTGCATTTAGGACATAAACCTTTTGGGCAGCTGTGAGGATGATCCTCAGATTGCGGAGCCAGTCCACAAAGTTGCTCCCATCATCTTTCAGCTTAGTTTTCTCTAGGAACGCATTAAAATTCAGGGGAGCTACTGCGCGAGCCATCTACAACAAAAGATTTGCAAAGACATCTTAGACTATTGTTCATGATAAGTGAGTTTTTAACTAATCAAATTATTTATAACTCCCACTCAAATTGACATCCCTCTGGTCATTCGAGCGTGGCATGATCCAAATCCACCAACCCAAGTCCGATCATCACGTGAGATGAGGTGGTGTCAATGGTGAACATCTTCATGTTGATCATATCTACTATATGACTCATGCTCGACCTTTCGGTCTTCCGTGTTCCGAGGCCATGTCTGTACATGCTAGGCTCGTCAAGTCTAACCCGAGTGTTCTGCATGTGCAAAACTGGCTTGCACCCGTTGTATGCGAACGTAGAGTCTATCACACCCGATCATCACGTGGTGCTTCGAAACGACGAACCTTCGCAACGGCGCACACTCGGGGGGAACACAATTTTATCTTGAAATTTTAGTGAGGGATCATCTTATAATGCTACCGTCGTCCTAAGCAAAATAAGATGCATAAAAGGATTAACATCACATGCAAATCATAAGTGACATGATATGGCCATCAACTCGTGCTTTTGACCTCCATCTCCAAAGCACCGGCATGATCTCCATCGTCACCGGCGTAACACCATGATCCCCATCATCATGATCTCCATCATCGTGTCGCCATCGGGGTTGTCGCGCGCCCACCATGCTCTTACTACTATTGCTACCGTTTAGCGATAAAGTAAAGCATTACATAGCGCTTAATGATTGACACGCAGGTCATACAAAAATTAAAGACAACCCTATGGCTCCTGCCGGTTGCCGTATACATCGACATGCAAGTCGATATTAACTATTACAACATGATCATTTCATACATCAAATATATCTCATCATGTCATTGGCCATATCATATCACATACATACCCTGCAAAAACAAGTTAGACGTCCTCTAATTTGTTGTTGCATGTTTTACGTGGCTGCTATGGGTATCTAGCAAGAACGCTTCTTACCTACGCAAAGCCACAACGGTGATATTTAAGTTGCTATTTAACCTTCTACAAGGACCGCCTTTGTCTATTCCGATTCAACTAAGATAGGAGAGACAGACACCCGCCAGCCATCTTATGCAACAAAAGTCGCATGTCTGTCGATGGAACCGGTCTCATGTACGTGGACATGTAAAGTTGGTCCGGGCCGCTTCATCCCATAATACCGCTGAATCAAGAAAGGCCAAGGAGGGAAGCAATCTAAACATCAACGCCCACAAACCCCTTTGTGTTCTACTCGTGAAAGCATCTACGCAAGAACCTAGCTCATGATGCCACTGTTGGGGAACGTTGCATGGGAAACAAAAAATTTTCCTACGCTCACCAAGATCAATCTAGGAGATGCATCTACGAGGGGAGAGTTGGATCCACATACCCTTGTAGATCGCTAAGCGGAAGCGTTCAAGAACGCGGTTGATGGAGTCGTACTCGCCGCGATTCAGATCGCCGAAGATCCTAGCACCGAACGGACGGTGCCTCCGCGTTCTTCACACGTACAGCTCGGAGACGTCTCCTCCTTCTTGATCCAGCAAGGGGAAAGGAGAAGTTGACGGAGAAACCCAGCAGCACGACGGCGTGGTGGAGGAATTCCAGCAGGGCTTTGCCAAGCACTGCGAACTGGATGAAGATATTCGTGGGAGAGGGAGGACAGCGCCGAGGCACGAACGTGTGTGGCTGCCCTCCCTCTGCCTCTCTTTATATAGGGGGAAGAGAGGGGAGGGGGCGCCCTAGGGTTTCCCCCTAGGGGCGGCGGCCAAGGGGAGATGGGAGGGGCGGCGGCCCAGGGGCTAGGGTTTCCCCCCCCCCCAGGCGCCTTGCCCCCCAAGCCAAGGGGTGCGGCTGCCCTAGGGGGGGGGCAGCCCCCATGCGCAGGTGGAGAGGGCCCAAGGGGGGGCGCACAGCCCCATGAGGGCTGTTGCGTCTCCCACTTATGGCCCATAGGGCCCGCAACACTTGCCGGGACCCCCCGAAACCCCTTTCGGTCATCCGACGACTCCCCGGTGCTCCCCGGAACACTTCCGGACTCCGATCACTCTCATCCTATATATCAATCTTCGTCCCCGGACCATTCCGGAGACCCTCGTCACGTCCGGGATCTCATCCGGGATTCCGAACAACCTTCGGTTACCATGCACTGTTCTCACTAACAACCCTAGCGTCACCGAACCTTAAGTGTGTAGACCCTGCGGGTTCGGAAACTATGCAGACATGACCGAGACACTCCCAGGTCAATAACCAATAGCGGGATCTGGATACCCATATTGGTTCCCACACGTTCCTCGATGATCTCATCGGATGAACCACGATGTCAAGGATTCAGGCAATCCCGTATACAGTTCCCTTTGTCTCGTCGGTATGTTACTTGCCCGAGATTCGATCGTCGGTATCTCCATACCTAGTTCAATCTCGTTACCGGCAAGTCTCTTTACTCGTTCCATAATACATAATCCCGTGACCAACTACTTAGTCACTTTGAGCTCATTGAGATGACGTATTACCGAGTGGGCCCGGAGATACCTCTCCGTCACACGGAGTGACAAATCCCAGTCTCGATCCATGTCAACTCAACAGACACCTTCGGAGATACCTGTAGAGTACCTTTATAGTCACCCAGTTACGTTGCGACGTTTGGCACACACAAGGCACTCCTACGGTGTCAGTGAGTTACATGATCTCATGGTCATAGGAACTTATACTTGACATGCAGAAAACTATAGCGATAACTGACACGATCAAAAGCTATGTTTAACGTTTGGGTCTCGTCCATCACATCATTCTCCTAATGATGTGATCCCGTTATCAAATGACAACTCATGTCTATGACCTGGAAACCGCGGTCATCTTTGATCAACGAGCTAGTCCTGAAGAGGCTTACTAGGGACACAAAGTTTGTCTATTTATCCACACATGTATTTAAGTTTCCAATCAATACAATTATAGCATGGACAATAAACGATTATCATGAACAAGGAAATATAATAATAACTCTTTTATTATTGCCTCTAGGGCATATTTCCAACAGTCTCCCACTTGCACTAGAGTCAATAATCTAGTATTACAAGGTAATGAATCTAACACCCATAGAGTCTTGGTGTTGATCATGCTTAGCCCGTGGAAGAGGCTTAGTCAACGGATCTGCAACATTCAAATCCGTGTGTACTTTGCAAATGCTTATGTCCTCCTCCTTGACTGAATCGCGGATGGAATTGAAGCGTCGCTTTATGTGTCTGGTCCTCTTGTGAAACCTTGGTTCCTTGGCTAGAGCAATGGCACCAGTGTTGTCACAAAACAGAGTCATTGGGTTCAATGCACTAGGCACAACTCCAAGATCTGTCATGAACTCCTTCATCCAGACACCTTCCTTCGCCGCCTCCGAGGCAGCTATGTACTCCGCTTCGCATGTAGAATCGGCTACCACGCTTTGCTTGGAACTGCACCAGCTTACCGCTCCCCCGTTGAGAATATATACGTATCCGGTTTGAGACTTAGAGTCATCCGGATCAGTGTCAAAGCTTGCATCGACGTAACCCTTTACGACGAGCTCTTGACACTCATCGGGCCACACACATCAGTATGTATGATTTCCAATAAGTCACTTGCCCGTTCCATTGTTCCTGAAAACGGGGTCTTAGTCATCTTGCCCATGAGGCACGGCTCGCATGTGTCAAGTGATTCAAAATCAAGAGACTCCAAAAGTCCATCAGCATGGAGCTTCCTCATGCGTTTCACGCCGATATGACCCAGACGGCAGTGCCACAAGAAAGTGGTACTATTGTTATCAACTCTACATCTTTTGGCATCAATGTTATGAACATGTGTATCATCACTATCGAGATTCAATAAGAATAAACCCCCTACTTCGGGTGCATGACCATAAAAGATATTACCCATATAAATAGAACAACCTTTATTCTCTGATTTAAATGAGTAACCGTCTCGCATTAAACAAGATCCAGATATAATGTTCATGCTCAACGCAGGCACTAAATAACAATTATTCAGGTTCATAACTAATCCCGATGGTAATCGAAGAGCGAGCGTGCTGACGGCGATCACATCAACCTTGGAACCATTCCCCACGCGCATCGTCACTTCGTCCTTCGCCAGCCTCCGTTTATTCCGTAGTTCCTGTTTAGAGTTGCAAATGTGAGCAACCGAACCGGTATCAAATACCCAGGCACTACAACGAGAGTTGGTAAGGTACACATCAATAACATGTATATCACATATACCTTGCTTGTTGTTGTTGTTGGCCCCCTTCTTGTCTGCCAGATACTTGGGGCAGTTCCGCTTCCAGTGGCCGTTCCCCTTGCAATAGAAACACTCAGTCTCTGGCTTGGGCCCAGCCTTGGGTTTCTTCACTGGATGAGCAACTGCTTTGCCACCCTTCCTAGAGTTACCCTTCTTGCCCTTGCCATTTTTCTTGAAACTGGTAGTTTTATTGACCATCAACACTTGATACTCCTTCTGGATGTCTGCCTCAGCGACTTTCAGCATTGAAAACAGCTCGGCGATGGATTTGTTCATCCCTTGCATGTTATACTGCTGCACGAAGCTCTTGTAGCTAGGTGGGAGTGACTGGAGAATTCTGTCAATGATAGCCTCCTCCGGGAACACAAGTCCCAGATCAGCTATGCGGGTATAGTACCCAGACATCTTCAGTAAGTGCTCACTGACAGACGAATTCTCCTCCATCTTGCAAGCAAAGAATTTATCGGTGGTCTCATACCTCTCGATCTTGGCATTCTTTTCAAAGATGAACTTCAACTCCTGGAACATCTCATATGCTCCATGACGTTCAAAACGCCTTTGAAGTCCTCCTTCCAAGCTATACAACATGGCACATTGCACTACTGAGTAATCATCCGAACGCGACTGCCAGGCGTTCATAACGTCCACAGAGGCCGGAGCGGGGGGTTCACCTAGCGGTGCATTTAGGACATAAACCTTTTGGGCAGCTGTGAGGATGATCCTCAGATTGCGGAGCCAGTCCACAAAGTTGCTCCCATCATCTTTCAGCTTAGTTTTCTCTAGGAACGCATTAAAATTCAGGGGAGTTACTGCGCGAGCCATCTACAACAAAAAGATTTGCAAAGACATCTTAGACTATTGTTCATGATAAGTGAGTTTTTAACTAATCAAATTACTTATAACTCCCACTCAAATTGACATCCCTCTGGTCATCCGAGCGTGACATGATCCAAATCCACCAACCCAAGTCCCATCATCACGTGAGATGAGGTGGTGTCAATGGTGAACATCTTCATGTTGATCATATCTACTATATGACTCATGCTCGACCTTTCGGTCTTCCGTGTTCCGAGGCCATGTCTGTACATGCTAGGCTCGTCAAGTCTAACCCGAGTGTTCTACATGTGCAAAACTGGCTTGCACCCGTTGTATGCGAACGTAGAGTCTATCACACCCGATCATCACGTGGTGCTTCGAAACGACGAACCTTCGCAACGGCGCACACTCGGGGGGAACACAATTTTATCTTGAAATTTTAGTGAGGGATCATCTTATAATGCTACCGTCGTCCTAAGAAAAATAAGATGCATAAAAGGATTAACATCACATGCAAATCATAAGTGACATGATATGGCCATCAACTCGTGCTTTTGATCTCCATCTCCAAAGCACCGGCATGATCTCCATCGTCACCGGCGTAACACCATGATCCCCATCATCATGATCTCCATCATCGTGTCGCCATCGGGGTTGTCGCGCGCCCACCATGCTCTTACTACTATTGCTACCGTTTAGCGATAAAGTAAAGCATTACATAGCGCTTAATGATTGACACGCAGGTCATACAAAAATTAAAGACAACCCTATGGCTCCTGCCGGTTGCCGTATACATCGACATGCAAGTCGATATTAACTATTACAACATGATCATCTCATACATCAAATATATCTCGTCATGTCATTGGCCATATCATATCACATACATACCCTGCAAAAACAAGTTAGACGTCCTCTAAATTGTTGTTGCATGTTTTACGTGGCTGCTATGGGTATCTAGCAAGAACGCTTCTTACCTACGCAAAGCCACAACGGTGATATTTAAGTTGCTATTTAACCTTCTACAAGGACCGCCTTTGTCTATTCCGATTCAACTAAGATAGGAGAGACAGACACCCGCCAGCCATCTTATGCAACAAAAGTCGCATGTCTGTCGATGGAACCGGTCTCATGTACGTGGACATGTAAAGTTGGTCCGGGCCGCTTCATCCCATAATACCGCTGAATCAAGAAAGACCAAGGAGGGAAGCAATCTAAACATCAACGCCCACAAAACCCCTTTGTGTTCTACTCGTGAAAGCATCTACGCAAGAACCTAGCTCATGATGCCACTGTTGGGGAACGTTGCATGGGAAACAAAAATTTTTCCTACGCTCACCAAGATCAATCTAGGAGATGCATCTACGAGGGGAGAGTTGGATCCACATACCCTTATAGATCGCTAAGCGGAAGCGTTCAAGAACGTGGTTGATGGAGTCGTACTCGCCGCGATTCAGATCGCCGAAGATCCTAGCACCGAACGGACGGTGCCTCCGCGTTCTTCACACGTACAGCTCGGGGACGTCTCCTCCTTCTTGATCCAGCAAGGGGGAAGGAGAAGTTGACGGAAAAACCCAGCAGCACGACGGCGTGGTGGAGATGGTGGTGGAGGAATTCTAGCAGGGCTTCGTCAAGCACTGCAAACTGGATGAAGATATTCGTGGGAGAGGGAGGGCAGCGCCGAGGCACGAACGTGTGTGGCTGCCCTCCCTCTGCCTCTCTTTATATAGGGGGGAGAGAGGGGAGGGGGGCGCCCCTAGGGTTCCCCCTAGGGGGCGGCGGCCAAGGCAGATGGGGCCGGCCAAGGGGGGGGGCGGCGGCCAGGGCTAGGGTTT
>LR738715.1:544598323-544637642 GCA_902687465.1 Secale cereale | reverse complement strand
GGGTTTCCCCCCCCCCCCAGGCGCCTTGCCCCCCAAGACTAGGGGGTGCGGCAGCCCTAGGGGGGCCCAGCCCCCTTGGTGCAGGTGGAGAGGGCCCAGGGGGGGCGCACAGCCCCATGAGGGCTGTTGCGTCTCCCACTTATGGCCCATAGGGCCCGCAACACTTGCCGAGACCCCCCGAAACCTCTTTCGGTCATCCGACGACTCCCCGGTGCTCCCCGGAACACTTCCGGACTCCGATCACTCTCATCCTATATATCAATCTTCGTCCCCGGACCATTCCGGAGACCCTCGTCACGTCCGGGATCTCATCCGGGACTCCGAACAACCTTCGGTAACCATGCACTGTTCTCACTAACAACCCTAGCGTCACCGAACCTTAAGTGTGTAGACCCTGCGGGTTCGGAAACTATGCAGACATGACCGAGACACTCCCAGGTCAATAACCAATAGCGGGATCTGGATACCCATATTGGTTCCCACACGTTCCTCGATGATCTCATCGGATGAACCACAATGTCAAGGATTCAGGCAATCCCGTATACAGTTCCCTTTGTCTCGTCGGTATGTTACTTGCCCGAGATTCGATCGTCGGTATCTCTATACCTAGTTCAATCTCGTTACCGGCAAGTCTCTTTACTCGTTCCGTAATACATAATCCCGTGACTAACTACTTAGTCACTTTGAGCTCATTGAGATGACGTATTACCGAGTGGGCCCGGAGATACCTTTCCGTCACACGGAGTGACAAATCCCAGTCTCGATCCATGTCAACTCAACAGACACCTTCGGAGATACCTGTAGAGTACCTTTATAGTCACCCAGTTACGTTGCGACGTTTGGCACACACAAAGCACTCCTACGGTGTCAGTGAGTTACATGATCTCATGGTCATAGGAACTTATACTTGACATGCAGAAAACTATAGCGATAACTGACACGATCAAAAGCTATGTTAACGTTTGGGTCTCGTCCATCACATCATTCTCCTAATGATGTGATCCCGTTATCAAATGACAACTCATGTCTATGACCTGGAAACCGCGGTCATCTTTGATCAACGAGCTAGTCCTGTAGAGGCACACTAGGGACACAAAGTCTGTCTATTCATCCACACGTGTATCTGAGTTTCCAATCAATACAGTTATAGCATGGATAATAAACGATTATCATGAACAAGGAAATATAATAATAACTCTTTTATTATTGCCTCTAGGGCATATTTCCACTGTTGGGGAACGTTGCATGGGAAACAAAAATTTTTCCTACCGTTCACCAAGATCAATCTAGTAGATGCAACTACGAGGAAGGAGTGTGATCTACGTACCCTTGTAGATCGCTAAGCGGAAGCGTTATGAACGCGGATGATGGAGTCGTACTCGTCGCGATTCAGATCGCCGAAGACCTAGCACCGAAGCAACGGTGCCTCCGCGTTCTTCACACGTACGGCTCGGGGACGTCTCCTCCTTCTTGATCCAGCAAGGGGTGGAGGAGAGGTTGATGGAGAACCGGCAGCACGACGGCGTGGTGGTGATGGTGGAGAAGAACTCCAGCAGGGCTTCGCCTAAGCACCGCGGGAGAAGAAGATATGACGGGAGAGGGAGGGCAGCACCGAGGCACGAACTGTGTTGGCTGCCCTCCCTTTGCCCCACTATATATAGGGGGGGTGGAGAGGCTAGGGCGCCCTAGGGTTTCCCCCTAGGGGCCGGCGGCCAGGGCAAGGGGAGGGGGGCGGCGGCCAGGGCAGGGGGAGGCGCCCAGGCCCTAGGGTTTCCCCCCCTAGGTGCCTTGCCCCCCAAGCCCAAGGGGTGCGGCCAGCCCTAGGGGGTCCCACCCCCTTAGCCGCATGGGGAGAGGGCCCAGGGGGGGCGCACAGCCCCCTGAGGGCTGTGGTGTCCCCCCTTGTGGCCCAATAGGCCCAGAACACCTTCCGGACCCCCCGAAAACCTTCCCGGTACTCCGCCGATTTCCCGATGCTCCCCGGAACACTTCCGGTACTCCGAAACCTTTCATCCTATATATCAATCTTCGTCTCCGGACCATTCCGGAGACCCTCGTCATGTCCGGGATCTCATCCGGGACTCCGAACAACCTTCGGTAACCATGCACTCTTCTCACTAACAACCCTAGCGTCACCGAACGTTAAGTGTGTAGACCCTGCGGGTTCGGAAACCATGTAGACATGACCGAGACACTCCCAGGTCAATAACCAATAGAGGGATCTGGATACCCATATTGGCTCCTACATGTTTCTCGATGATCTCATCGGATGAACCACGATGTCAAGGATTCAGGCAATCCCGTATACAGTTCCCTTTGTCTCGTCGGTATGTTACTTGCCCGAGATTCGATCGTCGGTATCTCTATACCTAGTTCAATCTCGTTACCGGCAAGTCTCTTTACTCGTTACCGTAATACATAATCCCGTGACCAACTACTTAGTCACTTTGAGCTCATTGAGATGACGTATTACCGAGTGGGCCCGGAGATACCTCTCCGTCACACGGAATGACAAATCCCAGTCTCGATCCATGTCAACTCAACAGACACCTTCGGAGATACCTGTAGAGTACCTTTATAGTCACCCAGTTACGTTGCGACGTTTGGCACACACAAAGCACTCCTACGGTGTCAGTGAGTTACATGATCTCATGGTCATAGGAACTTATACTTGACATGCAGAAAACTATAGCGATAACTGATACGATCAAAAGCTATGTTTAACGTTTGGGTCTCGTCCATCACATCATTCTCCTAATGATGTGATCCCGTTATCAAATGACAACTCATGTCTATGACCTGGAAACCGCGGTCATCTTTGATCAACGAGCTAGTCCTGAAGAGGCTTACTAAGGACACAAAGTTTGTCTATTTATCCACACATGTATTTAAGTTTCCAATCAATACAATTATAGCATGGATAATAAACGATTATCATGAACAAGGAAATATAATAATAACTCTTTTATTATTGCCTCTAGGGCATATTTCCAACAGTAACATAAGTCATATATATGTTGTTGTTCCAACGCTCCGGGATCCTTTCTCGACTCCCGAAGCAGCATATCCAAACAATGCCTCAGCATCCACTTCTAGTTGTAGCGATCGGGATACAACTCCAAGTGTCCCTTACCGTAGGACAGGCTATCAATAGATGTTTTCTTCCCTGCAGGGGTGCACCAACTTACCCAACACGCTTGCTTAACTCCGGCCGGACACACCATCAGGTCATGCCCGCCCTCGGCCAAACAATACGCCGCAACCCGACCTAGGCTTAATAGAGAGGTCATGCACGCCGAACTAAACCCTATGCCCCCAGGGGTCATGGGCCAATCGCCCCGGGAACTCCTGCACGTTGCGTGGGCGGCCGGTGAGCAGACCTAGCAACCACCTTTAAAAAGGTAGGAGCCTAACCAGTCCAACCCGGCGCGCGCCGCTCAGTCGCAATGACGTCAGTTAAGCTTCGGCTGATGCATACGACGCAGAACGCCCATACTATGCCCACGTGATGGTTAGCGCTATCAGGCCAGAGGCCCCTTGGAATAAATATCCAAACCCTTTAGTGTCTTGGGGATGCGTGGTAATGAGCAGAGACTCACGATAATGTGACCCCATCGCCCCGTCTCGAGAACTTGCGGCAAGGGCGAGTGCCCGGCCACGCCTCGTACTTATCTCGCGGGCACCTTCCAGGTCAACCCGACTACACATCACTCGCAATTAAGCTCGCGCGGGTACCCCTCAGGGTCGACCCGTCTTTAGTAACCAGGTTCAGTGTAAAGTCATAGTAACCATAGTAACTGTGTGTCTAACACCAAAGGGAAACCTGAGGAAATCACCCTCGATGGAATTCCACCTGATGTTTATTGTCAAGGTGAACGAAAGAGGAGTCACCCTCGAGGTCCACTCTTGAGGAGTTGCACGACAGTGTCGTTATCGGAAGTGGAGAAAGAGGAATCACCCTCGATGACCACAACCGATGAACTAACCTACAAGGTTAACATCAGAAGTGCTGATGAGGTCTCACCCTCGGCACTCGATACTAACCCAGTACGATGTGCGGTGCCGGGTCCTGGTCTTCGATCCCGTTGATCGGGTCTTCTGATAATCCAGCCAGGCTATGCCCACGTGATGGTTAGCGCTATCAGGCCAGAGGCCCCTTGGAATAAATATCCAAACTGTTTAGTGTCTTGGTGACGCGTGGTAATGAGCAGAGACTCACGATAATGTGACCCCATCGCCCCGTCTCGAGAACTTGCGGCAAGGGCGAGTGCCCGGCCACGCCTCGTACTTATCTCGCGAGCACCTTCCAGGTCAACCCGACTATACATCACTCGCAATTAAGCTCGCGCGGGTATCCCTCAGGGTCGACCCGTCTTTAGTAACCAGGTTCAGTGTAAAGTCATAGTAACCATAGTAACTGTGTGTCTAACACCAAAGGGAAACCTGAGGAAATCACCCTCGATGGAATTCCACCTGATGTTTATCATCAAGGTGAACGAAAGAGGAGTCACCCTCGAGGTCCACTCTTGAGGAGTTGCACGACAGTGTCGTTATCGGAAGTGGAGAAAGAGGAATCACCCTCGATGACCACAACCGATGAACTAACCTACAAGGTTAACATCAGAAGTGCTGATGAGGTCTCACCCTCGGCACTCGATACTAACCCAGTACGATGTGCGGTGCCGGGTCCTGGTCTTCGATCCCGTTGATCGGGTCTTCTGATAATCCAGCCGGGCAGTCGGGACAAGGTAGGGGGTCACTGGTGGATCTCTAACCAGCCTATACTAAGCAGTTTAGTATAAACATGCAAGGTATGAAAGCAGTATCAACAACAGGCTATGCATCAGAATAGGATCATACAAAAAGCAGTAGCAGTTCTAATGCAAGCATAAGAGAGAAGAGAATGGGCGATATCGGAATGATCAAAGGGGGTTGGCTTGCCTGGTTGCTCTGGCAAGAAGGAGGGGTCGTCAACACCGTAGTCGATCACCGGGGCATCATCGGTCTCGGGGTCTACCAGAGAAAAGAGGGGAAGAAACAATAAATACAAAGCAAACATATGCAACAAGGAAGCATGACAAGTCAACACGCAATGCTAGGATGCTCTAACGTGGTGCTACACGATACCGGCGAAGGGGGATAACATCCGAGAAAATATTCCCGAAGTCTGGCTTTTTCGGACAGATGAAACGGAGGGGAGAAAGTTGCATGTTCGCTGTGTTAGGAATGTGTGGCAGATGAACGGACCGCGTATTCGGATTCGTCTCGTCGTTCCGAGCGATTTTCATATATAAAACCTTTTCATCCGAGTTACAGATTATTTTATATGATTTTCCAAAGTTTTAAACATTTTTAGGAATTTATTTAATTAATTTAAAACAACATTATCCAGAATAGTATGTGATGACGTCAGCATGATGTCAGGGTGATGTGAGCGGTCAGTTGACTTGGTCAAACTGACGTGTGGGGCCGTGCTGTCATAGACTAGTTTAATTAACCAGGTTTAATTAGACTAATGTGTAATTAGGTTAATTAAACATAATTAATTAGGGTTAATTATCAGGATTAATTAAATTAATTATTAATTAATTAACTTTTTATTTATTATAATTTTTAAACCCTTAAAAAAACAGGGGCTCGGCCTAGTGGTCAGTGGCCCACTCGGCCAACCAGGTTCGCGGGCGCACGGATGGAGCGGGCTAACGCGGCACGGGCGCTGGGCGTCCGTCGGGGCAGACCCAGCCGACGGCCGGGACGGCCAGGAGAGCGGGGGCGGGCAGCGCGGCCGTGCCGGCGGGGGCGGGCAGTGCGGCCGTGTCGGCGGGGGCCGGCCGCGGCGGCAGGCGGCGGTGCGAGGGGGGGCCGCGGGGCGGAGCGACGGCACGCGAGGGCCAGCGCGAGGCGGGCGCCGGAGCAGGCCGCACGGGCGGAAGCAGCGCGGGGAGGGACGCGGTCGCGACGATGGCGGGCGCTCGGGCCACGGCCGGAGCGTCGGCGGCCAGGGGGGCGCGCGCACACGGAGCAGTGGAGCGGGACGGGGATCGGCGCAGGGGCCGGTGGGTGCTGATACGTCTCAAACATATCTACTTTTCCAAACACTTTTGCTATTGTTTTGCCCTCATTCTTGCATGATTTGAACTAAACTAACCCGTACTGACGCTGTTTTCAGCAGAGCTGCCTGTATGGTTTTATTGTGTGCAGGAAAATGGATTTTTAGGTGTCTCAGAAAATTCCAAGAAAAATCACAGAAAATCCACGCACCCGAAGGGCCATTGCGCCAGAAGTGGGGCCAGAGGGCAGCTAGGGGGGCCCCAGGCGCCCTGCTGGCGCGGCCCCACCCCTGGCGCGCCAGGAGGCCGCCTGGGAGGATCCTCCCCCCTCTGGTGCCCTACCTTGGCTCCTATTTATTCCCGTGGCGAGGAAACCCCAGAACAGAAGTCGTTTTTCCAGTTTCCGTCGTGGAGCCGCCGCCACCCTCTGTTCTTCTTCGGGAGGGCTAATCTGGAGGCTGATTTGGCCTCCGGAGAGGGGAGATCGTCGCCATCGTCATCATCATCACCACTCCATCCTCCCTCCATGACTTCTCCTTCCATGTGTGAGTAATTCCCTGCTGTAGGCAAAGGGGGTGGTAGGGATTGGATGAGTTAGATCATGTAATAGTCTGTCAGATTGTTGGGGGCATGTTGCCTATCATCTACTTTGGTGTTTATCATCTTTGCTTCAACTTGTTGCTCTTAATGCTTGTCACTTTGGGCCCGAGTGCCATGTTTTCAGATTTGAACCCTATGTGTTTGCATGAATATATTTGTGTTCTTGATCCTATCTATGAGTTGTTTGCACCTATTATGGTCCGGAACCGGCGATCCCAAAGGTGATAGCTTGGGACACCAAAGGGGATGGTCCATAATTTGAGGATTCCATGTATCCATTGAGTTTATTGCTTTGTTCCGGTGCTCTTTGACAGGAGCACCTTAATCTCCAAAAGTTCCTTTTGGCCCCGTTCGTAGCGGGATGGTAGGACAAAAGATGTTGTGCAAGTTCTTATTGCAAGCACGTACAACTACCTGTGGGATACATGCCTAATGTTTGATATCTGCCTAGATGATCATTACTTTTCTGTGTGCCTTGCCCCAAGTTAGATTCATGATGTATCTCATCCATGCAGCGCCCAACCATCCATCTCCCTAGCCTACAGTGTTTCAATCCTGCTGGTTATTAGTTGTTACTTTTGCTGTTCACTTTTGCTGTCACCACCATCACTATCATATCACCGTTACCACTTATCTTTTGTTGCAAGTAAATATATTTCAGGTGCGGTTGAATTGACAAGTCAGCTGTCAAAGCTTATAAATACTCTTTGGCCCCCCGTGTGTCGAATCTATAAATTGGGTTATTCTTACCCGCGAAGACTATCTCGATCCCTTACGGTTGAGGGTTATCAAGTACCGTTTTGTGGCGCCGTTGCCGGGGAGCATAGCAATATTTACAAGTCTACTTGAAGTATCCTACCTGTTGCACTTCATCCACTATGGGTAAGAAAGGAGACCCCAAGGTTCCGATCTTACTATCCACTACAAGAAGAGGTATTGTTCTGAACACTAGTGCTACACTTGATTCACCTTCTGTTATGAGTAAGTTTGCCTCACCACCACCACATGATGCTTCTACTGAATCTGTTACTATGTCCGATACTTTTGATGATGCTTCTACTACTCTTGATGATATTGGTTCACTTGGTTATGCTCTCGAGAAACAGATCGCTGCTGCAAAAAAAAATCGAATTGAAATTCCTGTTACTCGCTACCCTATTGGTGGAACTTATGATTATCCTGATTTGAGTAAACTCAAGGAGAGACTCCTTGATGATGATTACATTATGCTTGATGATGATTTATGCAGGGAACTGACAGAGTTTGCCGACTCTGACCCTGAAGCTATTAAGAAGCTGCTTGAAAAACACTCCTTGAAGAACAAGACTGTTCCTGATCCTGAATTTGCTACATCTCCTATATGCATCAATGATCCTGATTATGATTTCTCTGTTGATCTTTCACTTATATCTATGGTTGAAGCTGACCCCTTTTATGACAGAGAAAATGATGATGCTATTGCACACCTGACCAAACTCACTAAGTTGGGTGGCTTGTTTACCACGAATGAAAAGATACGAAACTTTTATGTGACTAAGCTTCTTCCTTTCTCTTTGAAGGAAGGCGCTAAAACATGGTATGATACACTACCATGTGGTTCCATTAAGAGTCCTCAAGACTTAGCTCACTCTTTTGTTGATAAGTACTTTCCTGCTCATATGCAACATGTTGCTTTATAAAGAATTTATAACTTTAAACAGTTGCAGGATGAGCACCTCCCTAAAGCTTGGGGGAGGTACTGTAGTCTGATCCAGGCTAGACCAGGACATGGAGTCCCTAAGAATGAATTAATCGATATATTTTATGCTGGTCTAACTGATGAATCCAGGTCCTATTTGGATAGTTGTGCTGGTTTTGTTTTCAGGAAAAGAACACCGGACGATGCAGAAGAATTGATGGGCAGGATTGCCAAAAACCATGAAGATTGGTCCGTCCGTGAACCACCTCCACCACCAAAGAAGAGGGGCATGCTTGTTCTAAGCCCCGAAGATATGCAAGAAGCAAAGAAGTCTATTAAAGAGAAGGGTATTAAAACTAAAGATGTGAAGAATCTACCCCCTATTGAGAAGTTGTGTGAGCCTACCACTCACCCTCCTATGGTAGAGGTACACTCTCTTTTAGATTTCAACGCAAGTGACATCCCTCATGGTAAGCCTCCTGATCAATGTTTAGATGAGCTTGATAATTTTATTATGAAGCAAAGTCATTTTAATGAGAGGATACAAAGTCAATTGCATGATAATTCCCTTGCTATCAAAAGTTTGCTTGATGTTCTAGGTAGAATAGTTAATGATGTTAAATGTCTTGTGAAGCATTTTCATATGGTTCAAACTCAGCTTGAACAAATTTCTAATGTGCAAAAAGATTTGCTTGCTAAAAATACCAAACAAGATGATTTACATGCCTTCGGGATTAAGACCCGAGGAGGAACTAGCACTCAAGATCCTCTCTATCCAGAGGGGCATCCGAGGAGAATCGAGCAAGATTCTCAAATGCAGGAAGAAGAAATTGTTGGCTCTCCAAAGAAGAAGAAGAAGAAGAAACACAAGGAGGCTGACAATTCCAATGATCCTACTACAAGTGAAGAGCCAGCTGTTGATCCCAACAGTATATCTACCTCCGATGCTGAGACTGAAGACGGTGCCGAACCTGAAGATAAGGATAAGGAGAAGAATGATCCGCCTGAAGTTCGAGAAGAAGAAACACCTGACAAACGCAAGAAGTACACTAGAGAAGACTTCGTCGCAAGAAGACATGGGAAGGAAAGAGAACCATGGATACAGAAACCCATGCCCTTTCCAGGTAAGTCTCTCAAATCTAAAGAAGAAGAGCATTACAATAAGTTTTGTGAGTGGATGAAACCTCTTTTTCTTCAAATCCCTTTGACTGATGCTATTAAGTTACCTCCCTATTCAAATTATATGAAAGATATTGTTACTAATAAAAGAAAAGTTCCTAATGAAGTAATATCTACTATGCTTGCTAACTACTCTTTCAGTGGTAAGATTCCTGAGAAGCTTGGTGATCCAGGTATACCCACCATTCCTTGCTCCATAAAGAATAATTATGTCAAAACTGCTTTATGTGATCTTGGAGCAGGAGTGAGTGTTATGCCTTTCTCTCTTTACAAGAGGCTTTGTTTAGAGAAACTAATTCCTACAGATATCTCTCTTCAGATGGCTGACAAGTCAACAGCCGTCCCGATAGGTATTTGTGAGGATGTTCCCGTAGAAGTTGCTAATTGTTTGATCCTTACTGATTTTGTCGTGCTTGACATGCCCGAGGATGGGAGCATGTCCATTATTCTTGGTAGACCTTTTCTTAACACCGCATGTGCTATTATTGATTGCAATAAAGGAAAGGTTACCTTCAATGTGAATGATAAAGAACACACAGTGTATTTTCCAAATAAGACCGACAAGAGGCATGGCATCAACTTTATAGAAAATATCGAGACCGTGAAGATTGGAGAATGGGACTGTCCACTACATGTGCACCACAAATACAAAACTATTATTGTGGGGACAATGTCCATTAAAGTAAAGGTGCAATGATCACTTCGTAAGAGGTGGGACTTTTTGCTCTATATATCACCGGTTTGTTGGTAAGACTTGATCAACCTTACTAGTGAGCATGTTTTATACAGGTAAAAAGTTGAGCTTGTTATGTTTTCATTTGTTTTAGCTTTTGTTCTCCTTGCTGTACCAAGTGTTTGTGTTTTTGAAGCTTCACAATACTAATCACTGCTTTAAGTTTTCAGAAAGTTTTGCAGCTTTTTGAACTTCGAAAAAAATTCAACAGTGAAGTTTTCAGAAAAATTCCAGAAAAATAAAAATAAAAATTTCCATGCCGGGAGTGACCCAGAGGCACCTGGGGCTGACCAGGGGGGGCTACCAGTGGCCCAGGCGGCCAGCTGGCGTGGCCTGCCCCCTGGCCGCGCCCATAGGGCGCCTGGGGCCCACAGGTCCCGCCTCCAGGTGAGTCTTCTTCCTCTCTCTCTCTCTCTCTTTCTCTCCGAAAACACGAGTTATGCACCTGTTCTTGCGTTCTTGCTGTTCTTGGAGGCAATTTTCGATCTCTCTCTACAGCCTATCATTCGAGCTGAGATTTTGAACAAATACTCCCTGGTATGTAACTCCTCCACCCCTCCAATTAGATTTTTGGTTGGTGGCTTCGTTTGTGAGTATTTAGTAGTTCTTGGTGCTGTGTAGATGAGCTTGCATGCATGTGTAGAAATTTATTTTCCAAGTTTTGATGCAAGTTTATGCCTTAGGTAAGTGAGTTGAGTAGTTTGCCTTAACCCACTTTGTTTAAATCCTTGTTTTTGTAATTTGCCAAAAATTTCAGAAATGAGTTTGTTAGGAAGGGCAAAGGGGTGGCTTGAGAAGAAGAAGCCCGCGCGCTCCGATCGAGTTACTAGAGCCGCAGCTTCACCCTCGACTGCTAGGGTGAGCTACAATGAAGATCATGTGCCCCTAGAGTTGTTGGAAGACACAAATCCAGCACGTGCGATGATGTTCCCATGTGATGAATTCCTTGAAGCTGCAGGAATTAAGGATGAGTTTTATAATCTTTGTGCTAATGCAGGTCTGACACGGCTCGTCACGTGCCGTGTTGCTCAGTATCAAAAACTCACCTCCGGTTTCATTAACAGTTTTAGATATAACCTTGATACTGGTTCTATTGAGTTTAAAATTTACAATAATCTTTTGACCATGCCCTTGGAAAAGTTTTGTGAAATAATAGGTGTGCCAAACGTTGGGCGGACAGCGAAGATGACCTCTCAGCCCTCCGAGCTGAGAACCATCTTCAACTCTCTGTGCAGCATGGATACAAGGGATATTCATCGGTCAAAAATCTCCAGCATCTTATTCCCTCACCTCGGGTATTTTGCGTATTATGTTGCTAGAGGGGTGTTAGCTCGTGACAACACGAGCAGCATTTCTGCGATGGATATTGCTATCCTGGCAACCGCCCTCTCAGGGAGGTTTGATTATAATGTCGGTGCCTTAATTGCTCGATGCCTTGCTATGAACGGTAACAAGGGAAATTTATTTGGTGGCGTTTATGCCACACTTATCTTAGAGTATCTTAAAGGCACCCCACACCCTGATGATAAGCCTTTTACTTATTTAAGTTTTGATCTTGCTGCTATGAAAAGGCATAAGTTTGTTACCATGACTTCTGAGTTTGGTAACCTTGTTTATATCTTGCGTTTCGGAACTACCACAGAACGCAAGATCCGTCTACCTGCACCTCTTTTGTTTGATTTTTCTCACATGAACGGATGGTCCTTTGATGTTATCCAGTTCGATGAGTTCATGGTCCAGCATCAGTTTCATAACCCCATGGAGGGGGTTGTGCCCGACGAGGAGGAGCACGGTGAGTTACCACCTTTTCAGGGGGAGACCGTCACCCAGTTTGGTGAAGGGTCTTCCTCTGCTTGGAGTGCGGACCCTTCTTCGTGGGAGGATCCGAGGACTTCGGTGTACACGCCGGAATCCTTATACGACCCTTGGACTCACCAGTACCACCCTGGAGCAGGAGCCTCCTAGGGGCAGTAGCTACTACCAACTTAGGCCAAAAGCCTAAGCTTGGGGTAGTACGTGCCCTTCTCACTTTTCCATTGTATTATCCGTTTTATTTTTGTTCGCTTTGATCTTTTCGAAGTTTTTGCCCGTTCTTCTTTGTTTCTTTCTTTGCAAAAACAACAAAAAGATTTTCTCTTTCTTTTGCTTTCGTTCAACCTTTGAAAAAACCCAAAAAGATTTCCTTTCTCTCTTTAGTTTGCTTTGTTTTCAGAGTTCAGCTCGAGTCCGTGATGGCATTTAATTATATTTCCTACGTTCGATCGTGCAAGTGACAAGGCAGTAATGACGAAGATCGACGCAAGGGAAGCAACAAGGAAAACCGGTATGAACTCTTCTTGTTTCTACTTTTGTACATATGCCTGTACTTATGATCTAAAGACCAGCTTGTAGCGACATAGTGCTATGTTTACAATGCTTTCCCAGTGGTTCATGCTTTCCTTGTGGCTAATCTCAAATAGCTAGAGTATATAATGTGTTATTGAAATGATTTACATGCATTGCATTGTTCATAGTTTGGTATACTAAGGTGGTATTTCCCTTTGGAGAATTCTTGGATTGACTTGGCACATGTTTACACATGTTTAAGACTAAAATGTCTGCTTTGCCTTGGTGATCTTTGAGTTTCAGAATAGTTATATCACTTTCATGCCCAATTCAATGTTGCTTTGTCGCTCTGCATGATTATGACCGTTATTGCTCTCTAGTTGGTCGCTTCCCAGTCTCTTGCTAGCCTTCGCTCGCACTAAGCGGAATTCTGCTTGTGCATCCAAATCCTTTCAAACGAGTTATTCCATATGAGTCCACCATACCTTCCTATGTGGTATTTACCGGCCATCCTAACGAAGACTTTCTTGTACCATCTCGAAATTATTCAAATTTACTCCTGTTTTGTGCCTCTATTTTAGCTCATGAGAAAGTAGTAGGTAATTCATGATCTTCTTATGTTGGACATGTTTTATCCCGGGATTGCATGTCTAATTTGCAAACCCCTAATACGAGGAGGGACTAGCATGAGTGCGCCCAGCTCACAAAAGATAATCACAACCAACAAACCCTCCTTCACGCTTTGTTTATGAGAAATCAGAAAACTTTGGTAGTGATAAACAAAGGAGATTAAGGGGATGTGATCGTCCCCATCTTGGGAGCCGTTCCTTGAAACATGTCTAGCATAAGAAGTGATTGGGTTGTCTACTAGCATTCGTTGACGAAATATGCACCTCCCAAAATCATTTTTACCTCTGTTTTCAAAACCAAGAGCTCTGGTACATGTTTAGTCTTTGCTTCCAACCACGGGTTTTCAACCTTGCCATCAAATTCCACGGTTCGAGAGTCTCCACCTTCTTTCTTCAAAGCACCAACTAGGAGAGCATAATTGTCATTCTGAGTGTAATGTGCATTGTCCCAAAGTATTACAGTGTCTTCTGCATGCTTGTGGTATTATTTATTCTGAAATTCTTAGTTCTAGTCTCCTTTAAAACTCTGGAGGAGTTTCTGCATTTATGTTTTGCTTCACTCATGGAGGCTAGCGAGATACCACTCTAGTATGTTCAAGCTATGTGCAATGTAATATTGTCTTGATTTTCAGTAGCATATTATTTACTTTTAGTTATTTGTGATTGGTCACTTGAAAGAAGGATTGCTTCGTGCATTGTCCTCATAGCATTGTTTCAATACTTGCTAGACTCTTTTCGTAGTACATGCTTATATACATCTAATGAAGCAAAAGAGTTTGTCAAAGTTTTCTTTGTCGCGTCCAGTTCGTTGAACTGAATTGCTTGAGGACAAGAAATATGCTAAGCTTGGGGGAGTTGATACGTCTCAAACGTATCTACTTTTCCAAACACTTTGGCTATTGTTTTGCCCTCATTCTTGCATGATTTGAACTAAACTAACCCGGACTGACGCTGTTTTCAGCAGAGCTACCTGTATGGATTTATTGTGTGCAGGAAAATGGATTTTTAGGTGTCTCAGAAAATTCCAAGAAAATTCACAGAAAATCCATGCACCCGAAGGGCCATTGTGCCAGAAGTGGGGCCAGAGGGCAGCCAGGGGGGCCCCAGGCGCCCTGCTGGCGCGGCCCCACCCCTGGCCGAGCCAGGAGGCCGCCTGGGAGGGTCCTCCCCCCTCTGGTGCCCTACCTTGGCTCCTATTTATTCCCGTGGCGAGGAAACCCCAGAACAGAAGTCGTTTTTCCAGTTTCCGTCGCGGAGCCGCCGCCACCCTCTGTTCTTCTTCGGGAGGGCTAATCTGGAGGCTGATTTGGCCTCCGGAGAGGGGAGATCGTCGCCATCGTCATCATCATCACCACTCCATCCTCCCTCCATGACTTCTCCTTCCATGTGTGAGTAATTCCCTGCTGTAGGCAAAGGGGATGGTAGGGATTGGATGAGTTAGTGATACATCCAAAACGTATCTATAATTTCTGCTTGCTCCATGCCTCTTTTATGTGATATTGCTATGATATTTATGCACTTCCATACACTTTTGATCATATTTGGACTAACCTATTAACTCGGTGCACCCCAGTGCCAGTTTCTGTTTTCTGTTGTTTTTCTATTTCAGGTTTTCCCATTATGTAAATTGCCAGAAAAATTCCGGGAAAAATATATAAAAAATCCGCGCTCCAGAAGCTTCCACGCGCCAGAAGTGGGGCCAGAGGGGAGCCAGGGGCAGCCCAGGCGGCCTGCCCACGCGGCCCCCCTCCTAGGCGCGCCGGGGGGGCGCCTGGGCCCCCCTTACCTCCTCTGGTGACCCCCTTTGGCATATATTTACATCGCGTCCCGAAACCCTCGATTCCAGACCCCTTTTCTCCAGAAGCTATTCCGATCTCCGCCGCCATCGCCACCAAGTTTCGGGGGACCAGAATTCCTGTGCCGGCACCCTGCCGGGACGGGGAAGTGCCCCCGGATTCATCTCCATCGACGTTGCTTCCTCCCTCCATGATGCGGGAGTAGTTCCTCCTCGGGGCTGAGGTTTTCTACCAGTAGCTATGTGGTCAATTCTCTCTCCCATGATGTGATCTTCGTTGTGATCATAGGCTATGTTAATCTAGGGTGATCCCATGATATTTCCCCTTCCTCTATGTATTGGATTGATGTACTCACTTATCTTTATCTAGTATAATCTCCGAGACCAAGGTGACAGCGGTCTATTGGACATGGATTAGAAGAATATTTTCATGAGTGATTTCCTCTTTTGTGTGTGGATTGAAGATTGAGAGTCTCTTGGTGCTTGTCTTTGACTATCCTTGAGATATGTTGTGGTGATTGTGGTACTCTCTTTGGATGGCCGCGGTGACATTGGGAAATCCATAGATAGAGAACTACGAACTTTGAGGTGTGCTTTTGTAGCCCTACATAATTCTCGTCCTCTCTTGACCACAAAGGAATGACCTCCGAGTGCGTCTCCATTGCATGTTTTATGGGAAATAGCATGTGATTCGATTATGTTAATGTTGTTGGGAGTTGCCACTAGTGAAAGTATGAAGCCTAGGCCTTGTTTCCACCATTGCAATACCATTTGTGCTCACGTTTACCACATGTTTGCTTGCTGCACTTTTTATTTTAGATTTACAAATACATCTTTTGCCATCCATATCACTTGCCATTTAACATCTCTTCGCCGAACTAGTGCACCTATACATCTGACAAGTGTATTAGGTGTGTTGGGGACACAAGAGACTTCTTGTATCTTGATTGCAGGGTTGCTTGAAAGGGGCACGTTCAACCTCCACTTCCCTGAGTTCGATAAACCTTGGGTTACTCACTTAAGGGAAATTTGCTGCTGTCCTACAAACCTCTGCTCTTGGAGGCCCAACACTGTCTACAGGAATAGAAGCGTGTAGTAGACATCAAGCTATTTTTGGCGCCGTTGCCGGGGAAGTGAGGTAAGTGAAGGTACCTTCTCTAGATCTTGCAATTAAATCTTTTCGTTTCTTGTTTTTAGTTTCACTAGTTATGTTTATGGAAAACCACACTCTTAGTTCGCTGTTGGGGGAAGGCCGCTTTACCACACCCGTGGTAGAGAAGTCTCCTCCACCTACTGAATGTATCCCGTTCCAAATACCACTTGGGATAATTGAAATAATTTTGAATGATTGTTATGATGGGACGGTCAATCCTAGTATTCATTTGTTGAAACTTACAGAACTTTGTGAGTTGTTTAAGATTTCAGGTTTGACAAGAGATGGAGTCATGAGGAAATTATTTGCCTTGTCACTGAAAGGAAAAGCATTGGAATGGTATAGGCTACTAGATGACTCTCACCTGCTGGATTGGGAAGAGATCTAGTCTCTCTTTTACTCCAAGTTTTATCCTCTTCATGAAGTCCATGAGAATAGGAATTATGTTTATAATTTCTATCCTCATGACGGAGAGAGCATAGCTCAAGCTTGGGGGAGACTGAAAACGTTAATGCTAAAATGTCCTAACCATGGGCTCCCCAAAGATATGATTATTACTTATTTCTATGCGAGGCTCTCTCGACAGGATAAAGATTTGCTCGATGCTTCCTCTATGGGTTCTTTCACAAACGAAAAGATTGATGCTAAATGGGAACTCCTTGAAAGAATTCAACGCAACACTGAAGATTGGGAGATCGACAAAGGTAAAGAGTCAGGTATAATTTATGAGTATGATTGCATTAAGTCCTTTGTTGAAACTACAAGTTTTAATAAGTTTAGTGCTAAGTTTGGGCTTGATTCTCAACTCCTTGTTGATTTCCTCAAATCTTTTGCTTCACATCTTAATATGCCTAAGGAGGATTGGATCAAGCATCATGAACCTTTTAAAGAGATTTGCAAAGAAAATGAAATTGTTCATGATGATTGCAACATGCATGATCCAATTCCTAAAAATGAAGTTTTATATAAGCATGTTAATTTTTGTGGAGTGGATAGACCTTGTGAAAGACCTATGATTGAAGAAGAGAAGTATTGTAAGCAACATAAGCATGAAAGAACAATCACTTGGGTCAAAGATTTAAATGAAATTGCTAGAGAATTGTGTGACCTTTATCCTTTTACTTGTGAACTTTGCCGTATAGAGGGTCACTTTAATTTTCAATGCATGCACTTTCAAAACATAACTGTTACCCAGTTGTGTGATAACATGGTCACCCCTAATATTTATGATGAGCTTATGTTATTTTTGATGTGTGAAGAGTTATCAGAAAAGACTTCTTGGCTAGATGTTAATGCCATAGGAATAAAAAACACTTTGCAAAATTGCCATCTCTATTGTGTTGTTAATTGCCATGAAAATGATTACATAAGTAAGATTAGAAAGGAGGGAACTTTACCAAAGTATAAAAATGTCTCTTATATTTCTGCTAATAAAAAGGAGAGTTTCTCCCAAGTTTCCCCTATTGTTTCTAATGATAAACCAGGATATGTGGAGAAGCTTCATCTCCGACCACTCCCTCCTAAGGTGAAGAAGGAGAAAAAGAAGAGGAGGAGGAAGAGGAGCAAGAAGGAAGCAGAATGGGTATCAACCTGGCATGAGCATATTCCTCCCATCAACTTTTATCCTAACAGTTGTAAGTTTAAAGAAGAAGGTGAAGTTTATTGCCTTAATTATCATCTTGATGATACGTCCGTAGGTACTATTGAAGATGATTTTGATTATGATATGCATGTTACTTATTGTGATTGGGAAAATGATGATAATGCTACTTATGATCTTGAAAATCTTTTTGGTACCAACTCTGGAAGTGATGATATGGAAAGCTCTAAGCTTGGGGATGATAGGATTGCAAATCCTTTACCCACTAGTGATGTGACAATTGATAATTCTTTTGCTAGTAAGAATAAAGACAACATGTTTACAAATATAGTTGCTAGCAATGATAATGCTCTTCTCTACTATGATGATGTTATAACTCCAATCTATAGTGATTATAAAGGTACCTATGACATAAGGAGAAATTATCCTTATGAAACTTTTCATAATCATGGAGGGAATTACTCCCTTGTTGAACACCATCTTCCTAATACACAATTAATCTATAGTGTTCAAGTTGTTTATGATAGTCCTACTCCCACTATTACCAATGAGAAAGATTATGCTTATGTGGAGAGTAAGAGTACCTTTTTGCATGTGGATCATGGTAACAATGCTTTATGTGATGCTTATATTGTTGAGTTTATTCGTGATCCCACTGAAAAATATTATGAGAAGGGAACATATGCTTATAGATATTTCAATAATATTAAGTTCCCTCTTTTTATGTTGAAGGTTTTGAAGCTGCACTTGTTTTGTCTTCCTATGCTTATTGCTTTGTGCTTCAATGAATTATTCTATTGCAATATTCCTATGCATAGGAAGCATGTTAGGCTTAAATGTGTTTGGTATTTGCTTCTTGATGCTCTCTCTTTTGTTCTTCAGCTCTTATTCCTACGAGAGCATCATTAAAGTCTTAAGCCTATCTTTATGGCTATAAAGAAAGAGCTCTAGGGAGACAATCCTTGTTATCTTTGCTTTCAGTTTTTAGTGGTCTTGATGTTTGTTACTACTGTAGCAACATCTTTGTATCTTTATTTTTTAGCTTTGTGCCAAGTTTAGCCTCTGATTGCAAGGAAGTTCAAAAGTTGTGACGTGCAGTCCGGAAAACAGATTCTGTCCTTGGACAGAAATATTCGTATAAAATCATCAGATCATCTTTTTGATCTGAATTTTTTTGACAGCGTGCTCTATACAATTCGCTTTCGGGCGTCTGTTCTGAGTTTTTTGATTTGAGTTGCAGAAGTGCCCCGAAAAAATTTATTTACTACCTGCTGGTCTGTTTTTCACAGATTCTGTCCTGTTTTGCCTTTTCTTCGTTTTGCAAACCTTGAGCTTGCTTTTTCTTTGCAAAAACCTTTTGGCAATCTTGAGAAACAGTAGCTCTTCAAGATTATCCTTATTTCCAGCAAAGAAAAATTATTTTATTATGGGTACTAACCTCGCTAATCAGATTATGATAAGTTATGTATGAAGGGAGTTTTCAAGTGTGCGAGGGAAGATGATAAAAAGATTCAGGAGGGTCAAACGCTCAAGCTTGGGGATGCCCCCGTGCACCCCCAAGAAATATTCAAGAAGACTCAAGCGTCTAAGCTTGGGGATGCCCCCGTGCATCCCCTTCTCCATCAACAATTATCAGTTTGTCTTTCGTTCCACTATATTTTAATCACTTCATGTGTTATGTGCTATGCTTAGAGCGTCTTGCTTTTAGTTTCCTTTTTAGTTTTTCTTTAGCTTTGCTTGCTATTCATAACGAGTTAGAACCCAGCTTTCTTTGTGTGGGAGAGAAACACGCTCCACTTCAACCTAGAACACAACATAGGATTTTCATGTTTATTTTTGCTGTGTATGTTCTTTGTCTTTCAATAGCTACTGTCACGTTTAGCTCTTAGTTTTCATGCTTTTCTTTTTAAAGAGATTTTGTTTAGTTGGTTGCTTCTGGAACTCTCTTGAGTTATCATGCTTATCTTGTTAAGAGAGTTGGCTTCCGTGGCACTGGTTGATATGTCTATGATAAAAATGCTATGTGCATAATGGTGCTTAGTAGTTCATGTTTTCTTATGGTTAGTCTCAAATAGCTGGGGGTTCTTAATGTGTTGTTGAAGTACCAGCATGATTTGTTTGCCTATGATGTGGTATGGTTTAGTGATATCTTCCTCCAAGAATTTATTTTGATTGACTTGGCATATGCTCACGCATATTTAAGACTGTAAAGAAAGTCTATCAAGCCTTGATGATCTTTAATTTCTGAGTAGTGATATAACTTCCATGCCTGATTCAATGTTGCTTTGTCGCTCTGCATGATTATGGCCGTCATTGCTCTCTTAGTTGGTCGCTCCCAGTCTTTTGCTAGCCTTCACCTGTACTAAGCGGACTGACTGCTTGTGCATCCAAAATCCTTGAAACCAGTTATGCCATATGAGTCCACCATACCTTCCTATATATGATATTTACTTGCCATTCCTAACGAAGACTTTCTTGTACCATCTCAAAATTATTCAAAAGCATTTCTCTTTTGTGCCTCTGTTTCAGCTCATGAGGAAGTAGTAGTTAATTCATGACCTTTTTAAGTTGGACAAGTTTTACCCCAGGATTGCATGTCTAATCTGCAAACCCCTAACACGAGAAGGAACTGGCAAGAGTGCGCCCGGCTCATAAAAAAAATACTACGACAAACAAACCCTCCTTCACGCTTTGTTCATGAGAAATCAGAAAACTTTTGGCAGTGATAAACAAAGGAGATTAAGGGGATGTGATCGTCCCCATGTGGGAGCCGTTCCTCGAAACTTGTCCAGCTCGAGAAGTAATTGAGTTATCTACTAGCATTCCTTGACGAAATATGCATCTCCCAAAAATCATTTTTACCTCTGTTTTTAAAAATCAAGAGCTCTGGTACATGTTTAGTCTTTGCTTCCAACCACGGGTTTTCAACCTTACCATCAAAATCCACGGTTCGAGAGTCTCCACCTTCTTTCTTCAAAGCACCAACTATTGAGAGCATGATTGTCATTCTGAGTGTAATGTGCATTGTCCCAAAGTACCATTGTCTTCTGCATGATTATGATATCGCTTATTCTGAAATCATTGTATCTAGTCGTCACTTAAACTTCGGAGGTGCTCCTGCATTTATGTTTTGCTTCACTAAAGGGGGCAAGCGAGGTATCACTTTGTCATGTTTGCACACCATGCTCACTACAGATCTATTGGGTGTTTCAGTATCATATTGTAAAACTTTCAGTTCATTGTGATATTCTCATGAGGCAACTTAATTACTAAAGATTCATTATCTCAGTAAGCATTTGTCATGTGACTATGAAAGATTCTTTGGTAGCATGTCACCACAGAAATTATGCTTGTTATCATTTACCTACTCGAGGACGAGCAGGAATTAAGCTTGGGGATGTTGATATGTCCAAAACGTATCTATAATTTCTGCTTGCTCCATGCCTCTTTTATGTGATATTGCTATGATATTTATGCACTTGCATACACTTTTGATCATATTTGGACTAACCTATTAACTCAGTGCACCCCAGTGCCAGTTTCTGTTTTCTGCTGTTTTTCTATTTCAGGTTTTCCCATTACTTAAATTGCCAGAAAAATTCCAGGAAAAATATATAAAAAATCAGCGCTCCAGAAGCTTCCACGCGCTAGAAGTGGGGCCAGAGGGGAGCCAGGGGCAGCCCACGCGGCCCCCCTCCTGGCCGCGCCGGGGGGGGGGGGGGCGCCTGGGCCCCCCTTACCTCCTCTGGTGACCCCCTTTGGCATATATTTACATCGCGTCCCGAAACCCTCGATTCCAGACACCTTTTCTCCAGAAGCTATTCCGATCTCCGCCGCCATCGCCACCAAGTTTCAGGGGACCAGAATTCCTATGCCGGCACCCTGCCGGGACGGGGAAGTGCCCCGGATTCATCTCCATCGACATTGCTTCCTCCCTCCATGATGCGGGAGTAGTTCCTCCTCGGGGCTGAGGTTTTCTACCAGTAGCTATGTGGTCAATTCTCTCTCCCATGATGTGATCTTCGTTGTGATCATAGGCTATGTTAATCTAGGGTGATCCCATGATATTTCCCCTTCCTCTATGTATTGGATTGATGTACTCACTTGTCTTTATCTAGTATAATCTCCGAGACCAAGGTGACAGCGGTCTATTGGACATGGATTAGAAGAATATTTTCATGAGTGATTTCCTCTTTTGTGTGTGGATTGAAGATTGAGAGTCTCTTGGTGCTTGTCTTTGACTATCCTTGAGATATGTTGTGGTGATTGTGGTACTCTCTTTGGATGGCCGCGGTGACATTGGGAAATCCATAGATAGAGAACTACGAACTTTGAGGTGTGCTTTTGTAGCCCTACATAATTCTCGTCCTCTCTTGACCACAAAGGAATGACCTCCGAGTGCGTCTCCATTGCATGTTTTATGGGAAATATCATGTGATTCGATTATGTTAATGTTGTTGGGAGTTGCCACTAGTGAAAGTATGAAGCCTAGGCCTTGTTTCCACCATTGCAATACCATTTGTGCTCACTTTTACCACATGTTTGCTTGCTGCACTTTTTATTTCAGATTTACAAATACATCTTTTGCCATCCATATCACTTGCCATTTAACATCTCTTCGCCGAACTAGTGCACCTATACATCTGACAAGTGTATTAGGTGTGTTGGGGACACAAGAGACTTCTTGTATCTTGATTGCAGGGTTGCTTGAAAGGGGTACGTTTAACCTCCACTTCCCTGAGTTCGATAAACCTTGGGTTACTCACTTAAGGGAAATTTGCTGCTGTCCTACAAACCTCTGCTCTTGGAGGCCCAACACTGTCTACAGGAATAGAAGCGTGTAGTAGACATCAGTTAGATCATGTAATAGTTTATCAGATTGTTGGGAGCATGTTGCATATCATCTACTTTGGTGTTTATCATCTTTGCTTCAACCTGTTGCTCTTAATGCTTGTCACTTTGGGCCCGAGTGCCATGTTTTCAGATCTGAACCCTATGTGTTTGCATGAATATATTTGTGTTCTTGATCCTATCTATGAGTTGTTTGCACCTATTATGGTCCGGAACCGGCGATCCCAAAGGTGACAGCTTGGGACACCAAAGGGGATGGTCCATAATTTGAGGATTCCATGTATCCATTGAGTTTATTGCTTTGTTCCGGTGCTCATTGACAGGAGCACCTTAATCACCATAAGTTCCTTTTGGCCCCGTTCGTAGCGGGATGGTAGGACAAAAGATGTTGTGCAAGTTCTTATTGCAAGCACGCACAACTACCTGTGGGATACATGCCTAATGTTTGATATCTGCCTAGATGATCATTACTTTTATGTGTGCCTTGCCCCAAGTTAGATTCATGATGTATCTCATCCATGCAGCGCCCAACCATCCATCTCCCTAGCCTAAAGTGTTTCAATCCTGCTGGTTATTAGTTGTTACTTTTGCTGTTCACTTTTGATGTTACCACCATCACTATCATATCACCGTTACCACTTATCTTTTGTTGCAAGTAAGTATATTTCAGGTGCGGTTGAATTGACAACTCAACTGTCAAAGCTTATAAATACTCTTTGGCTCCCCGTGTGTCGAATCTATAAATTGGGTTATTCTTACCCGCGAAGACTATCTCGATCCCTTACGGTTGAGGGTTATCAGGTGCGGCAGGGCGCCGTAGGGGGCGAGGCCGAGGCGCGATGCCTGCGGTGCGGAGGGGGGGGGCGGCTGCCGGTGCGACGGCGAGGAGCGAAGGACGGCGCGGCTCGCAGCGGCCAGATGCGCGGCCAGGCGAGGTCGCGCGCAGGTGTGGAGGAGGCTGAAGGCGGGCGGCGAGCTGCGGTGGCCACGGGGCAGTCGAGCGTGGCCAGACGGCGCTCGGCCACGGTGAGCGGCGGGCTGTGGGGCGCGGTTAAGGCGGACGGGGCCACGGGAAGAGGGGGCGCAGGGCGCGGAGGCACGGTCGCGTGCGCGCGGGGCCGCGTCTAGGGAGCGTCGGGCGTGAGCTGCGCAAGTTCAGTGCACGGGGGAGCACGGCGGACGTGCGCTGGCTACGGGTTGGAGGAGAAGAGAAACATATGAGGGAGGCCTCACCGGGCCCTGTAGTTGTGCAAAGGTGAGCTCGTGGAGGTGTCGAGGAGGCGCCGACAAAACAAGATGAGGCGGCGGGGTGGGGCGGAGCACGGCGACAACGAACGGCGAGGTCTTCGGGCCGCGATGATGGTCGGAGACGGCAGTTGGCGTCGGGTGGCGCGGTCGTTGCCCGATCCTGAACTGGATCGAGAGGGGGAAGGAGAGACGTGAGGAGGTGTGGGGGGCAGTTGGGTTAGGGTTTTGGGGTGGAGAGGCCATATAGGATAGGGGCGACCGGGCCGGCCGCTTGGGCCGACTTCGGTCAGCTGGGCCATTCGGTCCAGTGGGGGGGAGGGGAAGCTTTTCAATTTTTTTAAATATTGTGTTTACTGCTTTGCATTTCCTTAAATTTATTTCTGTTTATTAGTTTTCTTTATTTTAGAGCAGTTAAACTTTAAAACAGATCGTTCGCTCACCACCAATATTAACTAAAGATTATTTGCAACAATCTGAACATTTTAGATTGCACGTTTGACAAAATTTGAAATTTGACTTTATTTAAAAAATTGAAATTGAAATGGTTTTGAATCAAAGTGAGATTAGCAACAGTAACAGTGATGACATGGCATCATTAACAGAGGGTTACTGTAGCTTGATTACCCGGGCGTTACAACGCTCAAATCAGAAGTTATGAATTTTCAATTTTTTTGAAACCCCAAATACATGCATGCACGTGGGATCATGCTAAGAAATCATGGGGTGAAGGCGCACGGGGACCAGGTGCTTTTCGTGCACAGTAATTCCTCCGTGTGAGCCTCGCAATTGGATTGATTTTAACTCAACCTCCTCGATCGAAGGCTAAGACAACATGCGCCTGCAACGACGAAAAAACACGGTTGCACCTTCTAGCATTTGGAAACAAAACTTTTGTGGCTACGGATGCTGAAGCTATACTTGCGATTTTGTTATGCAGGAGGCAACTAGATGACCACCGGTCATGAGTTGGGAGAAAAATGAGTATTTACAGTACGCTCGGTCTACCGTACATTGGTAGCAAGCAAGCTCAGCAATAAGTGTGACTCGAGGAACGAGGAGGTTCTTCGAACTCTAAGAAGGACCAAAGGATTTGGATGACGACATGGAAGGATTGTGTTCCGTCAAAGCTCAATGAATTTCTATGGAGACTCGCTCAACAGTCTCTATAGACGATCGACTTACTTCGTCATCAAAAAATGTTTACTCTCAGTGAGTGTAGGTTATGCAAGAACAATGATTCGTGGAGACATTCATTGCTGGAGTACAACATGGCGCGTTGTGTCCGAGCACTCAAGGATCATGATTTGATCAATGTACTAATAGGGAATCACAAGCTGAATGGCAGAAGATGGATTTTTAGTCTCGTTGAGTCATTACCGCATGTTGGGTTTGTAACAGTTTTTAGTAAACCTATGGGCGCTCTGGCATTCCAGAGGGAAAAAGCTCTACCCAAATTTATAGATTCGACACAAGGGGAGCCAAAGAATATTTGAAAGGTATTAGCAGCTGAGTCGTCAATTCAACCACACCTGGAGATAAATTATCTACAACAAGTGATCAGTAGCAAAGTAGTTTGATAGTTTTGATAGTAGTGACAACAACAACGGTAACAGTAACAGTGATAGCAGTAATTTTGTATCAAGTGTAACAGTGGCAGCATCAGTAGTAACTTAGCAAGATCAATATATGACAAATTCGTAGGCATTGGATCGGTGATTTGTTGGATGATATTCATCATGTGACAGTTATAACCTGGGGCGATACGGCACTAGCTCGAGTTCATCGATATAATGTTGGCATGTATTCCGTAAATAGTCATACATGCTTTATTAAAAGAACTTGCATGACATCTTTTGTCCTACCCTCCCGTGGCAGCGGGGTCCATATTGGAAACTAAGGGATATTAAGGCCTCCTTTTAATAGAGGCCAGAACAAAGCATTAACACATAGTGAATACATGAAGTCCTCAAACTACGGTCATCACCGAGAGTGGGCCCGGTTGTTGTCACTCCGGGGTTGTCGGATCATAACCGTAGTAGGTTGATAACCCACAAGTATAGGGGATCGCAACAATTTTTGAGGGTAGAGTATTCAACCCAAATTTATAGATTCGACACAAGGGAAGCCAATGAATGTTTGAAGGTATTAGCGGCTCAGTTGTCAATTCAACCACACCCGAAGATTAATTATCTGCAGCAAAGCGATCAGTAGCAAAGTAGTTTGATAGTAGTGACAATAACAATAGTAACAGTAACAGTGATATCAGTAATTTTGTAGCAAGTGTAACAGTAGCAGCAGCAGTAGTAACTTAGCAAGATCAATATGGGACGAATTCGTAGGCATTGGATCGGTGATTTGTTGGATGATATTCATCACGTGACAGTTATAACCTAGGGTGATACAATACTAGCTCCAGTTCATCAATATAATGTAGGCATGTATTCTGTAAATAGTCATGCGTGCTTTATTAAAAGAACTTGCATGACATCTTTTGTCCTACCCTCCCGTGGTAGCGGGGTCCATATTGGAAACTAAGGGATATTAATGCCTCCTTTTAATAGAGAATCAGAACAAAGCTTTAACACATAGTGAATACATGGTCTCCTCAAACTACGGTCATCTCCGGGAGTGGTTCCGGTTGTTGTCACTCCGGGGTTGCCGGGTCATAACACGTAGTAGGTGACAATAACTTGCAAGATCGGATCTAAAACATGGATATAATGATGAATTCATAAACGGTTCAGATCTGAGTTCATGGCACCCGGGCCCAAAGTGACAAGCATTAAGCATAGCAAAGTCATAGCAACATCAATCTAAGAACATAGTGGATGCTAGGGATCGGGCCCTAACAAAACTAACTCGATTACATGATGAATCTCATCCAACTCCTCACCGACCAGCGAGCCTACGAAGGAATTACTCACTCTCGGTGGGGAGCATCATGGAATTGGCGATGGAGAAGGGTTGGTGATGACGAAGAACAAAGATCCCCCTCTCCGGAGCCCCAAATGGACTCCAGATCTAGCCTCCCGAGGAAGAACAGGAGGTGACGGCGGCTCCGTCTCGTGGATCGCGATAATTCTTTCTCCCTCATTTTTTCTCCGAAAATAGGAATTTATAGGGTCAGGGTTGTCGTGTGCGGGGCCACCAGGTGGGTACAACCCACCTGGGCGCGCCGGGAGAGGGGGCGCACCCTGGTCGGTTGTGCCCACCCAGGGGCCCCTCTCTGGTGGGTCTTGGCTTCAGTAATTTTCTTTTATTCCATAAAAAAATCCTCGCAAAGTTTTGTTTCATTCCGAGAACTTTTATTTTTGCATAAAAACAACACCATGGTTGTTCTACTGAAAACAACGTGAGTACGGGGTTAGTTTCATTCAAATCATGCAAATTAGAGTCCTGAAAGGATCGAGAAGGGTATGTGTCTAGAGGGGGGTGAACAGACTCTAACAATAAAAGCGGCAGCTTTTAACATACTTGAAGTTTGAGTAGAGATTTAGCACATGTTTAACTTTCCCAATACACAACGAGCATGTATGACAAGAGAATATAGGTATTGTGAAGTAAAGCATGCAACTTTGACTACTGGACTAAAACAAAATCTAGCATATTTCCAATTTTAGTTCTTGACAGATTTTAGCAACTTAGCACAAGTCAAGCAATCAACCTACACATGCAATTCTAAGAGTGTAGCAGCGGAAAGTAAAACAATTGCATATGAAGGTAAAGGGAGGAGTTTGGAGGGAGCAAACGCAAGTGAAGACAACGATGTTTTTTTGTCTTGGTTCCGATAGGTGGTGCTATCGTACATCCAAGTTGATAGAGACTTCAACCCACGAAGGGTAACGGCCGCGCGAGTCCATGTTTTAGATCAAGACACTTGATAAGTTTTTTCAATGAGTACATACCTTGACAAGTTTTTGAAGTAGTTCAAAATGGAACAGTCAAAGAAAGAGTTCTTGCCTATGTTGCAAGGTATGAAGTTGAGTAAGACTCAAAACCTGACCACGACAGAAGATAGAGAAAGAATGAAAGTTATTCCCTATGCCTCAGCCATGGGTTCTATAAAGTATGCCATGCTGTGTACCAAACCTGTCGTGTACCTTGCCAAGAGTTTGGCAAGGAGGTACAAAAGTGATCCAGGAGTAGATCACTGGACATCATTCAAAATTATCCTTAGTTACTGGATGACTAAGGAAATGTTTCTCGATTTTGGAGGTGATAAAGAGTTCGTCGTAAAGAGTTACACCGATGCAAGCTTTGACACTAATCCAGATGACTCTAAGTATCAATCTGGATACGTATTGAAAGCGGGAGCAATTAGTTAGAGTAGTTCCATGCAGAGCATTGTAGACATAGAAATTTGCGAAATACATACGGATCTGAATGTAATAGACCCGCTGACTAAACTTCTCTCACAAAGCAAAACATGATCACACCTTAGTAGTCTTTGGGTGTTAATCACATGGCAATGTGAACTAGATTATTAACTCCAGTAAACCCTTTGGGTGTTGGTCACATGGCGATGTGAACTATGGGTGTTATTCACATAACGATGTGAATTATCGGTATTAAATCACATGGCGATGTGAACTAGATTATTGACTCTAGTGCAAGTGGGAGACTGAAGAAAATATGCCCTAGAGGCAATAATAAAGTTGTTATTTATATTTCCTTATATCATGATAAATGTTTATTATTCATGCTAGAATTGTATTAACCGGAAACTTAGTACATGTGTGAATACATAGACAAAACAGAGTGTCCCTAGTATGCCTCTACTTGACTAGCTCGTTAATCAAAGATGGTTATGTTTCCTAACAATAGACATGTGTTGTCATTTGATCAACGAGATCACATCATTAGGAGAATGATGTGATGGACAAGACCCATCCGTTAGCTTAGCAACTTGATCGTTTAGTTTTACTGTTATTGCTTTCTTCATGACTTATACATGTTCCTATGACTATGAGATTATGCAACTCCCGAATACCGGAGGAACACTTTGTGTGTTATCAAACGTCATAACGTAACTGGGTGATTATAAAGATGTTCTAGAGGTGTTTCCGATGGTGTTTGTTGACTTGGCATAGATCGAGATTAGGATTTGTCACTCCGATTGTCGGAGAGGTATCTCTGGGCCCTCTCGGTAATGCACATCACTATAAGCCTTGCAAGCAATGTGACTAATGAGTTAGTTGCGGATGATACATTACGGAACAAGTAAAGAGACTTGCTGGTAACGAGATTGAACTAGGTATGATGATACAGACGATCGAATCTCGGGCAAGTAACATAACGATGACAAAGGGAACAACGTATGTTGTTATGCAGTTTGATCGATAAAGATCTTCGTAGAATATGTAGGATCCAATATGAGCATCCAGGTTATGCTATTGGTTAGTGACCGAGGATGTGTCTCGGTCATGTCTACATAGTTCTCGAACCCGTAGGGTCCGCACGCTTAACGTTCGATGACGATTTGTATTATGAGTTATGTGATTTGATGACCAACGTTTGTTTGGAGTCCCAAATGAGATCACAGACATGACGAACAGTCTTGAAATGGCTGAGATGTAAAGATCGACATATTCGAAGGCTATATTCGGACATCGGGAAGGTTCCAAGTGATTCGGGTATTTTTCGGAGTACCGAAGAGTTACGGGAATTTGTATTGGGCCTTAATGGACCATACGGGAAAGGAGAGAAAGGCCTCAAGGGCGGCCGCACTCCTTCCCCATGGACTGGTCCGAATTGGACTAGGGAAAGGGGGCGCCCCCTTCCTTCCTTCTCCTTCTCCTTCTCCCTTCCCCTTTTCCTATTCCATGTGGGATGTGGAATCCTACTAGGACTAGGGAGTCCTAGTAGGACTCCACACTTTGGGCGCGCCCTATGAGGGTCGGCCTCTTCCTCCCTCCATCCTTTATATACGTGGCCAAGGGGCACCCCATAGACACACAAGTTGATTTTAGTCGTCTGCGGTGCCCCTCCCCACAAATACACACCTCGGTCATATTGTTGCAGTGCTTAGGTGAAGCCATGCGCCGGTCATCACCATCACCATGCCGTCATGCCAAGAAACTCTCCCGTGATGCTCAACTGGATCAAGAACTCGTGGGACGTCATCGAGCTGAACGTGTGCTGAATGCGGAGGTGCCATACGTTCGATACTTGGATCGGTTGGATCGCGAAGACGTTTGACTACATAAACTGCGTCACTAGACGCTTCCGCTTTCGGTCTACGAGGGTACATAGACACACTCTCCCCGCTTGTTGCTATGATTCTCATAGATAGATATTGCTTGATCATAGGAATTTTTTGAAATACTACGTTCCCCAACAACTAAGTGCTAAAGCCTCTGTCGTGTGCGGTAGTACCGATCTAGGAAGCGGTAGTACCACAGGGGCCAGTGGTAGTACCGCCCCTAGTGGCCGGTAGTGAAGGAAATATGCCCTAGAGGCAATAATAAAGATGTTATTTGTATTTCCTTACATCATGATAAATGTCTTTTATTCATGCTAGAATTGTATTAACCGGAAACTTAGTACATGTGTGAATACATAGACAAAACAGTATGTCCCTAGTATGCCTCTACTAGACTAGCTCATTGATCAAAGATGGCTATGTTTCCTAGCCATAGACATGAGTTGTCATTTGATCAACGGGGTCACATCATTAGGAGAATGATGTGATGGAGTAGACCCATCCGTTAGCTTAGCACTATGATCGTTTAGTTTTACTGCTATTGCTTTCTTCATGACTTATACATGTTCCTATGACTATGAGATTATGCAACTCCCGAATACCGTAGGAACACCTTGTGTGCTATCAAACGTCACAACGTAACTGGGTGATCATAAAGATGCTCTACATGTGTCTCCGAAAGTGTTCGTGGTGTTGGCATAGATCAAGAATAGGATTTGTCACTCCGAGTGTCGGAGAGGTATCTCTGAGCCCTCTCGTTAATGCACATCATAATAAGCCTTGCAAGCAAATGAATAATGAGTTAGTCACGAGATAATGTATTACGAAACGAGTAAAGAGACTTGCCAGTAACGAGATTGAACTAGGTATAGAGATACCGACGATCGAATCTCGGGCAAGTAACATACCGATGACAAAAGGAACAACGTATGTTGTTATGCGGTTTGACCGATAAAGATCTTCGTAGAATATGTAGGAACCAATATGAGCATCCAGGTTCCGCTATTGGTTATTGACCGGAGATGAGTCTCGGTCATGTCTACATAGTTCTCGAACCCGTAGGGTCCGCACGCTTAACGTTTGATGACGATCGGTATTATGAGTTTATGAGTTTTGATGTACCGAAGGTAGTTCGGAGTCCCGGATGAGATCACGGACATGACGAGGAGTCTCGGAATGTCCGAGACGTAATGATTGATATATTGGACGACTATATTCGGACACCGGAAGTGTTCCGTAAAGTTTCGGAATTAACCGGAGTACCGGGGGGGGGGGTTACCGGAACCACCTGGGGAAGCTATGGGCCTTAATGGGCCATAGGAGAAAGAGAGAAGGAGGGCCAGGGCTGGGCCGCGCCCCCCTTGGTCCGAATTGGACAAGGAAGGAGGGGGGCCGGCGCCCCTTTCCTTCTCCTTCTCCCTCTCCTTCCTTCCCCCTTCTCCTTCTTGGTGGACTCCTACTCTCCTGGCGCACCATAGAGGGCTGGCCGGCCTCCCCCTTGCTCCTTTATATACGGGGGCAGGGGGGCACCCAAAGACACACAAGTTGATCAGTTGATCTCTCCCAACCGTGTGCGGTGCCCCCCTCCACAGTAACACACCTCGGTCATATCGTTGCAGCGCTTAGGCGAAGCCCTATGACGGTAACTTCATCATATCCGTCACCATGCCGTCGTGCTGATGAAACTATCCCGTGAAGCTCAACTGGATCAAGAGCACGTGGGACGTCATCAAGCTGAACGTGTGCTGAACACGGAGGTGACGTACGTTCGGTACTTGATCGATTGGATCGCGAAGAAGTTCGACTGCATCAACCGCGTCACTAGACGCTTCCGCTCCCGGTCTACGAGGGTACGTAGACACACTCTCCCCTCTCGTTGCTATGCATCTGGTAGATAGATCTTGCATGATCATAGGAAATTTTTGAAATACTACGTTCCCCAACAGGTAGTACCGCCGCCTTCAGCCCTGACGCTGAAGCATGCGGAAGTAGGCGCATATGTATTTTTTTACATCCGCCCTTACGCGGCAGTACCGCTCCCTGTGAGCGGAAGTACAATGCCCGCTTTCTACTCGAAGCTAGCTCCAGCGAATGTAGGCGCGACAATATTTTTTTTACATCTGTGGACGCGCGGTAATACCGCTATCCCCAACGGTAGTACCGCTGCCTCACTGTGCATACTGCTGTGTGTTGCATCTATGTGACCGTTGAATACTACCCATGTGGTAGTACCACTTCGGCAGTAGTGCCGCCCTGTTGCCCTGTTGCAGTAGTGTTTCTTTTGGCTACCGCCGCCCCACCGGTAGTACTGCTCAGTGTGGGCTGTGAGGATAACGGTTGGATTTCCCCTCCTATAAAAGGGGGTCTTCTTCCCCATTGAACCTCATCCTTTGAGCTCGTGTTCTTCCCCCGTAGTTGACCTTCTTCGAGCTTGCTATCTCTCAATCCCTCCATGGATTCTTGGTAGTTTTGGGAGCTAGTTTCCATCAATCACTTTCTCCTCTATGTGAGGGGAACCATTTGGATCTAGATCTTGGAGTTTTCCGTGTTCTCTTCTTCGTTCTTCCTCTCATTTCCCTCCCTAGCATTCGTTGCTTTGGTGGGATTTGGGAGAGAAGGACTTGGGCACTCCGTGTGCCCTTGCCATTGCATTTGGTGCATAGGTTTGAGTTCTCCACGGTGATACATGGAAGTGAAGTTGAGAAGCTTATTACTCTTGGGTGCTTGGTACCCTTGAGCTTATTCCTCTTGGGTGCTTGGGTGCGCTAGACGGTTGAGGTCACCTCGGAGCCATATTCCATTGTGGTGAAGCTTCGTCGTGTTGTTGGGAGCCTCCAATTAAGTTGTGGAGATAGCCCCAACCTTGGTGTTATTCGAAGCTCAATCATTGTGGTGAAAAGCTACGGGCAAGCGTTGGGGTCTTCAATTAGGTTGTGGAGATCGCCCCGAGCAATTTGTACGGGTTCGGTGACCGCCTTCAAGGGTCCCTTAGTGGAATCACGGCATCTTGCATTGTGCGGGGGCGTGAGGAGATTACGGTGGCCCTAGTGGCTTCTTGGGAGCATTGTACCTCCACATCGCTTCAAACGAAGATTAGCATCTGCAAGGGTGTGAACTTCGGGATACATCATCGTCTCCGCGTGCCTTAGTTATCTCTTACCCGATACCTTTACTTATTGATGACCCACAACCGTAAGGGATCTATTGTAGCGTTTTCGATAAGTAAGAGTGTCGAACCCAACGAGGAGCAGAAGGTATTGATAAGTGATTCTGAGTAAGGAATAACTGCAAGCACAGAAAGATAACTTTTTAGGGGTTTTCTTGATATAAGCAACTGGAAAGTAGAAGCGAGCAAAGTAAAAGGCACTGGAGAGTAACAAGTGGCCCAATCCTTTCTGAGCAAAGGAGAGGCCTAGCAACTGAACTTATAAAGGCTAAAGTGTTCTTGAGGACACACGGGAGAGGTAGTCATGTGCTTTCGCCATATTCCGTATCGGTACTATGTGATGTGTTGATAAGTGTTGAGTGGGTGGATCTATGCTAGTACACCCTCTAGACTAAGATGAGTGCACTCTTATGTTTAAACACCTTGCAAGAATCCGCAAATACAAGATAGTATTTAAGGCAAAAGCCTAACCATAGCAATACGATCGATGATCCATTGTTCCCTTGTGCAAAAGCGTGCGAACTGGGGTTCAGGTTTCTGTCACTCCGGCAACCCACCGTAAGCATTCTTTGTACACAATGTATTCCCATAGGTCCTTAATAAGGCGAAGTGTTGAGTGTTCGACTCACACAACACCACTAGGAAAATAACAACACAACTTAAGTATCAAACAACACATATTACTTCAACATCTTATGACTACTAACAACAAGACTTCTCCCATGTCCTCAAGAACTAAAGTAACTACTCACAAGACATAAAAGAGATCATGATCAGTGGAGATAGATGGATGATAAACAATCTGGACACAATGATATTTCTCCAACAAAACTCAATAGCATTCATCACAAAGTAGTAATCAACACCGATAGGGTAGAGAGGATAGATAGTACGGATTACAACACAAGTTGCAATTGTGAGATGAGACTGGATGAAGATGGAGATGGTGCTGATGTTGGGGATGATGTTGATGATGATCTCGATGATGCCCGTGACGATGGTGATGACGATGGCGATGATCTCCCCTTCCGGGAGGTGATCTCCCGGCGGAATCTGCCCACCGGAGATGGCTTTTCTTCTCTGTAGGTTTCCGCCACGGAGCGAAGGCGGAATCCGTAAACTCTCCCCCTTTTAGGGTTTCTGGATGACGAGGAGTATATAGGCCAGAGGGGGGAGCCTGGAGTTGGCCAGGGGCTCCAGGGGCAATAGAAGCAATACTTTCAATAATTTTATCATCACTAGGTAAATCGGTACCACGAGGCTGCTTAGAGAACTTAGAAAAGTTAAATTCATATGGCTCACCATTGAATTCAACAGAAACTCTACCTTTCTTGCAATCTATTATAGCTCCACAAGTTCTGAGAAAAGGTCTACCAAAAATAATAGGACAAAAATTGTCCCTCACTGAACCAAGTACTAGAAAGTCGGTAGGGTATTTTACCTTTCCACATAGGACTTCAACGTCTCTCACAATTCTGATAGGAGAGATAGTTGCTCTGTTTGCAAGATGAATGGTAACATCAACTTCTTCAAGTTCACAAGGTGAAATCTCACCGATGATCTCTTGATAAAGTGAATAGGGGATAGCACTAGCACTCGATCCCAAATCGCATAGCTCATAATAATTGTGATCTCCTATTTTAACAGATACTAGTGGAGTACCTGAAATTGGGCCTTTATTCTTGGCTGTGACAAGGTTAGTGGAAACAGCAAAAAAATTTACATTGGAATCCAAAACATCATTAGTAACAAGGTCTTTAACCAATGCAACTTGAGGATCGACCTTGATCTGGTCCTCTGGCTCATCAATTCTTCTCTCACTTTTATTTATTATGCCTGTCACAAGAGAGTGCTCCCTTATCCTTTCGGGAAAAGGAGGCTTTTCATATATAACTGCAGGCAAAATAGGGTCAGCGACATGAATATCAACAGGTAACTCTTTGAAAGGTTCATGATGCTGATCTCTCTTCTTTTTAAAAGAATCAACGTGAGAGGCAAAATCCTTACAGAAATCAATCATTAGATGGGAATCAAGACCAATCTTAGAGCAAAAGGTATTGAAGTAATCAGTTTTCACATAGCTCTCAATATAATCATGCTCATAATTTATAGCGGGTTCAATACCTTTATCGATTTCCCAATCTTCGGTATTCCTCTGGATCCTTTCAATGAGATCCCACCTTTCTTCAACGCTCTTTGTCTGAAATACCCCACTAGAGGAGGCATCCAGCATCTCCTTATCCCGACGAGAAAGCCCGGCATAAAAATTTGAGCATTAGGGACTTCAATCTCCCCCAAGCTTGAGCAATGCTTTCTTCGTCACGAGACCTAAAGTTATAGATATAGTTCCTGTCTCGATGAATTTCATGAAGAGGATAAAACTTGGTATAAAAGAGAGACATAAGCTCTTGCCAATCAAGCAAGTGTGAGTTATCGAGAAGCTTATACCAATCTGAAGCTTTATCTATAAGCGATACGGAGAACAATTTCCTCATGACAAACTCCATTGATACACCTGCAAGCTTAAATAATGAACATAGTTGTGACAGATATAGCAAGTGTTCACCGGGATGTCTGTCTCCTGCATAATGATTAGCCAAAACATAATCGATAATACCAGCTGGTATTTTATAGGGCACAATTTCAGTAGGGGGAGGAGCAACCACCACAGATGTGGGGCGTCTTCCCACAAGCAACGATCCAATAGCAAGGTTGTCCATAAGGACAAAGAGCAGCAACAGCAAAATAAAAACAGAAATATAAAAACTTCCTTACCAGCTTCACTTACCAATAGCGCTACACTCCCCGGCAACGACGCTAGAAAACGGTACTTGATGACCCACAACCGTAAGGGATCTATTGCAGCGTTTTCGATAAGTAAGAGTGTCGAACCCAACGAGGAGCAAAAGGTATTGATAAGTGATTCTGAGCAAGGAATAACTGCAAGCACTGAAAGATAACTTCTTAGGGGTTTTCTTAATATAAGCAACAGGAAAGTAGAAGCGAGCAAAGTAAAAGGCACTGGAGAGTAACAAGTGGCCCAATCCTTTCTGAGCAAAGGAGAGGCCTAGCAACTGAACTTATAAAGGCTAAAGTGTTCTTGAGGACACACGGGAGAGGTAGTGATGGCTTCTCGCCCCTCGTTGGTTACCCCAAGTGGAAGGTTTGAGATGCAGTGTAGCGGAAGTTTTCCCTTGGCAAAGATACCAAGGATCGATTTCCCTGAGACTCCTAGTTTCAACAAGAAGGTGTCAACTGCTAACGGCGCCAGATATTAGCAATCAACGTGGACCTGCACACAGATACAAATAACTTTGCTCCCAACGAGTACACAGAGGTTGTCAATCTCTCCGGCCTTGTAGTTTACAAAGGATCAAACGCAAGAGATAATAGTGATAGGTAATGCTGCAATAGTAAGTAAAAAGCGGAAAGTAAATAGCGGGTGTGATCAATGATGGTAATATGGACCGGGGTCCCATGATGTTCACTAGTGATGTCTCTCTCCCAAAAGACGATAAAACGGCTATGTGAGGTAAACGAATTACAGCTGGGCAATTGACAGAATTATGTGCGCAAACAAATGCTAACTATGTTACAAGAAAGGTAGAGGTACAAAGCATGGGCGGTACGCCAAGGCAAGTAGACCGAAATCCATCTGCATCTACTACTAATCATCCACCTTGAGATATCTATCCAGAACATCTCGCTGGTATTAAGTTGCGAGTCCCACCCATAGTGTAAACTCAAAGCAGCAGACAACTGCATTAAAAGAACTTTGCGTAAAGTAAACAATCCTTGCACCCGCGGGCACAAGCACCGTTGTTTTCCCCCTTGTGGCAACAACACATCCCCTAGACTCATGTTTCTGTCACTCAAGCTAGTCATCGAGGGGCATGAACCCACAATCAAGCATAACGTTCCCTCTTGGAGTCACTACCTACTACTTGGCCAAAGCAATAAATAACAACGGAGAACATGCAAGAATTACTTACGAACATAAATATAAAAGAGGTAGATCAAATATATTACTCAAACACAATCTGAACATAATCTCACAATCCATCGGATCCCAGCAAACTCAACATAGCAACAGCATAGGGATTACATATGTGCCTCGATCATGTAGGGCAGCTCACGAGGACTAATTAGTGAAGCACAAGAACGGGAGGAGAACATCACATAGCTACTGGTCATGGACCCATGGTCCAAGGGAGACTACTCACAACTCATCCGGGAGGCGTCCATGGTGGTGGAGAAGCTCCCGGTGGTGATCCTCCCCTCCGGCAGGGTGCCGGGAAGAGTTCTCCTGGTGCTCCCGATGTTGGAAGCACGGCGGCGGCGGAACAGAGATGAGATCGCGAAAAAGGGTTCCCGTCTCGAGGGTTTTGGGACATGATATAAATATATGCCAAAGGGGGGCATCAGCGGAGGCCCGGTGGGCCCAGGCGCCCCCCCGGCGTGGCCAGGGGGCCGCGCCACCATGGCGCCTGGAGCCCTGGTGGCCCCCCTCCGACTGTACTTTGGCTGCTGGGAAGCTTCTGGAACGCTGATTTTTTATATAATTTTTCTGGGATTTTTCTGGCAGTTCTCGTAATGGGAAAACCTGAAATACAAAAACAGCAGAAAACAAAAACTGTCACTGGGGTGCACTAAGTTAATATGTTAGTCCAAATATGATCAAAAGTGTATGGAAGTGTATAAATATCATAGCAATATCACCCAAAAGAGGCATGGAGCAAGCAGAAATTATAGATACGTTTTGGACGTATCAACATCCCCAAGCTTAATTCCTGCTCGTCCTCGAGTAGGTAAATGATAACAAGAATAATTTCTGTGGTGACATGCTATTAACCATATAAGGATTTTTCAAAGTCATATGACAAAAGCTTACTGAGACAATGAATCTGTAGTAATTAATTTGCCTTATGAGAAAATCACAAAGAACTTAAAGTTTTACAATATGGTATTGAAACATCAAATAGATTTGTAATGAGCATGGTGTGCAAATATGATAAAGTGATATCTCGCTTGCCCCCTTTAGTGAAGCAAAACATAAATGCAGGGGCACCTCCAAGGTTTAAGTGATGACTAGATACAATGATTTCAAAATAAATGATATCATAATCATGCAAAAGACAATGCTACTTTGGGACAATGCACATTACACTCAGAATGACAATCATGCTCTCGGTAGTTGGTGCTTTAAAAGAAGGTGGAGACTCTCGAACCGTGGCTTTTGTTGGCAAGGTTGAAAACCCGTAGTCGGAAACAAAGACAAAGCATGTACCAGAGCTCTTGGTTTTAAAAACAGAGGTAATGATAATTTTTTCTTAGATCATGCATGTTTCGTCAACGAATGCTAGCGGATAACTCAATTACTTCTTGAGATGGACAAGTTTCGAGGAACGGCTCCCGAATGAGGACGATCACATCCTCTTAATCTCCTTTGTTTATCACTGCCAAAGTTTTCTGATTTCTCATGAACAAAGCGTGAAGGAGGGTTTGTTTGTTATATTAATTTTGAGCCGGGCGCACTCAATGCCAGTTCCTTCTCGTATTATGGGTTTGCACATTATACATGCAATCCCGGGGTGAAGCTTGTCCAACTTAAAAATATCATGAATTAACTACTACTTCCTCATGGACTTAAAACAGAGGCACAAAATAGGAATGCATTTTTTTTCTTTTCTTTTTGAATAATTTCGAGATGGTACATGAAAGTCTTTGTTAGGAATGGCAGGTAAATACCATGTAGGAAGGTATGGTGGACTCATATGGCATAACTGGTTTAAAAGAATTTGGATGCACAAGCAGTCAGTCCGCTTAGTACAGGTGGAGGTTAGCAAAAGACTGGGAGCGACCAACTAAGAGAGCAATGACGGTCATAATCATGAAGAGCGACAAAGCAACATTGAATCAGGCATGGTAGTTATATCGCTACTCAGAAACAAAAGATCATCAAGGCTTGACAGACTTTCTTTACAGTCTTAAATATGCGTGAGCATACGCCAAGTCAATCAAAATAAATTCTTGAAGGAAGATATTACTAAACCATACCACATCATAGGTAAACAAATCATGTTGGTACTCCAATAACACATTGGAAACCC
>LR738715.1:544556268-544598280 GCA_902687465.1 Secale cereale | reverse complement strand
CCCCCCCCCCCAGCTATTTGAGACTAACCATAAGAAAACATGAACTACTAAGCACCATTATGCACGTAGCATCTTTATCATAGACATACCAACCAATGCAACGGAAGCAAACTCTCTTAATAAGATAATCATGATAAATAAAGAGAGTTCAAACAACCAACTAAACAAAAGCTCTTTATAAAGATAAGCATGAAAACTAAAAGCTAAGCATGATAGTAGCTATTGAAAGACAAAGAACACACACAGCAAAGATAGACATGAAAATTCTATGTTCTGTTCTAGGTAGAAGTGGAGCGTGTTTCTCTCCCACATAAGGAAAGCTGAGTTCCGACTCGTTATGAAAAGCTAAAGAAAACTAAAAAGGAAACTAAAAGCAAGACGCTCCAAGCATAGCACATAACACATGAAGTGATAAAAATATAGTGGAACGAAAGACGAACTGATAATGTTGATGGAGAAGGGGATGCACGGGGGCATCCCCAAGCTTAGACGCTTGAGTCTCCTTGAATATTTCTTGGGGGTGCATGGGGGCATCTCCAAGCTTGAGCGTTTGACACTCCTGAATCTTTTTATCATCTTCGCACACTTGAAAACTCCCTTCATACATAACTCATCATAATCTGATTAGCGAGGTTAGTACCCATAATAAAATAATTGTTCCTTGCTGGAAATAAGGATATTCTTGAAGATCTATTGTTTCTCAAGATTGCCAAAAGGTTTTTGCAAAGAAAAAGCAAGCTCTAGGTTTGCAAAATGAAGGAAAGGCAAAACATGACAGAATCTGTGAAAAACAGAACAGCAGGTAGTAAATGATTTTTTCGGGGCACTTCTGCAACTCTAATAAAAAAACTCAAAACAGACGCACGAAAGATAATTATATAGAGCATCCTGTCGAAAACATTCAGACCAAAAAGATGATCTGATGATTTTATACGAATTTTTCTATCCAAGGACATAATCTGTTTCCTGGACAGCACGTCACAACTTTTGAACTTTCTTGCAATCAGAGGCTACACTTGGCACAAAGTTGAAAAGCAAAGATACAATGATGATGCTACTGTAGTAACAACATCAAGACACAACAAAAAGCAAAATAAAATTTTATTCATGTGGGCTGCCTCCCAAAAGCGCTTTCTTTTATGCCTTTAAGCTAGGCATAGTGCATAGAGATCAAGTTTTATCAAGAGTAAAAGAATAGCTAGCCCGTATAACAGACTCAAAAGGTAACTTAATCTTCTTTCGAGGGAAGTGTTCCATCCCTTTCTTGAGAGGAAACTGGAATTTTATATTCCCCTCTTTCATGTCAATGATAGCACCAACGGTGCGTAGAAAAGGACGTCCCAAAATAATTGGACACGAAGGTTCACATTCAATGTCCATAATAGTAAAATCAACGGGAACGTAATTGTCATTGACAATGATAAGAACATCGTCGATCCTCCCCAAAGGTTTCTTTATGGAAGAATCAACGAGACGAACACCAAAAGAACAAGAATAAAAAGGTTTCAATTTAAGCATATCATATATTCTTTTGGGCATAACGGAGGTACTAGCTCCAACATCACATAAAGCATAGCAAGAGAAGTTATTCAACTTAATTTTAATCATAGGATCCCAACCATCTTCTAGCTTTCTAGGTATGGGGGCTTCTACTCTAAGTTTCTCCTCCCTAGCTTTGATGAGAGCATTAGTGATATGCTCTGTGAAGGCAAGGTTAAGCGTGCTAGTGCGGGGATCTCTAGACATCTTGTGAAGGAAATCAATAACTTCGGTAAGAGTGCAATTATCAAAATCAAGGTCACTACTATCAAGTAAGGTGGTAGTGGTGTCCTTTAGGTTCACTTGTTTGGTAGTTTCTATAGTCATAGCATCACCATTAATATGTCCAATGGGACCAGGAGTGCATTGGGTGCTAAGAGTTTGGATATCCTCAACAACTTGGATAGTAGCAACAGTGTGGTGGGTAGGAAGGTTCTTAATTCTATCTTCTTCCTCCCTTTCTCTAGCCCATCTCTCTTTTAGTTTAGCCAACATCCTAATGTTTTCATTAATTTGCACTTGAATAGCATTCATAGGAGTGAGCTTCCTCTCCTCAAGAGGAGAAGTTCTAATTTTAAGCAATTCTACCTCATTGGCTAAATTGTCTACCTTCAAAGAGAGATCATCTAGTTTGTTTAGTTTTTCTCCTACACTCTTATTAAAGGCTTTTTGGGTAGTGATGAAATCTTTAAGCATAATCTCTAGTTCAGTAGTGGAGTTCTTGGTGCTAGGATAAGCATTGTTGTTCCCATAAGAATTAGAGGGGAACGGTCTAGGATTACTACCAAAGTTACTCCTATAAGCATTGTTATTAAAATTGTTTCTAGAGATAAAGTTCACATCTACTTGTTCTTGAGCAATCAAAGAATTTAAAGGAACATCACGAGGATCAACAGAAGATTGCTTCGAAAGTAGAGACATGATCAAGTCAACTTTTTCATTTAGGGAGGAAATCTCCTCGACAGAGTTTACCTTCCTACCTGTTGGAGCGCGTTCGGTGTGCCATTGGGAATAATTGGTCATCATCTCATCGAGAAGCTTTGTGGCAGCACCAAGTGTAGTTGACATAAAAGTTCCTCCCGCGGCCGAATCTAACAAGTTCCGCGAGGTAAAGTTCAAGCCTGCATAAAAAGTTTGGATAACCATCCAAGTAGTCAAACCGTGAGTAGGGCAGTTCTTGATAAGAGATTTCATACGTTCCCAAGCTTGGGCAACGTGTTCATTATCCAATTGTTTAAAATTCATTATGTTACTTCTTAGTTGGATAATTTTAGCAGGTGGATAGTATTTTCCAATAAAAGCATCTTTGCACTTGTCCCATGAATCTATGCTATTTCTAGGCAAAGACTGAAACCAAATTTTAGCTCCTCCTCTCAAGGAGAAAGGAAAAAGCTTAAGCTTAACAATATTACCATCTACTTCTCGGTACTTTTGCATATCACAGAGTTCAACAAAATTGTTTAAGTGTAAAGCAGCATCATCTCCAACACCGGAGAATTGATCTTTCATGACTAAGTTCAGTAAAGCAGGTTTAATTTCATACGAAGGTGCTGAAGTGGCAGGTGTAGTGATAGGTGTGCAGATAAAGTCATCGTTGTTGTGACTAGTGAAGTCACACAACTTGGTGTTCTCGGTGGAACCCATAGTAGCAAGCAAGCAAGATAACTATTTTTGTGATTTTCGATAAAAGATACTAAAGCAAAAACTGAAAGGTAAACTAACAAGACTAAAAGCAAAGGTAAAAGATAGCGTGCAACTCCCCTATCCTGAAGAGTGGAGTCCCCGGCAACGGCGCCAGAAAACTTTGCTTGATGGCTTCTCGCCCCTCGTTGGTTACCCCAAGTGGAAGGTTTGAGATGCAGTGTAGCGGAAGTTTTCCCTTGGCAAAGATACCAAGGATCGATTTCCCTGAGACTCCCAGTTTCAAGAAGAAGGTGTCAACTGCTAACGGCGCCAGATATTAGCAATCAACGTGGACCTGCACATAGATACAAATAACTTTGCTCCCAACGAGTACAGAGAGGTTGTCAATCTCTCCGGCCTTGTAGTTTACAAAGGATCAAACGCAAGAGATAATAGTGATAGGTAATGCTGCAATAGTAGGTAAAAAGCGGAAAGTAAATAGCGGGTGTGATCAATGATGGTAATATGGACCGGGGTCCCATGATGTTCACTAGTGATGTCTCTCTCCCAAAAGTCGATAAAACGGCTATGTGAGGTAAACGAATTACAGCCGGGCAATTGACAGAATTATGTGCGCAAACCAATGCTAACTATGTTACAAGAAAGGTAGAGGTTCCAAGCATGGGCGGTACGTCAAGGAAAGTAGACCGAAATCCATCTGCATCTACTACTAATCATCCATCTTGAGATATCTATCCAGAACATCTCGCTGGTATTAAGTTGTGAGTCCCACCCATAGTGTAAACTCAAAGCAACAGACAACTGCATTAAAAGAACTTTGCGTAAAGTAAACAATCCTTGCACCCGCGGGCACAAGCACCGTTGTTTTCCCCCTTGTGGCAACAGCACATCCCCTAGACTCATGTTTCTGTCACTCAAGCTAGTCATCGAGGGGCATGAACCCACAATCAAGCATAACGTTCCCTCTTGGAGTCACTACCTACTACTTGGCCAAAGCAATAAATAACAACGGAGAACATGCAAGAATTACTTACGAACATAAATATAAAAGAGGTAGATCAAATATATTACTCAAACACAATCTGAACATAATCTCACAATCCATCGGATCCCAGCAAACTCAACATAGCAACAGCATAAGGATTACATATGTGCCTCGATCATGTAGGGCAGCTCACGAGGACTAATTAGTGAAGCACAAGAACGGGAGGAGAACATCACATAGCTACTGGTCATGGACCCATGGTCCAAGGGAGACTACTCACAACTCATCCGGAAGGCGTCCATGGTGGTGGAGAAGCTCCCGGTGGTGATCCTCCCCTCCGGCAGGGTGCCGGGAGGAGTTCTCCTGGTGCTCCCGATCTTGGAAGCGCGGCGGCAGCGGAACAGAGATGAGATCGCGAAAAGGGTTCCCGTCTCGAGGGTTTCGGGACACGATATTAATATATGCCAAAGGGGGGCATCAGCGGAGGCCCGGGGGGGCCAGGCGCCCCCCCCCCCGGCGTGGCCAGGGGGGCCGCGCCACCAGGGCGTCTGGAGCCCTGGTGGCCCCCCTCCGGCTGTACTTTGGCTGCTGGGAAGCTTCTGGAACGCTGATTTTTTATATAATTTTTCTGGGATTTTTCTGGCAGTTCTCGTAATGGGAAAACCTGAAATACAAAAACAGCAGAAAACAGAAACTGGCACTGGGTGCACTAAGTTAATAGGTTAGTCCAAATATGATCAAAAGTGTATGGAAGTGTATAAATATCATAGCAATATCACCCAAAAGAGGCATGGAGCAAGCAGAAACTATAGATACGTTTTGGACGTATCAGGTAGTCATGTGCTTTCGCCATATTCCGTATCGGTACTATGTGATGTGTTGATAAGTGTTGAGTGGGTGGATCTATGCTAGTACACCCTTTAGACTAAGATGAGTGCACTCTTATGATTAAACACCTTGCAAGCATCCGCAAATACAAGATAGTATTTAAGGCAAAAGCCTAACCATAGCAATACGATCGATGATCCATTGTTCCCTTGTGCAAAAGCGTGCGAACTGGGGTTCAGGTTTCTGTCACTCCGGCAACCCACCGTAAGCATTCTTTGTACACAATGTATTCCCCTAGGTCCTTAATAAGGCGAAGTGTTGAGTGTTCGACTCACACCACACCACTAGGAAAATAACAACACAACTTAAGTATCAAACAACACATATTACTTCAACATCTTATGACTACTAACAACAAGACTTCTCCCATGTCCTCAAGAACTAAAGTAACTACTCACAAGACATAAAAGAGATCATGATCAATGGAGATAGATGGATGATAAACAATCTGGACACAATGATATTTCTCCAACAAAACTCAATAGCATTCATCACAAAGTAGTAATCAACACCGATAGGGTAGAGAGGATAGATAGTACGGATTACAACACAAGTTGCAATTGTGAGATGAGATTGGATGAAGATGGAGATGGTGCTGATGTCGGGGATGATGTTGATGATGATCCCGATGATGCCCGTGACAATGGTGATGACGATGGCGATGATCTCCCCTTCCGGGAGGTGATTTCCCCGGCGGAATCTACCCGCCGGAGATGGCTTTTCTTCTCTGTAGGTTTCCGCCACGGAGCGGCGGCGGAACTCCATAAACTCTCCCCCTTTTAGGGTTTCTGGATGACGAGGAGTATATAGGCCAGAGGGGGGAGCCTGGAGTGGGCCAGGGGCTCCAGGCGCCCTCCTGGCGCGGCCAGGGTGGGGGCCACGCCAGGTGGCCGCCTGGGCACCCTGTGGCCCCCCTCTGGTTGCTCTTTTGCGTATCTTCGTGATCCTTCTGGAAAATACCCTCCGTCGATTTTCAGGTAATTTGGAGGTATTCTTCTTTAGCAACTCAGCGTCAACTTTTTACCGTTGAATCCTGCGTCTGCTGCTTCGGCACCGGAAAGTTGCAAACTGTGTAAAATAGGCCAAAACAACATAAGAACATCATCGTAATGTGAAATATATCAATGAATAAGGATGAATTACGATATAAAATAGTGATGCATTTTGGACGTATCAACACCCCCAAGCTTAGACCTCGCTTGTCCCCAAGCGAATACTGAGCTCGGTAAACCTGTCCACCAGTTTAGAGAGTGAAGTGTCGATAAATAGAATACGGACAAGAAGCATCACAGTTTCTTCACCAAACTCAAATATCCTCGACAGCAATCTTCAACTCATAAGGCCCTTATAAAAGAGTGGTAACACTTATAATCGAAAGTATGGGCTAAGGAAAGTCATCAAATCATGGCAAACATGTCCTTTGGTCAAAGAACAACTAATAGCTTTTACTTTTGCTCTTTCTCTTTATGTTTTGATGAGATTAATTGAAGCTTTTGAAAGAACATGTTATTAGGCAAGAAGTGAAAGTGTTAACACAAAGGAAGATGTTTGCTTTAGCTGGGCTTGACAAACAACTTACTTATCAAATGATAATGTCAACAAGGATATGATATGACAAATCTTAATGCAGCTTTATATGAATGAATCCTCGTCAACATCAAATGTTTGCTCTCTTTAAGAATAGAAGGAAGTAGGAATAACTGACTCAACCTAAAACTAAGAGATATGCCCTGCTCTAGGGAAGTAGGGAAAACTCATGTGCTATCCTTAAATCAAACAGAATGAAAACAAGTTTTGAGAGGTGCATGATTTGTCAACGAATGCTAATAGATAACTCAATTACTTCTCAAACTGGACAAGTTTCGAGGAACGGCTCCCGCACGGGGACGATCACATCCCCTTAATCTCCTTTGTTTATCACTGCCAAAGTTTTCTGATTTCTCATGAACAAAGCGTGAAGGAGGGTTTGTTTGTTGTATTATCTTTTATGAGCCGGGCGCACTCATGCCAGTTCCTCCTCGTATTAGGGGTTTGCATATTATACATGCAATCCCGGGGTAAAACTTGTCCAACTTAAAAAGATCATGAATTAACTACTACTTCCTCATGAGCTAAAACAGGGGCACAAAATAGAAGATTTTGAACATTTAAGGATAACACATAAATTCTAACCTTTAGGAGGTGGTAGTGGAATACCACGAATAGGAAGGTATGGTGGACTCATATGGAAGGTATTGGTTTAAGGGTATGGATGCACAAGCAGAATTCCGCTTAGTACAGAGTTTAGGCTAGCAAAGGCTTTGAGAGAACAGGCAATTGATGATGACTAAGATGCAAAGCAATATAAAGCATAAACATTAAAATAAGCATAACACATCAAGTTGTCTTCCTTGTCAGCATAACACTTCAGCATAATAACATAAAGGTTTTGGCTATGTCGCTACTTTAAGAAAATCATGCTTGCTGTTATGACCAAAGCTATGTTTGCCAAGATTAAATAAAGTTTTCAAAGCCATACCTGATATAAGGTCAATACTCCCCATAAGAATCATCATATAAGGTCGATTGCGTGAAGAGAATACCGAGTGCAGCAAAGGAACCAATAGACTTCTCATTAATATTCCATCATAGACGAATCCACACTCACGGATACAATCTCTCCACAGAAGGAGTGATAGACCTCAATGCACACACCTATTTCATATAATAACCTCCCTAGACATGATACGACTCTACTTGACTCTAAAAGACAAAAAATAAAGATAAAGATACCGGGCACTCCCCCAAGCTTGGAACAAGCCAAGGGGATGCCATTACCCAAGGAGATTTCACTCCTCATTCTTGTTGACGTTGATCACGTAGTCCTCGACGAAGCGCTTCCATGGAAGGGGTTCTCCAGTCTCATATGAGAAGTTTGTCTCCTGAATCCGGCATGATGTCGTCCATAGGGACTATCATGACATTGTCTGAGAATGTCCTTCTGCTCATGTTCCGGTATGCATCTTCTCACGATCCCGTCTAGACCTTCTTTGAAAAGATGTGGGTCATCCCAAAAGTAGTGCCTCAAATCATGAAAGAACTTCTCGTCTGGAAAACTGTCGTTGACTGGGATGGGATCATGCGGTATATCTTCCATCCTTGAAAGATTGTCCGCCACCGGATTGTCTTCTCCTTTCCTATCAACAATCTGCAAATCAAGTTCTTGAAGAAGGAGTACCCATATGATAAGTCTTGGCTTGGCATCCTTCTTTGTCATAAGGTACTTAATGGCAGCATGGTCAGTATGAATAATAACTTTGGAATCAACAATATACTGCCTAAACTTATCACAAGCAAACACTACAGCTAAGAATCTCTACTACTATTAAACAAGCAAACATATTCTTCCCTAAACGCACACGGAAGCACGTACACGAAATAACCAGGATAAAATACCACCTCACGATCAGATCCAGCTAATTAGATCTAACCGTTAATATACAAATTAACCCTCATCTGTGTATGTTTAGCAATTAACAGAAGCGGACGATACTCTGCCGTCTATTGAGCGAGGGGACGAAATGTTCCGCTGTGTGGGGAAAAAATATACTGATTCGCGTGATTAAAGGCTTGCATGCAGCGGCATGGCCCAAGTTCAGCAATATGGCTCGCATGCATTGGTTCGGCCTGCGGCGGCGCATCTTCACGGGCGGAAGAGAGGGGGGAGAATGAGAGGCCTGACGGCGGCTCAGGACGTGCTCGCCCGCAAGCATGCTCCGGCGGCAGCCTGGCGCGCGGGGTTGGATCGGGGCACTAGGGTTTCCCCGCCGCCACCCCACAGCAGTCAAGGGTTGACGGGGAGAAAGCAGTCCGGCGGAGGGGTTGACGGGGAGAAAGCAGTCGGGCGGCGACGGAGGCGCCGATGGCTCGGACTACATCTAAGCGACCACGACGGCTCGGGAGCGGCGAGTTGCGGATTCATCTCCTTGCTAGCCCCTCAAGATCTGGCGCCCTCTTCTCCTCGACGCCCAGGACGAGCGGCCGATCAGAAAACCAACCCGGTGGATTGATTCTTCGTCAAGATGCGCGCATACACAAGAAGCAGCCACGCATACAGCTGGATGGATTTTTCTTTCAGGAGCACACGTACATATGAAATCTGCAAGCCGCCGGTGAAGACGGCTTCAACCTCACTGGCGAGGACAGAATCACGGAAAGTTCAGCTTCATAGGAACCCACCGCAAGAACCATGCTCAGGTACACACATACTTGTACCAAGATTGATACTGACCTATGCTTGTGGTTGCAATTTCATGTCGGTCGCTGATGTATTGATGCTCATGGTGAGATATGGGATAATAACTGGGAACCTTTCACCACTCAATTCTTACCTGCTCAATCTTTGTAAGTAATCTTTTTTCCCTACCCCCTCTTATATTTACAGGAAATTCAAGGGTGGTACACATGCGGTTATTTGTTATCGTTGATTAAGAATCAAGAGCTACTACATTCTTGAATATTGAGACCGTGTTAGTTGGTTTAGGTTAAACTTGATAAATGCAACTTACTTGTTTTTGTTCCATCTGACAATTCAGTTGTATTATTGATTTTGACAGTTTTTAGGAAATTTAACCCGTATTTGGATTTTAGCTTCCTCAATCATTCTGAATTTTTTAATGTTAGTATGAGGTAAATGTGTTCCCAAGATTAAACCTGAGAAATGTGTAGTTGGCCACTTGGGTATGTCTGATTTCTTTAAGTACATGTAGTGACAACCACCTTTTTTCATGATCTATTCTAAAAATAGATTATTAGCAGTGCAGCATCTCTGATGGTTTAATAAAATACTTCAGCCTGGTCGGTTCTCATTAATATTTAAGCCAGCTTCAGTTTTTAGTCTGCTCGGTCATTTTGGATTAGTTTCAGTTTTGGGTGCATGTCTTTAATATAACAACAAACTGATTTTAGGTGCTGAAATAAACACTAAACGCTAATTCCTCATGGCAACTATTTGTAGAAAGACCATCCCGCTGGAGGAGATCCTGACTATCGATGTCAAGCTGGGGTGGAAGAAGGGCACGAAGATCACCTTCCGAGATTGAAGGATCTGATTTTTCATGTGCAGTTATGTGTTTAAAAAACTTATTGCGATGCAATTTTTATATTAACACTATAGTCTATGAAGTTATATTTACAAATATTTCATTTTTCGGATAAGACGAGGCATCATTTTATTTTAAAATCTTTTCTGAAGTAAAATTTTAAATAAACTGAATGATGTTTCAGAGGATATGAATTGTTGTGACTTGTGGGGTCGCCCGAGGAGGCGAATGTGACACATCGGCAGACATCAATACATGTGTAGAGCGCAGCGGCAGCAGCTGCATGTCCAGGATGGATGAGCAACAATGCAAAGCAAGTGCATGTGTGGGGGTAAGGGTAAGTATATATCACTTATCATGTTTAACTCGTGGCAACAAAAAGTAAGGATTCACTTCACACTCACTACATGAAGAATACTGCTCTGACGATTATATACATATATGATCCACTTGGTTGCTCAGTTAGTATTAATTTCCTATCATTTTCTTTTTCTTGCAGACATGTCTTGAAACCAGACTTTGAAGGGAAGTTCATCCGTATATGGGAATTCTACTTTGTATGCCTTTGGTTTCAGATCATGAGCAGTTAGAAATTACCAGGTATGCATGTATATATGTGTGCTCTTTGTATAGGTTTACCTGCATTATTCCTAGACAAATGGAAGTCATATAGTCCCTCTGTTCATCAAAAAAGCATCTTGCTGGAAATTGTTTGGTGGTTTCCAATGCAGACTAAAATTTGAGTTGATGTTGCTTTCTAAAATTATGTTAATCTCGGCCATAAGATTGAGAGAGATCAGTAGACATCGGATCTTTTGAGTATAAAGTAGTAATTTAGAACCTTTGGTGAACTGTAGAAAGCAAGCTTTCATCGTTTGAGATTGTAAATAACATGGGAGGGAGACTTGATAGCCACATAATTATTTTACACTGACCTATTGAACCATGAAAAAACTTTGCTGAGCTTCAACATTTCGGTAAAACATCACATGGAAAATCGGCTACAACCAACCAGATTGTCAAATCCTGATGTGTTTTATACTCAACTCAGGAAGTGTGAATAAGCAAGAAAGCTTCTGAAGATATCAGTGCATCTTCTCTTACGCAACTGCTACTGCAATGGCATCCTTTCCAAGCACGGGTAAGATCTTTTAATAGATCTTAGCGACACCTGTCTTCTTAAATTTATCGGGATTTCATGTAGTTGCATTTCCCCTAATAAGGTGCATCATGCTTCCTCTAATAAGGTGCATCATGCTTGCTGTTGAACTCTGCAGAAAGGCTACATTCTATTAATTTCTTTTTTGCATAGCAATATTTACACATTTTGTATCAACTGATAACTTTGAATCTGTGTCTTTCATTAGATCATGCTTATTGTTGGATTTGTGCACGAATAACTAAAAGCGGCATGACATGACGCATATCCTTCGTTTTAGCCATTAAACTTACTTATGTATCCGGTGTTAATTTATTATGATTTTTTGTATATTCATCTTAGATAGGGTGGTCTTTGAGTGGCTTTGGTCATCCTAAATTTTGTGTGGATTCTTTTTTCAGTTTTAGTTAGCTTTGCGAAACAATTATTATTATAGTCCTTGATCTGCACATGCCCAATTTCCTTATATTGTATAGTTTCTCATTCTAGAATAGTAGCCTTTCTGCACATCGACATTTTTAACTCATGTTTAATATTGTCAGAACTAAGCGTAGGGTAGAGAAAGGGTTGCTTGCATTCCATCCATGTCATAGAGAAAATTTCAAATTCACTCTCTCCAATTCCTTACCATGAACCTACCGCTTTATTAATCTGTTTTTAGCTTCTAGATGTTCTGCAACTATATACACAATAGATACTGTTTGTCTGAACTGTACTGGCACTCCATGAGAAGTTGAGATAAATTGAGAATGGGGCAAAAATATTTATGACTTCCTGCTCGCAGGCAGTGAATGTTATAGCTCCCATGGGTGGCTTTACCGCAGCCGTCGAGCCTTCAAATTGTGAAGATAACAAGCAGCTAGAATCGAAGGAGAAAACTAATTTATTTCTGCCAAGACTCTTATTTTTTATGTATCTTTGTTCCAACTTTGCAATGACGCCATGTTCACTTGGACAATATTTATATGTTCCTTTGATTTTCGCCCAAGAAAATAAACATTCTAAAATCTTCGTAGGAATAGACTAAATAGGATATGCCCTTGCATTCTCTATGGAGAAGTTGTTCACCGTTGAATTCAAAATTTTATACCTGCAAAAGTTGACATGGTTTGATTGAGACGTGCGTTGCACGTGCACACTTACTAGTTCCTTCTCAGTAGTAGCATAATTCTTTTGAGCACTATCAAGGGTTTTACTAGCATAATGTATAACATTCAATTTCTTATCAACCCTTTGCCCTAAAACAGCTCCAACAGCAAAATCACTAGCATCACACATAATCTCAAAACACTACTGGAATCAGCTACTTTGCCATCTACCAGCTCTTTGCCGTCTGCTAGCGGACGGCAAAGAAGCTCTTTGCCATCAGCTACCCAAAAGCAGACGGCAAAGAACTGGCTGATGGCAAAGAAAGCCTTTGCCATCAGCCAGATCTTTGCCGTCCGCTAGCTGACGGCAAAGAATCTTTGCCGTCCGCTAGCAGACGGCAAAGAGGGAGGGGAGGGCCCACTGAGGAGCTGGTTAAAAAATACTTAACGTCCCCCCGCTTTGTCGACCGCCGCAGATGGCAAATATGAAGAAAAGCGGACGGCAAAGGCTACCCTAACTAACCTAACTAACGGCCGAGCCCCCTGCCCCGCCCGTTACTCATCTCTCTCCCTCCTCCGGCCCCGGTCCCGCCCCCGCCGCCCGGACGGCAAAGGTAAATTCCAGTCAGGTGGTTGTACTATAGGAGCGGTTATTAAAGCTTTCTTAAGAACTTCAAAAGCCTCCTTACAATCTTCATCAAATACAAAAGGAACGTCCTTCTGGAGAAGATTAGTGAGGGGTCTCGAAGTCTTAGAAAAGTCTTTAATAAATCTTCTATAGAAACCAGCATGACCGAGAAAACTGCGAATACCTTTGATGTCCCTTGGATAGGGCATCCTCTCAATTGCTTCGATCTTGGCCTTGTCCACCTCAATTCCCCTTTCGGAAATCTTGTGACCAAGAACAATTCCTTCGTTAACCATGAAGCGACACTTCTCCCAGTTGAGTACCAGATTTGTCTCCTCACATCTCTGCAAAACTTTATTAAGGTTGTGGAGACAATGGTCAAAGGAAGTTCCATAGACGAAGAAATCATCCATGAAGACTTCCACAATCTCCTCACAGAAACCATGAAAGATAGCAGACATATGATACGTCCAAAATGTATCTATAATTTCTGCTTGCTCCATGCCACTTTTGGGTGATATTGCTATGATATTCATACACTTCCATACACTTTTGATCATATTTGGACTAACTTACTAATCCAGTGCACCCCAGTGCCAGTTTCTGTTTTCGGCTGTTTTTGTATTTCAGGTTTTCACGTTTCGAGAACTGCCCAGAAAAATCCAGAAAAAATATATAAAAAATCAGTGTTCCGGAAACAACACTGCGTCCGAAGGGCAGCCTGGGGGGGCACAGGGGCTCCAGGCGCCCTGTGGGCGCCCCCCCCCTGGGCCGCGCCGAGGGGCGCCTCGGCCCCCCGAGAGCCCCCCGGTGCCCTACTTTGACATATATTTAAAGGACTCTCCGAAACCCTCGAAAGAGGACTTCTTTTCGCGATCCCATCTCTGTTCCGCCGCCGCCGCCGCTTCCAAGATCGGGAGCACCAGGAGAACTCTTCCCGGCACCCTGCCGGAGGGGAGGATCACCACCGGGAGCTTCTCCACCACCATGGACGCCTCCCGGATGACTCGTGAGTAGTCTCCCTTGGACCATAAGTCCATGACCAGTAGCTATGTGATGTTCTCCTCCCATTCTTGTGCTTCACTAATTAGTCCTCGTGAGCTGCCCTACATGATCGAGGCACCTATGTAATCCTTGTGCTGTTGCTATGTTGAGTTTGCTGGGATCCGATGGATTATGAGATTATGTTCAGATTGATCTTGAGTAATATATTTGATTCACCTCTTTTATATTTTAGTTCATAAGTAATTCTTGCATGTTCTCCGTTGTTATTTATTGCTTTGGCCGAGTAATAGGTAGTGACTCCAAGAGGGAACGTTATGCTCGATTGTGGGTTCATGCCCCTCGATGACTAGCTTGAGTGACAGAAACATGAGTCTAGGGGATGTGATGTTGTCGCAAGGGGGAAAACAACGGTGCTTGTGCCCGCGGGTGCAAGGATTGTTTACTTTACGCAAAGTTCTTTTAATGCAGTTGTCTGTTGCATTGAGTTTACACTATGGGTGGGACTTGCAACTTAATACCAGCGTGATGTTCTGGATAGATTTCTCAAGGTGGATGATTAGTAGTAGATGCAGCTGGATTTCGGTCTACTTACATTGGCGTACCGCCCATGCTTTGAACCTCAACCTTTCTTGCAATGTAGTCAGCATTGGTTTGCGTTCGTGGTCCTGTCAATTGCCCAGCTGTAATTTGTTACCTCACATAGCTGTTTTATCGTTTTTTGGGAGAGAGACATCACTAGTGAACATCATGAGACTCCGGTCCATATTACTATCATTGATCACATACACTATTTACCTTTCCGCTATTTTATTTACTATTGCAAAATACTATCTATCACTACTATCATATTGCTTTTAACCCTTTGTGAACTGCAAGGCCGGAGAGATTGACAACCTCTCTGTACTCGTTGGGAGCAAAGTTATTTGTATCTGTGTGCAGGTCCACGTTGATTGCTAATTGCGCCGTTAGCAGTTGACACCTACCTGTTGAACCTAGGAGTCTCTGGGGATTCGATCCTTGGCATCTTTGCTAGGGGAAAACACTTCTACTTACTGCATCTTACACCTTCCACTTGGGGTAACCAACGAGGGGTTCGAGGCCCATCAAGGAGTATTTTCTGGCGCCGTTGCCGGGGACTCCACTCTTCAGGATAGGGGAGTTGCATGCTATCTTTTACCTTTGCTTTTTAGTCTTGTTAGTTTACCTTTTATTTTTGCTTTAGTTCCTTTTATCGAAAATCACAAAAATAGTTATCTTGCTTGCTTGCTACTATGGGTTCCACCGAGAACACCAAGTTGTGTGACTTCACTAGTCACAACAACGATGACTTTATCAGCACACCTATCACTACACATGCCACTTCAGCACCTTCATATGAAATTAAACCTGCTTTACTGAACTTAGTCATGAGAGAACAATTCTCCGGTGCTGGAGATGATGCTGCTTTACACTTGAACAACTTTGTAGAACTTTGTGATATGCAAAAGTACCAAGAAATAGATGGTATTATTGTTAAGCTTAAGTTTTTTCCTTTCTCTTTGAGAGTAGGAGCAAAAATTTGGTTTCAGTCTTTGCCTAGAAATAGCATAGATTCATGGGATAGGTGCAAAGATGCTTTTATCGAAAAATACTATCCACCTGCTAAAATTATCCAACTTAGAAGTAATATCATGAATTTTAAACAATTGGATAATGAACACGTTGCCAAGCTTGGGAACGCATGAAATCTCTTGTCAAAAACTGCCCTACTCACGGTTTGACTACTTGGATGGTTATCCAAACTTTTTATGCAGGCTTGAACTTTACCTCGCGGAACTTGTTAGACTCGGCCGCGGGAGGAACTTTTATGTCAACTACACTTGGTGCTGCCACAAAGCTTCTTGATGAGATGATGACCAACTATTCCCAATGGCACACCGAACGCGCCCCAACAGGTAGGAAGGTAAACTCTGTCGAGGAGATTTCCTCCCTCAATGAAAAAGCTGACTTGATCATGTCTCTACTTTCGAAACAATCTTCTGTTGATCCTCGTTATGATCCTTTGGATTCAGTGATTGCCGATGCTTATAGGAGTAACTTTGGTAGTAATTCTAGATCGTATAACAATGCTTATCCTACTACCAATAACTCTTTCCAAAAAGATAGAGATTTACCTGGCTATGAGAAACTGCTAGAAATAGAGAAGGCCACTAAGAATTACATGCACAACCAATATGAACAAAACAAAACCTTCTCGAGGCAATTAAATGAGCATACTGCTATCTTGCAAGACATTAGTAGACGATTAGAGAACATAAATATTGAGATCTCTAACCTCCAGACTAGACTCACTATCACTGAGACCCAAGTTTCCAATATATCCCACACACAAGCTACTTTGATAAACCAAATGGCAGCTAAACCCGAAGTGGTTGCATCCCTAAGGGAGGAAGAGGAAAGAGTTAAGAGCCTTCCTACCCACCACACTGTTGCTACTATCCAAGTTATTGAGGATGTTCACACTCTTAGCACCCAATGTACTCCTGGTCCCAATGGACCTATTAATGGTGATGCTATAGAAACTACCAACCAGGTGAGCCTTAAGGACACCACTACCACTTTACTTGATGCTCGTGACTTTGATTTTGATAATTGCACTCTTACAGAAGTTATTGATTTCCTTCACAAGATGTCTAGAGATCCCCGCACTAGCACGCTTAACCTTGCCTTCACAGAGCATATCACTAATGCTCTCATCAAAGCTAGGGAGGAGAAACTTAGAGTAGAAGCCTCCATACCTAGAAAGCTAGAAGATGGTTGGGATCCTATGATAAAAATTAATTTGAATGACTTCTCTTGTTATGCATTATGTGATGTTGGTGCTAGTACCTCTATTATGCCCAAAAGGATATATGATATGCTTAAATTGAAACCTTTTGATTCTTATTCTTTTGGTAATGTTCTCGTTGATTCTTCCATAAAGAAACCTTTGGGAAGGATCTATGATGTTCTTATTGTTGTCAATGATAATTATGTGCCCGTTAATTTTACTATTATGGATATTGAATGTGATCCTTCATGTTCAATTATTTTGGGACGCCCTTTTTGCGCACCGTTGGTGCTGTCATTGACATGAAAGAGGGTAATATAAAATTTCAGTTTCCTCTCAAGAAAGGGATGGAACACTTCCCTCGTAAGAAGGTCAAGTTACCTTTTGAGTCCGTTGTACGGGCTAGCTATTCTTTTACGTTTGATAAAACTTGATCTATGCATTATGCCTAGCTTAAAGGCATAAAGGAAAGCGCTTTTGGGAGGCAGCCCACATGAATAATTTTTTTGGTTTTGTTGAGTCTTGATGTTGTTTACTGCTGTAGCATCATCATTGTATCTTTGCTTTTCATATTTGTGCCAAGTATAGCCTCTGATTGCTAGAAAGTTCAAAAGTTGTGAGGTGCTGTCCAGGAAACAGATTCTGTCCTTGGATAGAAAAATTCGTATAAAATCACCAGATCATCTTTTTGGTCTGAATTTTTTCGACAGCGTTCTATATATAATTGTCTTTCGTGCGTCAGTTCTGAGTTTTTTTATTTGAGTTGCAGAAGTATCCCGAACAGGTCAATTACTGCCTGTTGTTCTGTTTTTCATAGATTCTGTCCTGTTTTGCCTTACCTTCACTTTGCAAATTAAGAACTTGCTTTTTCTTTGCAAAAACCTTTTGGCAATCTTGAGAAACAGTAGAACTTCAATAATATCCTTATTTCCAGCAAGGTATAATTATTTTATTAAGGGTACTAACCTCGCTAATCAGATTATGATGAGTTATGTATGAAGGGAGTTTTCAAGTGTGCGAGGGAAGATGATAAAAAGATTCAGGAGTGTCAAGCGCTCAAGCTTGGGGATGCCCCCGTGCACCCCCAAGAAATATTCAAGGAGACTCAAGCGTCTAAGCTTGGGGATGCCCCCGTGCATCCCCTTCTCCATCAACATTATCAGTTCGTCTTTCGTTCCGCTATATTTTTATCACTTCATGTGTTATGTGCTATGCTTGGAGCGTCTTGCTTTTAGCTTTCTTTTTAGTTTTTCATAACGAGTCGGAACCCAGCATTCCTTTATGTGGGAGATAAACACGCTCCACCTCTACCTAGAACATTACATAGAATTTTCATGTCTATCTATGCTGTGTGTGTTCTTTGTCTTTTAAATAGCTACTATCGTGCTTTGCTCTTAGTATTCATGCTTATCTTTTCAAGAGCTTTTATTTAGTTGGTTGCTTGAACTCTCTTTAAATTACCATGCTCACCTTATTAAGAGAGTTTGCGTCCGTTGCATGGGTTAATGTGTCTATGATAAAGATGCTACTTTCATGATGGTGCTTAGTAGTTCAGGTTTTCTTTTGGTTAATCTCAAATAGCTGGGGGGTTCCCAATGTGTTATTGGAGTACCAACTTGGTTTGTTTGCCTATGATGTGGTATGGTTTAGTAATATATTCCTTCGAGAATTTATTTTGATTGACTTGGCGTATGCTCACGCATATTCAAGACTGTAAAGAAAGTCTGTCAAGCCTTGATGATCTTTTGTTTCTGAGTAGCGATATAACTACCATGCCTGATTCAATATTGCTTTGTCGCTCTGCATGATTATGACCGTCATTGCTCTCTTAGTTGGTCGCTCCCAGTCTTTTGCTAACCTCCACCTGCACTAAGCAAATTAACCATGCAATACATAGCTCATGGGAAAGTAGCCTAAAAACTATTGTGATAAAGAATATGTTGCTTATGTATCTTATTTCTTATGAGTTGCTTGCTGAGCGGTAACCATGTTTCTGGGGACGCCATCAACTGTCACACTTTTGTTGAATATGATGTGAGTTGCTATGCATGTTCGTCTTGTCTGAAGTAAGGGTGATTTACCGTGGGTTGAATTAATATGCATATTGTTAGAGAAGAACATTGGGCCGCCAACCAAAGCCATGCATCATGGTGGAAGTTTTAGCTTGGTCCTTAATCCTCAATCTCTCATGAGAATATGCTTATGCATTAAAGAGGAGTCCATCATCTATTTTCTATGTTGTCCCGGTATGGATGTCCTCAAGTTGAGATCTATCAAAAATGAGAAATCAAATGCGATCTATCTCCTTGGACCTTTGTACAGGTGGCATAAAGGTACCCCTTTGTGACACTTGGTTAAAACATATGCAATGCAATGATAACCCATGGGGATCCGAGCTAATTAGGACAAGGAGCGAGCACTATTAGTATTCGATGCATGAGGGTTGCAACTTATAGGATGTTTTATGCATGACACATATGATGTACTACTACCGTTGACACAATTGCTTCCATGTTTCAAATAATAAAAAGCTCTAGCACTTCAAGCACCAACTACCGAGAGCATGATTGTCATTCTGAGTGTAATGTGCATTGTCCCAAAGTAGCATTGTCTTTTGCATGATTGTGATATCGTTTATTCTGAAATGATTGTATCTAGTCATCACTTAAACCTTGAAGGTGCCCCTGCACTTATGTTTTGCATCACTAAAGGGGGCAAGCTATATATCACTTGATCATATTTGCACATCATGTTCATTGCAAATCTTTTTGATGTTTCAGTTTCATGTTGTAAAACTTTCAGTCATTTGTGATTTTCTCTTGAGACAACTTAATTACTATAGAATCATTGTCTCAGTAAGCTTTTGTCATATGACTATGAGAAAGTCCTATATGGTTAATAGCATGTCACCACAGAAATTATTCTTGTTATCATTTACCTACTCGAGGACGAGCAGGAATTAAGCTTGGGGATGTTGATACGTCCAAAACGTATCTATAATTTCCGCTTGCTCCATGCCACTTTTGGGTGATATTGCTATGATATTCATACACTTCCATACACTTTTGATCATATTTGGACTAACTTACTAATCCAGTGCACCCCAGTGCCAGTTTCTGTTTTCGGCTGTTTTTGTATTTCAGGTTTTCACGTTTCGAGAACTGCCCAGAAAAATCCAGAAAATATATATAAAAAATCAGCGTTCCGGAAACAACACTGCGTCCGAAGGGCAGCCGGGGGGGGCACAGGGGCTCCAGGCGCCCTGTGGGCGCCCCCCCCCCTGGGCCGCGCCGGGGGGGCGCCTCGGCCCCCCGAGAGCCCCCGGTGCCCTACTTTGGCATATATTTAAAGGACTCTCAGAAACCCTCGAAAGAGGACTTCTTTTCGTGATCCCATCTCTCTTCCGCCGCCGCCGCCGCTTCCAAGATCGGGAGCACCATGAGAACTCTTCCCGGCACCCTGCCGGAGGGGAGGATCACCACCGGGAGCTTCTCCACCACCATGGACGCCTCCCGGATGACTCGTGAGTAGTCTCCCTTGGACCATGAGTCCATGACCTGTAGCTATGTGATGTTCTTCTCCCGTTCTTGTGCTTCACTAATTAGTCCTCGTGAGCTGCCCTACATGATCGAGGCACCTATGTAATCCTTGTGCTGTTGCTATGTTGAGTTTGCTGGGATCCGATGGATTATGAGATTATGTTCAGATTGATCTTGAGTAATATATTTGATTCACCTCTTTTATATTTTAGTTCATAAGTAATTCTTGCATGTTCTCCGTTGTTATTTATTGCTTTGGCCAAGTAATAGGTAGTGACTTCAAGAGGGAACGTTATGCTCGATTGTGGGTTCATGCCCCTTGATGACTAGCTTGAGTGACAGAAACATGAGTCTAGGGGATGTGCTGTTGCCACAAGGGGGAAAACAACGGTGCTTGTGCCCGCGGGTGCAAGGATTGTTTACTTTACGCAAAGTTCTTATAATGCAGTTGTCTGTTGCATTGAGTTTACACTATGGGTGGGACTCGCAACTTAATACCAGCGAGATGTTCTGGATAGATATCTCAAGGTGGATGATTAGTAGTAGATGCAGATGGATTTCGGTCTACTTATTTTGGCGTACCGCCCATGCTTTGAACCTCAACCTTTCTTGCAATGTAGTCAGCATTGGTTTGCGTTCGTGGTCCTGTCAATTGCCCAGCTGTAATTTGTTACCTCACATAGCTGTTTTATCGTCTTTTGGGAGAGAGACATCACTAGTGAACATCATGAGACTCCGGTCCATGTTACTATCATTGATCACATACACTATTTACCTTCCCGCTATTTTATTTACTATTGCAAAATACTATTTATCACTACTATCATATTGCTTTTAACCCTTTGTGAACTGCAAGGCCGGAGAGATTGACAACCTCTCTGTACTCATTGGGAGCAAAGTTATTTGTATCTGTGTGCAGGTCCACGTTGATTGCTAATTGCGCCGTTAGCATTTGACACCTACCTGTTGAACCTAGGAGTCTCTGGGGATTCGATCCTTGGCATCTTTGCTAGGGGAAAACACTTCTACTTACTGCATCTTACACCTTCCACTTGGGGTAACCAACGAGGGGTTCGAGGCCCATCAACATACACCTTTGAAAAGTAGCAGGGGCATTACATAAACCAAAAGGCATACGCGTGTAAGCATAAGTACCATAGGGACAAGTAAAAGTGGTCTTCTCTTGATCAGCAGTGTTAACATGAATTTGAGAGAAGCCAGAATAACCATCGAGGTAACAAAAGTGGGTATTTTTGGATAACCTTTCAAGCATTTGGTCGATGAACGACAACGGGTAGTGATCCTTCCTGGTTGCCTTGTTCAGCTTCCTGTAATCAATACACATTCTATATCCAATAATAATTCTTTGAGGTATTAGTTCATTCTTATCATTAGGAACCACAGTTGTACCTCCTTTCTTAGGAACACAATGTACCGGGCTTACCCACTTGCTATCAGCTATAGGGTAGATAATACCTGCGGCTAGAAGCTTGAGAATCTCAGTTCTTACAACATCCATCATCTTCGGGTTCAACCGTCATTGATGATCAACAACTGGTTTAGCATCGGGCTCAAGGTTGATAGTATGTTGACAGATAGATGGACTAATCCCCTTAAGGTCATCAAGGGTATAGCCAATTGCACCTCGGTGTTTACGAAGTACTTCCAATAGTCGCTCTTCTTCATATCCTGAAAGGTTAGAGTTGATAATAACAAGATATACTTTCTTTTCATCTAAATAAGCATACTTGAGCGTATCGGGAAGAGGTTAAAGATCGAACACCGGGTCTTATTTTGGTTTTGATAAAATTCCCAAAGGTTCAACCGGAAGGTTGTGCTTCAGGATAGCAGGTTGTCTAAAGAATATTTCATCTAGTTCATTTCTTTCCCTCATATGCAAATCATTCTCGAGGTCCTCCATATATTGCTGCAAAGGATCATTAGGGGGAATAGCAATAGAAGCAATACTTTCAATAATTTTATCATCACTAGGTAAATCGGTACCACGAGGCTGCTTAGAGAACTTAGAAAAGTTAAATTCATATGGCTCACCATTGAATTCAACAAAAACTTTACCTTTCTTGCAATCTATTATAGCTCCACAAGTTCTGAGAAAAGGTCTACCAAAAATAATAGGACAAAAATTGTCCCTCACTGAACCAAGTACTAGAAAGTCGGTAGGGTATTTTACCTTTCCACATAGGACTTCAACGTCTCTCACAATTCCGATAGGAGAGATAGTTGCTCTGTTTGCAAGATGAATGGTAACATCAACTTCTTCAAGTTCACAAGGTGAAATCTCACCGATGATCTCTTGATAAAGTGAATAGGGGATAGCACTAGCACTCGATCCCAAATCGCATAGCCCATAATAATTGTGATCTCCTATTTTAACAGATACTACTGGAGTACCTGAAATTGGGCCTTTATTCTTGGCTGTGACAAGGTTAGTGGAAACAGCACAAAAATTTACATTGGAATCCAAAACATCATTAGTAACAAGGTCTTTAACCAATGCAACTTGAGGATCGACCTTGATCTGGTCCTCTGGCTCATCAATTCTTCTCTCACTTTTATTTATTATGCCTGTCACAAGAGAGTGCTCCCTTGTCCTTTCGGGAAAAGGAGGCTTTTCATATATAACTGCAGGCAAAATAGGGTCAGCGACATGAATATCAACAGGTAACTCTTTGAAAGGTTCATGATGCTGATCTCTCTTCTTTTTAAAAGAATCAACGTGAGAGGCAAAATCCTTACAGAAATCAATCATTAGATGGGAATCAAGACCAATCTTAGAGCAAAAGGTATTGAAGTAATCAGTTATTACATAGCTCTCAATATAATCATGCTCATAATTTATAGCGGGTTCAATACCTTTATCGATTTCCCAATCTTCGGTATTCCTCTGGATCCTTTCAATGAGATCCCACCTTTCTTCAATGCTCTTTGTCTGAAATACCCCACTAGAGGAGGCATCCAACATCTCCTTATCCTGACGAGAAAGCCTGGCATAAAAATTTGTAAGTATAATTTTCTTGGGGAGCTCATGAATAGGACATTTGAGCATTAGGGACTTCAATCTCCCCCAAGCTTGAGCAATGCTTTCTCCGTCACGAGACCTAAAGTTATAGATATAGTTCCTGTCTCGATGAATTTCATGAAGAGGATAAAACTTGGTATAAAAGAGAGACATAAGCTCTTGCCAATCAAGCAAGTGTGAGTTATCGAGAAGCTTATACCAATCCGAAGCTTTATCTATAAGCGATACGGAGAACAATTTCCTCATGACAAACTCCATTGATACACCTGCAAGCTTAAATAATGAACATAGTTGTGACACATGTAGCAAGTGTTCACCGGGATGTCTGTCTCCTGCATAACGATTAGCCAAAACATAATCGATAATACCAGCTGGTATTTATAGGGCACAATTTCAGTAGGGGGAGGAGCAACCACCACAGATGCGGGGCGTCTTCCCACAAGCAACGATCCAATAGCAAGGTTGTCCATAAGGACAAAGAGCAGCAATAGCAAAATAAAAACAGAAATATAAAAACTTCCTTACCAGCTTCACTTACCAATAGAGCTACACTCCCCGGCAACGGCGCCAGAAAACGATACTTGATGACCCACAACCGTAAGGGATCTATTGCAGCGTTTTCGATAAGTAAGAGTGTCGAACCCAACGAGGAGCAGAAGGTATTGATAAGTGATTCTGAGCAAGGAATAACTGCAAGCACTGAAAGATAACTTCTTAGGGGTTTTCTTGATATAAGCAACAGGAAAGTAGAAGCGAGCAAAGTAAAAGGCAATGGAGAGTAACAAGTGGCCCAATCCTTTCTGAGCAAAGGAGAGGCCTAGCAACTGAACTTATAAAGGCTAAAGTGTTCTTGAGGACACACGGGAGAGGTAGTCATGTGCTTTCGCCATATTCCGTATCGGTACTATGTGATGTGTTGATAAGTGTTGAGTGGGTGGATCTATGCTAGTACACCCTCTAGACTAAGATGAGTGCACTCTTATGATTAAACACCTTGCAAGCATCCGCAAATACAAGATAGTATTTACGGCAAAAGCCTAACCATAGCAATACGATCGATGATCCATTGTTCCCTTGTGCAAAAGCGTGCGAACTGGGGTTTAGGTTTCTGTCACTCCGGCAACCCACCGTAAGCATTCTTTGTACACAATGTATTCCCCTAGGTCCTTAATAAGGCGAAGTGTTGAGTGTTTGACTCACACAACACCACTAGGAAAATAACAACACAACTTAAGTATCAAACAACACATATTACTTCAACATCTTATGACTACTAACAACAAGACTTCTCCCATGTCCTCAAGAACTAAAGTAACTACTCACAAGACATAAAAGAGATCATGATCAGTGGAGATAGATGGATGATAAACAATCTGGACACAATGATATTTCTCCGACAAAACTCAATAGCATTCATCACAAAGTAGTAATCAACACCGATATGGTAGAGAGGATAGATAGTACGGATTACAACACAAGTTGCAATTGTGAGATGAGATTGGATGAAGATGGAGATGGTGCTGATGTTGGGGATGATGTTGATGATGATCTCGATGATGCCCGTGACGATGGTGATGACGATGGCGATGATCTCCCCTTCCGGGAGGTGATCTCCCCGGCGGAATCTGCCCGCCGGAGATGGCTTTTCTTCTCTGTAGGTTTCCGCCACGGAGCAGCGGTGGAACTCCGTAAACTCTCCCCCTTTTAGGGTTTCTGGATGACGAGGAGTATATAGGCCAGAGGGGGGGAGCCTGGAGTGGGCCAGGGGCTCCAGGCGCCCTCCCGGCGCGGCCAGGGTGGGGGCCGCGCCAGGTGGCCGCCTGGGCACCCTGTGGCCCCCCTCTGGTTGCTCTTTTGCGTATCTTCGTGATCCTTCTGGAAAATACCCTCCGTCGATTTTCAGGTAATTTGGAGGTATTCTTCTTCAGCAACTCAGCGTCCACTTTTTACCGCTGAATCATGCGTCCGCTGCTTCGGCACCGGAAAGTTGCAAACTGTGTAAAATAGGCCAAAACAACATAAGAACATCATCGTAATGTGAAATATATCAATGAATAAGGATGAATTACGATATAAAATAGTGATGCATTTTGGACGTATCACTTATGCACTTTACTTTGTGATAGCCATATTGTTTCTTGTCATATATCTTGCTACCACCTAGTTGTTTATCTTGCTTAGCATAAGTTGTTGGTGCACATAGGTGAGCCTACTCGTTGTAGGTTTTGTGCTTGACAAATTAACGTTAGGTTTATTCCACATTTGTTCAATCCTAAATCGTAATTATTTTAAAGCGCCTATTCACCCCCCTCTTGGCGACATCCACGATCTTTCACAGTTCATCTTAAAGTATATGCGAATCAACATGTGATTGGATGGTTAGGAGAGATAGTGGTATCCCCAGCCTATCAGAGCTCAAGTCCTATACTTGACATTGATGCTTGTATTTTTCTGGATTTATTTTAGGCATTTCGGAATGTGCGTTCAGTGGGAGGAGACATTTCCGTCGATTACAAAAGCGTTTGTGGCGACTTCGCTAATCTCAAAATGATGTGCCGATCCAGTCTCAAGGAAGTGCTTATAGAGGTAAGGTGTGCGTGTATGCATTCATAGGGTGACTGTATGAGCATCTACATCTATAATGTGCTAAAAATGTTCATCTTGAAGTATATTTCTGAATATATGTCTGGACCCTTAGAGCATCTACAACCGGACGCCCCAAACCCGCATCAAACGCCTGGGCGGACGGCTCGGTTATTGACCGGTTGCGAAAATTTGACCCAGACGGAAACCTCAAACGCACAGACTGACCGGCACCCCTCATATCCAACCCAAACATGGGGTGGATATGGGGGCGTCCGGGCGCGCCTGGACGCGTCCGCCACATCGGATTGACGTGGGGTCCCACATGAAAACAGTTGGAAACCCGATGGTCCGAAGTTCGTCTCCTTCACCGGACCGATGTCGCCGCGCGGTGCCATTCCGACGGGCCGCGTAGTCTCTAGCCCGGCTATTTAAGCCGACCGCCGATACCGAAACCCCACCCCTCCACATTTTTCCTCCCCTAGTCCACCGCCGCCACTTTCCACTCTCCGTCCGCCACCAATAGTAGCCATGTCCCCACGCCGTCGGGTTAGGAGCTACCCATTTCTAACGCCGGATCGCCGGCTGCAGCTCCTTGAGCAGATCCGGGCAAGTCACGAAGCCCAGATCACTGCGGGGCTACCTCCGGATGCAGGGGATCTGGCGGAGGAGTTGGAGGAAAAGGAGAAGGTTGAGGAAGGGGAGGATGTAGGGGATGATGTGGACGCGGATATGCAGGTGGAGCAGCATGCTATCCTTGATTCTCTCCGCCTCGGAGTCGAATGCGGAGGCCAAACGCCGTTGCCGACAGGAGATAGAGGCGACACACGCCGCAGAGGAGGAGGAGGAGATGCTCGCCTACATGAATGAGGTCGAGGAGGAGGAGGAGGAGGCATAACCATCCTACGCGCCCGTCCACCCGGCATCAACGTCGTGGACATCTCTGACGACGAAGCTTAGCTAGGGTAGCACGTAGGATTTTTCGTGTGCACGCTTTCTATGGATGCAGGGGTGGAAATATGAATACTCGATGAGAGTAACAAATCTGAAGCGTGACCGATCACCTGTCTGCGAACGCGCCCGGTCGTGTCGACGGATATTTGAGGGATCGGATTTGCTTGTGGGTGTAGATGCTCTTAATTCCAAATCTTTCTTCCGGGTCGGTCAAAAGGTCCAAAACCCAAAAGCAAGAGGCAAGCCCAAACCCTTTCAACGAGCCCCCCCGACCCCAAGCAGCCGCTGCCGCGCCGCAATCGTCCATGGCGGCTGAGCCGCCGTCTTCCGGAGCGCCGCCGGCAGCCGGAAACACCAAGCGCACCCCGAAACGGAAGCCCAAGACAAAACCAGCCGCTCCCTCCGCCCTAAACCCTAACTGGGCCCAGCTACAGTCCAAGCTCCCTGCCTCCACGTTCCTCGGCAAGCGCAAGCGCCCCGCCCCTTCTCCGCCCCCTGTGCCGTCTCCTATCCCGGAGGCGGCGGAGCTGAGTTTCAAGCTTGAGCCGACCTCTGACGACACCAGGTGAGTAGGCCCTGTCAGTTAGCTTCCCTTGTATGCCGCTTTGAGGCGTTTGGGTTTTCATTTGGTGGCGGTGGTCAGCTTGACGAAGGCGTTGGCGCTGGATTGCGAGATGGTCGGGGTTGGGACCGGTGGCAGCAAGAGCGCCCTCGCCAGGGCCACCTTGGTAAGCACCAATCACCACTTTCTTGTGTTTGGTTTCTTGGGTATTTATGCTTCATTGCTAACTACGTCGTGCCAATGGTAAACGCTTGGGATGTACGGGATTTCTTGTTGAATTGAACGGGAAGAATGAGGTTCGAGGAGCTGTGCAATCTTGAGACAACTGCATGTATAATGTTTTGCATTCTGTGGGGAATGACATTTTCTTCAAAGGGCTTATCAAGTTGTGTCTGGCCTAGGATCTAAACAAGCAAGAGCACCACAATTAGTTGGTTATTACAAGCATCCCAAAAGCGTCTGGGTCGAAATATGACTTCTGAATTATTGATGCCGCCAAAGGTAGTGGGGTTGCCATATGCAAAAAGGAACCCATAACCAGAGCTTTGTAACTATGCAATGTCTGGAGCTTTCGGGCTAGACTTTTGGCAACTTCAAAAATCAGATGGACGCCACATTAGTATGTTTAGAAGTTGGTAGCTTTATTTGGCTGCAAGAAGATGTTGTAAGCTTGAATTTCGAAGTAGTAACCAGTAATACAATATTCAGGTATTAGTTTAAATAACTCTTGATTAGCTTATGGTCCTTCTAGTAACAAGGTATCGTGACTGTTGTAGGTATAGTGGTCCTCCATGTCAACTAAAGATGACAATAAGAAAACATATTATACAATGGAATACTCTTGGTGTTATGTCTAGCAATTAGTGTTTGATGCCTCTAAAATTTTGTGGTGATTGCTTCATCCAATCCAAAATTCAAGTCTGTTATGACATGACAGTCTTCAAGACAGTGCTTTGACCATCAGCTTCTAGTGTCATTATGACATTATAGAACTACATTTCATCATGATAAATCTAGTAAGGGCCTCTTTGCTTCCATCGAAGTTCATAGGAATTCTAGAGGATTCCATTCCATAGGAGTTTTTTCTCGTGGGGCTTGTTTGCTTTGTCGAATTGGAATTCATAGAATTTTTTTGTGATCTAATTTGCATGTAACTCTAGATAAAGATTTCCATTGGGTCCAACCTAATGGAAATTTCTCATTGTTTCAGTGTCAACTATGACACGTGATTAACCCTTCGGGAAAAAAACCCTATGTTGTTTCCTGTGGCGTAACCAAACAACATCAGTTACACATTCCTGTGTTTTCAATTCCTGTATGATTCAACATGTCATGATCCAATTCCTATGTTTTTCCTGTTTCTGTTCTTTTAAAATCCTGCGACCAAAGAGGCCCTAATATCAGTTTGATATTTGTGATGTTACTTATTCTTTCTTTATAGATGGTCAAACTTATAGATGAATTTATAATATTTTAAGAGTGTTCGTACAATACTTATTCCTACCGACTCGGAAGCATATACAGTTAGCAGTAGCACTCGTAATATTCAACTACATATATTTAAAACACCTGCAGTTAGTTACTGCTAAGAGTAATTCGCGAAGTTCATTTTTCTACGGCAAAGCTCAAACCCTGGTTACGTGGAACTAACCACTGACACATAATCTTCCTTTCTTCTGTTATGACCCTGCTTTCCATCATTACCCCTTTCTTCCAATGTCCATGGAGGGTTAACTCTCTACCATCATTGACCTTGCTCCCCCATGGCCGCTGCTCCATCAAGGAGCATCTACAGCACCACACACATGTATGAACCGTGGCAGTTCACGCTCTTCTTCGCCTACACATGGGCAGCTTATATGCTTGGCCAGATTGATTTCAGTTTTTCTGTTCTATTTCTTTTTATGTGTCAGTTGGCTATGTTATGCCTGTCAACTCTTTGCTAAGCTACTGATTTATCCTTCTCAATAAGTAGTTAGTGCAATACAGTTCAATGCTAGACCTCTTGTAATCTTTGATGTTCGTGGAAAAGAAAAGATAGCATAGATGGCACTTCAAAGGGGAAATGCATGTACATGCACACGTGGAACATGAGTTATTCCCACCATCCACTGCCACAAAGTTGCTTTGAGATTCACAAAAGAATTTGCTAAAAGAAATCATTGGAGTAGTTTTCTTTGTTTCTGGAAAATGAAAAGCCTTGATTGGACTGAATATACGAGGCATAAAGCTAGCACAGGGCCATGGCAATGAACATAAAGCATATTAACTAATGTGGGCATATGCTTTTCCCATTTTTCTCGGGAGGATGGGCTATGCAGGACTTATATAATATTATAGTCATTGCAATAGGTGTATGGCCTACTGCATTTCTGATCTGCCCATTCGGTCTATGCTTTTCCCATATTTCCCCCCATTTACTCCTCTGTAATAAGATATGGATTCAAGCCAAGGACTTGGTGCAATTGGCTATGCAAGCCCAAGGTAATCAAATGCATACAAGCACCTGGATCTATATTAAACGATGCTGAAGACTACGATACTGCAACTTATACAGTTCTGACATTGTAGCCAAGCCCGTAAGAAAATAGTACAACTAGTATCTTCTAACCATCCATGTCATTATCCTTACGGAACACACCATAAATATCTTGAATCTTGGTGTCTCAGCCTTTTGTGAGGTCTATTTCCAATGAACAGATTTGGAGTATGAAAAACATTAAACATGAACTGGAGGAACTCAAGCAGGACATGAATTGAATATAAACCTTCCGCTCTTTGTTTAGGCTGGTGGTCACGACTCAAACTGATAGCAACTGGTCATTCAATTTCACATAGCTCTGTGCTAACAACTCAATTTTAAACCCAACTACTCGAAGCAATCATAATCAAATTATTGCAGTTGAAGCCTGCCGCCTACGGGCGTCAGACATAATTGAAAAAAGGATGGCAAGGCCATCAGCCATCAAACATTTTGAGACTAGGACGGGTCAATACAATTTGCAGCCCAAACTGAACCTGCCACATGCTCACTACCAAAAGTACAGCTACACAACTTATACTTCACGCCAGGCAGTTCCATCGGAGCAAATCCCAGGCAAAGCACATCTGAATCCTGCAAATACCCCCGCCTTAGCCGCAGACATCATGAGATTAAGAAGGGAGAGGGGCGAGCGCGGCCTGCTGCAGCAAATCATGAACATGAAAAGAAGCAGTTCTGAACCAAGAGAAATCTAGAACTCTGACAACAGTTTGTATCATGAACAATATATCATTTCATTTTCTAGCAAGGAGAGAGAATAGAGATCATGAAGAAAAAATTGTAGTACTACATTTTGTTCCACCACCATAAACATGATCCGTTACCATCTGGATAAAAAACATTCATATTGGGAAAAAAATATTTCTTGACCAAAAGGATCAGCACCTAGGGTGTAGAATACCTATTTTTTACACCATCACACCATATTTTTATGTTTCGTAAATGTTGTCTTACACCGGAAGTAAAGAAGAACATACAAAAATGTATATCGGCTGTAATTTTTTTACATGACTTAAAATTACGAATGTAAAAGCACGGCATATAATATACATATAAATGTAATTTTGTGCTTTTATGATTCATATCTTATTTTTCTTATGCCAATTTTTGCGTAGTGAACCAATATGAAGGTAAGATTTGTATACCAAACGCAAGTTCAAAATATAACAACGTAGCAAAGCCGTAGGTGCAAAATAACCTAGTTTGCACCCTGGGTGGTGAATAGCATTCTATAATATATAGCCGCGGTTTGCTGGTGGCGTCGTTGAAGCCTTCTCCAGTTCGGCGAGACCCACGTGTTGGGGGAAGGGGGGATACAAATGGTGTGGAGGATTTCCCTGATGAAGGCCACGTGAGGAGCCCTCCTCAACGGCGGTGGCGTGTGGAATCTAGCCACAGTTCAACGGTGTCATTGTTCGAGCATGGCTCCAGTCCAGCGAGATCTACATGTCATGGAGAGAGGGGAGCAATAAGGATCCCTCCCTGACAGCGGTGGCACGTGAGAGCCTAGCGATGGTTTGGTGGTGGCGTCATTGGAGCTTGGCTTCGGCCTGGCGAGATCCACATGTCGTGGAGAGAGGGGAGCGAGGATCCCTCCCTGATAGCCGTGGCATGTGTGAGCCTACTGATGGTTTGGTGGCGGCGTCATTGGAGCCTAGCTCCAGCCTAGCGAGATCCACGTGGCGTGGAGAGAGAGTGGAGCAGTGAGGTAGCCAGCTGGGTCATGCGAGAGTGGAGGGAGGTGGGTTGTGTGAGTGGGAACAGAGAGGTGGGTCATGTGTGTGGTACTTGTTGATGCAGATGCACTCGCCATTATCTTCATTCCGGCGGGGATCAAATGGCGGTGGTGGGGAGCACCTGGTGTAGGGCTCCTGTGGCATGTGCCGGGGGTGGTGGACAAAGTAGATGTAGAGTACAATGTGTATTGGAGGCTATTGGACGATGAAGAGAGGGACGGCGATGTATTGGAGTTCACTATGCTAAAATACTTTTCTCAGTATATTCCTACCCTCTAATGTTATTCTTTTCGTTAGGTTAATTCCTTCGGCAACATTGTATATGATGAATATGTGCGACCAATGGAGCGAATTGTGGACTACCGTACCCATATTAGTGGGATTAGACCTAAGCACATGAATAAAGGTAATGCCATTAGTACATTAGCACCATACATGTTATTATATTTTTCTGTTGAGGACTGCTATTTGTATGGGTTATGCAAAACTATTTTATATGATACTACAGCCAAAGATTTCTCGGTCGTTCAGAAGGACATAGCTGAGCTTATCACAGGAAGGGTTCTTGTTGGACATGCCTTACACCATGACCTTAAGGTTGTTACGGATCTTAAGCCCATTCGCCAAGCACTTTGTTATCTTGTCTAATGTGGTACTATCTTTGCCAGGTCCTGCTACTAGGCCATCCAAAGAAGGACATAAGAGACACCTCAGAATATGAGATTTTCCGACGGTTAGATGGTCTAAATATCTACACTCTTACTAAGATTGCTTAGCACTGTAGTGACATGTGTTTCAATGTAGGGAGGGCAAGCGGAGATCGTTGAAAGATCTTGCTGCTCAAGAACTTTGTGTTAAGATACAACAGCAAGAGCACTGCCCGGTATGTGTGATACTGTACTCATAATATATTTTTATATGTTGTTTAAGCCTTGAGTTCAGTTTTGAGCCCCTCAACAGTACATTTTGGTTTATGTTAGCCCATTTGAATCCTTTTTGCTTCAGTGACTAATATATCAGTGTCGCGCGAACAAATTGTGTCAAGTTGAACTAGAATGATTGAGGAGCCAACTAAACAACATTTAATGTTGAGTGCTTGATTATACAAATGCAAATAGACCAGGGGCTTATTATGAAATTTGGCTTGTTTATCAACTATGTGGTTTGTTCTTGAGTTGATGATCCATAGCTTACCACTCGTTCACATAGCCACTTGCTAGTAGACTGAAAATTCATTATTCTCAGTCTAACAAATTCATGCTCATATTAGTTGTGTCCATAACTAGTTTGCATGGTGATTTTGGTAACCATATAGATTGAGGATGCTCGCGCAGCAATGTTCATTTACAAGAAGCACAAGAAAGGCTGGGAGAAGAACAAGAAAGAGCAATTCAGGTTCAAGAACAAGCAGAAGAAGCGAGGCAATAAGAAATCTGCTGAAGCCAATGAGAAGGACCCCAATGTCCCAATAGTTCTACTGTAGGAAATATAGATGTAGGGGGGCTAGGGTCAAGCAGTGTCGTGCTTAACATGGATTTCACGACGCCAAAGGGTATGCCGTGTGGGAATTTCAGATGGAACCCTGTCAACAAGTCAAGATCAGCACGCCGACCTGGGAATTTCCTCCAGATGAACCATTACCATGCTGGAGGGGTAGATGGCGGTGCCGTGATTTTATCTGTTGATTCTGATTTCTCTACGCCGCATCTGTTTCAGGGATTGATTGAAAATTTTGTGGTTGATCATTCCCCACATCACATGTGACGAAACTGCGCACATGCGATGCAGGTTCTGTAACAAGATATTTACATGATCAGCCGAAAAATGTCGCAGCCGATGATAATATTTGGTTGTTGGTAATTGCATCTTGAGTACTTGGTTGGGTTGTAACTGGAGTAGACGCCATTTCCTTGCTGTAAACTGGTACTGGTGCAGTGGCAGGGAGTTGCGGTCCAGCATGTTTAGGATGAGCACTGAGCAGTTCAATATTGGTAGGAGTCTGTCATATGTTCCTGTGGGTAGTCTTCTGTGGCGACAAAACATTGGTTCATCTTTCCACATCTTTTTTGTCTGTGACATGACTCTTGCCGATTTCTGATGCAGACTCTGCAATCCGTCTTGATGGTCGATTTGGACGCTTTTCCCTCTGCGCAATGGGTGATGTACTACTTCTTATTCTATCAGATCCACGAAATTCTTTGGAACGATCTCAGCGATTGTGTCTTTTGTCTCCTAGTTAGTATTTTTTTAGTAAAAAAAAAGGGTTTTCCTCTGCCCCAACTTTTTATTAAGAAAAAGCCAAGGCCCTAGCATCCGAACCACATAGGTTTCACAGCTCTCCGTGCGCAACCCAAAGTAGCTCTCTTTGTCTTCTACGCGCTCCGTCTCATAATATAAGAGCGTTTTTTACATTAGTATAGTGTAAAAAACGTTTTTATATTTTGAGACGGAGGGAGTAGCTCTTTGTAGCATATATTCTAAAAAAAAGAGCTCTTTGTAGCATATGAAGGGCAATAAAGATTCCGCTGATTATTGAGCCCTCAGTCTCTCTGGAGTCTGATTGCAACGAACGCCTTCCGGAAAAATGGTGCCGTTGATCTGATATGAAATCGTAACATTCTCACGATCGAAGCGAGGGATATTCGTTGGCTCCTAACAGATCTAGCACGTGCAATTTGTTGTAGAATGGACGCTGTTTAGATTATAGAGACTACATTTGAATGTATATAAATACCTTTTAAAATATATATAGGTTCACTTATTTTGCTCCGTATAGTGGAACCTCTTAAAAGACTCTTAAATTTAGGAGCGGAGGGAGTATAAGACTCTTATATATAGGAACGGAGGGAGTATTTTACTGGGTGGCTGTCAAAAACATAGGATCAGGTCTCAACAACTCATTTTCTTCTTTCAGTTCTTCGTTCACAGGTGGTGGTGGTGATATGTGAAAAGCATCTAACAAGTTCACCGGCAAAACAGCAACTCAGAGTACATAGTAACACAAACGATGGAGCTAGGCCTCTATGGACAGGTTCTTCTTGTGTCTGCTCAGCTTCAGCCGGGGCGTGATATCAGCTTTCACCACGGCCAGCTTCTCGTCGTCGCTCGCCGTTGCCGCCTTCGCGGGGGCAGCATCCTTAGAGGTGCTGCATATCTGCGGCTTCGCGCCGAGGGAGAATAACCTGCTCTTGCCGGTGCTCCTGCTGCGGCCCAGCCTCGCGATCTCCTCCCGCATGGTGGAGCACTCCTGCTCCAGCTCGGCCACCCGCTGCTTCATGCCGTCCATGCCCTCGCGCAGGGCCTGGTTCTCCCTGGCGGCCAGGGGCCAGCCAACACCGCCACGGTGTTGCTCACTAGAGGTTGGCATGCCGAGCTGCCTCGATCCGCCCTCGAGGTTCTCGGAGATCATGAGGCACTCGGCGATGGAGCTCCGCAGCTGGAGCTGCTCGAAGAAGAGGACCTGCACGATGACCCGCAACGGGAGACGCTCGTTCTGCGCTGCGTGGGTGCAAGCCTCCAGGGAGAGCTTCTGGCAGTCCATCACCCGGCAAAGCTCTTCCTTCTCCGATTCCGACAGATGGGGATGAGCCTATGTACAGGAGCAGAAACAAAACATAAACAAACATCAGCAAGGTGAACTTATGATTGATGCCACATCAAACATTACTAGCTACCTGTCGATGCAACATCAAATATTACTGATCAAACATTACTATCTATTAGCTTCGTTAACAGAAGGTAAGGAAGAGCAGTAAGCAGTAAGCACCACCTACATGCAACCTAAATAATGTCTCTGAACCTACTCTACTATTTCTTCAATAACCTCTTTATCCTGCGGCGCAAGCTGAATGATCACAAACCTATACTGTACTATCTAGTTTCACTGAGAAAAGGTTTTGGAACTGAATGCAGAACAGCTATCCACCAATCCTTTCAAATATAACTCGACAGGAAGTTACAAGGATAGGAAGAACTAAGTTATGGATGCTAATCATGCTTTGCCTTACCGAGGATATGCAAAAGGATTCACCTACAGGTGTGTTATTGTGCCAATGGAAACAGGGAGCAGACATTAAAAAGCATTACCTTCAGATAGATGTCAACGGCACGATAAAGTCCATCATCTATTGGCCGAGCATAATCTGGTATGGCAGCAGCCAAAGACCGAAACTTTGGCAACTTCAGGTTAACATCTGGTGCAACTTCAGCTAGGTAGCCGTCGATCAACTTAGCAACCATAGTAATAGGCAATAGAGATGGAGAAGCCAATAGGTGCCCATCATCGCCAATGCCAGGAGAAGCTCCACCAGTTTCTTGATCCATTGCCAAGAAATGGTCAAGAATCCTATGTACACAATCCACATCATAGAGCAGTTCAATAGATTCAGACATGTTTGTTATCAGAAGATCTTCCAGAGTGGCCTTGTCAAGCTGCAAACCTATCCGACGCTCCAAGTTGGACATGCAGGATGAGCTGGCTTTAAGGAAGATCGCTGTGCGCAGAAGGCCAAATAACAGCTTGCAAGATGTAACACCCCTTTGGAAAGGCAACAGCCTATCAATCTCCTCAAGAAGATACCTTTGCTCCTCTTCAGAAGGCATGGCGGTTAAAGTTGTCACTGAAAGGCAGTTACTGACATCGCTAATGCTTTTGCGCCGATTCAGACCAGGTAAACGCCTTTTGGCATAATGGTTAAGGGATCCAACAATAATGTCCTGATTGACGCCTCGGTATTCCATAGCCGAGATTACCTTCTTGTATAATGGAAGGCTTAAGCATGACACATCATCATACCACCAATCTGAACTGCAATTTCTTGGCCTTGCTCCAGTGCTAATACCATTCCACAAGAAGCTCCCTCCAGGACTCTGTGTGGGACCACCATACTGGGCGACAGGCCAGCCAAATACATCGGGATCAGTGCTTGATTTAGTTGCAACTGAGTCTATGCACTTCTTCACAACTTGCAATTTTTCAGCAAGATCAATGACGTCATCGCAAGTATGAAGTGCCTTGATTGAATCTTTCCAGCTTTTGAGAACTGTCTGGGTAAGGAAGTTCTCTGTCTGCGCAATCAAATTTCCCTCGGCGATCTCTTCAGTCATCTCGAGATACTCAGAAGCGCAGCGAAGGTGCACAACATTTGAGGAAGTCAATTCAAACTTCACACCATAGCAGAATCTAGCAGCTAGTTCAAAAGCCTTTGCTCCCCCAGGAATATCAGATAGATCAATGGCACAGCTATCTTCTCCCTTCTCAATTTTCTCTCTGATGAGACGTTCCAGAAGGCCACTCTTCGATAATAGAGGAAACTGTAAAACAGATATCAATTGTTACAAGGTAATTTACTTCATCCTCCGCAGATATGTGCATCTATTTTTTGTCTCTAAACAAAGTTGTACTAAATCAAAGACACTTATTTTGGGATGGATGGAGTAGTATGCACATATTGGTACTAGAAGTTGCCCAGAATCAAAGTAAAATTGCACAATGCTAACAAAATTGTGTGAAAACACATGAATGCCTTAGTAAACTTATTAGTGAAATTTTTACCTTGTGGAGATGAAAAGATTGTTCCCCAACCACCACAGTTATATCACTGGGAAGGCCAGTAGTGCAATACCTACATAACAAACATATTTCCATTAGTAATTTTCTGTTCGAACAATTTAGTTTATATAAAATAGTGTGATTACACAGCTATAACTGTAGAGCATGCAGAAGTACATGAATATAAGTGGGAAAATTATCCCAGCCAAACCGCATGAGATAATATTCAGATAATTTTAGTTTGTTGTACACAATCATGCAGAGCTTGAATGAGCTGCATTTAGTTCGGCCATCTATTCTAAAGTGAACATGAGCTCAATTTAGCAACCGATCCTCGCTTGGGTGGGGGTAGATGTACAAACTCACTACCCTCCATGTCTATCCCTATTTGTTTTCTACTATTTCAGCATGTAATTGTTCCTACATGTTCCAGCATTTTTGCTTCTCGGAAAAACATGGTACACTTTGGTGCTCTTTGAGCTCACCAACGGAGTGAGCTAAACTTAATGCACTACATAATCCAGATGAATATCAACATCCTACATCAGCCCTAGCTTGTCTCATTAAGATGGAAAAATTTAGGGAGAAAAAGGCCATGTGTTATCATGAATATTGTTCCAAATATTGGCTAGTTAAAGCGGCACCTCGGTCAGTTAATTGCTACTCGGTGGGTCACCGAATAGCCGATTAACTGGAAAATTCGCCAATTTATCCCTACTCGGCACCAGATCGATATGGTACTGGTTACCAATATCTTGAACATTGATCACGACCAGCTCCAAGGCATCTCTTCTGTATTCCTTCAACTGTTTTTGGAAGATATGGCACCAAAAGTTGTAGAGCTGGTCGTCTTTCATATCGAACCATTAAAGCAGCGCGTCGGGCTACAATCGGACAATTCCATCGTGCTACGAGTGGTTCAGTTAAGTAATGTCCCTTGTGGGAAACAGTATTCAAGAACTAATCCCTTCGACCCGACGATAGAGTGAAAAACTTCTCAAAAACACAAAAATAAATAAAAAATCAACATGTTTGACTTCCTAACTTCTAGACTGTATGCACACAGAACATGCACTAAAATATCCATGGCCAGAATTGATTTGAAAATAATAATCAAAGTTCATACATCAGAAATGTTTCTCTCTCTTCTAAATACAGTTTAGATGTATTTAGAAGTGTTGATCAAGTGATCTGCCTAATAAAGATGGTTCTAAAAAAAGATTGCACTTAAATAGGATACAAGAGACCACACAAGAGATTAGCTATAAGCCTTCTAACCGTAACAACAACAAAAAAAATCTCAAGTTTCAGATTTGTAGCAGTTTATTACATATTCCAGGACCGGTATCTGACGGAGTAATGCTCGGCGTGATTGTGACGAGAGAACAGAATTTGGAGGAATCAATATGTCTCATTTAGTGCCCAACATGTGCAGCTCCAGCAAGTACTGAACATAAGAAGGACCGGACCCAAAAGTCAGGTGAGAGCGAGTCATGGAAGGGGGGAATAAATGCTAATCCAGGACAGGCATTCTGCACCGTGACCACTCCATTTACCCACCATTGCCTTGATCTCAATGACACCCAAAAATGGTACTATAAAAGGTATGTTCCATTTTTCCACGAACAGATTAAGTCCTCCAAACGGTATGAGCATCGAATGCATCGAAATGACAGTCTTAGCATAATTTCATTGATTAACAGGCTGTCTTTAGATAAATAACTGGTAGTGAGTCTTCCCAGAAAGTTGCGTCAGCTTAAAAACAAAAACGGTTGTAGTTTTCCTAGCTGGCCTGGGCTCGATGTTTTGATTAGAGCCTTCCATCCAGAAGGAGTTGGTTAGCATATTATAATCGGTACCCCAGATGAGGCCAACAGGAAGAGGTTGGGCCATGGATGCATGGGAGCTTCTAGTACACACATATGTCACCTATTCAATTATTTTTCCAATTCCTGAAAGAAGTAATGGCAGGTAACATTTCCTATCGTGCCCAACCTCACACATACAAGCAATCCAATGGCTACAATGACAATTATGGCAGCAAATGGAGCGAATAATGAAAGCATTGCACGAATTAAGAGGTGAAGCAACTTTAATAAGATGTTAAAATTGTCATTTGCAACCATGGGGTTAGACGTGGCAGAGGATCATGTTGAGGAAATGAAGAAAGAGAGAGAAGCTGTTCATACCAGTCCTGGCCCTGCTTCCTGAACACATCAGCCCTTGATCCCAGCTTGAGGCAGGCCATGTTAGGAGTCCCAGGTTCCAGTGGACGCCGCACTACATGAACGAGGGGGCCGGTTCCTTGGGATCAAAGGCAGAGAGAGATTCCGCCCCCCCCCCGCACACACCAGGACCAAATCCTCGAGAAACTAAGGGAAAGAAAAGAGAAAAGGAGACCACTTTCCCCACACAGGCACACGCACGCAAAACCTCAATCTAGCCCAAAATCACCCGAGGCGTTGCTACGATGTGGAAGGCGAAGAGCGTCCGGATTACGCGGAGAGGCGACACGAGATTGCACAGCCACTGGTGAAGTGGAGAGGAGAGGAGATGAGAGATTCCGGCGACCTCTGGAGACGTGGAAAAGACGGGCCGGACCTTTAGATAATTGTGATATACCAACCTAAACCCGCCCGCCGAATTACACTCTTCTCCCGCCCAAGATCCCGACTCAAGGAAGGAAGGAGAAGATGGAGAAGAGAGGTGGTGCCGCCGGCGGAGGAGGAGGAAGAAGGTTTGTTGGTCTGTTTTGTTTATGAGGACCGGAAGGGTGGGGGGAGTAGGAATGTTGTGGCAGGCAGGGAAGGGGATCCAAGAACATTCTCTTCTTTGGCTCGGTGTACTAGTACTAGCAGTCCCGTTGTGGTGTGGATTTGGGTGGGCTTCACAGCTTCCTATGGGAGAAAAGGACATCCGACGGAAAGGAGGAGACGCGGGGAGGAGGAGGAGGAAGGCAACCAGGCTGTGGGCCCAGAGCAGGCAGGCCCAGTTTCCACTTTGGCTGCATTGTACTAGTATTTGTATCCTTCTTTGTTTATTATTTTCTCTTTTTTACAAAACCTTCCAATCTATTCATCTATAATCATGCCGGTACAAGGACAACTACCAGCACTCAAGGCGTGCCGTCATCGTCAATCCTTCCTCATAGGAGCCGAGCAAAACTTGTTCTTAGTAGTAGATCCACCAAAATACCACCACCAACTGAATCCCTTGAGACACATCTTCACACAGCCTCCGACGATGCTAGAAGCACCACCGAGACGGGGGATAGGCAGGGAAAACCTTACCCCATCTTCAAAGAGCCTCCGCTATCTCACCCTCCCGAGCATGACACATATCCTAACAAAATTCAAAAAACCATCTAACAACTAACAAGTGAGCCCTCTCGACGGCAATGGCCGGGATCCACCGCATGTCCATAACCCTTAGGCCCCATGAGATGAGTTAGATCGGCGCTGCCGCTGACGGAAGATAGGAACCCCGATCTCTTGTTCGCTTGGGAGGAGAGAATGAAGGGGTAGGCTAGCGACCGATAGGCAACTATTTTTCCATTTCTGTTGATTGATAGGCTCTTGATTTTGATTCTCTGTCCCTCTCCTTCAAGACTAATTGATAACTGTGGTGACGACGACGGCACACTTTCGGCTTGCTTTAGTACTTCTAATCGTTGCTAGGTGGTCTATGGATCTGGATGTAATTTTTATTATTTTTGATGTTTGTTGTATTGTCATACTTGCAGATGAATAGATAAGAAGTTTCCCACGAAAGAAAATATAAAAGGAGAAGATCTTTGGACGGCGTGTTTCTTGTTATACTACAATATCAATCACCGTTGGCTAGTGTGCTTTTGGCCTTATCTTGAGGGTCTTCTACCCTCCCCGTGGTCCACAACCACCGTAGCAAATGGCCACTCGTAAGTCCTAAATCCACACCCGCAAGAATCCAGATGTTTCAACGTCCGTCGACAAGTTCTTGCATGTTCGAGACCGAAAGGTCTGTCGTCCCTGGTGGAGGAGATGATGGAGATCACCAACGTGCAAGTCGGGACAGCCGAGAGATTTGGGGGAGATTGGCACTTCCATCCAGAAACAACTGGAATCACGTCGCAGGGCACGGGCAGGGCCTAAACATTCCATGTTCCATCTTTGTTTTTCATGCTCGATGGAGCAACCATGGAATTTTAGAAACAGAAACCATTAAACTGTAAGGTGGCACTAGACACTAGGCGCACTGTTGATCACTTTTGTTTGTCTTGTGGCAACGCAAAAGGTTGTGGATTCTGCGAGGGCAGCCCTGCATGATTAGCACCATGCCATGCTTCCTCTAACCGATGCATCCCTTTCCCTTGTGTCCCAAGGCAGCAAAGATTCCCGGTCACAGGACAAGCCAGGTACTATCCAGTTCCATGTTTTCTTTTCCACTTATCCTTTATTTTTTACTCCTAAATTGCCAAACCCATTAAGGCACAGTGGAAAGGCGGCCAGCCGGCCATGTCATGCTGGTTGGCCACGGTGAGATTTATTTTATTTTTATGGAGATTATTTTTAGAAGAGGGAAGTGAGCCTTTTGTCTTTTTTCTTTTTGATAAAACCTTTTCTAGGTTTTCTTTTTCTTTTTGAGATGGATGTGATGTCCACGTGATGCGAGATTTTCTTTTAGGTGAAGGTGAGTTTTTT
>LR738715.1:544516323-544556155 GCA_902687465.1 Secale cereale | reverse complement strand
AAGATGAAGAACATGCGCACAACTTTCTCTCAAGCGGCCAGCAATAGCGGCCCCAACAACTAGTACCGCTATAACTCCGTTGAGTAATGTAGAAAGGCATAAAAACGTTGTCAGTTTGTGACGGACGGTGTTACGTCCCAGGAATGTGTTATCTTATCGGTTGCTGGCCCAAGTAGGCCGACCCGAGGCCCCCTAGGCCGGCTGCTCCTTGGGCCATCAGTATGGCCCATGGGTCTCACAGGAGAGGACTCCGGAAGTCTTGTCGTACAATACAAGGAAGCTAGAGCAACGGAGGACACCCCCCTCCACCGACGCAGTCGACTAGGTTGTGTAATCCTAGGGGCTTCTTAATCTTATATTAGCAAGGGTCTAGCTAGTTGTTACGTCATCATGCAAATCATTGGGTTTATACATGTACTTCGTACACACCGATCGCAATATAACAGAGCAGGAGTAGGGTTTTACCTCTATCAGAGGGCCTGAACCTAGGTAAAATCGTCTCATGTTTTCCCTCCGACCTAATCACCACGTCGAGATACTCTACCGAAGGTCGGCATGATCTATGCATCGGGTCATATATTAGTTCTTGGCGCCATCACCCTCGTAGCTGACTCGAGCGGCTAGATCATCCAGGTTGAGAACTACACTCCAGGTCGGATCGTCAGATTCCACAATGTGAAGTAGTCGCAAATTCCCATGGTGAGTTGGTTCTCCAGGGATTGGCATCATGCCGAACCCAGGAGCAGTACTCACTCCTCTTTCCATCATACTATCAGAGCTACCTCTCCCATTTAACCGTTGCCACCTTTAGGGCCAGTTTCATGCTTCGACATATTGAAGAAATATGACCTCTTCCTTTTGTAACACCCCGATAATTAAGCTACCGTAACACCATGTTAATGACGCCATGTCATCACATTATTGTTCCTAAATCTCAACTTGATTCAAACACAATTCAAATTCAAATTTAAATCAAAGTAAAAAAGTTAAAGTTTTCAAATGTCAAAACTAAAGTGTTCAAAATGTGGCAAATAATTCACCCATAATTATGGTGGAGAAACCACATTTTTATAAAGTATTTAAATTTCATAAAATAATTAAAACAATAACTAAAACAATTAACTAAATGCATTTTTAAATTATAAAATACAAACTAAAACATTTGATTACCTAAAATTATTATGGCAGTGGTATATTTAGTAATACTAATTTACGTACTATTTTTATATTTTATAAAACTGAAATAAATAGAAACATAAATGAAAACAGAAAAGAAAGAAAAATAAAAAATAAAAGAGAGGAAAGCAACCCCCTACTGGGCCTGCCGGCCCACCTATTCCTCCCGGCCTACTTAACCCCGCCGGCCACCCCCCGAACCCAAATCCCCTCGCCTCTCTCCCGCTCACGCCGCCATCTTACCCCGGGCGCCCGCCGCCGCCGCTTGCCAACGCCCGTCGCCGCCCCGTCGCCTGCCGTCGCCGACTGATACGTCTCCGTCGTATCTATAATTTTTGATTGTTTCATGCCAATATTCTACGACTTTCATATACTTTTGACAACTTTTATACTATTTTTGGGACTAACATATTGATCAAGTGCCTAGTTCCAGTTCCTGTTTGTTGCATGTTTTTTGTTTCGCAGAATATCCATATCAAACGGAGTCCAAACACGATAAAAACTTACGGAGATTTTGTGTAATGCCCCGGATGTAATACTTTCCCTTTTGGGTATATAATATATCTCCGGCCTCTTCTATTTCCATTCCGGGTTCTTTGTCTTTCGGGTTTTCGTCGTTTTGTTGTGTGAGTGTGTGGCATTCATTCATATCATGTAGACATGTGCATCGCATTGCATTTGTGTTGTTGGTTGTATCCGGTTCCACGCGTTCCTTCCCGTTGTCCGTTTCGCGTTCCGGAGCTCCCTCACGTGTCCGTGACGTCCCGTAGGCCTACTTTGGTGTTTGGGCGTTTAACGTTACCGGTGTGCCGCGAGGTTGTTGTGTGTGTTGTTGTTTTGTTGTGTGCGACCCGCCTCTCAAATCTCGTCTCGTTTGGACTCCGTTGGCTATCCCATCAGTTATTTGTGTGGGTCCAAGTGCCTTCACTTCTTGTCCTAGAAACACCCCTACTACAGTCAACTGCCTTCTCCTAGGCCTTTCTAAACTACCCCGCGATCGGATCCGTCGGATCGCGATCGGAGGGCTCCTAGCACCCCCAAATCTCCAAACCCTAGCTATCTGCTATTTATAGACCCTCCTAGTCTATTTTTGGCTTCCCTATCTTCTTCCCCCTCTCCCCTATTTTTTTTTCTTTATCAGATCAGATCAGATCCATCTCCACCACCGCTCCACTCGCCTCCCTCGCCTGGATCCCGAGCCCGAGTCGGATCGATCGATCGATCCGACCAGGTGGCGGCTGGGGTCAATGCCCGCTCGATCCCCTGCGCCGCTCGATCGCCGCGCCAGGCCTCGGCACTTCGCCTCGCCGGATCGGGCCCATCGCCGCGCGCTCCCTCCTCCTGGCCCGTACACCGCCGCCTCCAGCCGGTCCCCACTTCACCGGGCCCAAACCAGCGGCCCACGCCATCGCCACCGGGCATCGCCTCCACCGCCGCATCGCCTCGCCCCCGCGCCGGCAGGCACCAGGCCGCGACGCCTAACGGGCCGCGGGCCACCGCATCCGCCGCCCGAGCGGGCCTTGCCAGCGCCTCCCTCCCCAGGCGTCGGGCCTCTCCACCAGGCCAGCCGCCGCCGCCTGGGCCCCCCTTCGTGGGCCGCGCCGCCGCGAAGCTGCCAGCCGAGCCGCGCCCGAGGCCGCCTCCTCCTTCGCGGGCCGGCGCCACGCGGGCCTCTCCACGCTCAGATCTGCTGCAGCCCGAGCCCATCTCCTTTTTTTTTCAGATCTCTGTGGTTGTCTCCTAAATCCTAAGTCCCCAGTAATTTTTGTGTCTGATGCCTTTTTCAAACATGCATAACTTTTTGTCTGTTGCTCCGATTCGCGTGTATAATATGTCCAGACGTTCGTGGGATCGTGCTCTACGTTTCATATGTTGTTGTCATGCATGTTAGAGATCATCTAGGTGCTCGTTTTGCTGTTGCAAGAGTGCATCGTGATATAAACTGCTGCTATGTGATGTTTTTATGCCATCTTTGCCATGTGATATCTTTTAGCTCGTTTGTCCGAATGATGCAAATGACATGTCCACGTGTTCGTCTTGCCATGCTCTACGTGTTGTATGTGATAGGGTGCATGATAGATTTATTATTGCCTTGTTATCATCGTTGCAAAGTGCCATGTGGCTGTGATGTTGTTTCACTTGTTATGAAATGCCATCTTGTTGAGCTCGTTGCTATCGTTGTGTTTACCTCCATGAAGCATGCTTGTATGTTTCGGTATCACCTTCATGTATACTTTGATGAGGTGCTTACCTCTTGCCATGTTTAGTTTCGAGGTGACTTAAACATGCTCTTTTATGTGCCATGATGAAATTGCTATTTTAGGACTTAGTGGATTTTCACTAAGTCTGAAATCTGTAACGTTCCGATGCCATGTTGGTGTGATGTTCTAGGACAAAGCATGTTAGTTTTGGAGTGGATCTTGATTGTTCCTTGTAGTATATATTGTTGTCTTTCCATTCATGTCCTCACATGTCTATTTAAGTGGCTGTAGCATGTTTATCTTTTGCTCCAAAGTTTCAATAAAATTCTGCTGCGAGAATTTTATTGTCAAGTTCAATATGTCCAAGATCATTGCTATTGATCCGTGACTCCGTTGGGGGTGCACCTTTGGACTTAGTTGCTGTAGTATATGTCTAGTTTGTGTTCATGTCCTTTGCCTTGATATTTGAATGCTATAGCTCAATTATTTTGAGCTCTGAAGTTGCTATGATGCTGTAATTTTCAGCTTTCGCTCATTTCTTGTTTCGGGCATAACTTTTAGCCCGTAACTCCAATTTCAGCGAATATTATATCAAACTTGATTGATTTTCTGCGTAGAATCATAATATGTTATTGTTATCATGTTTTGAGGTGTTTTGCTTGAGTGATATTTTACGTGCTCCGTGTGCATCCTTAGTGCATCCATCATGCATTCATCTTTTCGAGTGCGCATTGCATCTTGTTGATTGGTGCTTGGTGTGATTGTTTTGTTTAGAGCCGGAAGCCGAGACCGAGATCGAGTACGAGCACGAGGTTTCCAACGAGGTTGAGCACGAGGACCCTTCTTACGATCCGAACGACTTCTCTTCAGGCAAGATGACCGAACCCCGATAACATTACTATCTTTGCCTATTGCTAGTAGTCTCGATCTATAGTTTTGCCTTGATGCCCATGATCTTCTTGTCAGCCTCCTACTTGTAACCAATTGCCATGTTTAACCAACCTACCTATGCAAACCGTTGCTTGGCTAAGTACGCTTCGCTCAGCCCTTCTTATAGCATTGCTAGTTGCAGGTGAAGATCGAAGATGCTTGCTTCATGTTGAAGTTTGGTTGGGTTATATCACACTATATAATTGCTTAAATGAAATCATCTATATATTGGCAAGGGTGGAAGGCTAAGCCTTTTGCTTTGTGATTTGTTCCACTCATGCCGTTAGGAACCGTATAAACCGGTGTTATGTTCCTTGATTATGCGTTCCTAACACGGTTGGGGTGTATGGGACCCCCTCGATAAACCGCTAAGTGCTAAGTCTTTTCCAGCAAGTCCCAACATTGGTACTATTTGCCTAATAACAAACTAAACTTGCATAGGGAGTAATTAACCCTCTTTCTTAATCAACAACCACGGGCCAGTGCTCCACATGAGTGTTGGTCCGAAACGGGGAGCCTGCGGGGCCGCCTTGGGGCAACTCGAGGTATCTGGCATACACCCGTAGCTTCGCCCATCCGGCCGTGTCCTGAGACTTAGATACGCGCGGCTACTATCAGGGTGTCGACACGCCGGGAGGATTTGGTGGATTAGCCTTACCTTAGCTCGGTATATCTTGAGCACGGGATTCCGAGGATACTCGGGTCTTCCCACTTTGGAGTTGCGACTTCGCGGATCGTGGGCTTGTAATGGGTCAAGTTGGAACACCCCTGCAGGGTTTTGAACTTTCGAAAGCCGTGCCCGCGGTTATGTGGCAGATGGGAGCTTGTTAATATCCGGTTGTAGAAAACTTGACACAATGTTTCTAATACACTACCAGCGTGTGTTCCATGACTGTCAATTTCCGAATAGGGATTCGGGAGTTGAACACGGAGGGGTTATGATTGTTGAGCTTGTAGCTAGGATCACTTCGTGATCACTTCTCGTCCGAGGCTTTCTCTTCTCGCTCTCACTCACGTAAGCTAGTTGCTAGTTGCTGCTGCAGACACTTATTCTTTTCTTCAGCCTTTACCCTCTCCCAAAGGCTTAAATAGTCTTGTTACCCGGTAACGGGATTGCTGAGTCCTCTGTGGCTCACAGTTACTTCACACCCCAGATGCAGGTCCAGTTGTGAGCTATCCAGGTGATGGCACCGAGCTGGATTGGGAGTACGACGAGGAGCGTAGTCGGTACTATGTGCGGTACCCGGATGATCAGTAGTGGAGACTCCTACTAGGATTCGATCCGCCTGTGGTTTATTTATCTGAGTTTGGTATCTTGCTTTTGGATTTTGCCCTTAGAGGGTTGTGATGTTCTTAATGTATGATGTTTGAGACTTGAATTGTAATTCTGTGACGTGGCGAGTGTAAGCCAACTATTTTTGTTTACTATCCCCTCTTTTACATGAGATGTGCGAAGATTACCGAACTTGAGATCATTCTAGGATGGATTTATGCCTTTAAGTCGTGCCTCGACACGTAGGAGGTATAACTCCATCCTGGGCATTACATTTTGTTTGTAATATATGTGATTTTGGGGAAAAAGAATCAACGCGAGACGATGCCCACGGGGGCCACAAGGAAGGGGTCGCGCCCTGGGCCCTTGTGGTCATCCCGTAAGGTGGTTGGTGCCCTTCTTCGGCCGCAAGAAAACTAATATCTCGGAGCACGGAAACAGAAGGAAACAGAGAGAGATCCAATCTCGAAGGGGCTCCCACCCCTCCGCCGCCATGGAGGCCATGGACCAGAGGGGAAACCCTTCTCCCATCTAGGGGGAAGGTCAAGGAAGAAGAAGAAGAAGAAGGAGGGGGCTCTCTCCCCCTCTTTCTCGATGGCGTCGGAACGCAGCCGGGGCCATCATCGTGACGGTGATCTACACCAACAACTTCGCCGCCGTCATCACCAACTCTATCCCCCTCTATGCAGCGGTTCAACACCTCTTCTCCCTGCTGTAATCTCTACTTAAACATGGTGCTCAACGCTATATATTATTTCCCAATGATTTATGACTAAGGGATCCCCGCTGGAGTAGGTCGCAATATGTTCATGGTTTGCTTATTATCTGCGTTGCGTGAGTGATAGAAACACGAATAAGTGGGTTATGGCGTATGGGAATAAAGAGGACTTGATACTTTAATGCTACGGTTGAGTTTTACCTTAATGATCTTTAGTAGTTACAGATGTTTGCTAGAGTTCCAATTATAAGTGCATATGATCCAAGAAGAGAAAGTATGTTAGCTTATGCCTCTCCCTCATATAAAATTGCCATAATGATTACCGGTCTAGTTATCGATTGCCTAGGGACAAATAACTTTCTTGTGACAAAAAGCTCTCTACTAAAACTAACCTAGTTGTTTCTTTATATAAGCAGCCCCTAGTTTTTATTTACGTGCTCTTTATTATCTTGCAAACCTATCTTACAACACCTACAAAGTACTTCTAGTTTCATACTTATTCTAGTTAAAGCAAACGTAAAGTGTGCGTAGAGTTGTATCGGTGGTCGATAAAACTTGAGGGAATATTTGTTCGACCTTTAGCTCCTCGTTGGGTTCGACACTCTTACTTATTGAGAAAGGATACAATTGATCCCCTATACTTGTGGGTTATCAAGGCCTTTTTCTGGTGCCGTTGCCGGGGAGCAATAGCGTGGGGTGAATATTCTCGTGTGTGCTTGTTTGCTTTATCACTAAGTAGTTTTTATTTTGTGCTCCTGTTTTCTATCTTTAGCTATCGGTAGGAGATGTAAAATACCAAAAAAAATAGTTGTACCTACTAAACCAATGGTTGAAGAACCACCCAAAATCTATCATACTCCTGAAGCTTTTTACTTGGATCATCTTTGATTCCTTTGTGCTCGTGCTGAAAACCCAACTAGCTTAGTTGAGGGAAAACCATTAGATGAGCATACTTATTTTGTGCGACACCACTTATCTCACAAAATGGAAACTTTTACTGGATCAAATTCATCGTTTGGAGTGCTATTCTTGGAATTTATGTGAAATATATGATTTTACTTGTTGTTCTGAAGATCCTAAGAAACACCTTCCCTACCAATGTGAGTTTAGTGATAATGGAATCTTACCTTCTTATGCCAAGGGTGTTTGTAATTACTATGATGTTGAACAAATTGAAGAATTTGTTGCTTTCAAGGGTGCTTATGAAATTGCTTTTTTATTGAAAAGTATGATGCTACTCTTTAGAAATCTGATTTTTTTCATACTTGATTATTGATATAAAACTATGCTTCTAATGCTTATATTAAACCATATCTTGAGGACATATCCGCTGTCCAAGAAGAGACTAATATTTTGCAGGAATCTATGGAAGAAGAAATTGATGACACTGTGAGCTCATTAGATGAAAAAGATGAGGAGGAGAGCGAAGAACAAAAGGAGTAAGAGCGAATTAGCTAGCCATGCCCACCTTATAATGAGAGTAACTCTTCAACTCATACATTGTTTAATTTCCCTTTGTGCTTACGGAAGGATGAATGCTATGATGATTGCTATGATCCCTTGAATTTGTTTGAAATATCCCTTTTTGATGAAATTGATGCTTGCTATGCTTGTGGCCATGATGCCAATATGGATTATGCTTATGGAGATGAACCTGCTATAGTTCCTTATGTTAAGAATGAAATTGTTGCTATTGCACCCACACATGATAGTCCTATTATCTTTTTGAATTCTCCAAACTACACCATATTGGAGAAGTTTGCGCTTATTAAGGATTATATTGATGGATTGCGTTCTACTTGTGACGCCCCAAGACCGATGCTCTAGAAGACTTCCAGCTATTCCGGGTTTCGCCGTGTGTTTTATTTGCTTGCTCTATTTTATTTTTTGCATTGCATCATGTCATCATGCCATCATGTCATAAATCTTTTGCATCTCAACTAAATAAATCGTATGGATCTTTGGTCCATTTAATTTGAGGGATACTCACTATGGTGATTTCTCTTTATAACATATACTCTCAATATTTATAGGGAGCTAAAATAAATATTCCATTGATGTGGGATTACCTTTGACACACTTGCAAATAATTCCCCATGCCTTTGTCAACTCGCTTCTTGAGCTCAAACTTTGCCCATAAATTCTTTCATCACTCTCCGGAGCTATACCAAAAATTCGAACATTTTTGGGCACTTCTAAAACCTAGTCCTAGTTCAAACCCATTTGAATAAAATTCAAATGAGTTTGAATTTGCATCGTTCAATCTTGTCCCTTCTATTTTCTTGGATAAGGCTCATTTTTGTCAGTCCGGGAAATTTACCCGCTTGCGCAATTCTTGTCCTATCTCTTCTTTCTTCTCCTTTTATTCTTTGTTTTTTTTTGTGTTTTTCTGTTTTTAGAAGAGAGAGAGGCAGAGAGCCCAGCAGCCAGGCCCGCCTGCTAGGCCCAGCCGCCCCCACCAGCTCCTTCCCCACGGCCCATTTTTCTTCAAGGCCCACTGGCTCCCTCCATAACCCTAGCCCGCACCCCGTCGCTCCCTCCTCTCCCTCGATCCACCCCGCTCCCTTTCCTTCCCGCAGCGCCGCCATCTGCCACCTCTCGCCCGATCCCTTTTCTTCCTGCAGCGCCGCCGTCTCCCACCTCTCGCCCAATCCCTCCTCCTCTCCCGCGCGCCCCAGCGACCTCCCTCTCGTCCCCCCTCCTCCCGCGTCGCTAGGCAGGGGAGAGGACCTGTGCCCGGTGCTCGCTTGCCTCCCCAACACCATCACCCGCCCCGACGTCCTTCTCCTCCCGTCACCTGCTTCGTCGTCGGACTCCTGACCGCCAAGCCGCCGCCCCGAGCTGCATCGCCCTGCTGCAGCAGCTTCCTTGGACGAGCGCCCTTGCCTAGGCGTGTTCGTCCCAGTGCACCTGCAGCCACAACGCCCTGGCCGCCCCAAGCCCCGTCGAGCGCCGGCGACCTCGGCCTCTGGCGCGTTCGCCGCTGGCCCACTTCTTCTCCTCGTCGCCGAACTCCTCCGCGCAGGCGACCTCCATCGCTGCCCTGCCTCCCCGCTTCGCCTCGCCTGTGCCTCCTCATCGTCCTCGTTGGCGACCAGCCAAGGCCGCTGCTACGTGTTTTGTCATGGCAGATGTCCTAGCAAAAGGACTTAGTTGTGAGGCCATCGCTACGGGGTAGCTTAAAGGGGTTAAAGCGGACAAAGGACACAGGGATTTTATACTAGTTCGGCCCCTTCGATGAAGGTAAAAGCCTATGTCTAGTTCGGTGTGTATTGCTAGAGTTTCGATGACCAGGGAGCGAATCTGCTTTGCCTGTGTCTCGATCTGTGGTTGTCTGTCTTGAACCGTCGCCGGGTTGTCCCTTTATATAAGAGGTGACGCCCGGTCCGGTTTACAGAGTCCCGAGGCCGGCTCATAAACGTGTCCGCCTCGGCCTCTATTCTTTCTACCTTACATCTCAAGTTACATAATATGGCGGTTTACAAATCATGGGCCCTAACACTTGGGCTCTAAACCTCTTGGGCTAAAGTCTCTTGCTTCATACTTCGCTGGGCTTCAAAGTAACCTTGATATCATAAACCGGCCCCTCCTGGGCGGTTTATACCTGGTAGTAATATCCCTGACATTAGGCCCCAGATTGATTTGAACCTATTCATGTCAATCTTCAAAAGTCTTGTATAATTTTTCCTTTCCACGGCTTCAGTATGCTTTGTAAACCGGCGTGACGTCATCTCTTCAGATCTTTTTAAACCGTCGTGACGCCATCTGCGCATTTAATACTTGTACCTGTCTTTACCTTTTGCTTATTAAAAACTCCAAAAATCGAGGCAACAACATCATCCATATCCGCTTTTTGGGCTCCTCGATTCCTGCGCGTGCCATTTTATCCCTTTGGCTTATAAATAGGGCCGAGGGGCGCCTCCTTTACCCCCCTTGCCTCTTCTTCTTCCTCTGTCTTCCTGCGCTTCGAGCTCCGCCGCAGTCCATCGAGTTCTGCGTCTTCATCGAGCCCGGCCGCTGCATCAACCTGAACGCGTCCAGAAACTTGCCAGTGCCTCTCCGCTTCCATTGCCTCAGGTACGTCCACTTCTTTCCTTCCCGTAGATCTCAGTTCTAGGGTTTCATGCGAGCTCGTATATGAGTCCCTGTTCTTCGCGGTTCTTCGCCATAGACAGTGTTTAGCCGTAGATCTCAAACTTTAGGTCAACCCCCGTTAGCATGACTCCGCTCCGTTATTGTAATCTGTCCTTTCCAATACGATTAGTGTAGACTGATTCTGCTAAAGACCTTCACTATTTCCGCTGAATATAACTTGAATTATTTTTGAGTTTTCCATATGCTATAGATCCATATCTTGCTGCTGCTTGCGTAAAGCTGTTTCTCCACACTTTAGACCTGCATCTTATCTGCCTGTGTTGGCGGTTTAACTTTAGCTCTGCGCCTTACCTGCCTGTGTTTGGCGGTTTAACTTTTCCTTTCAAACTTCATAATCCGGTAGACATCATGCTTATAGCTGTTCTAGATATTTAATTCGGTAGATACCATTAGGCCCCTGCTTAAACCGCTATTTAGATCAATACCTTCATAGAGCATACCGGTTTAAATATGCGTAGATCACAAACCGGATCTTCATTATATTTTCAGCCTTCCCTTTGAAAAGATGACTTCCACAGCCAAGCAGTTTGTCTCCTGCAACTGGGTCCCATCCCGGATCGCTAAGGACGATTTAGAGAAGATGGCCTCCATTGGCGCTTTAGGTCCAAAGGATGTCCTTCACTGGAGAGCCCCCGGAAAAGAGTGTCCTCCTGAGCCCAAGGAGGGAGAGATTGTTGTCTTTTTCGATCACCTGGCCCGGGGATTTAACCCTCCAGGGTCAAAGTTTTTCCGCGACGTGTTGGCAAATTTTCAGCTCCATCCCCAAGACATAGGTCCCAACTCGGTATCAAATATTTGCAACTTCCAAGTCTTCTGCGAAGCCTATCTACAAGAGGAGCCGACAGTGGAGCTATTCCAGGACTTCTTCCATTTAAACCGTCGGACTGAGTTTCATGATGGCCCAAATACTGAACTTGGCGGAATGAGTATTCAGAAAAGGAAAGATGTTAGTTTTTCTCACGCTACTCTCCACAGCCATCCAAAGGAATGGAATCAAACTTGGTTCTATTGCGTAGACACTTCACGAGAAGGGGAAAATCCACTGCCGGGTTATCGCCCCCACCGTCTTCTAGAGAGCCATCCTTTTCCACAGCGCTTAAGTGCCCAAGAGCGAGCTCAATATGCCCCTCAGCTTTCAAAGCTCAGGGCCTTTGTAGCCAACGGACTGACAGGAGTTGATTTCGTCCGCTGCTGGCTTTCTTGGAGCATTCTCCCGTTAAGCCGGTGTTCCGGTTTAATGCGTGAGTATTCTGGGAACCCCAAGGACCCTTTGCGCCACACAGATACAGTGCTATCAGAAACTGAGGTTAACGAATCTGTCAAGAAATTGCTGAATATACCTCTAGAAGAGTGCAACCAGACCGGATTGGCACCCTTCTGCGTGACCAATAAACCGCCGTCGGTAAGAAATTCTTCCGTCCCTTTGCTTTGTTTTAATCCGTCTATAGTGTTTCGGTTTAGTATATGCTTTTATTCCTTTGAATAGGGAAATGATCCTTTCTGGAAGAGGAAAGCCCAAGACAAATCGGTGAATCCAGCCCGCAAAAAGACCCTGGCTGTGAAGAAGCACAAGAAGAAACCCGCTGCCGCATCCGGATCAAATGCGGAGGAAGATGATCCGGCCTCTGAGGTACCACCTAGTTCTTATGACTTTTTATTCTTTCCTTTGCTTGTATTTTTATTAACAATGGCTGTTCCCAGGGTCTGGCTGAAGGCAGTAAAGCGGGCGATGTTGAGGTAATCTCTCTTTCCTCCGACTCAGAACCACCGCCACCAAAAATTCGTCGGGTAGTCCGGAAATTTCAGTTTTCTCATCCTTACGCTCAACTGGATCCAAACTTTCTTTTGAAGAGTAGCAGCATGAAGCTCGCCGCACTACCAGTGGTCATGTGGTTGAATCCACCGGATTACCGCACACTCCGGCTCGAAGGCGTCGCTCTGAGGTTTTACTTACTCCAACTGCTCTTTTCCCCAAAGCAGGTATTATTCGTCAACCCCTTAATCCGTCTGACTCGAATTATCAGGAAACTCCTCTCTCTTCTTCTGGCGAATCAACCGCCACACAAGTCCCTGCGCTCAAGACTGTTCATGTGTAAGCTGTCTTTTACTCTGTCCGGTTTAACTTTTCATTTTTGACTTCTGATTTTCATTATCTCTTTAATCTTCTCAGTATGCCCAAGCCTAGCAAGAAGGCCAAATTGAGTAAACCGACAGTCGATAATACCACTTCTGGACCGGCAGATGATCCTGAGCTTGCCAACCCCTAAGAAGACAATGTTGAAATTCCACATGTCGATCCTCCTCCTATGGATCGAGAAGACCTTGCTACTCCGGGGGATGACCCCATGGAGCATACCGCTGAACCGGCCAGCCCTGCCCGGACTAGCCCTTCCCGGGCTAGTCCGGCTCCTGCTAGTCCTATTCATGCCAATCCCGTTGCTGCTGATCCTTCCAGGCCAACTGCTGCTTCAACTGATGACGTTGAGATCACTGGGACCGTTTTACCACCCCAGGAGAGCTTGTCGCTTTGGCCAAACACACTGCCAAGGAAGAGTTTCTCCACAAAGACAAGGGCAAGTGGAACACCGACTTGTCCAGTTATGCTCAGCTCAGTGCTCAGGAGCTTCATTCCGGGTACTTAAACCGGCTATACACCAGCCGTGACCATGAAGCCGGTTTGGTGAACTTAATGAAGGAACGCTATGAGGTAACTTCTTTTCCCGTGTCTTTCATTTCTACTTGTGCCTTGTAGCTGTCCCTTTAGCCCATCATAGCCCCCAAGTGCCGGTCTAGCCTTTAGGCTGATCCGGGACTTCCGTAGACCAAATAGAGAACTTTGACTTGCACGGTTTACTTCATTGAAGGTGAACCAGGACTTCCCTATGTTTAGAACAATGTCACATTAGCCCCCAAGTGCCAAGTATATAACTTGCTATGTGCTTGGGACTTGCCTGGAAAAATTGCGTGCTTTTTATTGCAAATGTACATTAGCCCCCAAGTGTCAAGTGCATAACTTGTTATGTGCTTGGGACTTTGATTGAATTGCTCCATGAATATCTGATATACGTGTATCTTTGGCAGACTGACTTGAACCGAGGGCCTCTGAAATAACTGAACTCCGGGATAGCTTAAAATTCCAACAGACTGCTTTTGTTAAAGTCAAGGATGAGCTTTCACTTGCATTAGCTAATATGGAGAAGCTAAAGAAGGATTTTGAAGCGGAGCAGTCAACTTGGGAAGTTGAAAAGGCTGCTTTGGAGAAAAGAGCCATTGATGCTGAGGCTGCTCTTAACCCGGTGACAGAGGAGCTGTCCGGGTTGAGGCAGCAAATAAATGATATGACATCTGCCATCTTCGGTAAGCTCTCCTAACATAAGTTTATCCTTGCAATCCAGTACTGCTCCGGTTTAACTTATAATTTCAACGGAGGGAGGCGCATCACTCATCTTGGAGATGATGTGCGAAAGAAACTGAAAGCTGCGTACACCTTGGTGGAGCAGCTTTATTCCGGCGCTCAGAGGGCCATCAGCGCTATCTCGCACAATAAATCGGCTCCCACCACCGTCCAAGGTACCTTAGAAAAGCTGTCAATTCTGCCTGCCCGTATTGTCGAAGTGAAGAAGTCATCCGCAAGAGCCGGCTCTCTCATGGCTTTAACCCGAGCGAAGGCGTGGGTTCCTGACTTTGATCCGACGGAGGCAATGAATGGCTATCCGAGCATGAAGGAAGACGGAACATCTTTCTCCAATGATGATCTTCGCGCCTTAACCAAGGATATGCGGCCTCTTGCCAGTAAACTTGCCGATGAAGCGGACTTATCAAGATATCATCCGGGTTATGATATGGAGAACGTACGGGTGGAGCGTCCGTCATATGATATCGAAAATCTTATTCTGCCCGTCCGTAAGCACACCTTCGCTCCTGACATTGATCCGTCAGACCTTATAATTGACGAAGTTTATTTCTGAGCTCTGGCCAAGATTAACTGGACCACCACTGACTTCCAACAGCTGGAAGAAGCCGCCGAAGACCCGGAACAAGCTGACCCTGAGCCTTCACAGCGAGCTGAAGCAGAATCGTAAACCAGCTCCGGTTTATCTTTATGCGTTGAGTACTTTTGAGAAAAACTGATATTCTTTTGGGCCTTTCAGTGCCTTGTAATAGGATAGTTGAGATACTGTCTTTGTCCCACACTATCTTTTGTGAGATTGCTTTGATTGGCAGCTTCTGAAATATATCCTGCTTTCAATGCTTTTGCCGGTTTATTCTACCTGTTTCTGCATAAAACAAAGTTCAAAGTGTCCTGGCGGTTTACCGCCGGACGGGTCATACTGCCCAAACACATGATCTAAGTTAATAACTTGAACTGTGTATAAACTATAAGCATGTACCATACCTGCGATTAAGTGTATCTTAATAAACCTTAATCCGGCAGAAACGATCCAAGGTGTAAGTGCTGATGACTCCCTTGATTATTTGTCGGCTTGCCATGAAGGCCGAATCTGGTTACAATGAACTCCGATTTAACTGTAAATGTAGCACTGGTGTTTATAACCCAGACTATAACTCTGTAAATACAGATGTAGTGGCAACTTTGTAGTCATCCACTCTTGAATCAATGGATTTGGTTGAAAAACCAATGACCTTGAAGATAAAGATTTGAGAAAACATAAAAAATAGAAAAATAATTTTTTTGGGCAAATAAGACCATGTAGTCGAGGCTTTTTATGAGCTGCCAGGCTCCAAATTCGAGGCTTTTTTATGAGCTGCCAGGCTACTGGCATTAACCATTTTTGCAAAGCCTGTTAAGATGGTCTGCAATCCTTAACCAAATCATCAATGTCAAATGCTACCAAGTTCAAAAAATCTCGTAAAGATTTGACTTGTGTAATCACTTGATGATCGTCAATTTAACGTTACCAAGTTCAGGGTCCATAAGGATTTACTTGTGTGTACGTTCGACGGGTCGTACCAGGTTTACCTGGGCGGCGTGACTTACTTGATGCAGGCAGGTTAATCCGGGGTTTTAGGTGTGTACACCAAGCTTCCAAGCCGTGTTTACTACAAGATTTTTCAACTCGCTGACGTCTTGCATCAGGAGCCCCCAGGTAGCATTTGAGCATTGCTCGTCGGGGCCTATGTTTGAGTTGTGCTAGGCATCAAAACTCTCTTTTGCCCCTCATCATCATGTGGAAATTGCCGAAGCAACCAGAGCTGTGCTCTTATGATGGTCTTGACGCGATCGCCGGTTTAAGAGGCCATAGGAACTCCCTTGCACGCAGAAACCCCCATGTGATACTCTTATGGAAAATGCGGCTGATACCCCGGTTTACCGGGGGCGCCGGTTTATTATATTGATCATAATATATACATTGTAAAGATATGTACATAAAGCGGAGCCTATGGCTCAAGTATAATAAGGTCGCAGAAGAGCGATGTTCCATGGCCGCTTGGTCTCCTCCTCCGCCGTACGTGAGTCCTTATGTTCTCGAACGTTGACGAGGTAGTATGATCCGTTGTGCAGGTTCTTGCTGGCCACAAAGGGTCCTTCCCAAGGTGGAGATAGCTTGTGCATGTCTGTCTGGTCTTGGATGAGCCGGAGCACCAAATCTCCTTCTTGAAACGTCCTGGTTTTAACCCGGCGACTGTGGTACCGGCGCAGGTCTTGCTGATAAGTCGCCGATCGAGCTGCTGCCGTGTCCCGCTCTTCATCCAGCCGGTCCAGTGCATCTTGCCTTGCCTTTTCATTGTCCGCTTCAACATAAGCTACCACCCGCAGCGAGTCATGACGGATATCACTAGGGAGGACCGCTTCAGCTCCATATACCATGAAGAAAGGAGTGTACCCTGTGGATCTGTTAGGTGTAGTGTTGATGCTCCATAGTACAGAAGGCAACTCCTCCACCCAACAACCCGGTGTTCTCTGCAAAGGAACCATAAGCCGGGGTTTGATGCCTCTCAAGATCTCTTGATTGGCTCTTTCAGCTTGGCCATTAGACCGAGGGTGGGCTACTGATGACATATCAAGGCGGATGTGCTCTCGTTGGCACAACTCCTCCATAGCCCTTTGGATAGATTGGTGCCATTATCAGTTATAATGCTGTGTGGAAAGCCAAACCGGAAAATCACGTTTTTGATGAATTGAACCGCCGTTGCTGCATCACACTTACTGACAGGCTCCGCTTCAACCCATTTGGTAAACTTGTCCACCGCCACCAAAAGGTGGATCTTTTTATCTTGGGATCTCTTGAAGGGTCCAACCATATCAAGTCCCCAAGTCGCAAACGGCCAAGTAATTGGAATCATCCTCAACTCCTGCGCCGGTATATGAGCACGCCGTGAAAATTTCTGGCAAGCATCACATTTTCTGACCAAGTCCTCTGCGTCGGCATGAGCCGTCAACCAGTTGAACCCATGACGAAAAGCTTTAGCCACCAAAGATTTTGAACCGGCATGATGACCACAATCTCCTTCATGAATCTCTCTAAGAATATCACAGCCTTCTTCTGGTGACACACACCACTGAAACGCTCCAGAAACACTGTGATGATGAAGTTCTCCATTGACAATAGTCATTGACTTAGACCGCCGGATTATCTGCCGAGCCAAGACTTCGTCCTCTGGTAACTCACCTCTGTTCATGTATGCTAGGTAAGGAAGCGTCCAATCCGAAATGATATGAAGTGCTGCGACCAATTACGCCTCCGGATTAGGAACAACCAAGTCCTACTCTGAAGGTAACTGCACCGACGGATTGTGCAACTCATCCAAGAAGGTATTGGGTGGAACCGGTTTACGCTGAGAACCCAGCCGACTTAACGCGTCAGCTGCTTCATTCTTCCGCCGGTCTATATGATCCACCTGATAACCCTTGAAGTGTCCAGCAACAACGTCCACCTCTCTTCGATACGCTGCCATGAGTGGATCCTTGGAATCCCACTTGCGAGATACTTGTTCTGCCACCAGGTCCGAATCGCCAAAACATTTAACCCGTCTTAAGTTCATCTCCTTGGCCATCCGTAGACCATGGAGGAGAGCCTCATACTCAGCAGCATTGTTAGTGCAAGGGAACATTAAACGGAGGACATAACAGAACTTATCACCTCATGGGGAAGTTAACATGACTCCAGCCCCCGAGCTCTCCAATTGCCTTGATCCGTCAAAGTGAATAGTCTAATATGTGTGATTTGGCTTCTTCTCAGGTGCTTGCAACTCTGTCCAATCGTTGGTGAAATCCACCAATGCCTGGGATTTTATCGCAGTACGGGGCACATACTTCAATCCGTACGGGCTAAGCTCAATGGCCCACTTTGCAACTCGACCAATAGCCTCTCTGTTCTAGATTATATCCCCTAATGGAGCTGAACTGACAACAGTGATTGGATGGCCTTGAAAATAGTGCTTTAGCTTCCGGTTCGCCATGAAGACTCCATACACCAGTTTCTGCCAATGCGAGTATCTCTGTTTTGATTCGATGAGCACCTCACTGATGTAGTAAACCGTCCGCTGAACCGGATATTCTTTGCCTGCCTCCTTGCGCTCTACCACAATGGCAACGCTTACTGCACGGGCGTTAGCAGCCACGTATAACAACAGCGGCTCATTGTCAACTGGGGCAGCAAGGACTGGTGGCTCTACCAATTGCCTCTTTAGGTCCTCAAATGCAACATCAGCAACATCACTCCAGACGAAGCGGTCTGTCTTTTTCATCATCTGATAAAGCGGGATAGCCTTCTCCCCCAAACGGCTGATAAACCGGCTGAGCGCTGCAATACGGCCCACCACGCGTTGGACATCGTTGATGCATGCCGATTTAGCCAGGGATGTAATTGCTTTGATCTTATCCGGATTAGCTTCGATTCCCCTGTTCGACACAAAGAACCCCAGGAGCTTGCCTGCCGGAACACCAAAAACACACTTCGCCGGATTAAGCATCATTTTATAGACCCGGAGATTGTCAAATGTCTCTTTCAGGTCTATTACCAATGTCTCCTCCTTCCTGGACTTCACCACAATGTCATCCACATATGCGTGAACATTCTGCCCTATCTGTCAGTGAAGGCAATTCTGCACACAACGCTGGTAAGTTGCCTGGGCACTCTTAAGCCCAAATGGCATAGATACATAGCAGAAGGCTCCAAAGGGAGTTATGAAGGCCGTCTTCTCCTGGTCCTTAACTGCCATCTTGATCGGATGATAGCCTGAGTATGCATCCAAAAAACTTAGCCGCTCACATCCTGCCGTAGCATTAATGATCTGATCAATACGGGGGAGGACAAAGGGATCAGTTGGGCAAGCTTTGTTTAGATCTGTGTAATCAACACACATTCTCCAAGTGCCATTTTTCTTAAGTACTAGCACCGGATTAGCCAACCACTCTGGATGAAACACCTCAACTATAAAGCCTGCGGCTAAGAGTCTAGCCACTTCTTCTCCAATAGCCTTGCGCCTTTCTTTATTGAAGCGGCGCATATATTGCTTGACCGGTTTAAACTTAGGATCAATGTTGAGATTGTGCTCAGCGAGTTCCCTCGGTACACCTGGCATATCAGAAGGCTTCCATGCAAAGATGTCCCGGTTCTCACGGATGAACTCGATGAGCGCGCTTTCCTATTTTGGATCTAGGTTAGCACTGATAGTGAACTGCTTGGATGAATCGCCAGGAACAAAGTCCACCTGCTTGGTCTCTTCCGCTGATTTGAACTTCAAAGCCGGATCATGCTCTGTGGTTGGTTTCTTCAGCGGAGACATATCTGCCGGATCAACATTGTCCTTATAGAACTTTAGCTCCTCGGTTGCACAAACCGCTTCAGCATAAGCTGCATCACCTTCCTCGCATTCCAATGCAATCTTGCGGCTCCCATGGACCGTAATAGTTCCCTTGTGGCCTGGCATCTTGAGCTGTAGATAGACATAACACGGCCTAGCCATGAACTTGGCGTAAACCGGCCGCCCAAACAAATCGTGGTATGGGCTCTTGATCTTTACCACCTCAAAGGTCACGGTCTCTGACCTGGAGTCGTGCTCATCTCCAAAGGTAACCTCTAGGTCGATCTTGCCAACTGGATATGCCGATTTACCTGGCACCACCCCATGGAACACTGTATTGGACTGCCGAAGCTTTTTATTTGTCAGTCCCATACGCCAGAAAGTCTCATAGTACAGAATGTTGATGCTGCTGCCTCTGTCCATAAGCACTTTAGTAAATTTGTAGCCACCTACCTGTGGTGCCACAACCAGAGCCAACTGACCCAGATTATCAACCCGGGGTGGATGATCCTCTCTGCTCCACACAATGGGTTGCTCATACCATCGTAGGAAACGTGGTACGACCGGTTCAACAGAATGTTCTGCCCTCTTCAGAACTTTCTGATCCCACTTGCACAAGCTCGTGGTGAAGACATGATACTGCCCACTGCTCAGCTCCTTCGGATTGTTCTGATATCCGGATTGCTGCTGCTGTTGACGTTGTTGATTTTCCTGATTGTTATATCCGCCCTGACCATGCTGCTGGTTATGCTGATTGTTTCCATTGTGATTGCTGTTATTACCGTGGTACGCTGAAGCGGATCCACCACCTTGATAACCCGGACCCTGGAAGCCTGGGCCTGATCCACCGGAGGGCCCGTGATCGTACCGAGTCCGGTTCATGAATTCTTGCATAATAAAGCAGTCTTTCCAGAGATGCGTGGCCGGCTTTTCTGGTGTGCCGTGCTTTGGGCAAGGCACATTCAACTGGTGTTCCAAATTAATGGGTGGCCTCCCATTACGTGGATGCGGTCTACCCTTGCGGCGCTGTCCATCCTCCTGAGCGTTGGTGTTGGCCACAAAATCTGAATTGCCATCCGCTTTACGCTTACCATTGTATCCTTGATTCGCCGGATTGGGCTGCGGCGGTTTACCGTTCTTGCTCGCCTTCCCTGACTTGTCTCCATCTGCGTCTGGATGTTTGGTATTATCAGAGTCCCCATACTTCACTAAAGCGCCCATGAGTGTCACCATGTCATTGCAGTCACGTTTAAGCCGTCCCAACTTTAGTCGCACGGGTTCAAACCGACAATTGCCCTCCAATGTTACCACAGCTGTGCTTGGGTTGATGCCATTGGAGGAATGCAAGATCTCTGACACTCGTCGCACCCAACTGCTTGTGGACTCCTGCTCTCCTTGAATGCAGGCAGCTAAATCGACAACAGACATTGGCTGCTTGCACGTGTCCTTGAAGTTATTGATAAACCGACACCGCAACTCGGCCCATGATCCGATGGAATTAGGTGGTAAACCTTTCAGCCAAGTACGGGCCGTGCCTTCGAGCATCATTGTGAAATACCTAGCGCATGCTGCATCATCCACATCCAGCATCTCCATTGCCATCTTGTAACTCTCAACCCATGCCTCTGGAGCCAGATCCGCCGTGTAATTGGGTACTTTGCGTGGTCCTTTGAAATCCTTGGGCAGTTTCACGTTCCGTAAAGCGGGGACAAGACAAGGCACGCCCAGGGAACTGGACACGACCCCCGGTTCAACTGTCGTAGTGGGACGAACCGGCGTCGCCTGACGAGCTTCGTACTGTGCTGTTACCTCGGCCTCCCGGCGCTGCCTGGCCTGATCCACCACGTCCTGAGCGTTCGCCTCTCCTCCTGCCGGATTATCCCGCCTCGGCGGATTACGTCTTCGTGCACTGCTTGATACAGCCGGTTCATCCAGACGTCTAGTATAACTCCGGCTTGGGCGGGGAGTCGAATGAATCCTCTCCCGGCTGTGAGAATAAGCTTGCTGTTGAGTCAACACTGTGTCCAACAACTCCCTGGCCTGTCACGCCTCCACTGCTATGGGGGACGTAACTTCAATGGGAAGAGCGACCAGTCATGAAGCAGCGGCGACTATGTTATCCAGCGGATTAGAATAATGACCAGGTGGGGTGGGCACATGTTGGGATGGTACAACCTGGCGGGTTGGCTCTACGACCGGTGGCTGAACCGACGCTCCCGTGCCCGGCGCTCCTCCCCTGTTCATCTCCGTCTGGTTACTGGTTCCTGCTCCTGGCGTTCTAAAGAGATTCCTCGCCTCATAAACCGGTGGCAAGCGAGATTGCTGCCTTCTCATCATTACCTCGTGTGAAGCGGTCTGATCCAACATAAGTCGATAGGCTTGAGCATCAAGCTCCGCCTGCTTTGTAGCCATCCTAGCTTTCTCAGCAGCCAGGTCTAACTTGGCTTGTTCAATCCGGCCTTTCACCTGAGCGACCTCCGCATCATGCTGCTCCTTGTTGGCCCGGGCTACCTCTGCTGTCAATAACGCTATCAAAGTATCGACCAAAACGGATAAAGTGTCAGATGGCGATGGGGGAGGATCTCCAGCTCTAGCTCCCATCGCGTCTGATGTTAACGCCGCTGTTGTTGAGGACTGCTGCATAGGTTGTGATCCGGCCATGAAAACAACAACCCGGTTTGGTGGATCGAGGGGGTCCGGAATACTGTCACCATCGGAACAGCCCTCAGATCGGCCGTCCTGCAGCAGATATAAAGATTCTGTCTCTCCGGAAGAAGATTCATTGCCGGAATAGACAACCGCCTCACCGCCAGAGTCCGATCCGTCCTCGGTTTGTACTCCATGCACTTCTCCAACGAAGACGCGCTTCACGGCGGGCCGAATCTGGGCAGGTCTCGCATGCTGAGCCGGCTCGAAGATGTTGGAGAAGATGTCCGGCTCAGGGCCCGGTTCGCCGAACTTGCCGATGAAGACGTGGATGCCGCCGAAGGGGACCCGGTACCCGTATTCGATTGAATCAGCCTCGGGGCCCCAGCCTGCATCGTCGATGTAGATCTTGCCGCAACGACTCTTAGTCATCCGGCCCACTGCGTAGCCCTTGAGTCCTTCAAAGCTGCCCTTCAAGAGCTCGAAACCATCATGCGTTAGCCCCACGGTGGACGCCAACTGTCGTTGTTTTGTCACGATAGATGTCCTAGCAAAAGGAATTAGTCGTGAGGCCATCGCTACGGGTTAGCTTAAAGGGGTTAAAGCAGACAAATGACACATGGATTTTATACTAGTTCGGCCCCTTCGATGAAGGTAAAACCCGACGTCTAGTTTTGTGTGTATTGCTAGAGTTTCGATGACCAGGGAGCGAATCCGCTTTGCCTGTGTCTCGATCTGTGGTTGTTTGTCTTGAACCATCGCCGGGTCGTCCCTTTATATAAGAGGTGACGCCCGGTCCGGTTTACAGAGTCCTGAGGCCAGCTCATAAATGTGTCCGCCTCGACCTCTATTCTTTCTACCTTACATCTCAAGTTACATAATATGGCGGTTTACAAATCATGGGCCCTAACACTTGGGCTCTAAACCTCTTGGGCTAAAGTCTCTTGCTTCATACTCCGCCGGGCTTCAAAGTAACCTTGATAACATAAACCGGCCCCTCCTGGGCGGTTTATACCCGGTAGTAATATCCCTGACAGATGCCAAGACAACCACCTCCCGTGTACGACTACACGATGTGACGCGTCAAGTACCACTACGTCCGACGATGGGACAAGTACCCCTTCCGACGACCTGAACATCTACGGATACCCGAACGTCTACGAAAACGAGTACCACTACCGTCGTCGAGACCCGTGTACAACTACCGTCGACGTGCACGACTACGAAACAGAACGACTACTTCCCACTACGAACGTGAACGGCTACTTCCCTCGACGACTCGAACCGTCTAGAACGCATGCTTTGAAGGTATAACCGCCGAAGCGATGACCCCATGGACGATTGCAAGTTGTATGAGATGCACCTTTTGTTTCACCGTGATCGTAGTGTGCCTCGTTGCCTTGTCACCGAACCGTGGGAACACGGTTATCGGGAGCGCCCCACCATCTTGCTCCCATCATCCTTCTTTTGCACCGAGAACTCAATGAGGTGTCGGATCATCGGAATGTTGCCGTGCCACTATTTCCGTTGTCGTCGCCGTGGCACCCCTTTCCACCACGGTGACAAATACTTCATGTCTCTAATGTCAACTTTTAACAAAAATTGCATAAAACTTGAAAATGTCATCCGCATCATGATAACAACATTAAAATCTTTAAATTGTTGAGTGCTTTAAAAATTGCTAAATGACATGGGGAGTTTCCGAAATTGTTGTTGTTATTTCCGGCCTCATTTAAATTGCTTAGATAGCGTAGTTTATTTGTGCTTCACCTCTTGCCATGTTAAAGAACATTTAAACTTGTTTAGTTCATAATCGAGTTCAAACCAAATAATCTAATGTGGTGTTTCGTCAAATGCAACTCGTTGCATATTGAGCTCCACTTAACTTGTAGTACTTGTTTGTGCACTTTGCCATGCCATGCATATTTAAACCGGACATGCATCATACTTGTTTGTGCATCATACCATGGTTATGAATTGTGTGTTTACCATGTTGTTTGCTTCTTTCCGGTTTGCCTCCCTCGTTAGCTTTGGTTTTGTTCCGGAGTTGTGGGGTTTTGTTCAACTACTTCATGGACTCGTTCTTCTTCCTTGCGGAATCCCAGGCAAGATGACCATTCCCCGATATCACCTCTATCTTTGCCTATGCTAGTTGTCTCGCTCTTTAGATATGCCTTGATGCTTATTCCTGTTTGTCAGGCTCCTATTGTTGCCATGAAACCTCTAACCTTTGACACCTTCCTAGCAAACCGTTGTTTGGCTATGTTATCCGCTTGCTCAACCCTCTTATAGCGTTGTTAGTTGCAGGTGAAGATGAAGATTGCTCCATGTTGGAACTTGTTGTTAGAATATCACAATATCTCTTAAATATATTAACACACCTATATACTTGGCAATGGGTGGAAGGCTTGGCCTTTTTCTCGGTGTTTTGTTCCACTCATGCCACCTTAGGAACTGATAAACCGGTGTTATGTTCCTTGATTTTGCGTTCCTAACACGGTTGGGGTTTATGGGCCCCCCTCGATAATTCGCACTGCTTAAAGCTTTTCCAATAAGGCCCAACTTTGGTTTTAATTTGCCTCATAATAAAAAACTTAATTAATTAATTGCATAGGGGGTCATGTCCCCGGGTTCTTAATTCTACATAACAGGGGGCCAGTGCTGATGGTGTTGGTCCCAAACAGGCAACCTGCGGGGCCACCACGGGGAAACTCGAGGTCTGGCTCCCGTAGCTTGTCCCATCCGGTCGTGGCCTGAGACGAGATACGCGCGGCTACTATCAGGGTGTCGGCACGTCGGGAGGTCTTGCTGGATTAGTTTTACCTTTGTCGAAATATCTTGAGCACGGGATTCCGAGAATACCCGGGTCTTCCGAATTTGGAGTTGCGACTCCGCAGATCGTGAGCTTGTGATGGGCTAAGTTGGGACACCCCTGCAGGGTTTTGAACTTTCGAAAGCCGTGCCCACGGTTATGTGGCAGATGAGAATTTGTTAATATCCGGTTGTAGATAACTTGACACCTTATTCATCAATACACTACCTACGTGAGTAACCATGATGGTCTCTTTCCGAAGGGCTTCGGGAAGTGAACACGGTGGGGTTATGTTTGATCGGAGTAGCTCGGATCACTTCTTGATCAACTTGGCGACCGTTGGCACTTGATCTCTTCTCGCTCTAAACTCGTAAGATAGTGCTTAGTGCTTGCTGCAAACACTTGAATAACCTTTCCACACCTAAGGCTTTGTTAGTTTTGATACCCGGGAATGGGATTGCTGAGTGCTTGTGGCTCACAGATTACAACACACACCAGATGCAGGTACTGCTGAGAACAGTGCAGGAGATGGTTCAGAACTTCACTGGGAGCTCGATGAAGAGAGTGGCCGTATGTATGTGACGTTTTTCGATGATCAGTAGTGGTTCCTACTAGGGGCGATCAGGCCTTGTGTTTTGGTATCTTTCTCATTTGGATTTTCGTCCGTAGTCGGACCCTGTGTTCTTGAATGATGTATGCTATTGTATTCATTGTGTGACGTGGCGAGTGTAAGCCAACTATCTATTACAATTTCATCCCTGAACTTTTACATGAGATGTGCAAAGATACCTTACTTGAGATCATTCCAGAATGCGCCCCCTGATTGATTGAATCGTTGACAGTTGAGTCTAGGCACACACACAAAAATGTTTTGAGTCCTATATATATATCGGAGAGTAGGATTTCTTTTTACTCCTCATCCCTTCATCGCTCTGGTGAGGACTCCTGACGTTGTTCTATCTCCTCTACTCTCAAAATTTCACCAATTTTTTTTAGGCTCACGCGGGTATTGTTTGGAATGTTCCGATATCTTTGTGACGAGAACATTGTTCTTGATGCCTCCTATCATTTAGGGGTTGTGGAAGTGTCCCGAGGAGTTGAGCTTCGAGGTGTTGTCATCACAAATGTATCGTTGCGGTTCTAGAATACCAGAGGCGGCCGACATCGAAAACTCTTCTATGCGGTTAGTGGTGAGATAACCTCGACGTCACCCAGTACTGGCGGGATAGTTCGGGAGTATTGCCACAACTTGTATAGCGGATGCGTTTCGAAGGTCCGAGGTAAACAGTTTCCGAAGGTGCTTGGTTATGTGTTGACGGATGGATACAACTGGATGTAGGTTTAGAGTTGAGTGCGCGGTGCTTCCCCTGTATCCCCAACACCAGATTGCATAACCGGAAAGCTTCAGGAATTAATAGGTGGGTTTCAAGTAGCTCGTAGGTAATCTTCCAACGAGTGCATGATATGAGGTTTGGGGTTCAACATCTAGTGAAGAGGTTTCATGGGCGCTGTTCCAATTGGGAGTTGCATCTTAAAGGATCCTTGGCTATGCTGATCCCGGGATTGCAAGGCCCTTTTGTAACACGTGCCATGGGGCATTCAGCACGAACATGTGGGACGAAACCTCTATTATGTATTTGTTCCATCTGTACCTTGTTGTTTTATTCTATCATTTGGTTCTCCCAAGTGGCTTCTCGACAAGTTGATGTTCCATTAAGCTTATGGAATTCATTCGCTGTTCGAATGATATTGTGAAGATAATGTTGCAACATATCTATCATTTGTTTTTGTTTTGATTCTGGTATTCGAGTTGCTTCGATGTCAAGTGTTGATTCCATACATTTCCTAATCGGTGTTCTCATATTTCTACGAGAGTGCTAGTTCTTCTTGATCATCAAGATTGTCATGAAAATTCTTTTCAACCGGCGTGCTTCTCTTCAAGTTAACCTGATTCTTTCAATATGTGCAAGACCAATTCTTGGGTTTTTCTCAACGGAGTCTGTTTTCATTCATCCCAAGTTGTCTTTGTTTTTCCCCACCCTCCCACCCTTTTTTATTTATGGAGCCAGAATTTTTAGTCAAGTATCCATTTTATTCATGTGATGTTTCTTCATTCTTTTCTTTCAATTTCATTATCCGGTGATTTCTCAGGAAGATGCTCAGGAGCTTCAAGTTTATCATTCTCTTTTCTCGTTTCTTCTCTGGTGGATTTAATTCAAGCATTGGTGTTGATTATATCCTTCCTCTTGTTTCACATGTTTTCACATGTTGGATTTTCTTATCCAAAAAATCTCTCTTGTTTATTCAACTCTCTCTAATTCTTCTCCGGAGTGTTCAAGATATCTCGGAAGATTCGCATCTCCATTCTCAATTTGTTCTAGCTATGTTGTGGTTGTTATCTCATTCAAGCCATTTAATTCAATCGGTGTAATATCTCTTTCAAGTAATCATTTCAACGGTGATTTCTTTTGAGTGGGCCCTAACCCACATGTCTTTTCCCAGGATATTACCTGACTCTTCTAATTATCCGAAGTTATTACAGAATTCTTTTCAAAGTGGACGTAAGAGTGATTTCCATCAGTCACATGCCTTCTCCAAGATCGCTTTCAAATTCTTTTCATCGTTGGTTCAACCTTTTCATTCTTCATTCCGGAGTGCCTTAACAATTCATGGTGGTGTATCTCATCGTGTTCTCAGATTTTGAAGACCCGAAGAAGAGTTTCTCTTAAATCTTGGCCCGTTATCTTTAAGATTCGTGGTCCTAGCTTCATGCATCCTCGTAATTGTTTCGATCACGAGGAATCTTTTCATATCATCTGAAGCATTTCATGAATTCTTCGCATTGTGATCCTCCGAAGGCCATCATTTTAGAAGATTTCTTCGTTCTCAGTTTTCAACTTCGTCCTCCAACTATTCTTAATTGATGCCTCTTCGTTCGTCTCCATATTCTTCCGGTGCTTTGTAAAAGTAGTCTTTAATCAGTTCACGATCTCTTCGTTCTCTTGTATCTAAATTTCCTCAAGTGCTTTGTCTTCCCGGTGGATTATTCTCTTTCATCACCCGGTCTCAATTCTTACAGTGGTTCGTTCAAGATTTCTCTTCCTTTGTTATCGTATTAATTCATTCGTTCTTTCAAAACCCCACCAGTGATTCGTTGAATACTCTCCCAAGTTTGTGCGAGATCTCTCTTTAATTCTTTGCAACAAGAATAAGTAGTATGCCAAACCCGTTGCTTGTCATCAATTTAATTTGGTGAAGGATAAGCATACAATAAATCTTATTCTTATTTCCTCGAAGTGATTAATCTCTTTTTCCGGGCTTGTTAATCAAATCATATTCTCGGTTCTAAGTTGTTCATCTTGTTTTCCGGAGCTCCAAGTTATTTCAATTATATCATTTCAAAGCTCCACCTAATTCATCGCAGGCCTTGAATCTTATTCTTTTCATCTTTCACTTCTCACGCTTTCATTACCGGAGTTCTTCATGGTGGTTCATCATGATTTAATTCATCCTCGAAGTCTTCATCATGATTCTTGATCAATGAGCTCAAGTATTCTTCTTCTTGCATTCTGAAGTGCAATTCTTTCTACCTTATCGTTTGAGATGGTGGTTTGTCATTTTGACAATTTCCCTTCATGTTTTATGATTCACAAGTTGTCAGGAATGAGATATTTAAATCCATCATTTTCTTTGTTCGGGAGATTTTTCTAACCTTTCAATTTATTCGTTGGAGTAATCTTGGGTTATATTTCACCTAAAATCTTTCCCTAAGGATTGTTGCCATTGTGGTGGTTATCAATGACCCAAATTCTTCATTTACCTCTCGGTGAAGGAGTTTTCATCTCTTCGTTGATCTCTAGCAACAATTGCTTTCGTTAGTGGCTGGTTGTCACCTCTTAATTGTGAGATGTTTTTCATAAGCCCACATCAAGCTTATTCTTTTCGTTGTTGAATTTCCAACAACTCTATTCAATCCATCGTTGTAAGGATGCTCTTTCAAATTCAGTTGTGGGAGAAGTTGTCATTTTGTTCTCCGTTCATTTCTTTCATTGATCAATATTCTATTCGTCATTCCGGAGGCATGGTGATATTGCTCTCTTTGACCATCATCTCGTTTTGTCAAGATCATGTTCTTTTTTTTCCAGATCATTCATCAGGATTGTCGTGTCCTCCATTCAAGTTCTCTCATCTTATCAAGTTTTAACTCTCCTTCAACCGGAGTGCTGTCTGAAATCATTGTTTCGGAGGCAGTGCGTTGTTGATTTCATCAAGTATCATCCCATCTTCTCAAGTTCTTGTTCAATTCCTTCTATTTTCAGACGGAGTGCTGTCCAAATTATGTCATTCTTATTGCTTGGCTATACAGTTACGGTTTCATATTCTTTGGTTCGTAAGCTCTTGTTTCATCTCTTTCAACCTACAAGGTTCTCGTATGTTCCTTGTTCCTCTTTCCTAACAGAGTGTTTTCATCTTCGTTCATCTTCATTCTATTCTTTTTTTAACTTGTTTAACCTCTCAAGGTTCAAGGTTTCACTTGTTTGTCAAAGAAGCAACTTTGTTTTACCTCTTCCTTTATTCTCTTCTATCTGGTGCCATCTCTAGGATCTTGGGTCGAGATCCTCTGTTAGTGTGGGGGAGTTGTGATGCCCCAAGACCGACGCTCCAGAAGACTTCCAGCTATTCCAGGTTTCGTCGTGTGTTTTATTTGCTTGCTCTATTTTATTTTTTGCATTGAATCATGCCATCATGTCATAAATCTTTTGCATCTCAACTAAATAAATCGTATGGATCTTCGGTCCATTTAATTTGAGGGATACTCACTTTGGTGATTTCTCTTTATGGCATATACTCCCAATATTTATAGGGAGCTACAATAAATATTCCATTGATGTGGGATTACCTTTGACACACTTGCAAATAATTCCCCATGCCTTTGTCAACTCGCTTCTTGAGCTCAAACTTTGCCCATAAATTCTTTCATCACTCTCCGGAGCTCCACAAAAAATCCGAACATTTTTGGGCACTTCTAAAACCTAGTCCTAGTTCAAACCCATTTGAATAAAATTCAAATGAGTTTGAATTTGCATCGTTCAATCTTGTCCCTTCTATTTTATTGGATAAGGCTCATTTTTGTCAGTCCGGGAAATTTACCCATTTGCGCAATTCTTGTCCTATCTCTTCTTTCTTCTCCTTTTCTTCTTTGTTTTTTTTGTGTTTTTCTGTTTTTAGAAGAGAGAGAGAGAGAGAGAGAGAGAGAGGCCGAGAGCCCAGTAGCCAGGCCCGCCTGCTAGGCCCAGCCGCCCCCACCAGCTCCTTCCCCGCGGCCCATTTGCCTTCAAGGCCCACTGGCTCCCTCCATAACCCTAGCTCGCACCCCGTCGCTCCCTCCTCTCCCTCGATCCACCCCGCTCCCTTTCCTTCCCGCTGCGCCGCCGTCTCCCACCTCTTGCCCGATCCCTTTCCTTCCCGTAGCGCTGTCGTCTCCCACCTCTCACCTGATCCCTCCTCCTCTCTCGTGCGCCCCAGCGACCTCCCTCTCGTCCCCCTCCTCCCGCGTTGCCAGGCAGGGGAAAGGCCCTGCGCCCAATGCTCGCTCGCCTCCCCAACACCATCACCCGCCCCGGCGTCCTTCTCCTCCCGTCACCTGCTTCGTCGTCGGCCTCCTGACCGCCAAGCCGCTGCCCCGAGCTACATCGCCCCGCTGCCGCAGCTTCCTTGGACGAGCGCCCTCGCCTGGGCGTGTTCGTCCCCGTGCACCTGCAGCCACGACACCCTGGGCGCCCCAAGCCCCGTCGAGCGCCGGTGACCTCGGCCTCTGGCGCGTTCGCCGCTGGCCCACTTCTTCTCCTCGTCGCCGAACTCTTCCGCGCAGGCGACCTCCATCACTGCCCTGCCTCCCCGCTTCGCCTCGCATGTGCCTCCCCGCCGTCCTAGTCGACGACCAACCAAGGCCGCTGCAGAGCGCCACCCTGCCGCCATGCTCCAGCGTCGACCGCGCCAAGCCTCCACTTCGGCCTCAACAATAGGTGGCGTGGCCGTGACCGAGACCACCCGTTGCATTGTTGCTGCCGTGGGATGCCAAGACAACCACCTCCCGTGTACGACTACACGATGTGATGCGTCAAGTACCACTACGTCCGACGATGCGACAAGTACCCCTTCCGATGACCTGAACATCTATGGATACCCAAACGTCTACGAAAACGCGTACCACTACCGTCGTCGAGACCCGTGTACAACTATCGTCGACGTGCACGACTACGAAATGGAATGACTACTTCCCACTACGAACGTGAACGGCTACTTCCCTCGACGACTCGAACCATCCCGAACGCATGCTTTGAAGGTATAACCGCCGAACCGATGACCCCATGGACGATTGCATGTTGTATGACATGCACCCTTTGTTTCACCGTGATCGTAGTGCCCCTCGTTGCCTTGTCGCCGAACCGTGGGAACCAGGTTACCGGGAGCGCCCCACCATCTTGCTCCCATCATCCTTCTTTTGCACCTATAACTCAATGAGGTGTCGGATCATCGGAATGTTGCCTTGGCACTATTTCCGTTGTCGTCGCCGTGGCACCCCTTTCCACCACGGTGACAAATACTTCATGCCTCTTATGTTAACTTTTAACAAAAATTGCATAAAACTAGAAAATGTCATCCACATCATGATAACAACATTAAAATCTTTAAATTGTTGAGTGCTTTAAAAATTGCTAAATGACATGGGGAGTTTCCGGAATTGTTGTTGTTATTTCCGGCCTCATTTAAATTGCTTAGATAGCGTAGTTTATTTTGTGCTTCACCTCTTGCCATGTTAAAGACCATTTAAACTTGTTGAGTTCATAATCGAGTTCAAACTAAATAATCTAATGTGGTGTTTTGTCAAATGCAACTCGTTGCATATTGAGCTCCACTTAACTTGTAGTACTTGTTTGTGCACTTTGCCATGCCATGCATATTTAAACCGGACATGCATCATACTTGTTTGTGCATCATACCATGGTTATGAATTGTGTGCTTACCATGTTGTTTGCTTCTTTCCAGTTTGCCTCCCTCGTTAGCTTCGGTTTTGTTCCGGAGTTGTGGGGTTTTGTTCAACTACTTCATGGACTCGTTCTTCTTCCTTGCGGAATCCCAGGAAAGATGACTATTCCCCGATATCACCTCTATCTTTGCCTATGATAGTTGTCTCGCTCTTTAGATATGCCTCGATGCTTATTCCTGTTTGTCAGCCTCCTATTGTTGCCATGAAACCTCTAACCTTTGACACCTTCCCAACAAACCGTTGTTTGTCTATGTTATCCGCTTGCTCAACCCTCTTATAGTGCTGTTAATTGCAGGCGAAGATGAAGATTGCTCCATGTTGGAACTTGTTGTTGGAATATCACAATATCTCTTAAATATATTAACACACCTATATACTTGGCAATGGGTGGAAGGCATGGCCTTTTGCTCGGTGTTTTGTTCCACTCATGCCACCTTAGGAACTGATAAACCGGTGTTATGTTCCTTCATTTTGCGTTCCTAACATGGTTGGGGTTTATGGGCCCCCCTCGATAATTCGCACTGCTTAAAGCTTTTCCAGCAAGGCCCAACTTTGGTTTTAATTTGCCTCATAATAAAAAACTTAATTAATTAATTGCATAGGGGGTCATGTCCCCGGGTTCTTAATTCTACATAACAGGGGGGCCAGTGCTGATGGTGTTGGTCCCAAACGGGCAACCTGCGGGGCCACCACGGGGAAACTCGAGGTCTGGCTCCCATAGCTTGTCCCATCCGGTCATGGTCTGAGACGAGATACGCGCGGCTACTATCCGGGTGTCGGCATGCCGGGAGGTCTTGCTGGATTAGTTTTACCTTTGTCGAAATATCTTGAGCACGGGATTCCAAGAATACTCGGGTCTTCCCTATTTGGAGTTGCGACTCCGCAGATCGTGAGCTTGTGATGGGCTAAGTTGGGACACCCCTGCAGGGTTTTGAACTTTCGAAAGCCGTGCCCGCGGTTATGTGGCAGATGGGAATTTGTTAATATCCAGTTGTAGATAACTTGACACCTTATTCATCAATACATACCCGCGTGAGTAACCGTGATGGTCTCTTTCCGAAGGGCTTCGGGAAGTGAACACGGTGGGGTTATGTTTGATCGGAGTAGCTAGGATCATTTCTTGATCAACTTGGCGACCGTTGGCATTTGATCTCTTCTTGCTCTAAACTCGTAAGATAGTGCTTAGTGCTTGCTGCAAACACTTTAATAACCTTTCCACACCTAAGGCTTTGTTAGTTTTGATACCCAGGAATGGGATTGCTGAGTCCTTGTGGCTCACAGATTACAACACACACCAGATGCAGGTACCGCTGAGAACAGTGCAGGAGATGGTTCAGAACTTCACTGGGAGCTCTATGAAGAGAGTGGCCATATGTATGTGACGTTTTTCGATGTTCAGTAGTGGTTCCTACTAGGGGCGATCAGGCCTTTTGTTTTGGTATCTTTCTCATTTGGATTTTCGTCCGTAGTCGGACCCTGTGTTCTTGAATGATGTATGCTATTGTATTCATTATGTGACGTGGCGAGTGTAAGCCAACTATCTTTTACAATTTCATCCCTGAACTTTTACATGAGATGTGCAAAGATACCATACTTGAGATCATTCCAGAATGCACTTATGTATTTAAGTCGTGCCTCGACACGTAGGAGACATAGTCGCATCCTGGGCATTACACTACTATTACACATGGTGATTTTGATGAATATAATATGCATGTGCTTGCTGCTCCTACTTGCATCTATTATGAGAGAGGAACTACATCTCCGCCTCTCTATGTTTCCAATACGATAAAATTGCAAGAAACTGCTTATACTATGTATTGGCCTTTACTTGATGTGCATGAATTGTTCTTTTATGACATGCCGATGCATATGAAGAGAGTTAGACTTTGTTGTTGCATGATATATATTACTTTGTTCTCACTACTAAATAAAAAAGCATTATTCATTAAAATTGGCTTTGATATACCTTGGGATCCGGGTGGATCCATTACTTGAGCACTATTTGCCTAGCTTAATGGCTTTAAAGAAAGCGCTGCCTGGGAGACAACTCAGAGGTTTTAGAGAGTCATTTATTTCTGTTGAGTGCTTTTAAAAAGTTTAAAAACAAAAATAATAAAGTGGGGAACCTAAAACTTTTTCAAAAAGAAAAGTGAAAGTAAGAAAGACGAGCACCGTTGAAGTGGGGGATCTCCTTGAACTTTGTTCATGCTCATGAAAACTTTGCAAATCTTGATTACAAAAACTTTTCAACAAAAATAATTATCCCCTTGTACAAATCCATTGTATTATAAAAATAATGTGCCAAGATTTGCCTTTAGGATGATTAGATTGCTTGTTTGGTATGTGCAGTGGAAAAACAGAAACTTTGGCTCTAGTGTGTGAATTTACATTTTTTACTGGATTATTAAAAGCTTCTGAAATTTTTTGCACAGTACTTATATACAAATTTTTTCTCCTAATTTTCAGATTTTTAGAGTTACATAAGTATGATAGATGTTCAGATTACTAAAGACTATCCTGTTTAAGACAAATTCTGTTTTTGATGCATTGTTTTGCTTGTTTTGATGAAATTACCGATTGTATCAGTGGTATAAGCCATAGATAAGTTATAATACAGTAGCTACAATGCAAAAATAAAATATGAATGGGTTTGCAGTAGTACTTGAAGTGGTTATTTGCTTTATTATACTAACGGATCTCACGAGGGTTTTGTTAAGTTTTGTGTGATTGAAGTTCTCAAGTTTTGGGTGAGATCACGATGGATGAAGGAATAAGGAGTGACAAGAGCCTAAGCTTGGGGATGCCTGAGGCACCCCAAGGTAATATTCAAGGACTCCCAAGCAACTAAGCTCGGGGATACCCCGGAAGGCATCCCCTCTTTCTTCTAACAATCATCGGTAATTTTACTAGGAGCTATATTTTTATTCGTCACATGATATGCGTAAATTCTTGGAGCGTCGTGTGCTTTTTATTTTTATTTTTATAAATGCACCATGCTAGTATGATATAGTCCTTGGTTGATTTATAGAATGCTCTTTGCACTTCACTTATATCTTTTGAGTATGGCTTTATAGAATGCTTCATGTGCTTCAATTATATCATTTGAAGTTTGGATTGCCTGTTTCTCTACACATAAAAAACCACCATTGGTAGAATGCTCTTTTGCTTCACTTATATTTGTTAGAGCGTGGGAATAGCTTTTGTAGAAAGTATTAAACTCTCTTGCTTCACTTATATCTATTTAGAGAGTTAACAGGAATTGGTCATTCACATTGTTAGTCATAAAATCCTACTTAAAACTTGTAGATCATTGAATATGATATGTTTGATTCCTTGCAATAGTTTTGTGATATAGAGATGCTAATATGTGGGAGGTACTAGTGAATGATTGTGATTTAGTAAGAATACTGGTGTTAAGGTTTGTGATTCCCGAAGCATGCACGTATGGTCTCCCGTTATGCTAAGAAGTTGGAGCACAATTTATCCTTGATTGTCTATCTTTGTGTGAAGGTCGGGGGTGCGCGATGGTTATCTCCTACCAACCTCCTCCCTAGGAGCATGCGTAGTAGTACTTTTCTTCGAGGGCTAATAAACTTTGCAATAAGTACGTGAGTTCTTTATGACCAATGTGAGTCCATGGACTATACACACTCTCACCTTCCATCATGGCTAGCCTCTTCGGTACCGTGCATTGCCCTTTCTCACCTCGAGAGTCAGTGCAAACTTTGCCGGTTCATCCAAACCCCATGATATGATATGCTCTATCACACATAAGACTCATTATATCTTCCTCAAAACAGCCACCATACCTACCTATTATGGCATTTCCATAGCCATTCCAAGATATATTGCCATGCAACTTCCATCATCATATACATGACTTGAGCGTTCATTGTCATATTGCTTTGCATGATCGTAAGATAGCTAGCATGATATTTTCATGGATTGTCCATTTTTTGATATCTTTGCTATGCTAGATCATTGCACATCCTGGTACACTGCTAGAGGCATTCATATAGTCATCATGTATTAGTTTTATCGAGTTGTAATATCGAGTTGTAAGTAAATAAAAGTGTGATGATCATCATTATTAGAGCATTGCCCCATGTGATAAAAAAAGAGAGGCCAATGAAGCCTAAATAAAAAAAGGGCCAAAGAAGCCCACAAAAAAAGAGAGAGAAAAAGAGAGAAGGGGCAATGTTACTATCCTTTTCCACACTTGTGCTTCAAAGCAGCACCGTGGTCTTCATATAGAGAGTCTCTTGAGTTTCACTTTCATATACTAGTGGGAATTTTTCATTATAGAATTTGGCTTGTATATTCCGATGATGGGCTTCCTTAAATGTCCGAGGTCTTCATGAGCAAGCAAGTTGGATGCACACCCACTTAGTTTTTAGTTTGAGTTTTCCTACACTTATAGCTCCTAGTGCATCCATTGCATGGCAATCCCTACTCCTCGCATTGATATTGATTGATGGGCATCTCCATAGCCCATTGATCTGCCTAGTTGATGTGAGACTTTCTTCTTTTTATGTTCTCCACATAAACCTCTACCACCGCATTCCACTTCACCAATAGTGCTATATCCATGGCTCGCGCTCATGTATTGCGTGAGAATTGAAAAAGCTGAAGCGCGTTAAAAAGTATGAACCAATTGCTTGGCTGACACCGTGGTAGTACATGATTTATATTTTGTGTTAATAAGATGGAGCATGGCAAGGCTATATGATTTTGTAGGGATAACATTCTTTAGCATTGATATTTTGAAAGACTTAATTGTTTGTTGGGATGCCCGAGTATTGAATTCTTTTATGTCAAATGATAGACTATTGCTTTGAATCACCAGTGTCTTAATATTCATGCCATGATTAGATTATATGATCAAGATTATGCTAGGTAGCATTCCACATCAAAAACTATATTTTTTATCATTTACCTACTCCAGGACGAGCAGGAATTAAGCTTGGGGATGCTGATACGTCTCGGTTGTGTCTATTGTTTTTGATTGTTTCATGCCAATATTCTACAACTTTCATATACTTTTGGCAATTTTTTTTACTATTTTTAGGACTAACATATTGTTCCAATGCCAAGTGCTAGTTCCTGTTTGTTGCATGTTTTTTGTTTCACAGAATATCCATATCCAACGGAGTCCAAATGCGATAAAAACTTATGGAGATTTTTTTGGAATATATGCGATTTTTGGGAAAAAGAATCAACACGAGACGATGCTCGAGGGGGGCACAAGGAGGGGGCGTGCACTGGGCCCTTGTGGTAACCCCGTAAGGCGGTTGGAGCCCTTCTTCGGTCGCAAGAAAGCTAATATCTAGATAAAAATTGTGTTAAAATTTCATCCCAATCGGAGTTACGGATCTCCGGGAATTTAAGAAACGATGAAAGACTAGAATCTGGGAGCGCAGAAACAGAAGGAAACACACACACAGAGAGAGAGAGAGAGAGAGAGAGAGAGAGAGATAGAGAGAGAGAGAGAGAGAGAGAGAGAGAGATACAATCTCGGAGGGGCTCCCGCCCCTCCGCCGCCATGGAGGCCATGGACCAGAGGGGAAACCCTTCTCCCATCTAGTGGGAAGGTCTAGTAAGAAGAAAAAGAAGGAGGGGGGCTCTCCCCCTCTCTCCCGGTGGCGCCGGAACACCACCAGGGTCATCATCGTGACGACGATCTACACCAACAACTTCGCCTCCATCATCACCAACTCTCTCCCCCTCAATGCAGCGGTTCAACACCTCTTCTCCCTGCTGTAATCTCTACTTAAACATGGTGCTCAACGCTATATATTAGTTCCCAATGATGCTAACCTATGATGTTTGAGTAGATCCGTTTTGTCCTATGGGTTAACTGATGATCGTGATAGGTTTGAGTTGCATGTTTTATTATTGGTGATGTCTTATGGTGCTCCCCATGTCGCACAAGCGTTAGGGATCCCCGCTGTAGGGTGTTGCAATATGTTCATGGTTTGCTTATTGTCTACGCTGCGTGAGTGATAGAAACACAAACACGGATAAGTGGGTTATGGCGTATGTGAATAAAGAGGACTTGATACTTTAATGCTATGGTTGGGTTTTACCTTAATGATCTTTAGTAGTTACGGATGTTTGCTAGAGTTCCAATCATAAGTGCACATGATACAAGAAGAGAAAGTATATTAGCTTATGTCTCTCCCTCATATAAAATTGCAATAATGATTACCGGTCTAGTTATCAATTGCCTAGGGACAAATAACTTTCTTGTGACAAATAGCTCTCTACTAAAATTAACTTAGTTGTTTCTTTATCTAAACAACCCCTAGTTTTTACTCACGTGCTCTTTATTATCTTGCAAACCTATCTTACAACACCTACAAAGTACTTCTGGTTTCATACTTGTTCTAGGTAAGGCGAACGTAAAGTGTGCGTAGAGTTGTATCGGTGGTCGATGGAACTTGAAGGAATATTTGTTCTACCTTTAGCTCCTCGTTGGTTCGACACTCTTACTTATCGAGAAAGACTACAATTGATCCCCTATACTTGTGGGTTATCACCGATCGCCTCCCCACCGGCCTCATCGGGCCTCGCCACATGTTTCCCTACATCGGAGGGTGAGGATCCCGCCCTCCCCTGTTTCCCCTTTCCCCGTTGCCGCGAGCCGTGCCCGATCGCGTTCGCGCCAGCGCTCGCCGCGTCCCTATGCCCGCCTGCGTGCTACACGCATGCATCGCCCGCTCGCCGTGCTGCCCGTGCCCGGGGTCGCGCCCCCGCGCACCCAACCGCATCGCCCTGCTTGTCACCGCCCGCTCTCGCGCGTTTGTGCCCGTGCCTCACTCGTCGTCGCCCCCTGCTCCCCACGCCCATGATGCGCCGCACGCGGCTGCTCCCGCACCTTCTCTGCTCCCTTCCAGCGCGCCGGCCGCCCTGTTGAAGCAACACCCGCCGTGGCTAGCCCCACTCGCACTTTGCCGCCGCCGCCCGAGCCTCCTGCTACTGGCTACTCTGCCTGCTGCTCCCCGTCGTAACTGCTCGCTGTAGGCCACCATCCAGGCGCCCTCATTGTCGCCTCCGCCCGCCGCTGGCGCCGGCAGCCGCGCCCTGACCGCCTTCCCCCACTACCTGGCGGCCATGGCCACGGCCTTCCACCAGTGAATGCACGGGCACATGCCTAAGCGGGAGGTGGCTTGGGCCATTGCACGATGGGGCCCATGCCCCTATTAAAAGTAATTATTTGATTAATTAATTAATTAGTTAACATAATTAACCTCAGGATTAATTAACTTAGTTAAGTAGCCAAATGTGTCTATGAGAGGGGGCCCACCCCCTGTTGATCAGTTAACTTTGACTGGTCAACTAGGACCCGCTCGACCCACCCGTCAGCCTGTGTACACTCCTGTGTACACTATGCTATGTGCATTTAGCAATTTCCATTTATTTTCGAATTAATAATAATTTCAAAAAATGATTAAAACTTTGAAAATTAATACAAAATAATCCGTAACTCGGATGGAAATAATTTATACATGAAAGTTGCTCCAAAAAATATGACGATCCCGAATATTCCATCCGTTCATGTGTCACGTGCCTCGAGCATAGCGAACATGGATCTGTCCCCTCTAATTCATCTGTCCAAAAAATGCCAAACACGGGGAAAACATTCCTTGATGTTTTCCCTCTTCGCTTGTATCACTTAACACGTCGTTAGGCCACCCCTAGCTCTGGATATTGTCATGTCATGCATCATGATGCATCTGTTTGCTTTATATTTATTGTTTCTCCCCCCTCTTCTCTCCGGTAGACACTGAGGTTGACGTTGCTGCCCGATATGACTACGGTGTCGATGACCCTTCCTTCTCGATAGAGCATCCAAGCAAGCAAAACCCCCTTGATCATCTAGATATCGCTCATTCTTTCTCTCTTAAATTATATTTTGCTACTGTTGTTGTTCCGATAAATCATATTCTATTGCATAGACTGTCTTTGCTACTACTGTCGATACCTTGTTATCCTATATGCTTAGTATAGGTATGCTAGTATCCCATCAGTGGCCCTACGCCCTTGTCCATTTACCATGCTATACTATCGGCCCGTGATCCCTTCAAGAGGTGATCAC
>LR738715.1:544459106-544516274 GCA_902687465.1 Secale cereale | reverse complement strand
ATATATATATATATATATATATATATATATATATATATATATATATATATATATATATATATATATATATATATATATATATATACACACACACACACACACACACACATACATACATATTATACATAATACATGATGTGACTAAATTCGGGTCAGCTCGTAGAGTACCCGTGAGTGATTCACGGACTGGGGGCTGAAAGGACATATCTCTCGACGACCCCCTGAGTGAGTCTCTGTGGCGGAGCAACGGGGCAGGTTGAGACACCTAGGAGAGAGGTGGGCCTGGTCCCTGGTCGTCGTCTGTGGATATTTCTTAATAACACGCTTAACGAGATTGGGTATTTGATCTGAGTGGGTCGTTGACCTATACACACTAACCACCAGACGGGAACAATTATGGGCACTCGGCATCGTATGTATCAGCGGAAGCTCTTTGGATGTCAACGATTGAGTGGCGCACGCCCGGTTGGACGGGAACCACCTGCGCTTGTATTAGGGGGTGGGTCTGTTCCGGGTCACCCACACAACATGCAGGAGTGCAACGGGCGATGGGCCCAAGACCCCTGCGCGCTTAGGATGTAGACATGCGTGCTGGCGTCTCTGTTGAGCCTAGGTTGGGCTACGACATGTTGATCTTACGAGGCAGGGCATTACCTAGAAAAGTGTGTCCGGTCAGAGTGGTCGAGTGTGTTGGGTAATGTGGTGTACCCCTGCATGGAAGTAATCTATTAGAATAACCGTGTCCATGGTAACATGACGACCTGGAGTTGTATTCTGACCTCTTACAACTAAAACTGGATACTTGATAAAATACACCCAAATAAGTGACAGATACAACCCGCTGATCACTCTCTCAAAGGGTGATGAGGAGAGGATCTCCGGGTAGGATTATGCTATACGACGACACTTGTTACTATACTAGATACTCTCTTCTACTTCTTCAAGATGGTTGCTGCGAGAAGCGTAGTCTTCGATAGGACTAGTTCCCCCCTTATTCCGGCATTCTGCAGTTTAGTCCACAGATACTACCCAATCCAATTAATAACGATGCATATGTAGTATAGATCTAATGTAAGTCTTGCAAGTGCTTTGGATGAGTACTCGCGGTTGCTTTGCTACCTTCCCTCCCACTTTCTTCTCTGATTGTTGCGATCAGATGGCGGATCCTAGGAGCCAGATGTCATAGACGATGACTACTTCTACCCCGACAGTGCCTACTACTACGTGGAGGCCGCCGACCAGGAGTAGTTAGGAGGCTCCCAGGCAGGAGGCCTTGCCTTTTCGATCATTGTTGCTTTTGGTGCTAGCCTTCTTAAAGGCATACTTGTTTAACTTATGTCTGTACTCAGATATTGTTGCTTCCGCTGACTCGTTTGTATTCAATCTTATGTATTCGAGCCCTCGAGGACCCTGGCTTGTAATATAAAGCTTGTATGACTTTATTTTGTGTCCATAGTTGTGTTGTGGTATCTTCCCGTGAGTCCCTGATCTTGATCGTACACATTTGCGTGTATGGTTAGTGTATGATTGTATTGGGGGCGTCACACCTTTGCACTTGTGGTATTGAATATCGTTGTTGCATGTAGACCTCTTTTCTGCAGGTGGAGAGGAGGATGCTCCCGCTGTGGGTGACAACCTTTTATTTTGACTGCGAACAACAAGTGAGGAAGCTGTCGAGGCGTGTGGGTGCCTAGGTGGTGCAACCTCAAACCAAGAACCAAAGGGTTGTTGTGTTCACTTCCACGAGGATGGGGTGGCATGGCCTTGGAAAGGACGAGTATGACCATTACACATATTCTTCTTCTCAACTTGTACAACTTGATGTGCCACATCTTGCAGTGTATCATAAGGAAACATCTCCACAAAATCTGATATCTCATCATTCAACCCATGTAAAAATCTCCCCATCTTTGCCTCATCACCTTCACGGGTTCTTGTTCGAATTAGTAGCACTTCCATCTGTTTAGAGTACTCCTCAATAGTGCGGGAACCTTGAGTGAGCTCCTGGAACCGCTTGTATAATTGCCTCTCATAGTATGATGGAACAAAATGGCGCCTCATGACTTGCTTCATCAAAGTCCAGTTGTGGATATAATTATTGCGCGACATCAACCGACTGTCTTGCAGTTGATTCCACCATGGAAGAGCGTAACTAGAGAACTCCATAACAACAAGATCAACTCTCTTGGCTTCAGAAAAACCATGGATGCGAAAGATCTGATCGCACTTCTCCTCCCACTCAATATATGCATCTGGATCCTCTTTTCCCGTGAATGATGGCACATGTAGCTCCACTCTCTCTTGGTTGTTACGATCATCTTCATACTGATGACCATTGCAACCAAAAGCAACACTATAGCAAGGCGGGGAGTAGGGTTCATAGTCATGCATGCCTTCATCTTCGTCACCATGCTTGGAGAGATCTTCATGGGAGATGTGATCACCATCATGTGCAACTCATCACCGGTGATCAATGGTAAACCCGCGGGGGTCAAGACCTCACCCACGAGCTTCTCCATGCAGCCCACCCTCATAGGGGGCAGAAAATTTGCCAAGACTCTGTTCAACACCAGCAGTAGGTGCACCAGCAGCGGCTCCTGCAAGTCTTCAATGACCATCGCGGTGATCCTCATTTCTGTGACGTCGTCGGTTGTCGGCGGCCAGCGAGGCTGTGTTGATGTAGATCCCCATTACCCGCCATAGGAAGGCGGTCTCCAAACAACCTCTGCATCGCCGCAACCACCCTTTCGTCAATCTCAGCACAAAGCGTCGCGCGAGTCTTTGGGAAATCATCTTCCACATTTTGATGTCGATGTACACTCGAGTTGGAACCTGGCATGTTAACTCTTGGAAACAAGTGGACAACACACACACACACACACACACACACACACACACACACACACACACACACACACACACACACACGTGTGTGCGTGTGTGTGTGTGTGTGTGTGTGGGTGTGTGTGTGTGTGTGTGGAAAACACTCAGCGAACCTTCTTGCTTACCCAAATTCTAATGATTCCTTGGCGGCTGTGTAGTGGTAGCAAATCAGGAGTGGATGATACGTCCATTTTGCATCATGTTTTCTTGCTGTTATTTATAGTGTTTTATTCAATATAACACTTTGGGGAGTAATTCTGATGCCTTTTCTCTCATAATATGTGAGGTTTATGCAAAGAGGGGGAATACCGGCACCTGGAATTCGGGACCTGAAAAAGCTACATCAAAGATACCTATTCTGCACATCTCCAAACGAGCTGAATTTTTACAAAGGTTTCTTTTGTAATATATAAAAAATACCATAGAAAATAAATATTGGAGGAGGCCACTCAGGTGCCCACTAGGCACCAGGGCACGCCTACCCCCTGGCCCACTTATGGTGACAATCTTCTGGTATATAAGGTCTCTTGACCTAGAAAAAACAATGAGAGGACTTTCGGGGCGGAGCGCCATCATCTCGAGGTGGAACCTGGGCAGGAGCACTTTTGCTCTCCGGCGGAGCAATTTCGCCTGGGATACTTCCCTTTGGGAGGGGGAAATCGAAGCCATCGTCACCACCAACGACCCTATCATTGTGAGAGGGCCAATCTTCATCAACATCTTCACCATCACCATCTCATATCAAAACCCTAGTTCATCTCTTGTATTCAATCTTTGTATCAAAACCTCAGATTGGTATTTGTGGGTTGCTAGTAGTGTTGATTACATCTTGTAGTTGATGCTAGTTGGTTTATTTGGTGGAAGATTATATGTTCGGATTCATTATACTATTTAATACCCCTCTAATCTTGAACATGAATATGCTTTGTGAGTAGTTACTATTGTTCTTGAGGACATGGGAGAAGTCGAGTCATAATTAATGATGTGAATTCGATATTCGTTTGATATTTTGATGATATGTATGTTGTGATTGCGTTAGTGGTGTCATGTGAACGTCGACTACATGACACTTCATCATCCTTGAGCCTAAGGGAATGCATTGTGGAGTATTTATTAGATGATGGGTTGCTAGAGTGACAGAAGCTTAAACCCTAGTTTATGCGCTACTCCGAAAGGGGCTGATTTGGATCCACATGTTTAATGCTATGGTCAGATTTTATCTTAATTCTTCTTTCGTAGTTGCGGATGCTTGAGAGAGGGGTTAATCATAAGTGGTAGGTTTGTTCAAGTAAGAACAACACCCAAGCACTGGTCCAGCCACATATCAAATTATCAAAGTTGCAAACGCGAATCAAACCAACATGATGAAAGTGACTAGATGAAATTCTTGTGTAACGCTTTGCTTATTATAAGAGACTGTTTCACCATGTCATTTGCCACAAAAGGATTGGGCTATCTTGATGCACCTATTGTTATTGTTGCTACTTGGCACTTGTTACAAACTATCTTGCTACCAAACAACTTGCTAGCAACAATTTCAGTGCTTCCGAAAATTACCTTGCTGGAAATCGCTTGTCATTTCCTTCCGCTCCTCATTGGGTTCAACACTCTTACTTATCAAAAGGAGTAAGATTGTTACCCTATACTTGTGGGTCATCAAGACTCTTTTTTGGCGCCATTGCCGAGGAGTGAAGCGCCTTTGGTAAGCGGAATTTGGTAAAGGAAAATTTATACGTGCTGAAATTTACCGTTACTTGTTACTATGGAAAAGAATCCTTTGAGAGGTTTATTCGGGGTATCTTCACCTCAACCGAAAGCACAAAGAGTTGCTCCTCAACCTACTGCACCTACTGAAAATATTGGTTATGAGATTCCTTTGTGTGTGATAAAGAAACTGCTAGCTAATCCTCATACAGGAGATGGAACACTACATCCTGATATGCACCTAATCTACGTGGATGAAGTTTGTGGATTGTTTAAGCTTGCAGGTTTGCCCGGAGATGAAGTTAAGAAGAATGTTTTCCCTTTATCTTTTTTGAGGTAAATCATTGACATGGTATAGGCTATCCGATGATATTGGAGCTTGGGACTAGAATCGATTGAAATTGGAATTTCATCAAAAGTTTTATCCTATGCATCTAGTTCATCGTGATCAGAATTATATATATATATATATATATATATATATATATATATATATATATATATATATATATATATATATATATATATATATATATATATATATAATTTTTGGCCTCGTGAAGAAGAAAGTACCGCTCAAGCTTGGGGGAGGTTTAAATACATGATTTATACACGCCCCAATCATGAGATCCCGAAGAAAATTATCCTAGAGAACTTTTATGCTCGGCTTTCTCATGATGATCGAACCATGCTTGATTCTTCCTCGATTGGCTCTTTTATGAAGAAGACTATTGAATTCAAGTTGGATCTTCTTTATAGAATTAAACACAACTATGAGGATTGGGAACTCGACAAAGGTAATGAGTCAGGTATAACTCTCAAGTTTGATTGTGTTACATCTTTTATGGATGCCGATGCTTTTCATAAGTTTAGCACTAAATATGAACTTGACTGTGAGATAGTGGCCTCATTTTGTGAATCATTTGCTACTCATGCTAATATCCCTAAGGAGAAGTGGTATAAATATCATCCACCTATCAAAGGAAAAAATTGAGGAGCCAGTTATAGTTAAAGATGAAACTATCATCTATAATGTTGACCCAGTTGTGCCTGCCGCTTATATTGAAAAACTAGCTTTCCCTGTTAGGATAGATGAACATCCTAAAGTTTCAACGTGGTTAACTAAAGTCATATTAGAGCATCTAGACCCTCTGAACAAATTAAAGTAGAATCTGGTATTGGTATGGTTAAAGATCTCTTGGCTGATAACATTGATGGGCATGTTATTTATTTTTGTAATGATGCTGCTAGAATTGCCGAAATCGATACTAATGATAAGAATAAGCCTGCTATTGGCATGCCTGTTGTGTGAGTCAAAATAGGAGAACATTGTTATCATTATTTATGTGATATGGGTGCTAGTATGAGTGCTATCCATTTTACCTTATATCAAGAAATTATGCATGAGATTGCACCCGTTGAAATAGAAGATATTGATGTTACTATTAAGCTTGGAAACAGAGACACCATCACACCACGTGGGATTGTTAGAGATGTTAAAGTCTTGTGTGATACAATAAAGTACCCTACTGATTTTCTTGTTCTTGGTTCTCCACAAGATGATTTTTGTCCCATAATATTTGGTAGACCTTTCTTGAACACTGTTAATGCTAAGATAGATTGCCAGAAAGAATCTATCAGTGTTAATTTTGGTGATGTGTCTCATGAGTTTAATTTCTCTAAGTTTCGTAGACAACCTCATAATAAAGAATTGTCTAGTAAATATGAAATAATTGGTCTTGTTGCCATTGACATTCCTCGTACTCATCCATTAGAATAATATTGGGTTTTTTACATCTGTGCCCCTGGTTCCTTAGCTCTACTCATCCATCCCCACGCTCTTAACTTTTGCTCACTTTTCCCCACTCCCTTGCCCGAAACCCTCAGAACTGGTCACAAACGGTGGGTGCCGTCAGGTCAGTGCTTTGACCGTTAACTCTGACGAGTAGGGCCACGCTGACTGTGTCGTCCGTTGGACCTGATGAGTGGGGTCGCGGCGGACGGCGCCGCGGTTAGCCCGTTGGGCCGTTGTTAGACTTGGGCCGTGCGTGCGCCGCAACGAGAGAAGCCTGTTATGCATGCACGACACGTCCAGCTAGCTTGCATGCATGCACGTAGCTGGCCTACCTGCATGCACCGCCGCCCGCCGCCACAATGCGCTGACCGTCCTCTTTTTCATGCGAGCCGCCATGGACGTTGACCGGCCTCATTTTCACGCGAGCCGCCACGGACGCAAGGACGGTTCATGTCGCTGGTTCGTATCATCTCCCACGCGTGTCTCCTCGATGTAGATCATTGTTTCACACTTTTTGATCCACTCACATCTATTCAATGTGGAAATTAAAACCTGTTGGCAATTAAAGTGGCATATCGATCGACGCGACTCGTTTGAACATAGAAAATCCAAAGCGCGGCCGCTGCCACTCCCCTTCCCTTCCCCTTTCCTTATTTAAACCACCACCCCTCTACCTATTCTCCAGACATCCATTTGTGCCGCCCCTTCTCTTCTTCACCCAAACCCAGAGCACTCTCAAAGCGAGGCGAGGATGCAGTACAACGGCCCCACCTTCGAGCTCCCACCGACCGTGCCGGAGAGACGGTATCCGGCCGATGTCGTTGTGGAGAGGACGCTTCGCGTGTGGGCGTTCTCATGCTGGAGGGGTGCAAGGGGGTTTGTCGAGTGGTTCTTGTGAGGGCTTCGCCCACCTCCCGGTGGGCTCGCCGGTGATGTTCCGACTGGAGGAACTGCGTCCAAACTCTAGGACTTCGCCGATAGGGCTCACCGTCACCTTCACCAACAGATTTGATGCGTACTACCTCCTCGGCAAGGTGTTTTGGTGTGGATGCGGATTCATCGCATTCATAACCCACAACATCTTCACAAACTTGGACTGCATCTTCCCCACCCACGATGGTATGCACAACCTCCCCTACTACATCGGCTAGGACGACATGGAGAGGAGGAGCGGTGAAGAGAAGGTGCAGTGAAGATGGTGGTGAAGTCCCGGTCTCGATCGTGAGCTTGTCTTGCCCTAGGGTGTTAGGGCTTTTTATCTTTTATATATTTTTATCTTAATTATGTCATTGGTTGCACCGTGAAAATTTAATCTCTGTCATGCTATCCCCTAAGAACTTTGTTATGCTTGCTACCCTCATTTGATATGTCGTTGGTTATCACTATTTTTGCTTGCTATTTCTATCTTATTTGACATGAGATAAATCGCTGGATGGATATGGTGCCGTACACGAGCCCTTCTACTAAATCAATCAATGATTGAGTATTCCTCAATGAAAACCAGCAAGTTTTCGCCCATTTAGAGTAGGGTCAAGTTTTCGCCCATTTGGAGTAGGGTCAAGTTTTCACCCATTTAGAGTAGGGTCAAGTTTTCGCACACGTGGATAATGGAGTAGTTGAAGTGTCAAAAAGGAAACTAAAGCTAGGAAAATGAGCCATGTTGATGTCGAAAAGAAGAAGAAGAAAAGCTATTTTTTTTGAATTGTTGGTGGCCCTATTCCGTATATTATATGAACAAAAACAAGCTAATTTTTGAATAGTTTGTGGACTATGCTATGGTTTAGGGCAGGGGCAAATCTACTGTACATGCTTTAACAGGCTTGAGCCTGCCCTCCAACCAGATCAATTTAGTATTTACTAGTAATGATCATGGCCCCGCCCGGCAAATTGGCTGCTTCTTGTCCCATCTCAGCGCCTCCTTACTTGTTCGAGCCTTCCCTTCGTTTAGACTCTTGATTCGCTGCTGGTTTAGGGCACCCTATGTTTTATGTAAGAAGTATGCTATGGTTGCTACTTTTTATGTTATGGATGTATGCTTGCTATGTGAGATATCGGTCGATGGATATGGTGCCGTAGCTGAGCCGTGGACAATCTCTCTAGATGGATATGTTGCCATAGCCGAGCCTAGACATGATCTCTAAATGGATATGCTGGCTAATGGTGCCACCAGACTTTATTTTAGACATGGTTTCAGATGGATACAGTATTAAGTATGACATAATTTAGTCTGACATGTTCTTAATAAAAAAACAAAAACAAAAAAATCGTGTATACAATATTTTTCTTGCAACATAAGCTTGCTTATAATACCCGCATGTCAAAAAATGAAAGTGTTGTGCCATAGGCTATATACAGAAGGAAATTTCCATGATATGTACAAATAAATTTGACTTGTGCAAGTCCAACAATAAATCGATTTACCATCATGCACTACTTTTGTTCGGCATGGCAATAAATGGATTTACCATGGTAATATTCATGGGAAAAAACAGAGCCCGTGCATGGGCCTTTGACACTCAATTTGTGCCCTAGAACTACATTTTTTTTCTTCTGTGGTCGGTGTTGTCTGACGAAACTGAAGAAACTAAAAGTGTACAAAACTAACGAAACTGACGGGTACCCGAAACTGACATGATCCACAAATTAAGCAACACAGATCATAGAGCACATGATCCACAAATTAAGCAACACAGAGCATAGAGCACATGATCCACAAATTTAAACAAATCGTAGAGCACATGATCCACAAATTTAACCAAATCTTGGAGCACATGACACCACACTAATAAAATTTCTAACGAGTGATGACCAGCAAATAAGCAAATCCTAGAGCAACTACACAAAAATAAAAGGGATAAAATTCTAAAGCTATCAGATTCGCCTGCTTGTTCAATTGAATCATCTGCTTCGAGTTCTTGTTCATCTTCTTTATTTCCCCCTTCAGATCTGCATCCCCAACTGTCAGAGCAGAACTTTCAGAGACCAAATTCGTTGTTGCTGACGGCAGATTGAGCTCCCAGGTTGGGGCCCATTGAATTGAATCCGCTTAACGTAGTCATCCAGCCATTCAAAATGTGTGCATTTCTTCATGATCTGAAACGAAATCATGAACCCTAAATTCCAGATCGAAAAAGAATTAAAAGCAAATAGAAAAAGATATCAGAGAAAAAAAATCATGAGATCTAACCTGCCCCTCTCGCTTGCTCTCGCATTTCACGAACTCGTGCCCATAGTTGCCATTCTCGACCTCCTTCAAAGTCAACCGTATCAGTGGCGCGATGCGTGGGCAGTCAGGACATTGCTCAATGGGAAGTGAGCCATGCTGGGTCCATGAGGGGTGGGAGGCTGAAGTGGAGCTCGACGTATCGCCCAAAGTCACCGGAGAAGAAGAATAAGAGGAGTGTCTCCTCTCGACGCCGGAGAAGAAGAAGCAGAGGAGGAGTGGCTCCTCTCGTCGCTGCAGAATAAGCACCAGAATAAAGGGGGTACCCGAAGAAAGGGTAGGCACAACCAACAAGTCTCGCGGATCACCTCTCGCGGATCGCCCCACGAGCCAACGATGTGGAGCCGTCCATGTGATACAACGACACGGAGCCTGCCCTCGGAATTACTTCTAGAAGATCACATCTAAGGGCTATCGCTTGGCGCTAGGGTATGATCGGACGGCTGACGTTCGGAGCTAGGGTTAGGCGAAACCCCGTGGGGTTTAGAGGGTTTTGAGCTGGTCAACAGGGTTTCAAAGGCTTTGACTGAGCATAAATAATAATAAAAAATCGAAAAATATGAAACCTTCGCCGTTCATCGTTTTATAGGACACACTAACGAGGAAAAATACTAAACTTGGTATACGTACATTTAGAGGAAAAAACCTAGCTAGCACGATCGAGGTAAAATGAGCACGATTAATTCAAAAAAAATATATAAAACCTGCGCACAATGTTGTCTTGTGTGACATGTTACCAACCAAAAATCATAAACTTTGTCTATGGACATTTTAATGAAAAAACCTTAACACATATGAGCTATCATGTACAACGTTTCATAGAGACCAAGGAGAGGAGGTAGGGTTTCCCTTCGGTTTTTGAATTTTTTTAAAAAAAATCACCAAAGCTTGATTTCAAAGTGAATAAGAAGGATCTGAACTTAGTTTTCTATTTTCATATGGTAAACGTGTTTTTGAATGGTTTTTCTATTAAAGTATATTTTTTTGAAAAAAATGTAAACATAGAAAGATTAGTTCAATAAATAGTGATTCTTTGAATCTACACTATATAGATTGATTTGGTGTTAATAAAAAGTATTTGGCTCATTTGGAGTAGGTCCAAAAGAAACTTGATTACAAATGGGGCTGTTTACCCTAGCTTGGGATCTCTTTTGGAGCACATTTCTCATGACTACAAGTTTTGTAGACGCAAAAGAGATTGGATTGATCACCTAACGTTTATAATAGTTCAGCAAACTGTGCAACTCACACCACAGGGGAATGGACTGAAGTGTTGGTTCAAATTCAAAGTTTGCCTAAAATTCAAAGTTTGCCTGAGTATTTCAAATTCAAAGTTTACAAATAGAATTATTACACCATACAAGTTTTCACAGTACTTCAAATTGACGACAAAATCCTTATTACAAATCTTTAAAGTTCAAAGTTTATGACTTGCATTCAAGTTCAAATTCAAATCTTTGCCTTGCTCCTTGTGTTCCGGATGGGTTAACCGTCTTGCTTCTGGTTTCCCTGGCTGGGATATTTTGTGCTTTTGAAAGCTTTGTCTTGTTGCTTCTGATCTTCACTTCTGGTGGTGGCGGTTTTGTTGAGTTGACCGATCGAGCAAGTGATGACCAGTTGACGATCATCTGTGGGCTCACTAATCTTTAAAGGAACTTCAAACAAAATAACTTCCTCCTCTCTTATAGCTTCAAAACCTTCGTAAGCCATGGTTTCAAATTCCGCATCAGATGATGGTTCAACCGAAGTTTCTTCCTCTCTAGGTCATTTCAGTCTTGTGCCTCTAATTATCCTAGAGCTGGGTCAAACAGAAATAAGCTTAGCCATCGATAAAAAAGAGAACAAATGCAAAAAATTGGAAAGATTGCACACATACCAAGCTGCTACTTCAGTTGCTTCATTCTCTAAACTTGTTGCATTCTCCTCTGCTGCTGCATTATCCTCTAAACTTGCTGCATTCACCTCTGCTGCTGCATTATCCTCTAAACTTGCTGCATTCTCCTCTGCTGTTGCATTCTCCTCTGCATTTGCTACTGCCCATTGTTCCTCTTCTCCAAATGATGCATCAATTGGATTGGTACAACGCCTAGCAATATTTCCTAAGATACCACATCTTTTGCACTTATGCTGTTTTTTTACACGACCCTCTTCACCAGATCTTATCCTGTTTTCCTTGGTCTTCCTGGTGGTCTAGTTAGTACAGGAGAATGGAGTTTGAATCCTGGGTCTACTATGTTCCATTGGTCTTTTCCCAAGAGTGCAGGCACATTTTCAGCATAAGCAGCCCTAAATTTGGCAACAGAAAAATATTCAGAGCAATACTGATCAACTTCACCATCTTCACCTCGAATAATAGTCATGAGATGTAGCGACCACGATTCGAATGGACCGAAGTCTCTGTGTTCTGTGTCATCCCTGGATCAGTAATACTGACACACACAGTACTTGAAGGATTTATAACAGAGTGGCAATCACACACTCATTACATCGAATGTCTCAAAAGAGAACTTATTACAAAAGTATATGGCATAAGGCCATCTAACGAAATAACAGCGGAAAGCTGGGAAGATAAGTGAGTCCATCAACTCCAACAGCATAGCTGAGTGCATGACAAACGACCTAGCGCACCTTACTCTTCTTCTGAAAAGTCTGCAACGTAACATGTTGCAGCCCGAAACGGGTCAGCACATGGAATATGCTGGCAAGATAACACAGTAGAGCAAGTAACAGAATAAAGGCTAACCCTATATGCATATTTGGCTGGTGGAGGCTCTAAGGTTAAAGTTTTTTTTGCATAAAGCCAATTTTTTCCTACAACAAAGGAATAACTTTTATTTTAACTATCATGGTAGTTGAAACATCATTGAGAAGGTTCCTCCAACTCAATCCCAATTAAGGTAGTCATCATTAACCCAAAAAATTAATTTTAGAGTGATGAGATCAACCAATAATTCAAGTACCAGATACTCAAGATGTCCATAACCGGAGACACGGCTAATCATGATTAGTTTGTACACTCTGCAGAGGTTTGCACACTTTTCCCCACAAGACTCGATCTCCTCCGTTGGATTTCTCGCACTGCATGGTGTTCGAGAAACGGATGACCGAGACACAGTCTTTCAGAAGCATTTACTCTTTACCCCGGGTGGACCCGTACACCTACTTTCCCCTACATCTGCTAGTCCACCACTGAAATAGCTCACACAACTTACTCATACTATGCCAGAGCCCATAACGGCATTGTGGATGCACACGGAAGTTTCTAGCATGAATAGTCTTATGATCCCTTTGAGCCTAGGTGGCATTCCATAGGATAATCACACGGTTCCTCCGGGATTTCCTAGGACAACACTGGATTCTCCAGGTACCCTGCAACCAATCCACCCAGATGTGTATTCAAGTAGCCACCTTAAGTTGAACCATTAATTAACAACTCACATCTGTCATGGATACTCTCAAACCCAATCCACGTCTACGAGCATAGCATGGCAACCTAAGCATAACGTAGAAGTAACTCCCAGGGGTTTGAAAAATAATAATGCAGGTAATAGGTTCTACCTCAATCTACTTCCCAGACCCACAAGTTAAGAGATCCCACTCATGCAATGTGTGAGGGTTTGATCTAATGCAGAAAAACTGAGTAATAAAGGGTATGATCAAAGTGTTACTTGCCTTGCTGATGATTCGCAAAACCTAGGGGCTCGTAGTAGCACGCTTCGCACTCCGGAACTTCTATCACAAGCAAACAATAGCATACATAAGCAATCAAGCAAAGATGCACATGTAAAACTCCAAATAAGAAGATCTAACTAGAAAGTTCAACTTAAGAACTCCGGTTTGAAAAAGAATCAAATCAAACGGAGTAACGAAACTCAAACTGCGAAAGAAACAAGATCCGTTTACTAGATTGATCTAAAGTCAAATTTTACAGTAGCAAAACCTTGTTCAAGTTGGTTAAACGGAAAGAGGGCATCGAGACAAAGATCTGGGCGGTTGAATCGCCTGATTCCGACTTTCGAGCGAAAATAAAAACTAAAAACAAGATCAGGGCAGAAATCACGATCGAAAATAATCGCGGAAAAAGCCTGAAAAAGAAAAACGGACGAACAGGCTAACGAACGAACATTCGTTATCTGTGACTAATAGGCGAACAACGTTCGTTAAAACGAACGTACGGATGAACATCCGCTATTTAACTAAACCAAAAAAAACCGAACCGTTCTATTTAAAAAACAGATCTAGGGTTTACAAAAAAACTGAACGGTTTTTAAAGAAAAACCGGCGGCGGCGGCAAGAACGACGGCGGCGGCGGCTCCGGCAAAGGCGGCGGATGGCGGCGCGGCGGCCGTGCGCCGGCGCTGGCGGCGGCGCGCGACGGCGGCGGCGGCGGCTGCGAGAAGCGGCGGCGACGGCGCGACGGCTAAAGCGGCGGCGACGACTTAGGGTTCGGGCGGCGGGGTGGGCTAGCGGGGCCGCCGGCCTCACGCTTTAAAGGCCCCGGTCTGAGGAGTCCTAGTAGGGTACGGCCCGACTAGGTCGGTTGATTTTTTTTTTGTTTTTTGTTTTTACAAACAATCCTGATGTAGTAAAACAGGCGAAACAAATACTAAACCGACTCCAAAAATTCCGAATTAAATTTTCACCGTCCTCTAATAATATTTACGACAAAGTGAACATTTTTCCCGGACCTAAATGCAATTTTGAAAAACACATATTTTTCCTATGCAAATAAAATCACAAATAAATCCGAATAAAATTCCAAAAGTGATTTTAATATTTTCCTCCAATATTTATTTTGTTTTGGAGAAGTCATATTATCTCCGCTCATATATTTTACTAAGAAATATTTTTAGGAGAGAAAAACAATTAAAACCAAAGTGATCCCCGTACCGGTATTTGAGAAAACTCAAATACGAAAACGGTAAAATCCCCAACTCTCTCCGTGGGTCCTTGAGTTGCTTAGAATTATCAAGGTTTGCAAGCACAAATGCAATAAAATATGCTATGCATTATGATCTATGTATAACATTCCAAATTGAAAATTTGGGATGGTACAAACCTACCCCCCTTAGGATGAATCTCGCCCTCGAGATTCGGGTTGGCTAGAGAATAGGTGTGGGTGGTCCTTGCGTAGATCATCCTCTCGTTCCCAGGTGGCTTCATCTTCTGTATGGTGACTCCACTGAACTTTGCTAAACTTGATAACCTTGCTGCGGGTGACTCTGCTTGCAAACTCGAGGATCTTGACGGGTTTCTCCTTGTAAGTCAGATCACTATCCAACTGAATTGCTTCCAGGGGCACTGTGTCTCTTAAAGGAAAACCGGCCATCTCCGCATGGCACTTCTTTAGCTGGGAAACGTGAAACACGTCGTGAACTCCTGACAATCCTTCGGGTAACTCCAACTTGTAGGCCACCTCTCCCATGCGTTCCAAAACACGGTACGGTCCCACAAATCTTGGGGCTAACTTTCCCTTAACTCCAAAACGTTTAACTCCTCATAGAGGTGACACTCTCAGGTACGCTATGTCTCTGATTTCATAGACTACTTCCTTGTGCTTCGAGTCTGCATAACTCTTCTGCCTGGACTGAGCTACCTTCAGTCTATCTCGAATCAGCTTAACCTTCTCTTCTGACTCTTTGATCAGGTATGGTCCAAACAACTGACGGTCTCCGACTTCATCCCACATTAACGGCGGTCGACATCTCCTCCCATACAATGCTTCAAACGGTGCCATCTTCAAACTGGTCTGTTAACTGTTGTTGTACGAGAACTCCGCATAGGGCAAGTTGTCGTCCCAACTAGATCCATAATCTAGCGCACAAGCTCTCAACATGTCCTCCAGAATCTGATTGACTCTCTCGGTCTGTCCATCGGTCTGCGGGTGGAAAGCTGTACTGAATACCAGCCTCGTTCCCAAAGTCTGGTGTAGCTGATGCCAAAACTTTGAGGTGAACTGTGTTCCTCTATCTGATACGATGGTTCTCGGAACTCCATGAAGACATACAATCCTGGTCATGTATATCTTGGCCAACTTTGCACTGGTATACGTGGTTTTCACGGGGATAAAGTGGGCTACTTGTGACACCCCGAGACCGATGCGCCACGTGTCAGCCAGTTATTCGTCATCGTTGCCATGTCATCTGCTTGCATGTTGCATCCTTGCCTTGTCATCGTGTGCATTGCATCATCATGTTTTTAAAACTTGCATCCGTCCGAGTCCGTCCGTCCTCTCCGTTGTCCGTTCTGAGCCCAGATACACTCGCACGTGCCCGTGGCACCTCCGGTTATTTATTTTATGAGTGGCCAAAAATATTCTCGGAATGGGTTGAAACTTGGCGTGTGGTCTTATTATAGCATAGGTAGACCACCTGTCAAGTTTTGTCGCATTCGGAGTTCGTTTGATAGCCCAACGGTTAATCGTGTTAACCGCCGGAAGCCTTTCTCCTTTTGGCCCATCACCCCTTCCAAACAGCCCACAAGCCCATCCCAACCACCTCCATGCTCTCGGTCGTTGGATCGTGATCGCGTGGTCGAAAACCGCTCCTCATTTGGACACTCCTAGCTCCCTCTACCTATAAATAGGTGTCTCCCCCGTATTTTTCTCACAGATCCAACCCTAGCCCCGCTCCCACCGCGCGCCGGACATGTCCACTCCGCCCGGACATGTCCAGCCGTGCCCTCAGCCAACCAGAATTCGCCACGTGCGCCCCGTGCCCCACATCGCCGCCGGGCCCGCGGAGCCCATCTCTGGCCCGTCCCCGGGCCGCGTCGGGCCCGAGTCACCCGCGGCCGCCGCCAGCCTTCGTTCCCCGTCGCCGTTTTGCGCCGCCGCCACCGACTCTCACCGGAGCTCGCCTCGAACCCCACCGTCGGACCACCGGCATCCCGTCACCGCCGCTCACCGGAGCTCTGCTGGACCGTCCAGGTCGCGCCGCCCCGCCCTTCTCCTCCTTCCTCCCTCTGACTCCCTCACCTCGCATCTCCCTCTCTTCCCGCAGGGAACGCCGCCGCCGCCGGAGGCCGGCCTCGAGCTTCCGTCACTGCCACCTCCCTCCTCTGGTCAGATCCGGGGCGGGGTGGCCCGGATCTGCCCGTTCCCCGTCGGGTCCCCACCTCCTGCTCCTTGCCGTCCCTCGTGCATCGTCAGAGCTGCCGTCCCCGCTGGAACAGATCCCGCCGCCGGTCCTCTGCTCGTGCACGCACGAGGAGGAGGACGACCCGTCGGCCTCTTGTGCCGCAGCCTAGCTTCCTCCTCCCTCGGCCCGGCTCGGCCTCCCACCGCGGCCCAGATCCAGGCCACGTGGGCCGCGGCCCGCCCCGCCGGCCTGCTTCCCTCCGCACTGGGCCTTAGCCTTGAGGTGAGCGCCGGCCTGCTAACCCGCGCCCGAGCATCGTTTAGTAAAACGACCCTCGCTCTGTTTTTTTTCTGGTGTTAAAAATGGCTAAGTCTGTGAAATTCACACATTTTGTTGCATACTTTGTGTGGCTGTAACTTTTGTGTGCTTGTCCAAATTGAGCATATAATATGACAAAATGATCGTGGTGATACGCTCTTCATTTTCTTCCATTGTGGCATGCTTGTTTGAGTTCATCTTGATGCCCTAATCTCTGTTGCAAGAGTGCTACTTGTTTAAAACTGATGTTATCTGTAAATTTGTTGCATACTTGTGATGCTTGTAACTTTGTGCATGTTTATCCAAATGGAGCATATGATATGTCAAAATGTTCATTGTGAAGTGCTCTACATGTTGGTTGCTGTAGCTTTCATGTTAGATGCCATATTGCCATGTTAATATCTGTTGCAAAAGTGAATTTGGCTGTTAAGTGCTGAAACTTGTTATGAGATGCTGTTTTCACTTGCTCATTGCTATTGTTGTGTTTGTCTTCATGCCACATGCCAATATGTTTTAGAAGCACCATCATATGGTCTTTGCTGTGGTGCAATCCACTTTCCATGATATGCCTTGAGGTGACTTAAATAAGCTTATAAACATGCCATGCCAATGTTGCTGTTCTATACTTAGTGAAAAAACTGCCAAGTCTGGAATCTATTAAACCTGATGCTATGTTTGCTTGATGCCTCACTCAAATCCATGCATGTTCTAGTATGTCAAATGATCATTTCTTGTTGTCCATGTTATGCTCTATCCATTCATGCCTTGTTTTGCATATATGGCCTGCTGTAGCTTATTTATTTCTTGCTCTCAAGTTGCTATAAATTTATCTGTCAGCCTGTTTATGAGCATGATCAATTTGGCGGAGCTTGTTGTTATTGATCCATGCCTCCTATGGAGATGCTCCAATGGAGTTGTTTGATGTATGTGATGTCTACTACATGTCCATGATCTTTATATACTTGGTAGAGTTGATATGCTTGTTGTTTTGTGCCTTCGAAGGCAGCATCGTGATGATGTTTTTGCCTTCCCAGATTTTTACTAAGTCTGGATAAATTTATTGCAACTTGCCATGCTTGATTAATTGTGTTCCAGCAAGTTTTTGGGGGTGTTCTAAGTTCATGCTTGTTAAGTATCATGTATATTTCACATCCATGCTTCTTGTTAACATGTTTGGGTGCTGTAGCATATATTTACCTTGCTCCAAAGTTGCTATGTTGCTGTTTTTGACAGCTTGTTGTTATATCTTGTTTCATGTGTATGTGTTGAACCGTTGCTCCGTTTTAAGCGTGCTATATATGAAACTTGTGTGATTTTGCATGTAGAAGCATAATATCATGTTGTTTTCATTTTTGGAGTGTGTTTTCTTGATGTTTGGGTGTATCTTGCATCGTTGACTTGTTTGACTTGTTTTGCTCATATCTTCTAGGCCGTAGCTACGAATTAAACAAAATTTATATGAAACTTGACTAGAATTTCGTGTAGATCATCATGGTGCATGTTAACATGCTGTTTAACAACTTTAACTAAAGGTTTGTTCAGATCTGGACTAATTTCAAAAATATGCATATGAGGACTTACCAGTTTTGTTATATGTAGTTTCCGGCCTCATTTAAACTTGTTGGGTGATGTTGTTCTTGTGTGCATCATCCCTTGCCATGTTTTGCATCATATAGACTTGTCTTGCATCATACTTGGTTGAGCTTCTCGTCATGTTCTCATGTTGTGTGTTTACCTTGTTGTGTGCTTTCTTCTCGTTAGTGCTTTTCCGTTGCGTTCGTGAGGATTCGTTCGACTTCACGTGCTTCGTCTTCAAGGCTTCTTCTCCATCTACTTCATGGACTCATTCTTCTTCCTTGCAGGATCTCAGTCAAGATGACCATCACCTTGGATACCCTTACTATCATTGCCATGCTTAGTTGTCTCGATGCTATCATTATATGTCGCGCTACCCATCTTTATTGTCAGCCCCTCTCCTTGTTGCCATGAAACCTCTAACCTTTGACACCTTCCAGCAAATCGTTGTTTGGCTATGTTACCCGCTTGCTCAGCCCCTCTTATAGCGTTGCTAGTTGCAGGTGAAGATCGTTCCATGTTGGAACTTGATGTTTTGGGAATATCACCATATCTATTATTATATTAACACACCTATATGTCAAAAGTTATCATTAATGCTTCTCGTAACACATCTTGGTATGCTGACTATGCTAATTACATTGTTGCTAAATTTATACCACCTAGTTTCTCATATGAACAAAAGAAAAAAAATCTTCTTTGATTTAAGACATTACTTTTGAGATGACCCACATCTTTATAAAGAAGGAGTAGATAGTATTATTAGACGTTGTATACCTGAGCATGAACAAGAACAAATCCTATGGAAATGTCACTCCGAAGCCTACAAAGGACATCATGCGGGAGCTAGAACTTCACACAAAGTATGACCGTCTAGTTTTTATTGGCCTACTATTTTTCAAATATGCTCGTAAGTTTGTCCTATCTTGTGATGAATGTCAAAGAATTGGTAATATTGGTAGACATCAGGAAATGCCTATGAGTTGTTCACTTGTTATTGGGCCATTTGATGTTTGGATATTTGATTATATGGTACCTTTTCCTTCCTCTAATGGGTACACACATATCTTGGTTGTTGTTGATTATGTCACTAAGTGGGTAGGAGCTATTCCAACTAGTAGTGATGATCATAACACTTCCATCAAAATGCTTAAGGACATTATTTTCCCGAGCTTTGGTGTCCCTAGATATTTAATGACTTATGGTGGTTCACATTTTATTCATGGTGCTTTTCATAAATTTCTTGCTAAATATGTTGTCAACCATATAATTGCATCCCCTTATCACCCTCAATCTATTGGTCAAGTTGAATTAAGCAATAGAGAAATAAAGTTAATTTTGCAGAAGACTGTCAATAGGTCTCTAAAGAATTGATCTAAAAAATCAGATGATGCACTTTGGGCCTATAAAACATCTTATAAAAATCCTATGGGTATGTCTCCGTATAAAATGGTTTATGGAAAAGCATGCCATTTACCTCTTGTGTTAGATCAGAAAGCATATTGGGTAATTAAGGAACACAATTATGATTTCGAACTTGTCGGTGAAAAGAGGTTATTTGACATTAACTCACTAGATGAATGGAGAACCCATACCTATGAAAATGCTAAATTGTTCAAAGAAAAAGTTAAAAGATGGCATGATAAAAGAATCCAAAAGCGGGAATTCAAAGTGGGTGAGTATGTTCTATTGTACAATTCTCATTTCAATTTTTTTGCAGGAAAACTTCTCTCCAAATGGGAAGGAGCATATATCATTGAAGAAATTTATCGGTCTGGAGCCATTAAGATCAATAATGCATAAGGCACTAATTTGAATGTGGTCAATGGACAAAGAATTAAGCACTATATTTCACGTACACCTATTAATGTTGAAACTGACATTATTCAAACTGTGACACTGAAGGAATGCATAAAAGAGACCTTCCAGAACACTCCAGAACCCTGAAAAGGAAGAGGTATGTGATACGGTCAGTAAACCGACTCCTAAAATTCCACAAAAATATTTTCTGTCAGTTTTGGAATATTAGTAAAAATAACAAACATCTGGGAAGGCAACCCAGGTGCCCACAAGGCACCAGGGGGCGCCTACCCCCTCCCAGGCGCGCCCTGGTGGGTAGTGGGCCCCTCGGGGACCTTCTCGACACTATTTTCCTTTGGTATACTTGTTTCCCAAGATAAAAATTCTTTATATATACCCCTAGATGATTTGGCCACCGCATCGCGGAACTATCCTCTGTTCTTGCTTCGTGCTATTTTTCTGGTAGATCTGAAAGTATGTCGTCTCAAGATTCAGATGGAGAGAGCTATGTGTCCCACTATGTTGCAGATCCAAAGATCTTCGGGGAAATTTATCCCTACCTATTGTCAGGGATATTACTACCAGGTATAAACCGGCCAGGAGGGTCCGGTTTACGTTATCAAGATTATATTATCAGAGGCCCAACGGAATATGAAGTAGAAGATTATAAGCCCAAGAGGCTTAGAGCCCATGTGTCAGGGACCATGATTTGTAAACCGTCATACTATGTAACTTGGGATGTAAGATAGAAAGAACAGAGACCGAGGCGGACACGTTTATGAGCCGGCCTCGGGATTCTGTAAACCGGACCGGGCATCGCCTCTATATAAATGGACGACCCGACGACGGTTCAGGATAGAGAACAACAGCTCGAGACACAGGCAAAGCGGATTCGCTCCCTGGTCATCGAAGCCCAAGCAATACCACACCAAACTAGATGTAGGCTTTTACCTTCATCGAAGGGGCCGAACTAGTATAAAATCCCTGCGTCCTTCGTCCGCTTTAACCCCTTTAAGCTAGCCCGCAACAATGGTCTCACGACTAAGTCCTTTTGCTAGGACATCTGCCATGCTAAATCCACGACAGTTGGCGCCCACCGTGGGGCTATCGCACGATGGTTTCGAGTTCTTGAAGGGCAGCTTTGAAGGACTCAAGGGCTACACAGTGGGCCGGATGACTAAGAGTTGTCGCGGCCGGATCTACATCAACGATGCAGGCTGGGGCCCCAAGGCCGATTCAATTGAATACGGGTACCGGGTCCCCTTCGGCGGCATCCACGTCTTCATCGGCAAGATCGGCAAACCAGGCCCTGAGCCGGACATCTTCCCTAACATCGTCGAGTCGGATCAGCGTGCGAGACCTGCCCGGATTCAGCCCGTCGTGAAGCATGTCTTCATTGGAGCAGTGCATGGAGTACAAGCGAGGATGGATCGGACTTTGGCGGCGAGACCATTGTTTATTCCGACGATGAATCGTCTTCCGGAGAGACCGAATCTTTGTATCTGCTACATGACGGCCGGTTTGAGGGTTGTTCCGATGGCGACAGTATTCCAGACCCCCTTGATCCGCCAAACAGGGTTGCTGTCTTCATGGCCGGATCACAACCCGTGCAACAGACCTCAACAACAGGGGCGTTGATATCAGAGGCAATGGGAGCTAGGGCTGGAGATCCTCCCCCGTCGCCATCTGATACTTTATCTATCTTGGTCGATACTTTGACAGCACTAGTAACGACAGAGGTGGAACAGGCTAACAAGGAGCAGCATGACGCGGAGATCGCTCAGGTGAAGATCCGAATTGAACAAGCCAAGTTGGACCTGGCGGCTGAGAAAGCTAGGATGGCTACAAAGCAGGCGAAGCTAGAGGCTCAGGCCTATCGGCTTATGTTAGATCAGACCGCCTCACAAGGGGTAATGATGAGAAGACAACGATCTCGCCTGCCGCCGGTTTATGAGGCAAGGAATCTCTTTAGCACGCCAGGCGCAGGGACGAGTAACCAGCCAGAGGTAAACCGAGGAGGAGCACCAGGAACAGGCGCATCGGTTCAGCCACCGGCTGCAGAGCCAAATCGCCAAGTTGTGCCAACCCAACATGTGCCCACCCCTCCTGGCAATTATTCTAACCCGTTGGATAACATAGTTGCTGCGCTTCACGATTGGCCGCCCTTCCTATTGAAGGAACGTCCCCCATAGCAGTGGAGGCGCGACGGGCCAAGGAGTTGTTGGACACGACGCTAACTCAACAGCAAGCTTATTCCCATAGCAGGGAGAGGATCCATTCGACCCCCCGTCCGAGCCGGAGTTATACGAGGCGTCTGGATGAACCGGCCGTATCAAGCAGCGCACGGAGGCGTCATCAGCAGAGGCGGGATAATCCGGCAGGAGATGAGGCGCATGCCCAAGAGGTGGTGGATCAGGCCAGACAGCGCCGGGAGGCCGAGGTAATAGCGCAACACGACGCCCGTCAGGTGACGCCGGTTTGTCCCACCACCACAATTGAACCGGGGGTCATGTCCAGTTCCCTTGGCGTGCCGTGTCTCATCCCCGCTTTACGGAACGTGAAACTACCCAAGGATTTTAAAGGTCCGCGCAAGGTGCCCAACTACACGGCGGATCTTGCTCCAGAGGCATGGGTTGAGAGTTATGAGATGGCAATGGAGATGCTCGATGTGGACGAGGCGGCATGCACTAAGTATTCCACAATGATGCTCGAGGGCACGGCCCAAACATGGCTGAGGGTTTACCACCTAACTCCATCAGATCATGGGCTGAGCTGTGGAGCCGGTTTATCAAAAATTTCAAAGACACATGCAAGCAGCCAATGTCTGTTGTTGACTTAGCTGCCTGCGTTCAAGGAGAACAGGAGTCTACAAGCAGTTGGGTGCGTCGAGTGTCCGAAATCTTGCACTCTTCCAATAGCATCAACCCAAGCACAGCGGTGGTAACCTTGGAAAACAATTGCCGGTTTGAGCCTTTGAGGAAGAAGTTGGGATGGCTTAAACGTGATTGCAATGACATGGGAACACTCATGTGCGCTTTAGTGAAGTATGGAGACTCTGACAACACCGAGCATCCAGATGCAGATGGAGACAAGTCAGGGAAAGCAAGCAAGAATGGTAAACCGCCGTAGGCCAGTCCGGCGAACCAAGGATATAATGCTAAGCGTAAAGCGGATGGTGGCTTAGATTTTGTGGCCAACACCAATGCACAGGAGGACGGGCAACGCCGCAAGGTTAGATCGCCCCGATGTAACGGGAGGCCGCCTATTAATTTGGAGCGCCAGTTGAACGTGCCTTGCCCAAAGCACGGTACGCCGGAAAAACTAGGTACGCATCTCTGGAAGGATTGTTTCATCATGCAGGAGTTCATGAACCGGAATAGGTATGATCACGCCCCCCCCCCTCGGCGGATCAGGCCCTGGATTCCAAGGTCCGGGTTACCAAGGTGGTGGGTCCGGTTCAGGATATCAAGGCAATAACAATAACCATAGTGGGCCCAATCAGCATAACCAACAGCATGGTCAGGGTGGATACAATAACCAAGGGAATCAACAGCGTCAACAGCAGCAGCAATCCGGATATCAGAATAATCCGAAGGAGCTGAGCAGTGGGCAGTATCATGTCTTCACCATGAGTTTGTGCAAACGGGATCAGAAGGTTCTGAAGAGGGCAGTGCATTCTGTTGAACCGGCGATACCACGCTTTTTGCGTTGGTATGAGCAACACATTGTATGGAGCAGAGAGGATCACCCACTCTGGGTTGATAATCCGGGTCAGTTGGCTCTGGTGGTGGCACCACAGGTGGGTGGCTACAAGTTCACCAAAGTGCTTATGGATGGAGGCAGCAGCATCAACATCCTGTATTATGAGACCTTTCGGCGTATGGGGCTGACGGATAAGAAGCTCCGACAATCTAACACAGTGTTCCATGGGGTGGTACCCGGTAAATCGGCTTATCCAGTTGGCAAGATTGATTTGGAAGTCACCTTCGGAGATGAGCATGACTCCAGGTCAGAGACGGTGACCTTTGAGGTGGTAAAGATCAAAAGCCCGTACCACACTTTGTTTGGGCGGCCGGTTTATGCTAAATTCATGGCTAGGCCATGTTATGTTTATCTACAGCTCAACATGCCAGGCCACAAGGGAACTATTACGGTTCATGGGAGCCGCAAAATTGCATTGGAGTGCGAGGAAGGTGATGCAGCTTATGCTGAGGCGGTTTGTGCCACTGAGGAGCTGAAGTTCTATAAGGATAATGTTGATCCGGCGGATATGTCCCCGCTAAAGAAGCCAACCACAGATCATGATCCGGCGTTAAAATTCAAATCGGCTGAGGAGACTAAGCAGGTGGACTTTGTTCCGGGCGATTCTTCCAAGCAGTTCACTATCAGCGCTAACCTAGATCCGAAATAGGAAAGCGCACTCATCGAGTTCATCCATGAGAACCGGGATATCTTTGCATGGAAGCCTTCTGACATGCCAGGTATACCGAGGGAACTCGCTGAGCACAATCTTAATATCGATCCTAAGTTTAAACCGGTCAAGCAGTATCTGCGCCGCTTCAATGAGGAGAGGCGCAAGGCTATTGGAGAAGAAGTGGCTAGGCTCTTGGCTGCAGGCTTTATAGTCGAGGTGTTTCATCCAGAGTGGTTGGCTAATCCGGTGCTGGTACTTAAGAAGAATGGAACTTGGAGAATGTGTGTTGATTACACAGATCTGAACAAGGCTTGCCCAACTGACCCTTTTTCTCTTCCCCGTATTGATCAAATTATTGATGCTACGGCAGGATGTGAGCGGCTAAGTTTTTTGGATGCATACTCAGGTTATCATGAGATCAAGATGGCAGTTAAGGACCAGGAGAAGACAGCCTTTATAACTCCCTTTGGAGCCTTCTGCTATGTATCTATACCATTTGGGCTCAAGAGTGCCCAGGCGACCTACCAGCGTTGTGTGCAGAACTGCCTTCAAGGGCAGATTGGACGGAATGTTCATGCATATGTCGATGACATTGTGGTAAAATCCAGGAAGGAGGAGACACTGATAGAGGATCTGAAGGAAACTTTTGATAATCTCCGAGTCTATAAAATGATGCTTAATCCGGAGAAGTGCATTTTTGGTGTTCCGGCAGGCAAGCTCTTGGGATTCTTGGTGTCAAACAGAGGAATCGAGGCTAATCCGGAGAAGATCAAGGCGATTACGTCCCTGGCTAAACTGGCGTGCATCAACGATGTCCAATGTGTGGCAGGCCGTATTGCAGCACTCAGCCGGTTTATCAGCCATTTGGGGGAGAAGGCACTTCCGCTTTATCAGATGATGAAGAAGACAGACTGTTTCGTCTGGAGTGATGCTGCTGATGCTGTGTTTGAGGATTTTAAGAGGCAATTGGCAGAACCGCCGGTCCTTGCTGCCCCAGTTGACAATGAGCCGCTGTTGTTATACGTGGCTGCTAATGCCTGTGCAGTAAGTGTTGCCATTGCGGTAGAGCGCAAGGAGGCAGGGAAAGAATATCTGGTTCAGCGGCCGGTTTACTACATCAGTGAGGTGCTTATTGAGTCAAAGCAGAGGTATCCACATTGGCAGAAACTGGTGTATGGAGTGTTCATGGCAAACCGGAAGCTAAAGCACTATTTTCAGGGCCACCCAATCACCGTTGTCAGTTCAGCTCCGTTAGGGGATATAATCCAGAACAGAGAAGCTACTGGTCGAGTTGCAAAGTGGGCCATTGAGCTTAGCCCGCACGGATTAAAGTATGTGCCCCGTACTGCGATAAAGTCTCAAGCTCTGGTGGATTTTATCAACGATTGGACAGAGTTGCAAGCGCCCGAGGAGAAGCCGGATCATACATACTGGACTATTCATTTTGACGGTTCAAGGCAATTGGAGGGCTCGGGGGCTGGAGTCGTGTTAACTTCCCCACGAGGTGATAAGTTTTGTTATGTCCTCCGTTTAATGTTCCCTTGTACTAATAATGTTGCTGAGTATGAAGCTCTCCTCCATGGTCTGCGGATGGCCAAGGAGATAAACTTGAGCTGGGTCAAGTGTTTTGGCGATTCAGATCTGGTGGCACAGCAAGTATCTGGCAAGTGGGATTCTAAGGATCCGCTCATGGCAGCATATCAACGAGAGGTGGATGTTGTCGCTGGACACTTCAAGGGATATCAGGTGGATCATATAGACCGGCGAAAGAATGAAGCAGCCGATGCGTTAAGCCGGCTGGGTTCCCAACGTAAACCGCTTCCACCTAATACTTTCTTGGATGAGTTGCATAATCCATCGGTGCAGTTACCTTCAGAGGAGGACTTGGCGGTTCCTGATCCAGAAGCATAGTTGGTCGCAACACTTGTAGGATCGAAAGTAGGTCTAGAAGGGGGGGGGGGATTAGACTACTTGACAATATAAAAAATCTGCCTTTAGATCATGCAATGTTTTTGGCAGTTTCACAATTAAGATCATTTCAAGTATCACCCTACACATGCAATTCTAGAGTATATGCAGCGGAAAGTAAATTGCACATGTAAAAGAGAGGTGGAGAAGATCAAACGCAGTTTGGTGACACGGAGATTTTTGTCGTGGTTCCGATAGGTGGTGCTATCGTACATCCACGTTGATGGAGACTTCAACCCACGGAGGGTAACGGCTGCGCGAGTCCACGGAGGGCTCCACCCACGAAGGGTCCACGAAGAAGCAACCTTGTCTATTCCATCACGGCCTACGCCCACGGAGGACTAGCCTTACTCGGGGTAGATCTTCACGAAGTAGGCGATCTCCTTGCCCTTACAAACTTCTTGGTTCAACTCCACATCTCAAGACGGAGGCTCCCAAGCGACACCTAACCAATCTAGGAGGCACCACCCCCCAAAAGGTAATAGACGGTGTTGATGATGATGAACTCCTTGCTCTTGTGCTTCAAGTGATAATCTCCCCAACACTCAACTCTCCTCACTGATATGTCTGTGGTGGAAGAAAGATTTGAGTGGAAAGCAACTTGGGAAGGCTAGAGATCAAGTTTCATATGGTAGGAATGGAATGGCTTGATCTCAACACAAGGGTAGGTGGTTCACTTCTCAGAAAGTGTATGGTAGAAGTGGTGGTACTTTCTGATGGCTCTCCTCACGAATGAGGAGGGGGTGGAGGGGTATATATAGCCTCCACACAAAATCCAACCGTTACACACACATTTGACCAATCTCGGTGAGACCGAAGTGAAAACTCGGTCAGACCGAAAGTTCAAATATAGTGAACGTTGGGATTTTCGGTGGGACCGAAAATACCATCTCGGTGTGTCCGAAGTGAGTCAAAGGTTAGGGTTTGCCATCTCGGTGTGACCGAAAACAACAACTCGGATATTCCGAAATGCTGTCATTTGGTTACAGAAGGTTGGCAGAACATTTTCGGTGAGACCGAGACTCAGAATCGGATGGACCGAAAAATTAGGGTTTAGGGAAATAACTGAAGTGGTTCATCTCGGTGGGACTGAGTTTGCAGAATCGGTTTGTCCGAGATTACTTATGAGTGTGTTGTAAAGTGAAGAGTGCTGATAGTTGAGGGAGCTAGATCACCAAGCACTTGAGCAACAAGATCATCAACACAACCTCATCCCCTTTTAATAGTATTGGCTTTTCCTATGGACTCAATGTGATCTTTGATCACTAAACCAAAAATGGAGTCTTGAGCTTTTGCCAATGCTTGTCTTAGCATTTTGAGGGGTCCACTTCTTCAGACATTTCCATACCCATATCATCGAACTTTTCTGAAATGATTCTCAAGTGAATATTAGTTCAATGATATATATGTTGTTATTAATTACCAAAACCACCCGGGGATTAGTTGCACTTTCAATCTCCCCCTTTTTGGTAATTGATGACAACATATAGATCAAAGCTTCGACAAAAGATATAATCAAAGAATAATATCGTCGCTTTGAGAAGTATGTGATAAACAAGAGCTCCCCCTAAATTTGTGCATTATTTGAAATTTGCGTTTGAATGCAAATGCACAATCGATTAGGATTATGGGTCACTCTTCCATGTCACATACATCTTGGTGGAGCGCACAAAATGATAAGAATGAGTAACATGCACTCAATCACCAAGACAAGAGTAAATAGCCATACAATAAGGAATAGCATAGGATAAGCAATAAGCACACATTAAGGCATAGTATGACTAAGCACTCATTAAGGTAGCATCAAACGTAGTAGCAAGCACACATAAAGTATCAGGAACCAAAAGAAACCAGTGTATCTCAAGGAAAACCGGCAAAAGAACGAAAAGACGAAAGAGCACTCTCTCTCTCGAAGCCCTATGATCTATAACAATTTCTCCCCCTTTGGCAACAAGTTACCAAAAAGTTCGAAAAGGTATAGAGCTAAGCGTCACTGCGGGCTTTGCTGGCGGCTCCCGTCTGGGTAGATGTCGGTGTAGAGATAGCTGCATCTGCGAAGACCTCTGCTGATGTCTGCGGTGGAGGAGTGGATGCTGGAGCTGGAGGAACTGCTGGAGCTGTAGCTGGTGCTGAAGTGGTAGCCCTGGAGTCTGTCACTGGGATAGCTGCAGATCTGGATCCTCTGGGAATCTGAGCAGTCTGGCGATGAGAGTCCTGGACTAGATCATCCTGCATAAGCTCTGCTCTCTCCTGCCTAGTCTCCTCCATGTCTGCCTCAAGCTTGTTGACAGACACCTGAATCTCAGTCAGCTTCACGTCCAGAGCGTGGATCTTGTCCTCGACAATCCTCTCAAGGCTCTCCTGAGATTGCTCAATGCTGGCCAGGCGTTGTTCAATCCTCTGGGTAGCTTCAAGAATTTGTTCTCCAAAGCTCTTTGGCTTAGCTGCTGCTGCTGCTGCCTCTTTGTCAGCTTTAGCCTTCTTCGCAGCTTCGATCTTGGCTTGTCCTTCAACTGAGGTAGGATCCTCTTCATCCATCACAACTACGTTGTCCTCATGCTCTGGCTGCAGTGGCAAGTGCTTCCTATCCAACATGAATTTGCCCGTGCCAAACTTGGCATTGATGAGCATCTGTATCTGCGGTGCAAACCCACACGACCTCTTCTGGTCAGCTGCAGTCCTCTTAATGGTCTCTACCATCAAGTCCATCACCTTAAAAGGTGCCTTCTCATCGAGAATGTGCAGCATGTTGATAGAATAGCCTCGTATCATCCGGTGGTCACCTGACTTAGGCATCAAAGTATGCCTCAGAATAGTGTTAGTGGTGGTCAGACCTGCCTGGAGATAGTACACTGAGCCAAGCTTCCATCCTTCCAAATCAGCAGCTGGGATCTCCTTGTACATATTCTTCATGGAATCATGACTCTTCTTAGGAATCCCATAGACATCAATGTCGTCCTCTCTCTGCACTGGAGCGTTCAGAAGTTCTGCCCATTCTTCAACAGTCGAAGAAAACCGTTGACCTTCAGTCATCCAGGTGATCTTGCCATCAGGATAGAAGTGGGCTGTGGCATAGAACTGCATGATCATCTCGTCATTCCAAGCTGTCAGCTCTTGACCCACAAAGTCAGCAACTCCACATGCAGTAAAGCTCTCATGCACATGGGGAAAGAAGTCCCGGTGCTCTTCACTGTCAATGTACTCCCAGTCAACATACCTGGTGTCAGCAACAATGGGCTTCTTATCCATTAGCACGGTCTCATAGAAATCCTGCTGCTCTCTGGTGTGGAATCTGGGGTCCACAGCAGTCCTTCTCCTTACGGCATATGGATCAGACTGTCTCCATAGCCTGAGACCTTTGTCCTTTCTTGCCTTCATGTCCTCAGCTTGAGGACGAGCATCATTGTGGAGTGGCAACTTGGGACGGAGCTTAAGCAACACATGCTCTTCATCTGATTCAGACGGTGGCATCTCACCTTTGTTCTTCTCAGAAGCTGGAATGCTTCTGGTTGTTCTCTTGGGCTTGGCTGGAGCTGCCTTGGATGGAGCAGGCTTCTTGGGCTTAGAGGAGGCTTGAGCCCGAATAGCATCACCCATGAACTTAGCTTTCTGAGGAGGAGGCTGGGGTGCTTCTTCTTCTTCTTCTTCAGCATCAACTTGAGGTTCAGCATAAACAACCCTCTTCCTTTTGGAAGTCTTCTTCACCTTGCTTGGAGCAGGCTCTTCCAAGTTGAGCTTCTTAGCAACTGCTGACTGCTTCACTTTGCTTGTGCCTTTCCTTGGCTGCTGCCCTTGGTGCTCTTTGGCAACCACATTCCTCTTGGGCTTGGAGGTAACTTCCTCAGCAACAAAGTCAGAGTCCTCATCATCAGAAGTTCTCTTCTTCCTGGTTCTCGTGGCTGCAGGAGGCAGACCACTAGGGGTGCTCCTCTCACCATCATCACTAGAGCTGCTTGCAGGACTTGTATCTGCCTCTGGAATTTCAGCAAACGGTGATTCAGACCTGTTCTGGCTGTCACTGACATCTGACATGGCTGAAAAACCTGTGAAAAGATAAGGTATAGGCAGAGTAGAAGAGTTATCACAACTGCAGAAGTTTTTGAAAAAAAATGAGTTCAAAACTTAGTTTTGAGTTTTCACAGAATGTATTTCGGTCAAACCGATTTCAGGTTTCGGTGCAACCGAAGTGCTCAACAGAAACCTACACACCACTTTCGGTCAGACCGAAATGGGTTTCGGTCCTACCGAAAACTTAGGGTTTCACTGAAACTACTTTTCGGTCGTTCCGATTTGCACAACTCGGTTAAACCGAATTATGCAGTGCAATGGCCAGAGGCCAAATCGGTCATTCCGATTTTCAAAACCGGCTTCACCGAGATGCATTCCGTGGAAACCTAAACCTAAGAATTTTCCTCGAAACTAGAAGATCTGAACTATTGTATGGGGATCATATCAAACGTGGATTGAATCATGGCAGCCTATCGTGCAAGAATCAGAAGTGGAGCACGAAAAGGGATCGGGACACACCCTAACTTGGTGGTGTCCCTCTACGGCGACAACGGTGGAGATGATTACCGTTGACGGCGGCGGAGACCTGCGGCGAGGGCACATAGGCGACGAAGGCGACGATCCGTAGACCAGGGCGGCGGCAGCAGGGGTCTTGGGGGCGAACGGTTTGAAGAAAGAAATCGCGCGCAGCCCCTCAGGTATATATAACCCCGTGCTGTCGGTGGGACCGAGTTGAAAAACTCGGTGTCACCGAGATGTATATCTGCTGTGCAGTTACACATATCGGTCAGACCGAGAGTTTGAACTCGGTTTCACCGAGATGAAACCTAGATCAGTCTAAGCGTTTCGGTTGGACCGATATTGAGAAACCGGTCAGACCGAAATGGACTTAGAAGGTTTTGGAAGTCAGCCTTAGACGAATCGGTGGTTCCGAGTGCTCCTCACTCGGACTGTCCGAAAAAGACTTGTTCAAAGTTGTGATATCAGCATGAATAGAGTTTTGAGACAAGAAAGCATAGATAGCTAGGGAAGGTGCTTAGGCATTCTTGTCCATCCATTTGGCCAGAAAAAGAAACCAAAACAATCAAAACAACAAATGGATGTCCTTGAATGGATAAAATCATGCATTCAACATGCTCACACAATAAGATAGCAACTGAAATATTTGTCAAACATGCACAACCAATCACTCTAGCTACTAGCACACAATTTGTCGATGACTAGGTCATCTATATATGAGTATATTGACTTAGGAGCCAAATGAGAACATTTGATCATAGGTCATACTCATCGTTTAAGCACAAGTGGGGTTGCCACTTTTACATAAAGCATTTATGTGTTCACATCATTTGAAGATGCTTTAGCTCAATTTTTAGAGCAAAGCTCCCCCTAGATGTGAGAACCCCTTTTAAAGGGTCAAACTAACCTTGGGTTGTCGTAGAAGACTTCATGTAGATGTTGAAGATGTGGATGCTCAATGTTGATGTAGATCATCATGAGTTGGGAGCAATCCTTTGGATTAGGGCACTTTCAATACCTACATGGGTTAGTCCCACAAGGAACAAACAAGAATATCCATAGACATAGAGTGAAGTACACAAAAGATGATGTCCATGAAAGCAATGATTACCTTGTCCCTTGACTTACCAACAAGAGGGTTTGTGACTCCATGAACAAGTGCATGATGTGGAAGTTGATTGCACAAGTTCTTGCCAAAATGAATATGAGTGAAGTTTGTTGGCGGAGTCACCCTCAAGAACCTACTAGTTCTTCTTCTTTGGGATCCACATCATCTTGATGGGAATCCTTGGTGTTGTAGTTGAGCTTGACGAAGTAGAACTTGATGTGTCCTTGGGAACCCACTTGACCATAGCTTGAGGTGCTTCAATGAATGCATCAATCTCCTCTTGAAGCTTGTCCTTGGCCTTTAGCTTGTGGTCTTGTGGTGGAAGGTCATCTTCTTCCCACTCAACACCTTTGGCGTTGAACTTTCGCTCAAAACCAATCCCTTGATTCTTCCGGTGTCTTCCTTGTTTGCGAACAATCTCCTCAAAGTTCTTGCTTCCGGCAAGACTCTTGTAGACACCTTTCTCTATGATTTCCTTCAATAAGCTATTTTCTTGCTCAAGTGTAACTTGGCTTAAACATTGTTAGTGGAATCAAGAGAACTACTAGAAGCAACAATATTGGATTTAACATTGTTATTGTTACTACTAGAGGAAGAATTTTTCTTATGCTTGTCATGCTTAGTCTTAATAGGTGGCAAGAAATTAGACAAGAGAAGTCGTTTGGCAAGATATGAAGAACTCTTCTTTCGAAGATCATCATTGATCGCTTTTAGAAACTCATGTTCTTGCTCTAGAGTGAGCTTCTCGAAGCGTAGCTTCTCATGAGATCTTAGGAGCTCTCTATGATCTTCTTGAGTTGTTTCATGAGCTAACTTAAGAGTGTTTAGTTCTTTAGTTAGACGCTCAATCTCCTTCATAGCATTGTCATTCGACTCTTCTCGACTATAAAGACTACTAGCATTTTCATCATTACTAAGCTCACTAGATTTATCATGCAAGAGCTCATCTTCACCAAGCAAGTCATCCTCATCACTATCAAAGTCAATGAATTCAGGGTGTGTTACCTTGGGACCTTTAGCCATGAAGCATCTTCCAATTCCCTCATTTGGTGAATCAAATAAGTCGTAGGAGTTGGAGTTGGAGGATACTAGTGCAAGTCCGGCAACACCTTCATCTTGACTATAGTCGGAGTCGGAGTGATAGCTTCCATCGGATTGATTGACAGAGTCGGAGCCGGAGACCCATTCACCAACATGAGCTTGATGTCTTCTTCTTGTGTAGCTCCTTGATGACTTGTCTTTCCTCTCCGAATCCTTGCTTCTCTGAGAGGGTCTTCTTTCATAACGATCATCTCTGCTCCTTCTCTCTCTCCGAGGTGACTCATCTCTTGCTCTTCTTCTTGGAGATTCTTCTCTTCTCTTGTGGGGAGCCGTACACTCATTTGAGAAGTGTCCGGGTCTTCCACAATTGTAGCAGTTTCGATCACGACTAGAAGATCTCTTTTCATCATATGATCTAGACTTTGAGCTTCTTTCTTTGCCTCTATTCTTGTAGAACTTGTTGAAGTTCTTGACCATTAGGCTTATCTCTTCATTGGAAATTAGCTTGTCACTTGAGGTAGTAGGAGCATCACTTGTAGCTTTGTAAGCACCACTTGACTTGTTGTGAAGCTCTTCCTTATCCTTAAGTGTCATCTCATGAGCAACAATTCTTCCAATGACTTCAGTTGGCTTGAGAGTCTTGTAGTTTGGCATCATTTGGATCAAAGTGCACACGGTGTCATACTTTCCATCCAAAGCTCTGAGAATCTTCTTAATGATGAATCGGTCGGTCATTTCTTCGCTTCCTAAGCCTGCAATCTCATTTGTGATGAGAGCAAGCCTAGAGTACATTTCAGCGACTCCTTCACCATCCTTCATCTTGAACTTGTCAAGTTGACCTTGAAGAATACCTAGCTTTGATTCCTTCACAGATTCAGTACCTTCGTGCATTTCAACCAAAGTATCCCAAATCTCTTTAGCATTCTCAAGACGGCTGATTTTGTTGAACACTTCGGGACACAAAGCATTGAAGAGAATGTCACAAGCTTGAGCATTGTTTTGCAACATCTTCAACTCTTCGGGTGTAGCTTCGCGATCCGGAACTTTTCCTTCTTCAAAGAAATCACCTTGCATACCAACACAAATAATGCCCCATGCGGCTGGGTTATGACCAAGAATATGCATTTTCATTTTATGCTTCCAACTAGCAAAATTTGTACCATCAAAGTAAGGACCTCTACGATAATTACCCTCACTAGACGCCATACTCTCCTAGGTTGTGAAACCAAGCTTATGGAGTCCAATGCAATGGAAACCAAGGCAATGGAGACCAAAGCTCTGATACCACTTGTAGGATCGAAAGTAGGTCTAGAGGGGGGGGGGATTAGACTACTTGACAATATAAAAAATCTGCCTTTAGATCATGCAATGTTTTTGGCAGTTTCACAATTAAGATCATTTCAAGTATCACCCTACACATGCAATTCTAGAGTATATGCAGCGGAAAGTAAATTGCACATGTAAAAGAGAGGTGGAGAAGATCAAACGCAGTTTGGTGACACGGAGATTTTTGTCGTGGTTCCGATAGGTGGTGCTATCGTACATCCACGTTGATGGAGACTTCAACCCACGGAGGGTAATGGCTGCGCGAGTCCACGGAGGGCTCCACCCACGAAGGGTCCACGAAGAAGCAACCTTGTCTATTCCATCACGGCCTACGCCCACGGAGGACTAGCCTTACTCGGGGTAGATCTTCACGAAGTAGGCGATCTCCTTGCCCTTACAAACTTCTTGGTTCAACTCCACATCTCAAAGACGGAGGCTCCCAAGCGACACCTAATCAATCTAGGAGGCACCACCCCCCAAAAGGTAATAGACGGTGTTGATGATGATGAACTCCTTGCTCTTGTGCTTCAAATGATAATCTCCCCAACACTCAACTGTCCTCACTGATATGGCTGTGGTGGAAGAAAGATTTGAATGGAAAGCAACTTGGGAAGGCTAGAGATCAAGTTTCATATGGTAGGAATGGAATGGCTTGATCTCAACACAAGGGTAGGTGGTTCACTTCTCAGAAAGTGTATGATAGAAGTGGTGGTACTTTCTGATGGCTCTCCTCACGAATGAAGAGGGGGTGGAGGGGTATATATAGCCTCCACACAAAATCCAACCGTTACACACACATTTGACCAATCTCGGTGAGACCGAAGTGAAAACTCGGTCAGACCGAAAGTTCAAATATAGTGAACGTTGGGATTTTCGGTGGGACCGAAAATACCATCTCGGTGGGACCGAAAGTGTATCTGATATGAACGTTGGAGTTTTCGGTGAGACCGAGAAAGAAAACTCGGTTGGACCGATTTGAGAAAGAGCAGGAACATGCCAGAATCGGTGGGACCGAAAATGAATTATCGGTGAGACCGATTTGAGCCAAGACAGAAGCTTGTCAATCTCGGTAAGACCGATAATGCAAAATCGGTTATTCCGAAATGATGTGAAATGGTTACAGAAGGTTGGCAGTTCAGTTTCGGTGAGACCGATCTCAAACTCGGTATGACCGATTTTTCTAGGGTTTGGGATATGGCAGAAGTGGTTCATCTCGGTGGGACTGAGTTGGAAGAATCGGTTTGTCCGAGATTACTTATGGGTGTGTTTGGTAGTGAAAGGTGCTGATAGTTGAAGGAGCTAAATCACTAAGCACTTGAGCAACAAGAACATTAACACAACCTCATCCCCTTTTAATAGTATTGGCTTTTCCTATGGACTCAATGTGATCTTTGATCACTAAACCAGAAATGGAGTCTTGAGCTTTTGCCAATGCTTGTCTTAGCATTTTGAGGGGTCCACTTCTTCAGACATTTCCATACCCATATCATCGAACTTTTCTGAAATGATTCTCAAGTGAATATTAGTTCAATGATATATATGTTGTTATTAATTACCAAAACCACCCGGGGATTAGTTGCACTTTCAACACTGCATGTCATTCCGGATTGGACGCTCCCTTACTTGGCGTACATGAACCGAGGTGAGTTAACAGAGGACGAAGTCGAGGCCCGACAGATAATCCGGCGGGCCAAATCTATGACTATTGTCAATGGAGAACTTCATCATCGCATCGTTTCTGGAGTTTTTCAGCGGTGTGTATCATCAGAAGAAGGCTGTGATATTCTTAGAGAGATTCATGAAGGGGGTTGCGGTCCTCATGCCAGTTCAAAATATTTGGTCGCTAAAGCTTTTCTTCATGGGTTCTACTGGTTGACGGCTCACGTCGACGCAGTGGACTTGGTCAGAAAATGTGATGCTTGCCAGAAATTCTCGCGGCGTGCTCATATACCGGCGCAGGAGCTGAGGATGATCCCAATTAGTTGGCCGTTTGCGACTTGGGGGCTTGATATAGTTGGACCCTTCAAGAGATCCCAAGACAAGAAAACCCCCCTGTTAGTGGCTGTGGACAAGTGAAAGTGCAACTAATCCCCGGGTGGTTTTGGTAATTAATAACAACATATATATCATTGAACTAATATTCTCTTGAGAATCATTTCAGAAAAGTTCGATGATGTGGGTATGGAAATGTCTGAAGAAGTGGACCCCTCAAAATGCTAAGACAAGCATTGGCAAAAGCTCAAGACTATATTTGTGGTTTAGTGATCAAAGATCACATTGAGTCCATAGGAAAAGCCAATACTATTAAAAGGGGATGAGGTTGTGTTAATGTTCTTGTTGCTCAAGTGCTTGGTGATCTAACTCCCTCAACTATCAGCACTATTCACTACTTAACACACACCCATAAGTAATCTCGGTCAATCCAACTCAGTCCCACCGAGATGAAGTTATTTCTACAAACCCTAACATCTCGGTCACACCGATTTCTCCAACTCAGTCCCACCGAGATGAACCACTTCAGTTGTTTCTCCAAACCCTAGCTTCTCGGTCAAACCGATTCTGAGTTTCGGTCCCACCGAAAAAGGGCTGCCAACCTTCTGTGGTCAGTTGACATAAATTCGGAATATCCGAGTTTATATTTTCGGTCTCACCGAGATGGCAAACCCTAACCTTTGACTCACTTCGGTCTCACCGAGATGGTATTTTCGGTCCCACCGAAAATCCCAACGTTCACTATATTTGAACTTTCGGTCTAACCGAGATTTCACTTCGGTCTGACCGAGATTGGTCAAATGTGTGTGTAGCGGTTGGATTTTGTGTGGAGGCTATATATACCCCTCCACCCCCTCCTCATTCGTGAGGAGAGCCATCAGAAAGTACCACCACTTCTACCATACACTTTCTGAGAAGTGAACCACCTACCCTTGTGTTGAGATCAAGCCATTCCATTCCTACCATATGAAACTTGATCTCTAGCCTTCCCAAGTTGCTTTCCACTCAAATCTTTCTTCCACCACAGCCATATCAGTGAGGAGAGTTGAGTGTTGGGGAGTTTATCACTTGAAGCACAAGAGCAAGGAGTTCATCACCATCAACACCGTCTATTACCTTTTGGGGGGTGGTGCCTCCTAGATTGGTTAGGTGTCGCTTGGGAGCCTCCGTCTTGATGATGTGGAGTTGAACCAAGAAGTTTGTAAGGGCAAGGAGATCGCCTACTTCGTGAAGATCTACCCCGAGTAAGGCTAGTCCTCCGTGGGCGTAGGCCGTGATAGAATAGACAAGGTTGCTTCTTCGTGGACCCTTCGTGGGTGGAGCCCTCCGTGGACTCGCGCAGCCGTTACCCTCCGTGGGTTGAAGTCTCCATCAACGTGGATGTACGATAGCACCACCTATCGGAACCACGACAAAAATCTCCGTGTCACCAAACTGCGTTTGATCTTCTCCACCTCTCTTTTACATGTGCAATTTACTTTCCGCTGCATACACTCTAGAATTGCATGTGTAGGGTGTTACTTGAATTGATCTTAATTGTGAAACTGCCAAAAACATTGCATGATCTAAAGGCAGATTTTTTATTTTGTCAAGTAGTCTAATCACCCCCCCTCTAGACCTACTTTCGATCCTACAAGTGGTATCAGAGCTTTGGTCTCCATTGCCTTGGTTTCCATTGCATTGGACTCCATAAGCTTGGTTTCACAACCTAGGAGAGTATGGCGTCTAGTGAGGGTAATTATCGTAGAGGTCCTTACTTTGATGGTACAAATTTTGCTAGTTGGAAGCATAAAATGAAAATGCATATTCTTGGTCATAACCCAGCCGCATGGGGCATTATTTGTGTTGGTATGCAAGGTGACTTCTTTGAAGATGGAAAAGTTCCGGATCGCGAAGCTACACCCGAAGAATTGAAGATGTTGCAAAACAATGCTCAAGCTTGTGACATTCTCTTCAATGCCTTGTGTCCTGAAGAGTTCAACAAAATCAGCCGTCTTGAGAATGCTAAAGAGATTTGGGATACTTTGGTTGAAATGCACGAGGGTACTGAATCTGTTAAGGAATCAAAGCTAGATATTCTTCAAGGTCAACTTGACAAGTTCAAGATGAAGGATGGTGAAGGAGTCGCTGAAATGTACTCTAGGCTTGCTCTCATCACAAATGAGATTGCAGGCTTAGGAAGCGAAGAAATGACCGACCGATTCATCATTAAGAAGATTCTCAGAGCTTTGGATGGAAAGTATGACACCGTGTGCACTTTGATCCAAATGATGCCAAACTACAAGACTCTCAAGCCAACTGAAGTCATTGGAAGGATTGTTGCTCATGAGATGACACTTAAGGATAAGGAAGAGCTTCACAACAAGTCAAGTGGTGCTTACAAAGATACAAGTGATGCTCCTACTACCTCAAGTGACAAGCAAATTTCCAATGAAGACATAAGCCTAATGGTCAAGAACTTCAACAAGTTCTACAAGAATAGAGGCAAAGAAAGAAGCTCAAAGTCTAGATCATATGATGGAAAGAGATCTTCTAGTCGTGATCAAAACTGCTACAATTGTGGACGACCCGGACACTTCTCAAATGAGTGTACGGCTCCCCACAAGAGAAGAGAAGAATCTCCAAGAAGAAGAGCAAGAGATGAGTCACCTCGGAGAGAGAGAAGGAGTAGAGATGATCGTTATGAACGAAGACCTTCTCGGAGAAGCAAGGATTCGGAGAGGAAAGACAAGTCATCAAGGAGCTACACAAGAAGAAGACATCAAGCTCATGTTGGTGAATGGGTCTCCGGCTCCGACTCTGACAGTCAATCCGATGGAAGCTATCACTCCGACTCCGACTATAGTCAAGATGAAGGTGTTGCCGGACTTGCACTCGTATCCTCCAACTCCAACTCCTACGACTTATTTGATTCACCAAATGAGGGAATTGGAAGATGCTTCATGGCTAAAGGCCCCAAGGTAACACACCCTGAATTCATTGACTTTGATAGTGATGAGGATGACTTACTTGGTGAAGATGAGCTCTTGCATGATAAATCTAGTGAGCTTAGTAATAATGAAAATGCTAGTAGTCTTTATAGTCGAGAAGAGTCGAATGACAATGCTATGAAGGAGATTGAGCGTCTAACTAAAGAACTAAACACTCTTAAGTTAGCTCATGAAACAACTCAAGAAGATCATAGAGAGCTCCTAAGATCTCATGAGAAGCTACGCTTCGAGAAGCTCACTCTAGAGCAAGAACATGAGTTTCTAAAAGCGATCAATGACGATCTTCGAAAGAAGAGTTCTTCATATCTTGCCAAACGACTTCTCTTGTCTAATTTCTTGCCACCTATTAAGACTAAGCATGACAAGCATAAGAAAAATTCTTCCTCTAGTAGTAACAATAACAATGCTAAATCCAATATTGTTGCTTCTAGTAGTTCTCTTGATTCCACTAACAATGTTTCAAGCCAAGTTACACTTGAGCAAGAAAATAGTCTATTGAAGGAAATCACAGAGAAAGGTGTCTACAAGAGTCTTGCCGGAAGCAAGAACTTTGAGGAGATTGTTCGCAAACAAGGAAGACACCGGAAGAATCAAGGGATTGGTTTTGAGCGAAAGTTCAACGCCAAAGGTGTTGAGTGGGAAGAAGGTCAATACCCTACTCCACAGTTTGTTTCACAAAAGGAGAAGTATGATCCTACTTCTTCCAATGTGGAACAAGCTCAAGATGACCTTCCACCACAAGACCACAAGCTAAAGGCCAAGGACAAGCTTCAAGAGGAGATTGATGCATTCATTGAAGCACCTCAAGCCATGGTCAAGTGGGTTCCCAAGGACACATCAAGTTCTACTTCGTCAAGCTCAACTACAACACCAAGGATTCCCATCAAGATGATGTGGATCCCAAAGAAGAAGAACTAGTAAGTTCTTGAGGGTGACTCCGCCAACAAACTTCACTCATATTCATTTTGGCAAGAACTTGTGCAATCAACTTCCACATCATGCACTTGTTCATGGAGTCACAAACCCTCTTGTTGGTAAGTCAAGGGACAAGGTAATCATTGCTTTCATGGACATCATCTTTTGTGTACTTCACTCTATGTCTATGGATATTCTTGTTTGTTCCTTGTGGGACTAACCCATGTAGGTATTGAAAGTGCCCTAATTCAAAGGATTGCTCCTAACTCATGATGATCTACATCAACATTGAGCATCCACGTCTTCAACATCTACATGAAGTCTTCTACGACAACCCAATGTTAGTTTGACCCTTTAAAAGGGGTTCTCACATCTAGGGGGAGCTTTGCTCTAAAAAATGAGCTAAAGCATCTTCTAATGATGTGAACACATAAATGCTTTATGTAAAAGTGGTAACCCCACTTGTGCTTAAACGATGAGTATGACCTATGATCAAATGTTCTCATTTGACTCCTAAGTCAACATACTCATATATAGATGACCTAGTCATCGACAAATTGTGTGCTAGTAGCTAGAGTGATTGGTTGTGCATGTTTGACACATATTTCATTTGCTATCTTATTGTGTGAGCATGTTGAATGCATGATTTTATCCATTCAAGGACATCCATTTGTGGTTTTGATTGTTTTGGTTTCTTCTTCTGGCCAAATGGATGGACAAGAATGCCTAAGCACCTTCCCTAGCTATCTATGCTTTCTTGTCTCAAAAATTCTTTTCATGCTCATATCACAACTTTGAACAAGTCTTTTTCGGACAGTCCGAGTGAGGAGCACTCGGAACCACCGATTCGTCTAAGGCTGACTTCCAAAACCTTCTAAGTCCATTTCGGTCTGACCGGTTTCTCAATCTCGGTCCAACCGAAACACTTAGATTGATCTAGGTTTCATCTCGGTGAAACCGAGTTTAAAATCTCGGTCTGACCGATATGCGTAACTGCACTGCAATTATGCATCTCGGTGACATCGAGTTTTTCAACTCGGTCCCACGGACAGCACGGGGTTATATATACTGAGGGCTGCGCGCGATCTATTCCTTTCAAACCGTTCGCCCTCCAAGACCCCTGCTGCCGTCGCCCTGATCTAAGGATCGTCGCCTTCGTCGCCTGTGCGCCCTCGCCGCAGGTCTCCGCCACCGTCAACGGTAATCTTCTCCGCCGTTGCTGCCGTAGAGGGACACCACCAAGTTAGGGTGTGTCCCGATCCCTTTCATGCTCCACTTCTGATTCTTGCATGATAGGACTGCCCTGATTCAATCCACGTTTGATATGATCCCAATACATTGTTCAGATCGTTTAGTTTCGAGGAAAATTCTTAGGTTTAGGTTTCCACGGAATGCATCTCGGTGAAGCCGATTCCTGAAACTCGGACTGACCGATTTGGTCTCTGACCATTGCACTACATAGTTCGGTCTGACCGAGTTGTGAAAATCGGAATGTCCGAATTAAAGTTTCTGTGAAACCCTAAGTTTTCGGTAGGACCGAAACCCATTTCGGTCTGACCGAAAGTGGTGTGTGGGTTCTGTTGAACACTTCGGTTACACCGAAACTTGAAATCGGTTTGACCGAAATACATTCTGTGAAAACTCAAAACTAAGATTTTGAACTCATTTTTTTTGCAAAAACTTCTGCAGTTGTGATAACTCTTCTACTCTGCCTACACCTTATCTATTCACAGGTCTTTCAGCCATGTCAGATGTCAGTGACAGCCAGAACAGGTCCGAATCACCGTTTGCTGAGATTCCAGAGGCAGGTACAAGTCCTGAGGCTAGCAGCTCTAGTGATGATGGTGAGAGGAGTACCCCTAGTGGTCTGCCTCCTGCTGCTACGAGAACCAGGAAGAAGAGAACGTCTGATGATGAGGATTCCGACTTTGTTGCTGAGGAAGTTACCTCCAAGCCAAAGAGGCAAGTGGTTGCCAAAGAGCTCCAAGGGCAGCAGCCAAAGAAAGGCACAAGCAAAGTGAAGCAGTCTGCAGTTGCTAAGAAGCTCAACTTGGAAGAGCCAGCTCCAAGCAAGGTGAAGAAGACTTCCAAAAGGAAGAGAGTTGTATATGCTGAACCTCAAGAGGTTGCAGAAGAAGAAGAAGAAGAAGATGCACCCCAGCCTCCTCCTCAGAAAGCTAAGTTCATGGGTGATGCTATTCGGGCTCAAGCCTCCTCCAAGCCCAAGAAGCCTGCTCAAGCTAAGACAGCTCCAGCCAAGCCCAAGAGAACAACCAGAAGCATTCCAGCTTCTGAGAAGAACAAAGGTGAGATGCCACCTTCTGAGTCAGATGAAGAGCATGTGTTGCTCAAGCTCCGTCCCAAGTTGCCACTCCACAATGATGCTCATCCTCAAGCTGAGGATATGAAGGCAAGAAAGGACAAAGGTCTCAGGCTATGGAGACAATCTGATCCATATGCCGTAAGAAGAAGGACTGCTGTGGACCCCAGATTCCACACCAGAGAGCAGCAGGATTTCTATGAGACCGTGCTAATGGATAAGAAGCCCATTGTTGCTAACACCAGGTATGTCGACTGGAAGTATATTGACAGCAGAGAGCATCGGGACTTCTTTCCCCATGTGCATGAGAGCTTTACTGCATGTGGAGTTGCTGACTTTGTGGGTCAAGAACTGACAGCCTGGAATGACGAGATGATCATGCAGTTCTATGCCACAGCCCATTTCTATCCTGATGGCAAGATCACCTGGATGACTGAAGGTCAAAGGTTTTCTTCAACTGTTGCAGAATGGGCAGAACTTCTGAACGCTCCAGTGCAGAGAGAGGACGACATTGATGTCTATGGAATTCCTAAGAAGAGTCATGATTCCATGAAGAATATGTACAAGGAGATCCCAGCTGCTGATTTGGAGGGATGGAAACTCGGCTCAGTGTATTATCTCCAGGCAGGTCTGACCACCACTAACACTATCCTGAGGCATACTTTGATGCCTAAGTCAGGTGACCACCGGATGATACGAGGCTATTCTATCAACATGCTGCACATTCTCGATGAGAAGGCACCTTTTAAGGTGATGGACTTGATGGTAGAGACTATCAAGAGGACTGCAGCTGACCAGAAGAGGTCGTGTGGGTTTGCACCGCAGATACAGATGCTTATCAACGCCAAGTTTGGCACGGGCAAATTCATGTTGGATAGGAAGCACTTGCCACTGCAGCCAGAGCATGAGGACAACGTAGTTGTGATGGATGAAGAGGATCCTACCTCAGTTGAAGGGCAAGCCAAGATTGAAGCTGCGAAGAAAGCCAAAGCTGACAAAGAGGCAGCAGCAGCAGCAGCTAAGCCAAAGAGCTTCGGAGATCAGATTCTTGAAGCAACCCGGAGAATTGAACAACGCCTGGCCAGCATTGAGCAATCTCAGGAGAGCCTTGAGAGGATTGTCGAGGACAAGATCCACGCTCTGGACGTGAAGCTGACTGAGATTCAGGTGTCTGTCAACAAGCTTGAGGCAGACATGGAGGAGACTAGGCAGGAGAGAGCAGAGCTTATGCAGGATGATCTAGTCCAGGACTCTCATCGCCAGACTGCTCCGGTTCCCAGAGGATCCAGGTCTGCAGCTATCCCAGTGACAGACTCCAGGGCTACCACTTCAGCACTAGCTACAGCTCCAGCAGTTCCTTCAGCTCCAGCATCCACTCCTCCGGCGCAGACATCAGCAGAAGTCTTCGCCGATGCAGCCATCTCTACACCGACATCGACCCAGACGGGAGCCGCCAGCCGAGCCCGCAGTGACGTTTAGCTCTATACCTTTTCGAACTTTTTGGTAACTTGTTGCCAAAGGGGGAGAAATTGCTATAGATCATAGGGCTTCGAGAGAGAGAGTGCTCTTTCGTCTTTTCGTTCTTTTGCCGGTTTTCCTTGAGATACTTTGGTTTCTTTTGGTTCCAGATACTTTAAGTGTGCTTGCTACTACGTTTGATGCTACCTTAATGAGTGCTTAGTCATACTATGCTTTAATGTGTGCTTATTGCTTATCATGTGCTATTCCTTATTGTATGGCTATTTACTTTTGTCTTGGTGATTAAGTGCATGTTATTCATTCTTATCATTTTGTGCGCTCCACCAAGATGTATGTGACATGGAAGAGTGACCCATAATCCTAATCGATTGTGCATTTGCATTCAAACGCAAATTTTAAATAATGCACAAATTTAGGGGGAGCTCTTGTTTATCACATACTTCTCAAAGCGACGATATTATTCATTGATTATATCTCTTGTCGAAGCTTTGATCTATATGTTGTCATCAATTACCAAAAAGGGGGAGATTGAAAGTGCAACTAATCCCCGGGTGGTTTTGGTAATTAATAACAACATATATATCATTGAACTAATATTCTCTTGAGAATCATTTCAGAAAAGTTCGATGATGTGGGTATGGAAATGTCTGAAGAAGTGGACCCCTCAAAATGCTAAGACAAGCATTGGCAAAAGCTCAAGACTATATTTGTGGTTTAGTGATCGAAGATCACATTGAGTCCATAGGAAAAGCCAATACTATTAAAAGGGGATGAGGTTGTGTTAATGTTCTTGTTGCTCAAGTGCTTGGTGATCTAACTCCCTCAACTATCAGCACTATTCACTACTTAACACACACCCATAAGTAATCTCGGTCAATCCAACTCAGTCCCACCGAGATGAAGTTATTTCTACAAACCCTAACATCTCGGTCACACCGATTTCTCCAACTCAGTCCCACCGAGATGAACCACTTCAGTTGTTTCTCCAAACCCTAGCTTCTCGGTCAAACCGATTCTGAGTTTCGGTCCCACCGAAAAAGGGCTGCCAACCTTCTGTGGTCAGTTGACATAAATTCGGAATATCCGAGTTTATATTTTCGGTCTCACCGAGATGGCAAACCCTAACCTTTGACTCACTTCGGTCTCACCGAGATGGTATTTTCGGTCCCACCGAAAATCCCAACGTTCACTATATTTGAACTTTCGGTCTAACCGAGATTTCACTTCGGTCTGACCGAGATTGGTCAAATGTGTGTGTAACGGTTGGATTTTGTGTGGAGGCTATATATACCCCTCCACCCCCTCCTCATTCGTGAGGAGAGCCATCAGAAAGTACCACCACTTCTACCATACACTTTCTGAGAAGTGAACCACCTACCCTTGTGTTGAGATCAAGCCATTCCATTCCTACCATATGAAACTTGATCTCTAGCCTTCCCAAGTTGCTTTCCACTCAAATCTTTCTTCCACCACAGCCATATCAGTGAGGAGAGTTGAGTGTTGGGGAGTTTATCACTTGAAGCACAAGAGCAAGGAGTTCATCACCATCAACACCGTCTATTACCTTTTGGGGGGTGGTGCCTCCTAGATTGGTTAGGTGTCACTTGGGAGCCTCCGTCTTGATGATGTGGAGTTGAACCAAGAAGTTTGTAAGGGCAAGGAGATCGCCTACTTCGTGAAGATCTACCCCGAGTAAGGCTAGTCCTCCGTGGGCGTAGGCCGTGATGGAATAGACAAGGTTGCTTCTTCGTGGACCCTTCGTGGGTGGAGCCCTCCGTGGACTCGCGCAGCCGTTACCCTCCGTGGGTTGAAGTCTCCATCAACGTGGATGTACGATAGCACCACCTATCGGAACCACGACAAAAATCTCCGTGTCACCAAACTGCGTTTGATCTTCTCCACCTCTCTTTTACATGTGCAATTTACTTTCCGCTGCATATACTCTAGAATTGCATGTGTAGGGTGTTACTTGAATTGATCTTAATTGTGAAACTGCCAAAAACATTGCATGATCTAAAGGCAGATTTTTTATTTTGTCAAGTAGTCTAATCACCCCCCCTCTAGACTTACTTTCGATCCTACAACAAGTTTACGAAATGAGTTGAAGCGGAGCCTATCAGTAAGTGTGATGCAGCAACAGCGGTTCAGTTCATCAAAAAGGTGATTTTTTGGTTTGGCTTTCCACACAGCATTATAACTGATAATGGCACCAATTTATCTAAGGGGGCTATGGAGGAGTTCTGTCAAAGAGAGCACATCCGTCTTGATGTATCATCAGTAGCTCACCCTCAATCTAATGGCCAAGCTAAGAGAGCCAATCAAGAGATCTTGAGAGGCATCAAACCCCGGCTTATGGTTCCTTTGCAGAGAACGCCGGGTTGTTGGGTGGAGGAGTTGCCTTCTGTACTATGGAGCATCAACACTACACCTAACAGATCCACAGGGTACACGCCTTTCTTCATGGTATATGGAGCTGAAGCGGTCCTCCCTAGTGATATCCGTCATGACTCGCCGCGGGTGGCGGCTTATGTTGAAACGGATAATGAACAAGCAAGACAAGACGCCTTGGACCGGCTGGACGAGGAACGGGACACGGCAGTAGCTCGATCGACGATTTATCAACGAGACCTACGCCGATACCACAGTCGCCGGGTTAAGACCAGGACGTTTCAAGAAGGAGATCTGGTGCTCCGGCTCATCCAAGACCAGACGGACATGCACAAGATATCCCCATCTTGGGAAGGACCCTTTGTGGTCAGCAAGAACCTGCACAACGGGTCATACTACCTCGTCGACATTCGAGAACATAAGTACTCACGCACGGCGGAGGAGGAGACCAAGCGGCCATGGAACATCGCTCTTCTTCGACCTTACTATACTTGAGCGATAGGCTCTGCTTTATGTATAATGTATATATTATGATTAATATAATAAACCGGCGCCCCCGGTAAACCAGGGTATCAGCCATATTTTTCATAAGAGTATCACATGGGGGCTTCCGCGGGCAAGGGAGTTTTCTATGGCCTCTTAAAACGGCGCCCTTGATAAATCAAGGTATCAGCCGTCTTTCCTGAACATAAAGAGAATCACATGGGAGCTTCCGCGGGCAAGGAAGTTTCTTATGGCCTCTTAAACCGGCGGCCACATCAAGACCATCATAAGAGCACAACTCTGGTTGCTTCGGCAATTTCCACATGATGATGAGAGGCAAAAGAGAGTTTGATGCCTAGCACAACTCAAACATAGGCCCCGACGAGCAATGCTCAAACACTACCTGGGTCTCTTGATGCAAGTTCATCAGCGAGTGGAAGACTCTTGTAGTGAACACGGCTTGGAAGCTTGGTGTATACACCTAAAACCCCGGATTAACCTGCCTGCATCAAGTAAATCGCGCCGTCCAGGTAAACCTGGTATGACCCGTCGAACGTACACACAAGTCAATCCTTTGGGACCCTGAACTTGGTAACGTTAAATTGACGATCATCAAGTGATTACACAAGTCAAATCTTTATAAGATTTTGAACATTGGTAGCATTTTACATTGATGATTTGGTTAAAGATTGCGGATCATCTTAACAGGCTTTGCTAAAATGGTTAATGACAGTAGCCTGGCAGCTCATAAAAAGCCTCGAATTTGGAGCCTGGCAGCTCGTAAAAAGCCTCGACTACATGGTCTTATTTGCCCATAAACTTTATTTTTCATTTTTATGTTTTCTCAAATCTTTATCTTCAAGGTCATTGGTTTTTCAACCAAGTCCATTGAGTCAAGACTGGATAACTACAAAGTTGTCATTACATCTGTATTTACAGAGTTATAGTCTGGGTTATAGACACCAGTACTAGTTTACAGCTAAACCGGCGTTCATTGTAACCCGGATCGGTCTTCATGGTAAGCCGACAAAGAGCCAAGTAAGTCATCAACACTTACACCTTGGATTGTTCCTGCCGGATTAAGGTTTACAGATACACTTAATCACAGGTATGATACACACTTATATTTTTGACACAGTTCAAGTTATTAACTTAGATCATGTGTTAGGCCAGTATAACCCGTCCGGCGATAAACCGCCAGGACACTTTGAGCATTGTGTATGCAGACACACGTAATATAAAAGGTCAAAGCATTGCAAGCAGAAGATAATTTACAAGTGGCCAAATAAAGTAATGCCATGAAAGATAGAGTGGGACAAATACAATATCTCAACTATCCTATTACAAAGCACTGGCAGGCCCAAAAGAATATCAGTTTTCTCACAAAGTATTCAACACATAAGGCTAAACCAAAACCGGTTTAGGATTTTGCTTCGGCTCGTTGTGAAGACTGAGGGTCGGCTTGTTCCGGGTCTTCGACGACTTCTGGCAGCTGCTGGAAATCAGGGGTGCTCCAGTCAATCTTGGCAAGGGCGCGGAAATATACTTCATCATTTATAAGTTCTGACGGTTCAATGTCAGGAGCAAAGGTATGCTTACGAACTGGTGGAATAAGATTTTCGATGTCATAAGACGGCCGCTCCACCCGCACATTCTCCAGATCATAACCCGGGTGATACCTTGATAAGTCCGCTTCATCAGCAAGCTTACTGGCAAGAGGCCACATGTCTTTGGTTAAAGCACGAAGATCTTCAGCAGAGAAAGCTGATCCATCCTCTTTCATACTTGGATAACCATTCATGGCCTCCGCCGGATCAAAATCAGGAACCCATGCCTTGGCCCGGGTTAACGCCATGAGGGAGCCAGCTCTTGCGGAGGATTTCTTCACCTCGACAATATGGGCAGGCAAGATGGATAGTTTTTCTAGAGTACCTTGGATAGTGGTTGGTGCCGGTTTATTGTGCGAAATAGCACTGATGGCCCTCTAAGTGCCGGCATAGAGTTGTTCCACCAAGGTGTAAGCAGCCTTCAGCTTCTTCCGCACATCATCCCCAAGATGAGTAACGCGCCTCCCTGTGTACAAGTGATGAGTTAAACCGGAGCAGCGCAAGATAGGAAGGATAAAGCGTATGACAACAAGTACTTACCAAAGATAGCAGATGTCATATCATCTATATGCTGCCTTAACCCGGATAACTCCTCCGTCACCGGGTTAAGAGCTGCCTCAGCATCATTGGCTCTTTTCTCCAAAGCATCCTTTTCTGCCTCCCAAGTGGACCGCTCCGCTTCAAAATGTTTCTTGAGCTTCTCCATACTAGCTAAAGCAAGGGTCAGTTCCTCCTTGACTTTAGTTGAAGTAGTTTCTTGGAAGGCCAGGCTATTCCGGAGCTCAGTTATCTCAGAAGCCCTCCGGTTCAAGTCAGTCTGCAGAGGATAAAGCATATCAGATATTCATGAAGACAGTTCAATCAAAAGTCTCAAGCACATAACAAGTTATGCACTCGACACTTGGGGCTAATGTACATTTGCAGTAATAAGCAGGCAATTTTTCCAGACAAGTCCCAAGCACATAACAAGTTATGTCCTTGACACTTGGGGGCTAATGTAATGTCATTCTCAAACATAGGAGAAGTCTCGATTCACCCGCAATGGAGGGGCCCTTGGGGGTTACACGTGCCAATCAAACTATTTCAGTTGATCTATCACAGTTCCGGTTCACCCTAAAGGCTAAACCGGCACTTGGGGGCTACAATGGACTAAAGGTACAGCTATAAGACACAAGCAGAAATGAAAGGCAAAGGAAAAGAAGTTACCTCATATTTTTCTTTCATTAAGTTTACTAAACCGGCCTCGTGGTCACGGCTAGTGAAGAGCCGGTTTAGATACCCATAATGAAGCTCCTGGGCACTAAGCGGAGCATAGCTAGACAGGTCAGTGCTCCACTTGCCCTTGTCCTTCTGAAGAACTTCTTCCTTGGCAGTGTGTCTGGCCAAGATGACAGGCTCTGCGGGAGTAGTAAAGCCTATTCCAGTAATCTCGACATCGTCTGTCGAGGCATCAGTTGTCCTGGGAGGATCAGCAGCAGCAGCGGGATCGGTGTGTACCGGGCTAGCAGGGGCCAGACTAACCCGAGCAGGGCTAGTCCGAACAGGGCTGGCCGGTTCAGCAGGATTTTTTATGGGGTCATCCCTCGGAGCAGCAACGTCTTCTCGGTCCATAGGGGAAGGATCGTCGTGTGGAACTTGAATGTTTTCTTCTAACGGATTGGCGGCTTCAGGATCTTCTGCCGGTTCAGAAGTATTTTTGACTGTCGGTTTATTCAGCTTTGCCTTCTTGCTAGGCTTGGGCATACTGAAAAGATTAAGGGAATAATGAGAATCACAAGTCAAAGTGGAAAGATAAACCGGATATACTGAAAGACGGCTTACCCATGAACAGTCTTGAGCACCGGGACTTGAGTGGCGGTTGACTCGCCGGAGGATGACAGAGGAGTTTCCTGATAATTTGGATCAGACGGTTTAAGTGGTTTACGAAAAAGACCCTCTTTAGGATGAAGAAGAGTTGGAGCAAGTAAAACCTCTGAACGGCGTCTTCGAGCCGGAGCGTGGGTCAATCCGATCGACTCGACCACATGGCCACTGTGGCGTGCGGTGCGGCGAGCCTCATGCTGCTGCTTCTTCAAAAGAAAATGGGGATCCAGTTGAGCATAAGGGTGAGAAAATGGATATTTCCGGGCTACCCGGCGAACTTTGGGTGGTAATGGTTCTGAATCAGAGGAAAGAGAGATTACCTCAACTTCATCCGCTTTACTCCCTTCCGCCGGATCCTGGGAAAAGTCATTGTTAATATAAATACAGACAAGGGAAAGTTAAAAGGCATAAGAACCAAGCAGTACCTCAGAGGCCAGATCATCTTCTTCAGCGTTTGAACCGGAAGCAGCGGCATGTCTTTTCTTATGCTTCTTCACGGCTAGGCTCTTCTTGCGAGATTATTTCGCCGGTTTGTCCTGGGGTTTTCGTTTCCAGAAGGAGTCATTGGCCTGTGTAAAGGAATAAAAGTATGTTGAAGACAAGCAATATCGACGGATTAAAACAAAGAGAAAGGGACAGAAGAATCTTACCGAAGGCGGTTTGTTGTTCACACAGAAAGGTGCTAAACCGGTCCGACTACACTCCTCTAGAGGAATATTCAGCATCTTCTTAGCAGATTCGGTAACTTCATTGTCTGGAAGCACCATATCCGTGTGACGCTGAGGATCTTTCGGATTACCGGTATACTCGCACATTAAACCAGAGCGCCGACTCAACGGGAGAATGCTCCAAGAGAGCCAGCAGCGGACAAAGTCAACTCCGGTTAACCCGTTGGCTACAAAAGCCCTGAGTTTGGAAAGCTGGGGGCATATCATGCCCGGTCTTGGGCACTTAAACGCTGCGGGAAAGGATGATCCGCTGTCAGACGATAAGAGCGGTAACCCGGCAGTGGGTTCTCTCCCTCTGGTGAAGTGTCGACGCAGTAGAACCAAGTCTGATTCCACTCCTTGGGATGGCTATGAAGAGTGGTGTGAGGAAAGCTGACATCTTTTCTCTTCTGGATCCTCATTCCGCCAAGTTTAGTATTGGGACCGTCATGAAACTCAGTCCGGCGATTCAGATGGAAGAAGTCCCAGAATAACTCCACGGATGGCTCCTCTTGCAGATAGGCTTCTGAGAAGGCTTGGAAATTACAAATGTTTGATATGGAATTGGGACCTATGTCTTGGGGGTGGAGCTGAAAGTCTGCTAATATGTCGTGGAAAAACTTTGACCGCGGAGGGTTAAAGCCCCGGGCCAGGTGATAAAAAAAGACGATAACTTCTCCTTCCTTACGCTGGGGAGGACACTCTTTCCCAAGAGCCCTCCAGTGCAGAACCCCCCGGGACCTAAAGCGCCAATTGAGGTCGCCTTTTCTAAATCATCCTCGGTAATCCGGGATGGGACCCAGTTGCAAGCGACAAACTGTTTGACCGCAGAAGTCATCTTTTTCAAAGGGGGAACGCTGAAAAATACAATACAAGACCCGGTTTATGATCCACGCAAATGTAAACCGGCGTGTTCTATGAAGGCATTGATCAAATTGGCGGTTTAAGCAGGGGACTAATGGTATCTACTAGTCCGGAATAACTATGAATATAACAACTACCGGATTATGAAGTTTGAAAGGAACATCTTAAACCGCCAAGCACAAGCAGGTGAGGTGCAGATCTAAAGCTAAACCATCGACACAGGCATATGCAGTGCAGGTTCAAAGCTGAAACGTCGATGCAGGCAGATAAGATGCAGATCTAAGGCGTGAGAAACAACTTTCACATGAGCAGTAGTGAAATATGGATCTACAACGTATGGAAAACTCAAGATAATTCAAGTCATATTCGTTGAAGGCAGTGAAGGTTTTTACAGATCCAGTCTAACTAGCAGTGTTGGGGGAACTAAGATTATAAAGATGGAGCGGAGTCATGCGTACAAGTGTCGACCTAAAAAGTTTAACATCTACGACTAGGAACTATCTATGGTGATGAACTACGAAGGTTCATCTGCGAGCTCCCGTGAAACCCTAGAACTAAGATCTACGGGGAAGAGTGAGTAACGCACCTGAGGAAACGAAAGCGGAAGGACGACGGCGAATCTCTGGACACGCTCAGGTTGATGCAGCGGCCGGGCTTGAAGACGACAACGAGCTCGGCGGACGGCGGCGTGGCTTGAGCGCTGGAGGTCAGAGGAAGAAGAAACCGTAGGGGAATAAAGAGATGGCCCTCGGCTCTATTTATAAGCCGAGGAGATAAAACGGCAAGCGCGGGAATCGAGGAGACCAAAAATCGGATATGGATGGTGCTGTCGCCTCGATCTTTCGAGCTTTAATAAGTAAAGGTAAAAACAGGTACATGCATTAAATGCGCGGATGGCGTCACGACAGTTTAAAGCGACTTGAGGGGATGACGTCATGTCGGTTTATCAAGCATACTGAAGCTGCAGAAAGGAAAATCTGTACAAGACTTTGGAGATTGACATGAACAGGTTCAAATCAATCTGGGGCCTAATGTCAGGGATATTACTACCATGTATAAACCGGCCAGGAGGGTCTGGTTTATGTTATCAAGATTATATTATCAGAGGCCCAACGGAATATGAAGTAGAAGATTATAAGCCCAAGAGGCTTAGAGCCCATGTGTTAGGGCCCATGATTTGTAAACCGTCATACTATGTAACTTGGGATGTAAGATAGAAAGAACAGAGACCGAGGCGGACACGTTTATGAGCCGGCCTCGGGATTCTGTAAACCGGACCGAGCGTCGCCTCTATATAAAGGGACGACCCGACGACGGTTCAGGACAGAGAACAACAGCTCGAGACACAGGCAAAGCGGATTCGCTCCCTCGTCATCGAAGCCCAAGCAATACCACACCAAACTAGACGTAGGCTTTTACCTTCATCGAAGGGGCCGAACTAGTATAAAATCCCTGCGTCCTTCGTCCGCTTTAACCCCTTTAAGCTAACCCATAGCGATGGCCTCACGACTAAGTCCTTTTGCTAGGACATCTGCCGTGCTAAATTCACGACACCTATGGTCCACTGATGAGGAGGAAAACACCGATGATGAGCAAGACACCGAGTGGGAGGAAATGAAGGACGCAAGATCAGATGAAGATGATGTCCCTACCTCATGATGGAAATATGCCCTAGAGTCAATAATAAGGTTGTTATTATTTTATATTTCCTTATTCATGATAAAGGTTTATTATTCTTGCTAGAATTGTATTGACTGGAAACCTAAATACATGCGTGAATACATAAACAAATACCGCGTCCCTAGTAAGCCTCTACCAGACTAGCTCGTTAATCAAAGATGGTTAAGATTTCATAACCATGGACATGAGTTGTCATTTGATAACGGGGTCACATCATTATGAGAATGATGTGATGGACAAGACCCATTCGTTAGCTTAGCATTTGACCGTACAGTTTATTGCTACTGCTTTCATGTATGTCAAATACATATTCCTTTGACTATGAAATCATGCAACTCACGGATACCAGAGGAATACCTTGTGTGCTATCAAACGTCATAACATAACTGGGTGGTTATAAAGATTCTCTACATGTATCTCCGAAGGTGTTTTGTTGGGTTGGCGTGAATCGAGATTAGGATTTGTCACTCCGAGTATTGGAGAGGTATCTCTAGGCCCTCTCGGTAATGCACATAATAATAAGCCTTGCAAGCAAATGACTAATGAGTTAGTCACGAGATGATGTATTATAGAACAAGTAAAGAGACTTGCAGGTAATGATATTGAACTAGGTATAGAGATACCGACGGTCATATCTCGGGCAAGTAACATACCGAGGGACAAAGGGAATTGTGTATGTTGTCATAACGGTTTGACCGATAAAGATATTCGTAGAATATGTAGGAGCCAATATGGGCATCCAGGTTCCGCTATTGGTTATTGACCAGAGAGGTGTCTCGGTCATGTCTACATAGTTCTCGAACCCGTGGGGTCCGCACGCTTAACATTCATTGATGATATAGTATTATATGAGTTATGTGATTTGGTGACCGAATGTTGTTCCAAGTCCTGGCTGAGATCATAGACATGACGAGGAATCTCGAAATGGTTGAGAGATAAAGATTGATGTATAGGATGATGGTATTCAGACACCAGTAGTGTTCCGGAGGGTATCAAGTACTTATCGGGTCACTATAAGGAGTTCCAGGCACCCCCGACAAAAGATATGGGCCTTATGGGCCAAGAGGGGAAACACACTAACCACAAGGGGCTGGTGTGCCTCCCATATGGGCCGGCCTAAGGAGGATAATGAAAGGGGAGATGGGAAAGAAAAGTGTGGAATAGGATTCACACTTCCTTCCCTCAACCCCCCTTTTTCCTCCCCTCTCAGATAATTGTACATAGCCGGGGGGTGCAGGGAAAGGCACGCCCCTAGGGGGCCGGCTGCTAGTCCTAGGGCGCGCCCTGGCCTCTCCCCTCCCCCTCCCACCTATATATATATATGAGGGAGAGGGGGCGCCTAGAACACACAACATCAATTGTTAGCCGTGTGCGGCACCCCCTTCCACCGTTTACACCCCGGTCATATTTTCGTAGTGCTTAGGCGAAGCCCTGCGGAGATGACTTCACCATCATCGTCACCACACTGTCGTGCTAACGAAACTCATCTACTACCTTGACGTCTTACTGGATCAAGAAGGCGAGGGACGTCACCGAGCTGAACGTGTGCAGAACGCGGAGGTGCCGTGTGTTTGGTACTTGATTGGTTGAAGTCCGAAGAAGTTCGACTACATCAACTGAGTTGTGAAACTCTTTCGCTTACAGTCTATGAGGGTACATAGACACACTATCCCCCTCGTTGCTATGCATCTCCATGGATAGATCATTGCATGTGCGTAGAATTTTTTTTGTTTTCCATGCAACGTTTCCCAACACCTCAACCCGGGGATATGCATGTGGAGTTCAAGAAGTCAAGTCTCCCAGACGGAGTAAACAAATCTAAGGTCCAATTTATTCCGTCCCATTTTCTGCAGGAAAGCAAGGGGGCATTATGCAAAAGGGTATTGAAGCTAGAGCAAGAGAAGAATGATTTGAGGGAGGAAAATTTTATCCTCAGGAGTAAGCTGGAGAAGATGAATACTCCTTCCTCCTCACCACCACCATCATCAAAGAAGGAGACTTGAGTACACGGGTATGGGCACTCCCCTTGGCTTTCGCCAAGCTTGGGGGAGGTGCCTCGGTATCGTATCACCATCACTTACATTACCTTCACCAGTTTTTAGTTCAATCTTTAGTTATTTCATGATTTAGTTGAATAAAAGTTTAGTATGATCTATTTTTCGAGTGCTAGTTGCGTGATCTATCCATCTATGTAACCGAGTTGAGGGTTATATAATAAAGATTAGTTTGAATTTTTGCTTCTTTACCTTTATTTTCCAATCAAAATAAAGGAAATAATAAAAAATATCACATGCTAATATTATGGAAAGTAATTACATTACATAAGGAAAAGTATGAGTTGTAAAATTTATTGAAATTTGACAAACATAGCATTGGTCAATGGTGCAATTCTTGAAAGAATTAATAAGGGAAGAGAAGATTCACATGCAAATATACTATCTTGGACAGCTTTTATGATTGTGATCCCCCATTAAATATTTTATGCCAGATTATTGATGTTGGAAAAGGAAGGCAACGTAATGATTTATGTTTGTTCATATTCAGATAGAAGTTATATTGTCATGGATTCTCCAACACGTGGTGCTTGCCTAATATCTTTGCTAGCCAAAAATCTGCACCAAGTAGAGATACTACGTGCGCATCCAAAACCCTTAAACTGAATTTCATGATATGAGAGTCCACTATACCTACCTATGGATTGAGTAAGATCCTTCAAGTAAGTTGTCATCGGCGCATAAAGCAATAAAAATTGCTTCTAAATATGTTTGATCTTTTATTGTAAGGAAAAATAAGCGTGATACAAACTTATAATGGCAAATTAATAAAAGCGACGGACTGCATAATAAAGGTTGCTATCATAAGGAGCAATATAACGCGACGTTCTTTTGCATTAAGGGGTTGTGCATCCAAAAAATAAAAGCGCACGACAACCTCTGCTTCCCTCTGCGAAGGGCCGAACTTTTACTTTTATGTATTTACTTTTTATGCAAGAGTCAAAAGTGTTCTCCTCTATTCCTTTTTATTTTTCTCTTTAACAAAAAAGGCTTTCGCCCCGCTTTATATATAAAGCAATGATCAATGGCACCCGATACAAATGCACGCCCCCACAACACACTCAC
>LR738715.1:544400928-544457938 GCA_902687465.1 Secale cereale | reverse complement strand
CACACACACACACACACACACACACACACACACAAGGAAAGATACATAGGCGCTGAGCGCACCAACACCATCCCTAGAACTACAAGAGCAGCCGGGGCTACCGCCGTGAACACGCCACCGCGTAGAAGTGAAGCCACATATGATGAACCATGGGCTTGAAGGCAGCGCCTTTAGGAAGGAAACAACACCGGAGCGCTACCACCGCCTGATCCGAGGATCACAGTTTCCCCTAGAGCAACACGAGGGCAATGAGAGACACGACGACGCCTTCAAGGAGGGAACGAGCTTTGCCGCTGCCGGTCCATCCAAAGATAGATCAGGTTTTCACCCTGGCCACACTCATTGCCACCGCCCGCCACACCCCGGCTACCACGCTGCCCACACAGCCCTGGCACCGAGCAACACCAAGCCATAGGTTCTTCCCATAAGCACCACAGATACACCACTAGGGCCACCGCCCCGGCATCCAAGACCATGACGCCACCTCACCCGAGCCCTGCAGCTGCCCAACCAAAGATATGAGCAAAAATGACCCGCCTTTCACACCCCTGGGCGGCCTCCAGTGCCGAGACCCAAAAGGCCGGCCAAAACTGGCCTCCACCAATCCATCCTTGGCATCGAGCGTGAGACGAGCTCGGTCCTATTGCCGGGCGCGAGGTGAGCTCGGTCCTGCTGCCGGGTGCGAGACAAGGGATGAACCACAACTAGGGAAGAGCCCATCGAAAGTAGCGCTCACATGCCGAGGAGAGGGCTCAAAGGCCAAAACAGTCCACCTGCAAATGAGCCGACGCCGGTGGAGAAGCCAACCGTCGCTGCAGCCGGGACCGCCGAGCTGTCGTGTAGACACCAAGTAGCAAGGAGGCCACCATACCTCCCGCCGCCACCATAGCCCACGAATAGAGCAGCCACCATGCCGGGCCGCTGCCCAAACCCGCACCGCTCGCCAGGACCAAGCCATAGGTCCGCTGGAACACGCAGCCACTGGACACACCTCCTCTCACCAACCCCGCCACCACACAGATCGACGTCACCACCGGGAGGCTGCCGGGAGCCCCATCCACCACCGCCACACTCGCCACGAGCAGCTGATTATTTTTCTCTTTTGCAAGCATCGTGTGGTGGGGAAAGATCTAGGCACATATATCCAGTTGAATGTGAGTGATCATGATTATTGTTGACATCACCCTTGAGGTGAATAAGTTGGGAGGCGAAACTGTAAGCCCCTATCTTTCTATGTGTGTGGCTGATTTTTTTTGCTCCATATATATATTGTAAGTGTTAGCAATCATAAAAGACTAAATGGTGGTTGAGTATGTGGACTTGCTAAAAAGCTCCGACATGAGACCATTCCTAAAAATATGATGAATTGCAATTGCATAGTTGACTGTGAACATAGTTTGTTAGCTTTCAAGAAAGTTTATGTCTTACACTTTGATATTATGATGAATTGTTACTTGCTCATAAGAAGTCATATGATAATAATTATTGCTGTTATAATAATGATCATGATGCTACTATGTCCGTATTTTGTTTTTAACAACACCTCTCTCTCTAAACATGTGGACATGATTTTTGATATCGGTTTTCGCTTGAGGACAAGCGAGGTCTAATCTTGGGGGAGTTGATACGTCCATTTTGCATCATGTTTTGTTACTGTTATTTATAGTGTTTTTATTCAATATAACACTTCGAGGAGTAATTCTAATGCCTTTTATCTCATAATATGCTAGGTTTATACAAAGAGGGAGAATATCGGCGACTAGAATTTTGGACCCGAGAAAGCTACGTCGGAGATACTTACTCTACACATCTCCAAATGAGCTGAAATTTTATGGAGATTTATTTTGGAATATATAAAATATACTGGGGAAAAGAAATACTGGAGGAGGCCACCCAGGTGCCCACTAGGCGCCTGGGCATGCCTAACCCCCAGGCGCGCCCTAGTGGGTAGTCGGCCCCCTGGCCCACTTCTGGCGACCATCTTCTGGTATATAAGGTATTTTGACCTAGAAAAAAAAAATAAGGTAAGGACTTTCGAGATGGAGCATCGCCGTCTCAAGGCGAAACCTGGGCAGGAGCACTTTTGCTCTCCAGCGGAGCGATTCCGCCGGGGATATTTCCCTTCAGGAGGGGGAAATCGAAGCCATCGTCATCACCAACGACCCTCTCATTGTGAGAGGGCCAATCTTCATCAACATCTTCACCAGCACCATCTCCTCTCAAAACTATAGTTCATCTCTTATATTCAATCTTTGTATCAAAACCTCATATTGGTACCTGTGGGTTGCTAGTAGTGTTGATTACATCTTGTAGTTGATTCTAGTTGGTTTATTTGGTGGAAGATTATATGTTCAGATTCATTATGCTATTTAATATCCCTCTGATCTTGAACATGAATATGCTTTGTGAGTAGTTACTTTTGTTCTTGAGGACATTGGAGAAGTCATTTCATAAGTAATCATGTGAATTTGATATTCGTTCGATATTTTGATGATATGTACATTATGATTTCCTTAGTGGTGTCATGTGAACGTTGACTACATGAAACTTCACCATCCTTGGGACTAAGGGAATGCATTGTGGACTAGTTTAGAGGATGGGTTTCTAGCGTGACAAAAGCTTAAACCCTAGTTCATGTGTTACTCCGTAAGGGGTTGATTTGGGTCCACATGTTTAAAGCTATGGTTAGATTTTATCTTAATTCTTCTTTCGTAGTTGTGTATGCTTGCGAGAGGGGTTAATCATAAGTAGGAGGTTTGTTCAAGTAAAAATATCACCCAAGCACCGGTCCACCCACATATCAAATTATCAAAGTAGCGAACGCGAATCAAACCAACATGATGATAGTGACTAGATGAAGTTTCCATGTGTCCTCAAGAACTCTATGCTTATTACAATTAAGAGACCGTTTCGGCCCGTCCTTTGCCACAAAAGGATTGGGCTATCTTACTGCACCTATTGTTTCTATTGCTACTTGTCACTTGTTAAAACTATCTTTCTGTCAAACAACTTGCTACCAACTATTTCAGTGCTTGCAGAAATTACCTTGCTAGAAACCGCTTGTCATTTCCTTCCGCTCCTCGTTGGTTTCAACACTCTTGCTTATCGAAAGGACCACGATTGCTCCCCTATACTTGTGGGTCATCAGTGGATAGGAGAATGAAAGGGAAGAAGGTGACGGCTTTTAGGTGGATCTTGGTGAGGTAAAAATGGGGAGGCTAGTGCTGAGATCCAATCGATGCAAACCAAATGAAACAAGGAAAATTGGTAGATCATTGCACCATGTTTGAGCTGTAACACTTCCCACTACAACTTCTGAAACTTCTCGCCAAACTGAATATGATTGCACACTTGCTCAACACTTTCTCTTCTTTTTTTTGCAACACAATAGATCCAACAACAAGACTCAAAGAAAAATAGTAGGAACTTCGGATATAACTTGGTGCCAACACAAATAGGAAAGCAAACAACTAGATCTCAGCAAACAAAGGCTTGTATATTTTTTGTGGCTTTTCTGGCTTTGGACTCTGGGACAGAGAAAAACCAAACTACAAAGGGTAGGTCTAGCGACAAGGATACAGATCCTACCATGTAAACCTTGCTATGAATACCGGATGATGTGACGCCGTCTTCGGAGAAGAGTATGTTCAAGGGGCGGTCTGATCTTCACGGCATAGGGTTGAAGAATGGAGGAGGTAACTAGCTCCAAGACGCCAAAAATAGAAAACAAGAGATTATGACCTGACGAGGAGGGTGCTCACTAAAGCCTGCAATGCGAACATTCGCTGATCCACAACTCGCAATACTACCCCACAAAACCACGCTCAAAACATGTAGCATAGAGTAGGTGCAATCCATAAGGAAACCACGAACTCTAACCCATAGAACTTGATCTAGTAATGGAACACAAATTAGGAGTGTCGGTGTACTAAGGTAGGGGTACCTCAGTACCCCCACTTGTGCACGGGCAGTTGCAGCTCCCCGCGGCAGGGTTTACCACGCGCTCGCCGGAGACCTTCCTGCTCCATATCAAACCATTCAAAAACAAAGTATGCAAGACAGAAGATCGAGACCCCGGCAAGCGGAGCTTGCCGGGAAGGCCGTACCAGGATCAAGATTACCTCACTGGCACAAGGCCCTGGCAAGAGGAGCTTGCCAGGAAGACTAGAAGATTCCATCATAGAAGACACGCCTCAGCGCTATATGCGTCCCGGCGAGGGCCCGGGGAGCGGCAAGCTCCCGGGCCCGGCAAGATCAAGGCCCCGGCAAGGTGCTTGCCGGGAGAGTTGCGCTGTGTGCCCACGCTCCAGCTCATCGGCCCACGCGTCGCCCTGGGGCCTATCCAGGGACGCGTGGCGGATGGCTGTGCAGCCTGGGGGACACGGTGGCACTCCACGGTGGTGAATCCATCGCCGTGGCAGACGGAGACGCAAGGGCGGGAGCTTTTGGGGTCGACGGCGACGGGCATTAAATGCCCTTGTCCCCCACTGTCAAAGTAGGTAGCGACCACTGTTCGTGCACTGTAGCTCCACTGTTCCCGCACTGTTACAACTACCACCTCTTTTACGTTTTTACCCCTTTCTCCTACGTTGACACCTGTCGGTGACCCCTTGTACTATAAAAGGAGGCCCATGCACAACGTGGAGGGGGTTCGGAACCTAGATCACTCATACGCTCGGTGTAGCTGCTTCTTCAAGCTCCCGAGCTCTCCAACTCAATACACAACTAAGCAGGAGTAGGGTTTTACGCGTCTACCGCGGCCCGAACCTGGGTAAAACTGCCCGCGTGTTCGCTACGATCTGCTCTTTGTGCTCCCTCCGCCCTCGTACCGCACAGACAAGGGGCTCCGGTCCCATAGGTGTTCGTGGCGGACAGTTTCCCCCGACATCTTTGGCGCGCCAGGTAGGGGACGTCGAGGTTGTGCGAACCTGATCCGGCGTTCGCGCGGGCGCATTCTTCATCATCTTCTCCAGTTCCGTCAGCAACTTAATCAGCAACAGCTCCATGGCCCCGAAGAAGAAGGCTTCGGAGGTCGGAGGCCCGTCCGCGTCTCATCCGCCGCCACCGGAGCCAACGGTGGGCGGGGGAGACGCCGTTGGAAGGGTGGTCGCCGACGAGGACACTCGCGGCGCCACCAAATCCAAGGATAAGACGGACGACCGAGCCTCGGTCTCCGTGGACGCGCCGCGTCCATCTCAGCACACGTCAACCCAGCAGCGCCATACCACAGGAGGCGGTATCCGCTTGCTGGGGCAAGGACAAACCGGAGGCTCACGGGACGCCCCGGACCACCGTCCGGGCACAAGCAAAGCGAAGGCGCCGGCGCGGGACCCTGCTCCTTCTAACGTTGTTAGGAGTCCGAGCATATCCCGCTCCTCGCACCGCTCGCCCCCGTTCCCCTCCACTCCAGCAGAAGCGCTCGCAAGGGCGCAACTGCTCCTCGACTTCCCTCCAGCGGCAGACAAGGCCGAGGACTGGAGGGCCACCATCCAGAGCCTGATCGCCTTCGCCAACAACGATTCTCCACAGCAGCCGACGGCCTCGCGGCCGCGGCAAGCTGAGAAGACGAAGGCCGACGGCGACAAGACCGCCGGGGGTGCGACAAGCGTGCACTCCCCGCCGCGGAAGCAGAAGGCGCCGCCCCGCCGGAACAATGCCGACGACGGCTCCACGGCCTCGTCGGATCCGCGGGCTCGTCGGGACCAGCGCCAGGTCCTCGACCACCGGCGCCAAGAAGACGCTCGAACAAGAATCGAGCGCCGCCGAGAAGCTCGGCGACAATCAGACCAGAGGGCTGAGGACGCTGTCGACGCGCGCGCGCCCGGTGAACCAGGCGACTTGCCGTACGCGGCAGGTTGCCCTGCGTTCACCCGCGAGCTGCGGCGCGTCCAGTGGCCCAGCATGAAGAATTTCAAGCCCGACGTACCGGAGAAGTACGACGGCAAAACGCACCCCTCGGAGTTCCTCAGCGTTTACACCATCGCGGTGCAGGCTGCCGGGGGGCGCGACGAGAAGATCTTGGCAAATTACTTTCCGCTTGTGCTTAAGCCAAACGTCCGTTCGTGGCTTATGCACTTGCCGGAAGGTTCCATCTCTTCTTGGGCCGACCGTTGCCACCAGTTTGTTGGCGCCTTCACCGGCGGCCACAAACCCCACGGCCAGGAGAGCGATCTCCACATTCTGGCCCAGAAGGAAGGAGAAACCCTGCGCAAGTACATCCAACGCTTCAGCCGTGTACAGCACAACATCCCTGATGTCCACCCTGCCGCGGTTATCAGCGCGTTCCACCAGAACGTGCGTAACCGCCGCATGCGTGAAGAAATGGCGATGACCAAGATTCGGGATGTCAGCGAGCTCTATGCTCTCGCTGACAAGTGCGCACGCGCAGAAAAGGGGAGGAGACTCCCCGGGGAGGATGCTGGCGCAGGAGGAAGCGACAGCGACGACGCCGCCCCGGCAAAGAAGAGCCGGCGGCGGAATAACAGAAGGAAGGGCAAGAAAGAGGTGCTTGCCGTCAAGAAGTCCGGCAAGGAGGCTCCCGCCAAGCAAACACAGGCTGGCGGTTCCGGCAAGGAGCCTGCCCCTGTAGCGGCGGCCGACAAGCAGGACGGCTCCGACAAGAAATACTGCAAGATCCACCGCACCAAGGGTCACGATCTCTCCAACTGCAAGCGCGTCGAGTACCTCGTCGAGCAGCAGAAAGCTGAGTACGAGAGGCGCGACAAGGAGAAGGCCCAGGGTGGCGGCGGAGAGCCAAGCAAGAAGCGGCCGTTCAATGGCCGGGGAGGACGCCGCGGCAAGGCCAAGCAGCGGCAAGGAGATCGACCTCCCCGGGGCCGCGACAAGGACGAAGATGACGACGAGGATATGGAGGATGAGGATAACAGCGAGCAGGAGTTCCAGAAGGCCACGGAGGTCCTATGCATCGACGGTGGCGCCTCTCTGCACACCTCCCACCGCCAGCTTAAGCAGTGCGTGCGTGAGGTGAATACAGCAGAGCCGCCCATGGAGTCGCGCAGGCTCCTCAAATGGTCCAGCACGCCCATCATTTTTGATCTTGAGGATCACCCTGACCGCACCACTGCGGTCGGGTGCTTGCCGATGCTGGTTTCTCCCACCATCCGCAACCTCAAGGTCACCAAAATGTTGGTTGACGGCGGGGCCGGGCTGAACTTGATCTCCTCTGCTGTGATCAAGAAACTCCAAATTCCAGATGGCGAGCTCGAAGAAACCGGTTCTTTCCAAGGAATCAACCCGGGAAGGAGCAAGCCCAAGGGAAAGATCACTCTGCCGGTGACCTTTGGCGGGGAGCTCAACTTCAGAACTGAGCGCATCACTTTTGACGTCGCCGATATTCCATTGCCCTACAATGGAATACTTGGCCGTCCTGCCCTCGCCAAGTTCATGGCAGCTTCACATTATGCTTACAACGTACTCAAGATGCCGGGGCCGATAAGCGTCATCACTGTCCATGGCGACAAGAAAGATGCGCTTGTCTGTGCCGACAAGATCTACCGGGATGCGGCAGCTGCGGCAGAAAAGGACACACTTGCCGCTGAAGCTCCCGGGGGGAAGAAGACGAAGACCAAGTCCGGCAAGTGCTCTGGGGCCCACTCCGGCAACCGCACCTCTTCGGAGTGCTGCGCTGCCGTCGAGGACGTTCCATCGAGCTCCACCGGCAAGTGTAAGAAGGGAATGGCCGCTCCTCCGGCAACCAAGAAGGTGTCCGCCAAGGAGGACGGCACTGGTGGTACCTTCACCATCAGTGCCACACTTGAAAGCAAATAGGAAAGCGCGCTCGTTGCCTTCCTGCGGGCGAATGTCGATGTGTTTGCCTGGCAACCATCTGACATCCCCGGTGTTCCCAGGAAGGTAATTGAGCACAAGCTTGCTGTTTGTCCTCATGCGCGGCCCATCAAGCAGAAAGTGAGGAAGCAAGCCGTGGAGCGCCAAGAATTCATCAACGAAGAAATCAAGAAGCTAGAGGCAGCAGGCTTAGTTAGAGGTGTGATCCATCCGACGTGGTTGGCAAACCCAGTCGTCGTGCGCAAGGCCAATGGGAAGTGGAGACTGTGTATAGACTTCACCGATGTGAATAAAGCATGTCCCAAGGATCCATTCCCTTTGCCGCGCATTGACCAGATCGTTGACTCCACTGCCGGATGTGAGCTACTCTGTTTTCTTGATGCATACTCAGGCTATCATCAGATTTTCATGGCCAAAGAGGATGAAGAGAAGACTGCAATTATCACTCCATGTGGCACTTATTGCTTCATACGCATGCCATTTGGACTGAAGAATGCAGGATCAACGTTTGCAAGGGTAGTGTACACTGCTTTTGAGCCACAGATCCACAGAAATGTAGAGGCTTACATGGATGACATCGTGGTGAAGAGCAAGAGCAAGGATACCCTGATCCAAGATTTGGAAGAAACATTTCAGAACCTGCGCAGAATACAGCTTAAGTTGAACCCTGAGAAGTGCGTCTTTGGAGTTCCCTCCGGCAAGCTTCTCGGATTCTTTGTGTCACAGAGGGGGATTGAAGCCAACCCCGACAAGATTAAAGCCATTGAGCAGATAGAGGCCCCGAAGCGCGTCAAGGATGTCAGAAGGCTTGCAGGTTGTGTGGCTGCCCTCAGTAGGTTCATTTCAAAGTCTGCAGAACGCGCCCTACCTTTCTTCAAAATCTTGAAGAAGGCAGGTCCCATGAAGTGGACTCCGGAAGCGGAGGCAGCGCTGCAGGATTTGAAACGGTACCTGTCCTCCACTCCAATACTTGTCGCACCTAGACCACAGGAAAAGTTGTTGCTATACCTAGCGGCAACCAACCAGGTGGTTAGTGCTGCGTTAGTAGCGGAGAGGGAGTCCGACGAGGAGTCAGCACCACCGGCAAGCGAATCCAGCGACAAGCAGGGGGCTGCTCCGGCAAGCTCTGGCCCCGACAAGGACAACTCTGCGCAGGAACAAAATGAAGTGCGGAAGAAGATGGTGCAGCGCCCAGTGTATTTTGTAAGTTCCCTTCTCCAGGGGGCTAGATCAAGGTACTCTGGTGTGCAAAAGTTGCTTTTCGGCCTCCTCATGGCCTCGAGAAAGCTGCGCCATTACTTCCAAGCACATGAGATAACAGTGGTCACTCGCTTTCCGCTGAAGAGGATATTGCACAACCCAGAAGCAACAGGCAGGATTGTTGAGTGGGCACTGGAGCTGTCGAGCTTTGGACTCAAGTTTGAAAGTACTTCAACCATACAAAGCCGAGCTTTGGCAGAATTCATAGCTGAGTGGACCCCAACGCCCGATGAAGAAGCCCAAGAAACAAGTACACCCGTACAAGAAGCGACGAGTGAATGGGTAATGTATTTTGACGGTGCCTTCTCGCTGCAAGGCGCCGGTGCTGGCGTGGTACTCATCGCGCCCACCGGAGAGCACCTCAAATATGTTATCCAGATGCACTTTCCCAGGGAGCAAGCGACCAACAACACTGCCGAATATGAAGGCTTGCTTGCCGGCCTCAGGATTGCGGCCGAACTTGGGATCAGGAAGCTGATTGTGCGGGGAGATTCTCAGTTGGTGGTCCGACAAGTTAACAAGAGCTATCAGAGCCCTTTGATGGAAGCTTACGTCGATGAAGTGAGGAAGCTTGAGGAGCACTTTGAAGGTCTGCAGATGGAGCACGTCCCAAGAGCTCAGAATGAAATAGCAGACGGCCTTTCAAAGTGTGCTTCGATGAAGTTACCTGTGGAACCAGGGACCTTCTTGCTCAAGCTAACTCAACCATCCGTTACACCATCAATTGGGCAGTCCAAGAAGAGAAAGTTGGTCTCCGGCGACTACTTGCCGGCGGATCTTCCTGAAACCGCCGCCAAGGTCCCCAAGATCAACAACCACAACGCTGAGGAACAGTTTGCTCCTGCAGATCCTCGGGTCTGTACAGTTGAAGCAAGCGTTCCCGACAAGCCTCGCACCGCCGAGCTTGCCGGGGGACCTTCAGCTCCGGCAGAACCAGAGGTCCTTGCCGTAGAAGCTGAGGTTCCCGCAGCGGCCCTCGAGCCTTTAGTCCTTGCCGTCGAGCCCCAGGCTCCCGCATGGGCGCAGCAGATCGTCCGTTTTCTTCAAACTGGAGAACTTCCCGACGACCCAGAAGAAATAGAGAAGATAACCAGGCAGTCAAGTATGTACCAGTTCGTGGATAACGAGCTGTACAGAAGAAGACTCAATGGTGTCAGGTTGAAGTGCATCTCCAGGGAAGATGGACAGAAGCTGTTGGCAGAAATACACGGAGGCATATGCGGCCACCACATTGGCGCAAGGGCGCTTGCCGGGAAAGCTTTCCGGCAAGGGTTCTTTTGGCAAGAAGCCCTCCAAGATGCAACTGCACTAGTAACCAAGTGTGAAGCATGCCAGTTCCATGCGAAGCAGATTCATCAGCCGGCTCAAGCTCTCCAAACAATCCCTTTGTCCTGGCCCTTCTCGGTCTGGGGGCTCGATATCCTCGGCCCCTTCCCCCGAGCTGTCGGGGGCTTTGAGTACTTGTACGTTGCAATCGACAAGTTCACAAAGTGGCCAGAAGTGGAGCCAGTGAGAAAGGTGACAGCACAGTCAGCAGTCAGGTTCTTTAGGTCGATTGTTTGCCGTTTCGGGATCCCTAACAGGATCATCACCGACAACGGTACGCAATTCACTAGTCGCACCTTCATGCAGTACGTCCAAGACCTTGGCGCCAAGGTCTGTTTCGCTTCTGTTGCTCACCCGAGGAGCAACGGTCAAGCGGAGAGGGCCAATGCTGAAGTGCTGCGCGGACTCAAGACGAGGACCTTTGACAGGCTGCGCAAGTGCGGAAAAAATTGGATAGAGGAGCTACCGGCGGCTCTTTGGTCAATCAGAACGACACCAAGTCGAGCCACCGGACAGACACCCTTTGCTCTAGTCTATGGAGCAGAGGCAGTTCTCCCCACGGAACTCGTATACGGATCTCCTCGAGTGCTCGCTTATGATGAGCTCGAGCAAGAGCAACTGCGACAAGATGATGCATTGCTCCTCGAGGAGGGACGTCTCCAGGCTGCTGTACGAGCTGCTCGATACCAGCAAGCCTTGCGCCGCTATCATAGCCGCAAGGTCACGGCCAGGAGTCTCGAGGAAGGCGACCTTGTTCTTCGGCGTGTTCAGTCCGCCAAGAATTCCAACAAGTTGACGCCGAAGTGGGAAGGCCCTTATCGGGTGAGACAAGTCACGAGGCCCGGCGCTGTCCGCCTCGAGACCGAAGAAGGCTTACCGGTGAGCAATTCCTGGAACATAGAGCATCTTCGCAAGTTTCACCCATAAGGCGCGGTTGCCGTGATCCGCTCCGGCAACCACCTTTTGTACAAGCTTTGCCGCTGTTGCATGTAACCCTTTGTACAAAGCCGGGCGCAGACCCCGTGCATCAGTAAAGATTTTGTGTTTTGCGCTATTTGCCTTTTGCATGCTTTTCTTTACTATTTGCATGTGTTATTTGGCATCTTGTGCAACACACCCATCCGGTAAGCATTAGCACGCCGAAAGGCCATGTCTTGTTTCCCTCTTCTTTCCCTTTGCCTCTTAAGCAGAAGGAACATTCCTCGCGCACAAGTTTGCCGGGGGGGAAGGAGATGGAGGAGGAACCAAGTGCTGTTCAAGAAAGAGAAGCCTTACCGGGAAGCAAGCAATATATGAAAGCTAAGTTATTAGAATTTGACCAGTTCAAATTTTTAAAATTTTAGTTGTCTTCCTCGAACAATCACACTTTGTATGGAAAACCTGTGCGCGGAGGAACCTACCCGTAGCTTGCCGTACCCTTATCTTGTTTCCGAGTTCGCTCAACGATTTAAGTGAGCTGCGACAAGTGTCGCGCCCTTGCTTCGTTTCCGAGTACGCTCAGCAAGTTAAGTGCGTTGCGACTAGCCGCGGCGAGGTTGCTTGCCGGTGAGACCTTGGCCAGCAGGCTGCTCAGAGTCCAGCACTCAGCGTTCGCGGCAAAGGCCCCTTGCCGGCAAGCTCCCCGGGAGCGTAGGGTGAAAAACATACAAAGTCAAGGATTAAGACAAGGAAGATAACATTGCACTGATTGATCAAAATAAGATAAATATCTTACAAAAGATAGCTTGTCGCAATGATTAATGAGTTCGAAACACCCTATGCAGCAACAAAAAGAGATAAAGATAATGGAGGCCTAATCTACGCGGTCGCCCTCGATCCTGGAGATCTTAGCCACCTTGGCAATGATGTGGGCGACCTGCTCCTTCAGAGCCTCCATGTCCGCATCAGCCGGCAGGCTGCGAAGAACGTTGGTGAGATTTATACCGGGATTGCGGTATACGATCTTCGTCAGCACGCGCTCCAGAGTTCCCGTGCAGAGTAGGCGCGTCTCCTCGGCCAGTTGCGCGGGGATCTTCTTCCGCAGATCTGCAAGGGCCGGCGCGATTCCCCTGAAGAAGAGGCTGAGCTTGGCGCTGTGAGGGAGGTTCAGATCCGGGGAGTAGATGAGGTGCTCCAGCTTCAACGCTAGCAGCTCCTGGTCGATGTTGGACGCACAAGATACTAAGTCCTCGGTCCATACCTCGACGGTTTTGCGGAAGAGCTCAGCCGCTTTGTTGGCGCTGTCCACCAGGGTCCGCTCCTTGCGGAGCTCCTCCTTCAGCTTGGTCTCCCGAGCCCGGGCAGCGTCGAGTGAATCCTTCAGTGTAGAGACCTTCAACTCCAAGTCCTCGATGGAGTCCTTGGCGGCCTTCAAATCGTCGCCCCTCTCAGAAAGACGCACCTGGAGTTCTGAATTGGTGTGGGCGTCCTTCTCACGCTCCGTGATGAGCGCGGCGACCTTCTCCGCGCTCACCTTCAGCGACTTCTCCAGCTGCGCGACCTTGGCGGCAAGCTCCTTCTTGGCGGTCTCCGCGGCAGCCGCGGCGGCTTTCGCCTCCTTCAGTTCCCCGCCAAGGGCCTCCTCCCGAGCGGCAAGGTCCTCCTCGTGGGAGTCGAGGTTGACCTTCCGCTGGGCGAGTTCTCCTTCTCGCCGGGACAGCTCCACCCCGGCGAGCCGCTGCTGTTCCTCAGCCTCGGCCTTCTCCAGCACTCACTCCTGGTATTTGCCGGCGAGTTGCTCGCGCTCCTCCGCCACCTCGCGGAGGGCCGCCTGGTTGGCGGCGCTGAGCTCCGCCGCGCGCTTCTCCATCTCCGCGGCGGCCTTGGCGACGAGGGCCTCCCGACAAGCGAGCTTCGCCTGCCTGGCCCGGTAAAGGGCCAGGAGCTGGTGAAGCAGCTTCTCCTCCTCGGGCCCTTCACTCCCGCCGGGCGCCTCGACGATTTTCAAGCCCGCGGAGGCGAGGACCTCCCTGTCAAATGCCTCGCCCTCCGCGGGAGCTCGCGACGAAGAACCCCACGGCACCTGGATGAAGACGCCGTTGGGGGCTTCGAGGTAGTAGCCGGCCTGCTCCTTCCCGGCGGAGGGGTCGGCGGCCGGCGCAGCACTTGATGCTCCCGCCGCCTCCGGGTCGGCGGTGCGGTCGCCGTCCCCCTCCCCGGCCGCTGCGTCCGCAGCCGGAGCGGCCTCCGACGCAGTTGGCTCGGCGGCTTCAGCCGTGTCCTCGGCGACAGCGGCGTCGCCGCCGCCGCCCTGCGCGCCCTCCTCCTCGATGATGATGACTTCCGTCTCCATCGGCTCGGGGGGAGGAAGATCTAGAAGAAAGAAAAGAAGAAAAAGAAAGTTCAAGCAAATATCCAAAAAGAGACGATGCCAAGAAGACCAAATTACAAGACCTACCTTGGCGGACGTCGTCAGCGGCGGGCTCCCTCGCCGGGGAGCTCTGCCTTGGCGGAGTAGCCACCCTCGCCGGGCTGCTCGCCCTTGGCGGGGTACTCGCCCTTGGCGGAGTACCCGCCCTTGGCGGAGCGCTCTCCCTTGCCGGGGAGTTCGGCCTTGGCGGAGATGGCGGGGCCTGTGGCTCCTCGGGGGCGGTCTCCGGACGCTCCTGCCGCTGTGGCTCCACCTCTGCACAAGTCAAGACAAAGACATCAAAATATTGAAACAAGACAAAATCCCCAAGAGCACTCGACAAATGGAAGTACGAAACCCCAGACTTACGCTGGGGGCTGCGCTGGGGGCTGCTCCTCGGAGCAGCGCTCGGGTCCGGCAGGCTTGGCTCCGGCGCGTCCCCAGTTGCCGCGGTGGCCGAGTCTTCCGCGACCTCGACCACAGGCGCCTTGGCTTTCTTCGCCACGCGCTGAACCAAGGTCCTGAAATCAAAGCAACAAACAAAATTAACATCAACAATAATCAAGACGAAACTTGAGAAGGTGTAAGATCTCGGATTCTTACTCCTGATCCTCCTCGTCGTCCTCGCTCAAGGCGGAGAAGTCATACTCCACCTGGGGCGCGTCTGCACGAGGAGCGGGAGACGAAGATTCCCTCGGGCGCTTGGCGGTCCCTGAGGCTGGGGGCTGTGAAGACCCAGCCCCTGTGGTAGCCGGAGCCCGAGGGGCGGGCGGAGCCGCTGCTCCGCTCCGAGAAGACCCCTGCCTGCCTGGCGCCGACCTGCGGGGCGCCTCTGCCGTGGCCCACGCGCGGGCCGCCTCCGCCTCGGCTGGTGCGCCGGTCGCCCCCGGGGCAGCTTGGCTTCCCCGGGAAGCTTGAGTTGCCCGGCGAGCTGGTTGTTGCCGAGGCGCCTGCGCCGTCGCTCCCGTCGCCGCCCTGCGGAGACGCTTCGGTGGAGACTGCCTTGGGCTTGCCGGGGGCGGGGAGCTCTCCGACGAGGAGAGGTCGTCGGCGTAGAGCTCCGTAGATCCGTCGGAGTCCTCGGCGGCCTCGGCCTCCTCCTCCTGCTCCTCCCCGGCTGGCTTGCTGGGCCCAGCGCCCTGCGCTGCGGCCTCTTTTCCTCTGGCGCCTCCGGCGCCTCCACTCCCCGCGGCGCCTCTGTTCCCTCCGGCAACGCCATCCCTTGCCGCGGCCTCGGCCGCGATTCCATGGATCCCGGAGTGCCTCAGAGAGGGGACCCCGGCGAGCGCGTCGGGAGGAAGTTACAGCAGTCTGCGGATCTCCGCCTCCTCCGCCTGGCTGGACGCATCCGCAGCCTCCGCCTCCTCAGGCGTATATCCGAAATCTCCTGCCGCTGCAGCTGCAGCGGCCTCTTCAGCCCGAGAAGCCATGTATGCAAGCTCCTGGTCGGTGGTGTCCCGCGTGTGCTCCTTGATGTCATCCTTGTTCTTCGCCACCTCCACGAGGTTGTCGAAGAAGTTGAGGACATCTATGGGCTTGGGCGGAATCCACGTGCGGTCCACACCGTGCGAATCACAAGCGGGCATCATGGCGCGGAGAGGATCACAAGCTGTGCTATTGCAGAGGGGCACCACTCCCCGGGGAGGTCTGAACCACTCAGGGTGGGCCGGGTCATATTTGAAGAGTTCCCGGACCATCCCCTTCAGCTCCAGCGTCGTGAAGTTGAAGTTCAGCCCGGGGCGCAGCCTCATTATATCCGCTGGGTTGCCGTACTCCCAGGCCGGCCTTTTCCTGTCTTGGAGAGGGGCGATGCGGCGGCGGAGGAAGTCTGCGCCTACTTCTGCAACGGACAGCCTTGCTACCCGAAGACGAAGAATCCGGACGAGGGCGACGTCGAGCTTGATGTCGTCCGAGTCCAGCTCGCTCCAATCCCTGCCGCGCACGATGGGCGTTGTGCGCGGCGCGGTGAAGGGCTGCGGCTCGTCCTCAACGATCCAGCACCAGTCTGCACGCCACTCCTCCCACTTGCCGCGGAGCTCCCCCGGCAAGTACGACTCCTTCTTGTTCAGACGAAATACCCAAGAAATTCCCCCGGAGAGGGGGGCGCCGGCCTCTGCTCTAGGAGTGAAGAAGTGCCTAAACAGCGCTACGTTTGGGTGTATTCCTATGAAGTTTTCGCACATGTGTGCGAAAACCGCCATTGTGAGGATGGCGTTGGGGGTGAAGTCAAGAAGGTGGAGGCCATAGGTGTGCATGACGTCGCAGAAGAAATCAGAGAAAGGAGGGCAAAGACCGCAGTGAAAGAAGGCTGCGAAGAAGTAGTACCCGCCGGGGTAGTTGTCCTTGGCGGCGGCCGGATAAGCTCGAGTGCGGGGGTGCGCCTTGGTTTCCTTGGCCCAGAACAAGTAATACTTGTTCCAGAGCTCCCGCGCGCCGAGCTTCGGCGGGAAGACGAGGTTCCGCTTCCGATACGCGGCGAGCTTCGCCGCTTGCTCCGACTTCTCCCTCTTGGCCTTCTCCGCCTTCGCCTTGTCGGTCTTCGGGGCCATGGCGGACGCGGCGGAGGAAGGGGGATGAAGAGCCCGGCGGCGCCGGAGATGCAGACGGCGGCTGCGGAGGTGTGGAGGCGAAGCGCAAAGGGATCTCTGGAGGAAGAAGAAGATGCAATGAAAGCGCAAGGAGGGGAATCGCTCATGCTTCCTCTGCTTTTATGGGGAAGTGGGGGGGCGTTTCACTCTTTCCATTAAGAGAACGTGGGCACGTCCCATCCCACGACGCCGCAATCGACGCGTGCCGTTACGGGGGGATGCGGCGGATACGGAAGTGGATTCGGCGCGCCGTGGGCCGCGTGTGCCCGTGCACTGTTTTGGGCCTGGCCCAACAGCGCTCGGCACCGTGTGTGGCCCAGGCCCGGGGGCTCCTGTCGGTGTACTAAGGTAGGGGTACCTCAGTACCCCAACTTGTGCACGGGCAGTTGCAGCTCCCCACGGCAGGGTTTACCACGCGCTCGCCGGAGACCTTCCTGCTCCATATCAAACCATTCAAAAACAAAGTATGCAAGACAGAAGATCGAGACCCCGGCAAGCGGAGCTTGCCGGGAAGGCCGTACCAGGATCAAGATTACCTCACTGGCACAAGGCCCTGGCAAGAGGAGCTTGCCAGGAAGACTAGAAGATTCCATCATAGAAGACACGCCTCGACGCTATATGCGTCCCGGCGAGGGCCCGGGGAGCGGCAAGCTCCCGGGCCCGGCAAGATCAAGGCCCCGGCAAGGTGCTTGCCGGGAGAGTTGCGCTGTGTGCCCGCGCTCCAGCTCATCGGCCCACGCGTCGCCCTGGGGCCTATCCAGGGACGCGTGGCGGATGGCTGTGCAGCCTGGGGGACACGGTGGCACTCCACGGTGGTGAATCCATCGCCGTGGCAGACGGAGACGCAAGGGCGGGAGCTTTTGGGGTCGACGGCGACGGGCATTAAATGCCCTTGTCCCCCACTGTCAAAGTAGGTAGCGACCACTGTTCGTGCACTGTAGCTCCACTGTTCCCGCACTGTTACAACTACCACCTCTTTTACGTTTTTACCCCTTTCTCCTACGTTGACACCTGTCGGTGACCCCTTGTACTATAAAAGGAGGCCCATGCACAACGTGGAGGGGGTTCGAAACCTAGATCACTCATACGCTCGGTGTAGCTACTTCTTCAAGCTCCCGAGCTCTCCAACTCAATACACAACTAAGCAGGAGTAGGGTTTTACGCGTCTACCGCGGCCCGAACCTGGGTAAAACTGCCCGCGTGTTCGCTACGATCTGCTCTTTGTGCTCCCTCCGCCCTCGTACCGCACAGACAAGGGGCTCCGGTCCCATAGGTGTTCGTGGCGGACAGTTTCCCCCGGCAAGGAGCTCATCACAAGGAACCACATAATAAGGATAACAAGAGCTCTCCAATCTCAAGAGGAGTTTATGTCTTTATTCTTTGGTAGAAATGGCAAAAATTCCCCAATGAAGGGAAGCGCTAGCCTATTTATAATAGGGAAAACCCCCTGGATAGGTTTTAAATCAAACTAGTTTCGGGAACCAGCTTAGGTGTGAAAGAGAACCAACTTTGGTTTGACTAGATGGGCTTCAAGACTTAATAAGGTAGCTTATGGAAATCTCTCATTGGAGGTGGTTGACGGTTACTGACCAAACATTGTTCACTGGATTCAAACATGTTTCCTTCAGCAGCAAACTCGATATCTGTAAACCTTTCGCAAGTTGGGGTATCTGAACTCGTGCAAAACATTGTTTTACCACTGCTAAAACATTGTTTCTTCAGTAAATAACCTATTTCTTTGTAACTCTGTTTCATTGCCATAAAACATTTTTTCAATAGAGCATCTCATGTGTGTTGCTCTCCAGGGAATCTTATTTTATTTTATTTTCATGGGTGCTCTTCAGGGCATATACATTCGTGGACACCAAACTTGGTCCCTCAAATGACCGTGGAAGTGTCCGGGTGCGTTCGCAGCAGTGACTGGGCACTCATCAATTTTCGCTTTGTGCATCCAAATACCTCAAACTTTAAATCTTAAATCCATACAAAGCTTAAAAAAGAGATAACCTACATACTAAGTAGATCAACTAAATCTACACTACCCTACTCCTCGTTGTAGATTCCCATGATCTTTGTGCCTGGCTCTGGGTATATGGGCAGCAACCACAACTCCGGCTCGTGCGGTTCCTCGTCGGCCTCCGCCTCCAATTCGGTGAATGGCACATCTGTGTGCCCATTCTTGCCGGATGAATCGTCGGTTGGTTTCGACATATGCTGACGGTCTGCTCCGCTACCTCCACCTCTTGGGCTAAATATCACTATTTAGGTAATAAATAGGTAATAAAGTTATTTGATTAACCTTTTGAATTTAATCAACTAGGCCCATTCTTATTTTTTTTCAAGGAGACAATTTTTGAAAAATTAAGAATTCCATTATTTTTTCATATTACTTAAGAAATACCCCTCCCCTCACACTCCCGTATGGCTCCCGCGGGGTCACACCAGGGCACCCCAGACTAGCCGACCACAACCACTTCCCTCACCAACAAAATCAAAGTGATAGAAATTCAATCCATAGTGCAGAGTGATACGTCTCCAACGATCTATAATTTCTGATTGTTCCATGTTGGTATATTTTCATTCTGGGATGTTTTACAATCATTTTCTAGCACTTTTATATCATTTTTTGGACTGACCTATTGACATAGTGCTCAGTGGCAGTTGCTATTTTTGCCTGTTTTTTACTTTGCATAATATCAATATCGAACGGAGTCCAAATGAAATGAAACTTTTTGGAGTTTTGTTTTGGACCGGAAGACATCCAGAGGGCCAAAGAAGTGCACGAGGGGAGGTCCATGGGGGCCATGAGACACCTGGGCGCGCCCATGTGAATCATGGGGCCCGTGGGGGTTCTTTCCACCGCCTCTCAGCTCTATAAATTCTCAGATATTCCACAAACCCTAGAGGAGCCGTAGAAAAATTGTTCCAACCGCCGCAAGTTTCAGAACCACGAGATCCAATCTAGAGCCCTTTTCTGGCACTCCGCCGGAGAGGAATACGATCACAGAGGGGTTCATCATCCTCATTGGTGCCTCTCTGATGATGCGTGAGTAGTTTACCACAGACCTACCGGTCCATAGGCAGTAGCTAGATGGCTTCTTCTCTCTTTCTGATCTTCAATACAATGTTCTCTTCGGAGATCTATTTGATGTAACTCTTTTGCAGTGTGTTTGTTTGGATCCGATGAATTATGAGTTTATGATCATATCTATTTGCAATCATATCCATATATGATTGTTATAGCCTTGTATTTCTTCTTCGAGATTTTGGTTTTGTTTTGCCAACTTGATTGATTTATCTTGCAATGGGAAGAGGTGCTTTGTGATGGGTTCGATCTTGCGGTGCTCAATCATAGTGACAGAAGGAGACATGACACACATGTATCATTGCCATTAAGGATAAAATGATGGGGTCTATTCCTACATGAATTGATCTTGTCTACATCATGTCATCATTCTTAAGGCATTACTCTGTTTCTTTTTGGAACTTGATACACTAGATGCCTGCTAGATAGCGGTCGATGTGTGGAGTAATAGTAGTAGATGAGGCAGGAATCCGTCTACTAACCAAGCAAACTATATAAATGCAGGTAGGATTCCGTCATAACTATTCACTTTTCTATCAATTGCCCAACAGTAATTTGTTTACCCACCGCGTGCTATTTTCTCGAGGGAAGCCACTAGCGAAACCTACGCCCCACAGGTCTATTTCTCATCATATACTTGCAACTTTATGTTTGCTATTCGTGTATTCCACTATTTTCTTATTTTATTTTTAGATCTATATTATCAAAAACACAAAAATACCTTTCTGCGTTCTATTTGCTTTTATCTTATTTGCATCTATCAGTCTATCTTTTTATCATACTACCTTACCCAAACAGGGATTGACAACCCCTCTACACGTCGGGTTGTGAGGATTTGTTGTTTGTGTGCAGATGCCGCTTACATAATTTGCTTGGTTCTCCTACTGGATTGATACCTTGGTTTCATAACTAAGGGAAATACTTGCCGTTGCTGTGCTGCATCATCCTCTCCTCTTCGTGGAATTTACTGATGCGGATCACAAGTAGCAGGAAGAATTTCTGGCGCCGTTACCGGGGAGGATCAAGTCAGATCTATCAGGTTCCCACACATAAACTTTCATCTCCTTGCAATTTATATTATTTGCTATTTGCCTCTCGTTTTCATCTCCCCCACTTCTAAAACGCTTTTACAAAAACACAAAAATATTTTCCATTTTATTTGCCTTCTTTATGTTTGCCTCTTTGCCAGATCTCCTTTTGTTGGTGCTTTTGTTCGTTTTTCACTATGGATAATTCTCCCCTCATCGTGTGCACTCCTGAGAACAAAGTTCTCAATTTTAATCAAAGAGGACGAGAATGCCTGAAAGATGATTGGTATAGGATGTGCAATGCTCATAATAGATCTATTCACAAGAAATCTACCATTGTTCTTCTTCGAAACTTTTATGTGGGAATCACCACTTGGTATAGATATGTTCTCGACACTATCACCGGTGGGAAATTTTTTATTTGTCCTCCTCTTGATGCTTTGAATGCCATGGGAAATTTAGTGGGATATCCACCTATCATTATCAATGAAACAATTTTAACTCTTGAACATGTTATGCTAAGAATAGATGCCATTGAAAAGAACATGTTGAAAATTTGGATAAAAGGATTCAAGATCCTGCTAATCGAATTGGTTCAAAGGTAGGGGATTCTATAAAAATACTAAAGGAGATACAATTCATAACTAATAAAAGGGTAGTGGAAAGTCCGGCTCGGATTGATAAGTTAGAAGATTTTTTTAGTAATTTGAGCATGGATTTTTATTCCATTAAATCCATTGGAAAAACTCATCCTAGCAAGAAATCTACCCAAACACGTAAGAACAAAGGAGCCGCTTCTAGTAGAAACAATGTTGATCTTAAAATGATTAGCGTCCACCCTAACTTTGCTGAAATAATGAAAGAACCCTTTCGTATGAATGATTACTTCAACTTTATTCCTAGGAGTGTATTATTAAGAATATGAATGTTAGATATCCAAGGAATTATGGATGTGGGATTGTGTAGTTGGAAACTAAACATGACAACACGTAGAATCTATGCATTATGCCTTGCTAGGGGCATTAAACAATAGCGCTTGTTGGGAGGCAACCCAATAGTTATCTTTTTGCTTTTTTGCTTTCTGTTTTTATTATGTTTTTCAACGAATACACATTATTACTTCTGTATGATAGTGTTTTAGTGTTTTATTTAGTGTTTGTGCCAAGCAAAGCCTTTGGGATTGATTTGGGTGAGAGTTGATTTAATTCGGTGCATCAACATTTTTTTTGCGTCTAGTGGCAAAATTGTTGTCATTTGCTGGAGCGTGGACAATTGCTGAAATGTTTACACATAATTTATATACAAATTTCCCACGTTTTCCTAAATTTTTAGAATTTTTAGAGTTACATAATTATGACTAAAAAATACGTCTTTACATACTGTTTCGTTTTTGACAGATTCTGTTTTCATTGCATTATGTGCTTATTTTGATGAATCTATGGTTTGTATCGGGGGGTATAAGCCATGGCAAAGTTAGAATACAGTAGGTATAATGTAATAACGAAATTTAAATGGGTTTTCTACAGTACTTGTAGTAGAGATGATTTTGTTATACTAACGAATCTCACGAGGTTTTGTTAAGTTTTGTCTGATTGAAGTTTTCAAGTTTTGGGTGAGATCATGATGGATGAAGGAATAAGGAGTGAAAAGAGCCTAAGATTGGGGATGCCCATGGCACCCCAAGATAATATTCAAGAAGTACCAATCAACTATGCTTGGGGATGCCCCAGTAGGCATCCTCTCTTTCTTCTAACAACCATCGGTATTTTACTTGGAGCTATATTTTTATTCGTCACATATCATGAGTTTTCCTTGGAGCGTCTTATATTATATGTGTCTTTGCTTGTTTTGCTTTTTAGTTTTTCACAATCATCCTTGCTGGACACACTTGTTTGAGGGAGCTAAAATTATGCTGTGATTTATTAGAATCACTCTTTATGCTTCACTTATTTTTTTAGAGCTATGGAATTGCTCTAGTGCTTCGCTTATATATTTTTTAGCACGGTGGTGCTATTGTTTTGAAGAAATATGCTCTCATGCTTCACTTAGATTATTTTGAGAGTTAGTAGAAATTTTGAAGAAATTTTCTCTCATGCTTCACTTATATTATTTTGATAGATGAAACTTTAAAGAACCTTGTGCTCTCGTTCTTTAGTTAAATTTGTTTGAGAGCTTGTTATTTGTAATGGCAATATGCTTTAAAAGAAATTGGTCCTAGAGCGATAGATATCTAGGGAAGATATAATAAAAACTTTCACGAAGATCATTGGACATTAAACTTGATTCCTTGCAATAGTTTTGCGATATGATGATAGTGATATGTGGGTTATGTTAGTGAGTAATTATGCTTTAGTAAGAATATTGGTGTTAAGGGTTGTGATTCCCTATGCAAGCATGTTAGGTCAATAGTGATGCAATGAAATTACATCCTACTTGTGTTGCATTATTTGGTGTTAGTTATGTTTAATGTTCTTTTATGATGGTTTTCGTTCCTTGGTTGGTCGCTTCTCAATCTATTTGCTAGCCTTCACTTGTACTAAGCGGGAATGCTGCTTGTGCATCCAAATCCTAAAACCCAAGTTGTGCCAAATGAGTCCACCATACCTACCTATATGCGGTATTTCCATGCCATCCTAAGCAAATTTATATGTGCCAAATCTATTTTTCAAAATAAACTTCTCTTTTGTGTGCCTGTACCGCTCATGAAGCGGCGAGGGGTGGCCGATATTTTCCATGCTAAGTAGGTTATTCTCAAGAAGAGTGCTTATTCACTTGTAATTGCACGAGAGTGTGGCGGTAATAGGGATGCCCAGTCCCGAAATGCAAAAAATACTACAAATAAATTCCTTGGTATGTGTTGGTATGGAAGGCTCCCGTGAATTCGGCTAGCCATGGATTGTGAAAGAATGGTGGAAAGGATAAACTTTATTTTTATGTTTGGGAACCGCCTATAATTTATTTCGCATGGAAGATATAGGGAACTCTTAGTCATTTTCGTTGATGGGAAAAGCATGCCACCCAAAATAATGTAATCTCTCAATTTAAACTTTGAGGTCTGGCACCTCTACAAATCCCTACTTCCCTCTACGAAGGTCCTATCTATTTACTTTTATGCAATTTTATTTTTTGTTGAGTCTCATCTTCTCTTATAAAGCACCAACTATGGAATACTATTATCACACTTGAGCATTTCATGTAGCTAATATTTGGATGTGTTGCATGAATGGATCAATGATTAAGCATAATGGGATATGGATAACTTTCTTTAGTGTTGATATTTTGAAAGACATGGTTGCTTGTTGATATTGCTTGAGTATTAAAGTCTCAGTTATAGACTATTGCTTTGAATCATATAAGAGTCCATATGTCCATGCTACAAAGAAAAGAATATGATGAACATGTTAGGCACCATTCCACATTAAAAATTCTGTTTTTTTATCAATTACCTACTCGAGGACGAGCAGAAATTAAGCTTGGGAATGCTGATATGCCTCCAACATATCTATAATTTTTTATTGTTCCATATTGTTATATTATCATTCTTGGATGTTTTACAATCATTTTCTAGCACTTTTATATCATTTTTGGGACTAACCTATTGACATAGTGCCCAATGAAAGTTGCTACTTTCTGCCTGTTTTTTACTTCGCAGAATATCAATATCAAACGGAGTCCAAATACAACTAAACTTTTTGGAGTTTTGTTTTGGACCAGAAGGCATCCACACGGCCAAAGAAGTGCACAAGGGGAGGTCCGTGGGGGCCATGAGACTCTTGGGCGCGCCAGAAGGGCCATGCACGCCCAGGTGGACAGTGGGGCCCACGGGGGTCCTTTCCACCGCCTCTCAGCTCTATAAATTCTCAGATATTCCAGAAATCCTAGAGGAGTCGGAGAAAAATTGTTCCAGCTGCCGCAACTTTCAGAACCATGAGATCGAATCTAGGGCCCTTTTTCGGCACTCCGCCGGAGAGGAATACGATCACGGAGGGGTTCATCATCCTCATTGGTGGCTCTTTGATGATGCATGAGTAGTTTACTACAGACCTATGGGTCCGTAGGAAGTAGCTAGATGGCTTCTTCTCTCTTTTTGATCTTCAATACAATATTCTCTTCGAAGATCTATTTGATGTAACACTTTTGCAGTGTGTTTGTCGGGATCATATGAATTGTGAGTTTATGATCAGATCTATTTGCAATTATATCCATACATGATTATTATAGCCTTGTATTTATTCTTTGATATTTTGGTTTTGTTTGGCCAACTTTATTGATTTATCTTGCAATGGGAAGATGTGCTTTGTGATGGGTTCGATCTTGCATTGCTCAATCTTAGTGACAGAAGGAGACATGACACACATGTATCGTTTCCATTGAGGATAAAACAATGGGGTCTATACCTACATGAATATATCTTGTCTACATCATGTCATCATTCTTAAGGCATTACTCCATTTCTTTTTGAAACTTAATACACTAGATGCATGCTGGATAACGATCAATGTATGGAGTAATAGTAGTACATGCAGGCAGGAGTCGGTCTACTAATCTTGGACGTGATGCCCATATACATGATCATTGTCTTCGATATCGTCATAACTATTCGCTTTTCTACCAATTGTCCAATAGTAATTTGTTTACCCACCGTGTGCTATTTTATCGAGAGAAGCCACTAATGAAACCTACGGCCCCGGGTCTATTTCTCATCATATACTTGCATATCTATATTTCTATTCATGTTTTCCACTATTTTCTTCTTTTATTTTCAGATCTATATTATCAAAAATTCAAAAATACCTTGCTTCGTTTTATTCGCTTTTATCTTAGTTGCAACTATCGATCTATCTTTTTTTATCGTTGTACCCTACTAAAAGAGGGATTTACGACCCCTCTATGCATCGGGTTGCAAGGTTATGTTGTTTGTGTGCAGGTGCCCCTTACATAATTTGCTTGGTTCCCCTACTGGATAGATACCTTGGTTTCATAACCGAGGGAAATACTTACCACCGATGTGGTGCATCATCCTCTCCTCTCCAGGGAATTTACTGGCGTGGATCATAAGTAGCACATAGTCTCATGAAAGAAGTGGATGAGGCAAACCGTGCTAGCATTGATGAGGATGAACACCAGAGCCTGGTACTTCCTACTACTACTCAGTTCCAGAGGATGCCCAGGTTAGCTGTAGTGTCAGACACTTCCAGAGTCACAATTTCAGCTCCAACTATTGCCCCCTCTATTGCTTCATCAGTTGCTCCTATTGTATCTACTGCACCAGTCCAACAGACATCATCCGAGGCATTTGCAGTTGCACTTATCTCTACTTTGACATCGACGCACACCGGCGCTGCAAGTAAGAAGAATTCACCACCAGGAGCTGCCGAAGGTCAAGCCTAGAGAGACGACTAGCTCTGTACTTATTCAAACTTTTTGGTACTTGTTGCCAAAGGGGGAGAATTTGTATAAATCATTAGGCTTCGAGTAAGCGAGTGCTTTGATTTACTTTGAGTGCTACAATTTGTTTTGTGCTACATTGAGATACTTTTGTGTGATGCTTATATGAGATTACATTATCGTGTGCTTGATCATACTGTACACTAATGCTATGCTTGCTTGGATATTTATCTCATACTTTTGTATGCTCATTAACTTGCTTGCTTGGTGATGAGTGCCATTTATATTACAATATTATCATTTGAGCGCTCCACCAAGATCTATATGACATGTAAGAGTAACCAATGGAACCTAATCAATTGTGCATTTGCATTCAAACACAAATTTTTTATAATGCACAAATTTAGGGTGAGCTCTTGCTTATCACATACATATCAAAGCGAGATGTATTTCATTCATTATATATTTTATTGAAGCTTTGATCTATATGCTGTCATCACTACCAAAAAGGGGGGGGGGATTGAAATTGCAACTAATCCTCGGGTTGTTTTAGTTATTAATAACAACATACATGCCATTGATCTAATGAATATTGATGATAGATTTCAGAGAAGATCAATTCTTGGCATGGCATGGACTAATGGATGTGGACCGCGTAAAATATGAAGAACAAAGTTGGCTACACCCAGACTCTATATTTTTGCTTTAGTGATCCAAGATCACATTGAGTACCTTAGGAAAGTCAGTGCTATTAAAAGGGGTGAGGTAATGTTGACGAGGTTGTTGCTCAAAGTGCTTAGTGATATTGCTCTGAAAACCCTTGGTCACCTTCCCAAATCACATCTATCCAAAACCCTAATTCATCATTTTGGTCCCACCGATACAATCCTATCCGGACTCACCGAGATGATCTTTCTACTGCCACAGCCAAAACCCTAACATTTGAGTCTGACCGAAATGGCTCTCGGTCCTACAAAGACGGTCGTGCCGAATTTCTATGATGAAGTCATTTCATTTCATAATCAACGAGTGAAACTGACCGAAATTATCAAAACACGACTTTGCCTTTGCCATTGCACTTTGGTCCCGCCGAGATGGTATAATTGGTCTCACCGAAAACGCTAACGGACAAGTCTTTTGCACTAGTCGGTCTCACCGAGTTTATCACTTCGTCCCATTGAGTTAAGTCAAAAGCTTGTAACAGCTAGATTTTTGGTGATGCCTATTTATACCCCTACACTACCACCTACTCTCAAGAGAGAGCCATCAGAAAGAAACACAACTTCCACCATTCATTTTTTGAGAGGGAACCACCTGCTCATGTGTTGAGATCAAGAGATTCCAATCCTACCATTTGAACCTTGATTTCTAGCCTCGTTAAGTTGCTTTCCACTCCAATCCTTCTCCTACCAAAGCCAAATATGTGCGAGAGAGATTGAGTGTTGAGGAGACTATCATTTGAAGCACAAGAGCAAGGAGTTCATCATCAACACAACATCCATTACCTTTTGGAGAGTGGTGTCTCCTAGATTGGTTAGGTGTCGCTTGGGAACCTCCAACATCATGTGGAGTTGAACCAAGAAGTTTGTAAGGACAAGGAGATTGCCTACTTCATGAAAATATACCCGAGTGAGGATAGTCCTTCGTGGACGAAAGCCATGGTGAAATAGACAAGGTTGCTTCTTCGTGGACCCTTCGTGGGTGGAGCCCTCCATGGACTCGTGCAACCGTTTCCCTTTGTGGGTTGAAGTCTCCATCAACGTGGACATACGATAGCACCACCTATCGGAACCACACCAAAAGTCTTTGTGCCGCCATTGCGTTTGCCTTCTCCAAATCCCTCCTTTACTTACATGTGCAATGTTTTACTTTCCGCTGCTATACTCTTAGAATTGCATGTGTAGGGTGATACTTGACTTGCTAGAATTTCTAAAATCTGCCTACAACTAAAATTGGGAAAATGTTAGGTTTTTTAATTGGTCAAGTAGTCTAATCACCCCCTCTAGACATACTTTAGATGCTACACAAGTACCTCTTGATCGGCATGCGTGGTTACCTTGGAGGTGTCATCTTCTTCAACACTAGACCAGGGAAACACCTCGTAGAAATTCTCGTGCATGGGAGATATAATCAGCTGTGGGAATTGGTGAATCTTTATCAACTCTTCTTCCTCTACTTTTGTTGTGTACATCATTGTGGACATGATCGTTACCTATAACCTCCATAGTGTTCCTGGGCTTGTATGTGTACATTATAATTTTTTATGTGTAGCACGTTCCCCTTTAGGAAGTAGGGTATTACCTCGACCCGAGGGTCGAATTCTAGGATGATACCTTGATAGTTGGAGCACAACGGCCGTCGGTGCCTTAGTGACAGGGTGATGGCGCGGTCCCCGTTATGTCACTCCTTGTATATATGTGCGAGGGGGTGGCGGGGTGGTGCAACGGCAGGTGCCCGTTTTTCTTTCCTTGTCGACTGCGAGATGCAAGTCTCTTCTCTGCGACAATGGTCAAAGCTGGCGGCTTTTCTTCCTCACTCCTGTTTGTGTTGTTGGGGAATGAAGCATGAAAAATAAAATCCTATGAACACCCAAGACCTATCTAGGAGAAGCATATCAACGAGAGGGGAGAGTGTGTCTACGTACTCGTAGACCGAAAGCGGAAGCGTATATAACGCGGTTGATGTAGTCGTACTCTTCACGATCCAAACATGATCCAACCGATCTAGTGCCAAACGGACATCACCTCCGAGTTTAGCACATGTGTGGCTCGATGATGTCTCCTCCTCCTTGATCCAACAAGATAAGGCAGAGAAGTAGACGGGATCACAACCAGCACGACATCGTGGTGGTGGTGGAGTTGGAATCCCGGCAGGGCTTCGCTAAGTGAAAAACCGTGGACGAGAACTATGCCGAGAGGGAGAGACGGGGCATCAACCAAGGCCAATGTGTTGGGCTAGCTTGTTGTGCCCCACCCCTATATTTATATGCATGTGAGGGCCGGGAGTCCAGCCCTACTCCTAATAGGAGTTGGGGCCGAAGGGGGATAGGACTTGGACTCGAAGTCCAATCTTATTCCTACTAGGATTCCCCTTTCCCCTTCCCTAGCCACATGGGCTTTTGAGGACTTGTTGCACCTAGACCAATAAGGCAAGGGCGCCTCCCCTCAACCCATGCAAGCCCTTGGGACGTGGTGGACCCACTTGTGGACTTCCAGACCCCTCCATAATCCACCGAAACCTTCTGGAAGCTTCCTGGTACAATACCAAAAACTTCACCTTTTCCCGGAACCCAAAATATGACTTCCCATATATAAATATTTACCTCTCAACCATTCCAAGACTCGTCATGATATCCGGGATCTCATCTAGGACTCCGAACAACATTCAGTTACCAATCATGAAATACCCCAATACTACTCCAACGTCAACGAACGTTAAGCATGCGACCCTACGGGTTCGGGAATCATGTAGTCATGACCGAGACACCTTTCCCGTGAATAACCAATAGTGGGACCTCACTACAAAAAAAGACACATCCGTGACATTTTGGGTTGAACGATTTTTTTTCTTGTCATGCTTATGACACTTCTATGACGATAATTCTGACAAAAACACGTATCATCATAGATGTGGTGGGCTCATACTTCTATGACAAAAAATCATGACAAAAAATGGGCTTTTCGTCCTAGGTGGGCCGGGGACGCACCTGCATGACATTCTTTGGGCTGTCCATGACGGAAAAAATCGTGGTAGAAGCGAGGGCGAGGAAATTTTTGGGGAGTTTCCGGAAATGGTGGATGGTTGGGGCAGAGCAATGCACGGAGGTTTGCGCATTTCTCTCGTACACATCACGTGTATGTGCGAGGCGTTGGGCTCTAACTGAACCCGAGTGAGGCATTTGCTTAATGAACCCGAGCGATTGGACTAGCTACGTTACTGAACCTGAGAGATCGATCCTCGACTGTTAACTGAATCCGAGCGATTCCATCGCTGCTGTTGCTAGCTAAAGCCGATCGAACATGCTGCTACCTCTTGATGAACAATGACCATTGTTGGGGTTGGATGAACAGTTCTCGGTGGGGGTTGGATGAACAGGACCCCATGGTAGGAGAGGCCGTTGCCGCTAGATGAACAGGACCCCGATCGAAAGGAGGCCACCACACACCCGAGCCGGTTGGGGGTGGATGAACAGGACCCCGTGGAGGGCTGGTTGAACAGGACCCCCCTGTGGAGGGATGGTTGAACAGGAGCCGGTGGAGGCTCTATGAACAGGACCCCGTGGTGAACAGTACCTGGTGGAGGCTGGAGGGGGTCCATGGGGGATGAACAGTAGCCCGTGGAAGCTGGAGCAAAGCAGTAGACGGTGGATGAACAGTAGTCCGTGGAGTCCCATTTGGTGGTACGCCACACCCCTCCCGATGAACAGGACCCCGTTTCGACCGTAGGCGCTCCAACACAAGTCTGTTTCCTCCGTTTTGCGGTACGCCACACCCCTCCCGATCAACAACACCTCATTTCAATCATAGGAGCTCGAACACAAGTCCGTTTTCTCCGTTCTGTGGTACGCCAGACTTTCCCGGTGAACATGATCCCGTTTCGACTGTATGCGGTCGAACAAAAGGCCGTTTTCCTTCGTTTTGTGGTACGCCAGACCCTACTCCGGATGTTCTGTCCAACCCGGTTGGCTCCCATTGAACACGACACGTTCCGACCCAGTGGCTTTAGTCCTCATGAACAGGATGCGTTCCGACCCAGTCACTTGGCTCTCGGTGAAGACGATGATGTTTGCTCCGTTCCGACCCAACCGGTTAGCTGTTGATGAACAGGAAGACGTCGCTGCCGTCTGTTTCCTCTCCATGTACACGAGCCCTGGTCGTACAAATGCACGAGTAGGCATTCAAGACCCCGCCCGTATATACGTACGTGGCCTTTTTTTGGCATCTGGCTGTACGTACGTGTAGACGGTTTTGACTGGCTGCCTGAACTACTATGTTGGGGGCTCTAATACTACACGTGCTGCTGCTTGCTCGGCCACGGTTCGTCGTTGTAGAGAGACCGATCGACCAGTACATACGTACACGTTCGAGACCAGAATAACAACGCTATGTACGCTTCGACCAAGTGGATCCCGACTGTCAGGGAGGATAAGGAGGCACTTCCTTGCATGCAAAGTTATTGATGGTGGGTCCCAGCGGTCAGGGCGGAGAATCATTTTGCCCATAATATGGATGCACTTCCTTGCGTGCAAAGATATAGCTGGTAGGTCCCAACTGTCAGGGGCAAATGTTTTCTCGCAAAATATAGAGTCCCTTCCGACGGGTTCACGCTGTTAGGTGGAGGAATAATTATTTTACGCGTAATAAGAGGCACTTCCTTGCTACGGTCGTGGACCCTGCTATCGGCCTCTTCACGTACAGTCCTCTTCCGATGGAAGTCATTCCTTGACCACATTGACCATGCCGCGCCGAGAGCACCAAGGCGGTGGACGACAGCGAGGCCTAGGAAGGCGACAACGTGGAGCCGAGGAAGACGCGACAGTGGATGCCCACGCGGAGAGGAGTATGAGGGTTGACTGGTTCGGCTGCGGTGTGAGGCTGCCGTCGCTGCAGAATAACACTGGTTGTGGGTGAGTAGAGGGATGGCCTGGCCAGCGGTGGGAGTAGGGTGGGGCGGTGAGGCCTGCGCGGCATCACAACTGGCCACTGGAGGCAGGAGCAAGCGGTCTCGCCGATGATGGTTTGGGTGGCAGGTGCAAGAAGAGCAACGATTGAAGAAGCAACAAGACTGTTTGATTGAAATCCAACGGTCACTACTGCTAGAATTGTTTGTTCACTAAGTTGACAAAGCCCTGCGTACGCATCAACTTAGTAGGCCCATGGGTCAGCCTAAGAACTGGTGCGCCCTAGATGTCAGTGGGAGGAATCATTTTTTACGCGTAATAAGGAGGCAGTTGCTTGCGTGCGGCCATGGACCATGTGGGTCTTTACTGTCAGCCTCTCCACGTACTTCCCTATTTCGAGGGTTGTCGTTTTTTGAATGTTGAGCATGCTGTGCCTAGAGCACCAACGCAGTGGATGACAGTGAGGCCTAGGAATGGAACGACTCGGAGCCGGCGAAGACACAACAATGGATGCCCACATTGAGGAGAGTATGCCAGTTGACTAGTTCGGCTGCGGCGTGAGGCCGCCGTCACGGGAGAATAACAGGAGGTGCGGGCGGGTAGAAGGATGCCCTGGCCAGCGGAGGAAGTACGATGGGCCAGTGAAGCCTGCGCAGTATCATAGCCGGCCACAAGAGGAGGGAGCAGGCAGTCCCGCCGACGCTGGTTTAGGCGGCTGGAGCAAGAAGATCAGAGATTGAATAAGCACATCGGTTGTTGGATGGACATCCAACACTCACTGCTGCTAGAATAGTGTATTGACTGACAAAGCCTTACGTAAACAAGTGAGCTTCGAAATCTGTGGCGTGTATAGCCCATTTGCTATTATTTTTATAATTTACAACCCATTTGCTAATTCATGTGGAATTTTTTGCAGCCCATTTTACAGTTTTAGAATTGCTTCCTATTTTTTGGTCAGTGCCATGGTTAAAAGTTTGAACTAAAAAATATGCGAAATTTAAAAAATTTGCATATTTTGCTATGGAACAAAATATTCTTAATCCAAAAATTAGTAGCCATACTAAAAAAATTAAAAATAAAGCAGTACTATGTCATGTTAAAATCCAATGAAATACAAAATATCAGTGAAGAACAAAAACAAAAAAAGAAACTAATTGCCCATTTGCTATATTTTTTTAGAATTTGCAACCCCTTTCATATTACTTTTAAGATATACTGCCCATACTCTTTGGTTAGGACGGAATGCATCCCTCCCCGTCTTGAAAGATTTGCAACCTAGTAAGTAGGATAAAACAAATAGGTCTAGCTTAGGTATTCTTCAAAAAGAAATAGTGGGCTACCTATTTACCTAAAGAAAAAACTGCTTGGCTGGTCATGTTGTTAGACGGACCACAGAAACCGCACAACCCAGTTTATAGCCTGCTCCTCTGAACAAATCCTCAAAAAAGTTGTGCAATTCTATCGTTAATTGACTATACATTGACGATGATGTGGGTCCCAGATATCAGCAGGGTGGATTAGAGTAAAAAACAAGGGGTGCATCTGAGTAGTAAAAGAGGCGCTTGCTTGTGTTTGGGAGTGGACCTGGTGGGTCCATACTGTCATACTCACAACTACAGTCATCTCCTGATTCACTATGTTGACAGGGCCGGACAACGGCACCGCGATGAGCGCACAAAGGTGGAGGACGACGGCGAGGCCTCGAACGGGAATGAACAAGAGCCAGGGAACATGCGACACTATGTCCGTAGGCAGAGGGGAGTACGAGGGTTCACTGGTTCTGGTGCGGGGTAGGCTGCCGTCGCCGGAGAAGAATAGGATGTCGGGGGGAGTAAAGGGATGGTCTAGCCAGCATTTCAGGGTACGACAGGGAGGCGATGCGTGCACATCAGCGCAACCAATCATAGAAGGCGGGACCAGGTGCTCCCGCCGGCACAGGTTTGGTTTTGGCGGCTGGACCGGTCAGACCCAAAAACTCATTATGCTGGATTATAAGAATTAATTTTATACGGCTAAAACTTATTGTAAAATGCTGCGGAGCACCTTTTTCTTCCTGAGGTTTTTTTGAGACAATTTTCTTCTTGAGGTGTGAAGCCAAGCACATTTAGAAGCCTTGGGATAAAGTGGTGTCGCCAATGTGTTGGGCTGGGTTGTGCATTCTTATTGAAAAATAATAATGGACCGGAACTATTTACGACGTTGACTATGATTTGCATGGGTCCACTCGTCGCATGTAGAAAATAGTGGGATAAAAAATATTGGCCGCTACCTTTGCGACTTTGCCTAAGAATAATATCGACTGGATGTAACGACACTCTCATAGGAAATAATATCCTCTTGTTAAAATTTGACTTTTCAAATCCTAAATTTAAAGAACACGTGCATGAGCATTTAGCTTTATTTATTTATTCATTTACTTATTTATGTTTAGGGGACCATGAGCATGTAGCTGGGCCGGATTCATGTGAGAGCCTCCCTTCCAGTTAATTATGGGCTCCTCTATTGGGCCTTGATACGTCCAAAACGTATCTATAATTTCTGCTTGCTCCATGCCTCTTTTGTGTGATATTGCTATGATATTTACGCACTTCCATACACTTTTGATCATATTTGGACTAACCTATTAACTCAGTGCACCCCAGTGCCAGTTTCTGTTTTCTGCTGTTTTTGTATTTCAGGTTTTCCCATTACGTAAATTGCCAGAAAAATTCCGGGAAAAATATATAAAAAATCAGCGCTCCAGAAGCTTCCATGCGGCCGAAGTAGGGCCAGAGGGGGGCCAGAGGGGCTCCAGGCGCCCAGAGGGGGCGGCCCCACCCCTGGCCGCCGCGCCAGGCCGCCTGGGCCCCCCTTACCTCCGCTGGTGCCCCCCTTTGGCATATATTTACACCGCGTCCCGAAACCCTCGAGGACGGAACCCCTTTTCGCGATCTCATCTCTGTTCCGCTGCCGCCGCGCTTCCAAGATCGGGAGAACCAGGAGAACTCTTCCCGGCACCCTGCCGGAGGGGAGAACCACCACCGGGAGCTTCTCCACCACCATGGACGCCTCCCGGATGAGTTGTGAGTAGTCCCCCTTGGACCATGGGTCCATGACCAGTAGCTATGTGATGTTCTCCTCCCCTCTTTGTTCTTCACCGATTAGACCTCGTGAGCTGCCCTACATGATCGAGGCACATATATAATCCTTATGCTGTTGCTATGCTGAGTTTGCTGGGATCCGATGGATTATGAGATTATGTTCAGATTGTGTGTGAGTAATATATTTGATTCACCTCTTCTATATTTATGTTCTTGAGTAATTCTTGCATGTTCTCCGTTGCTGTTTATTGCTTTGGCCAAGTAGTAGGTAGTAACTCCAAGAGGGAACGTTATGCTTGATTGTGGGTTCATGCCCCTCGATGACTAGCTTGAGTGACAGAAACATGAGTCTAGGGGATGTGCTGTTGCCACAAGGGGGAAAACAACGGTGCTTGTGCTTGCGGGTGCAAGGATTGTTTACTTTACGCAAAGTTCTTTTAATGCAGTTGTCTGTTGCTTTGAGTTTACACTATGGGTGGGACTCGGAACTTAATACCAGCGAGATGTTCTGGATAGATATCTCAAGGTGGATGATTAGTAGTAGATGCAGATGGATTTCGGTCTACTTGCCTTGGCGTACCGCCCATGCTTTTGAGCCTCTACCTTTCTTTGCAGCATAGTTAGCATTGGTTTGCGCACATAATCCTGTCAATTGCCCAGCGGTAATTCGTTTACCTCGCTTAGCTGTTTTATCGTCTTTTGGGAGAGAGACATCACTAGTGAACATCATGGGACCCCGGTCCATATTACCATCACTGATCACACCCGCTATTTACTTCCTGTTCCTATTTACTAGTTGCAGTCATACCTATCACTATTATCTCTTGTGTTTGATCCTTTGTAAACGACAAGGCCGGAGGGATTGACAACCTCTCTGTACTCATTGGGAGCAAAGTTATTTGTATCTGTGTGCAGGTCCTGTCAATCGCTAAGTATCTGGCGCCGTTAGCAGTTGACACCTACTTGTCGACCCTCGGAGTCTCACGGGATTCGATCCTTGGTATCTTTGCCAAGGGAAAACTACCGCTACGCTACATCTCAAACCTTCCACTTGGGGTAACCAACGAGGGGCGAGAAGCCATCAAGCAAAGTTTTCTGGCGCCGTTGCCGGGGACTCCACTCTTCAAGATAGGGGAGTTGCACGCTATCTTTTATCTTTGCTTTTTAGTCTTGTTAGTTTACCTTTTAGTTTTCTTTATGTCTTTTCACTAGTTTTGCTTAATGGAAAACAACAAAAATATGAGAGAGCTTTATAAGCTCTACCTTGCTTTGGGACATGATGTGTTTGAAGAGAAAATTAAAAAACCTATGGAACTTTATTATTTGCATAACAATCATGATGGTGGTGATGTTATTAGTATGCTTTCTTTGAATATCAATATTGCTAATGACATGGAAAGCTCTAAGCTTGGAGATGACACGTTTGATGAACATGATATTTTTAGTCCCCCAACTTTTGAAGAGAAAATTTACTTTGATGATACTTTGCTTCCTATACATGATGATTACAATGATGAATATGATGTTTTCAGTCCACCTACTATTGAGGATAAAATTTATTATGATTATGATATGCCTCCTAAATACAATGATTACCATGATGGTTATGATTGCTTTACTCTCACTATTCCTAATAAGAAAGATTTTGCTTATATGAAGAGTAATGATACCTTTTTGCATGTGGATCATGGTAACAATGCTTTATGTGATGCTTATATTGTTGAGTTTATTCGTGATCCCACTGAAATTTATTATGAGAAGGGAACATATGCTTATAGATATTTCAATAATATCAAGTTCCCTCTCTTCATGTTGAAGGTTTCGAAGCTGCACTTGTTTTGTCTTCCTATGCTTATTGCTTTGTGCTTCAATGAATTATTGTATTGCAATATTCCTATGCATAGGAAGCATGTTAGGCTTAAATGTGTTTGGTATTTGCTTCTTGATGCTCTCTTTTGTTCTTCAACTCTTATTCCTACGAGAGCATCATTAAAGTCTTAAGCCTATCTTTATGGCTATAAAGAAAGAGCTCTAGGGAGACAACCCTTGTTATCTTTGCTTTCAGTTTGTTCTTTCAGTTTTTAGTGGTCTTGATGTTTGTTACTACTGTAGCAACATCATTGTATCTTTACTTTTTAGCTTTGTGCCAAGTTTAGCCTCCGATTGCAAGAAAGTTTAAAAGTTGTGACGTGCTGTCCAGGAAACAGATTCTGTCCTTGGACAGAAAAATTCGTATAAAATCACCAGATCATCTTTTTGGTCTGAATTTTTTCGACAGCGTGCTCTATAGAATTGGCTTTCGGGCGTCTGTTCTGAGTTTTTTGATGTGAGTTCCAGAAGTGCCCCGAAAAAATTATTTACTACCTGCTGGTCTGTTTTTCACAGATTCTGTCCTGTTTTGCCTTTTCTTTGTTTTGCAAACCTTGAGCTTGCTTTTTCTTTGCAAAAACCTTTTGGCAATCTTGAGAAACAGTATACCTTCAAGATTATCCTTATTTCCCACAAGGAAAAATTATTTTATTATGGGTACTAACCTCGCTAATCAGATTATGATGAGTTATGTATGAAGGGAGTTTTCAAGTGTGCGAGGGAAGAGGATAAAAAGATTCAGGAGTGTCAAACGCTCAAGCTTGGGGATGCCCCCGTGCACCCCCAAGAAATATTCAAGAAGACTCAAGCGTCTAAGCTTGGGGAAGCCCCCGTGCATCCCTGTCGGGGAAACTGATCGCCCACGAACACCTATGGGACCGGAGCCCCTTTTCGGTACGGCAAGGGAGCGGAGGGTGCACGAAGAGCGGATCGAGGCGAACACGCGGGCAGTTTACCCAGGTTCGGGCCGCACGGATGCGTAAAACCCTACTCCTGCCTTGGTTTGTATTGCGTTCTTGGCTCGGGAGCAAGAAGAGCTAAAGTGCTTATAGCTAGCAACACCGAGCGTGAGATTGATCGAAGATCGGAACCTCCCTTACGTTGCGCATGGGCCTCCTTTTATAGGTCAAAGGGGTCACCGACATGTGGCAACGCAGTCGAGGGTAGAAATGTAAAAATGGTGGTAGTTGGAACAGTGTATGCATAGTGCTCTATACCTAACCCTGACGGCAGGGGACAAGGGCATTAAATGCCCGTCGCCGTCGCCCCAAACAGTGCAAAAAGCGTCCGTCAGGGCATCTCCGTCCGCCACGATGGTGGCCTCGTCATCGCAGCTCGCCACCGTGTACCCCAGACTGCCCAGCCTTCCGCCACGTGCGCCCTGGAAGGGCCCCATGGCGACGCGTGGGCGGATGAGCTGGAGCGCGGGTACTCAGTGGGAGTTTGCCGCGGCAAACGCCTTGCCGCGGCCGCCATCTTGTCGTGCCTGGGAGCTTGTCGCTCTCCGGGCCTTGCCGGGACGCGCGGCGCGTCGCGGCGAGTTTCATGAAATGCCGTGTTTGGCCTTCCCGGCAAGCTCCTCTTGCCAGGGTCTTGTACCAAAGAGGTGGTCTTGAGCCTTGAGTGGCCTTCCCGGCAAGCTCCTTTCGCCGGGGCCTTGTTTCTTTAACTTGAATACTTTGTTCTTGAATGGCTCCAAAGGAACCTCAGCGGGCCTTGGCGGGCCCGCGGCAAGCCCTGCCACGGGACGCTGCTACTGCCCGTGCACAAGTTCGGGATACTAAGGTACCCCTACTTTAGTACACCGACAGGAGCCCCCGGGCCTGGGCCACACACGATGCCGAGCGCTGTTGGGCCAGGCCCAAAACAGTGCACGGGCACACGCGGCCCACGGTGCGCCGTATCCCACTACGTATCCACCGCGCCCCTCCCTAATGGCACGCGTCGATTGCGGCGTCGTGGGAGAGATCGTGGTCTGTTTCTTTAATAGGGAAATGCGGAACGCTCCCCTCTCCCCCCTTAAAAGCAGGGGGAAACAGGGGCAGTTCCTTCCATTCGTCCGCTGCTTCTTCATCCTCCAGAAACCCCCGCTGCTCCCCTCCTCCCCGAAGGTTGAAAGAGAGCAGCGCTCCGCCCTTCCTCCGCCGCTGCCAGCATCCCCAGTGCCGTCGACTTCCCTCGCCGTCCCCGCCATGGCCCCGAAGGGCGACAAGGCGAAGGCCGCGAAGACCGCCAAGGCGCTAAAGCTAGCAGCAATGCGGAAGAAGGTGGCGGTCTTCCCGCCGAGGCTCAGTGCGGAGGAGCTGAAGGACAGCTTCTACCTCTTCTGGTCGAGGGAGACAAAGGCGCATCCGCGCACCAAGGTACTCCCCGCCGTGGCCTGCGAGATGTTTCCGGGAGGCTACGCCTTTTTTGCTCTGTTCTTCTACTGCGGGCTCTGCCCGCCCTACTCGGAGTTCTTCTGTGATATCATGAATACCTACGGGTTTCATCTCCTTGATTTCACCCCAAACGCCGTCTTGACCATGGCTGTTTTCGCACATCTGTGCGAAAACTTTGTCGGAGTCTACCCCAATGTAGCTCTTTTCCGCCATTACTTCACGCCCCGAGTCGAGTCTGGGTCTCCTCTGTCCGGCGGAATTTCTTGGATCTTCAGGCTCCATAAGAAAGAGGCTTACTTGACTGGGGAGCTCCGCGGCAAATGGGAAGAATGGAGGGCCAACTGGTGCTGGATCATGGAGGACGACCCACAGCAGTTCACTTCCCGGCGCCAAGTTGCAGTAGTGCGCGGCAATGACTGGAGTGACCTGGCCCCTGAGGACGACAAGCTGAAGATAGCCACCACTAGGATTCTTCGCCTCCGGTAAGCCAAGCTCACTGTAGGTGCTTTCGGGACGGACTTTCTTCGCCGCCGCATCGCTCCCTTGCAGGAGAGGAAAAGGCCCGCTTGGGAGTTTGATAACGCGGCAGATATCATGAGGCTGCGCCCGGGCCTCAACTACAATTTCACCGTCTTGGAGCTCAACGCAATGCTCCAAGCACTATTCAAGTACGACCCCACCCATCCAGAGTGGTTTGCGTTGCCGCAGGGCGTAGTTCCGTTGTGCAACAACGCATCGCTCAGCGCCATCCGCGCGGTGATGCCGTGGTGTGATTCCCACGGGATCGACCCCACTTGGCGGGAACCTTCTGACGAAGCCGTGCAGACGTTCTTCGACAACCTGGTGGAGCTGCCAATCAAGCCCGACGGGAAGAGGGGCCTTACGCGTGACACCACCGATCAGGAGATGGCGTATATTGCCACCAGGTTGGAGGAGGCAGCTGCAGCCAGGGCTGCGGGCGAGTTTGGATATACTTTGGAGGAGGCAGATGCAGCGGAGGCGGTAAGTCTAGCCGAGGAGGAAGAGTTCCTCAAAGTGGGAAAGCTTGCCGGGCAACCTGCCGGGACAAGCGAGGCCGCCGAGCAAGGCACAGAGTCGAGCGGGCCCGCCGAGCAGGGCGTTGGATCAAGCGATCCTGCCGAAGACTCAGGCGGGTCGCTGAATCTCGACTCCTCTTCTTCGTCCTCGGGTAGTTCACCGCCACCAGCAAGTCCTCCAGCTCAAGCGAGGAGGTGCCTCCGCAAAGCCGCAGACGTGGCGGGGCAGCCGGCGAGCCAGCAGCCGCAGCGCCGTTCGACACGCGCCATCACGATAAGCAAGGCAGTCAAGGGAGCACCCCGTGCTTCAACGACAATTGGAGGAAGATCTTCCCGCGCCGGCTCTACTACTCCTTCCGCCCCTCGCGCCTCGGCGACCACCGGAGCGGGGTCTTCTCAGACCACCGCCCCAGCTCCCGCCAAGCGGCCGAGGGAGCCCACTCCTCCAGCTCCTCGCTCCGGGACGCGCGAGCCGGACTTTGATTTTTCGGCGCTCAGCTCCGACGATGAGGAGGAGGAAGAGTAAGTCTTCGCGGTTCTTGTTTCTCGTTGGTTTTCTGTTGATCCTTGTCTTGTATCTTCTTTGCCTGATTCTGATCTTGTCTTTCTTCCAGGACCCTGGCCCAGAGGGCGGCGAAGAGGGCCAAAGTCCCAGTAGTTGTCATTGAGGACGAGCCCGCCGCGGCAGCAGGGGGTGCGCCCGCGTCAAGCTTGCCGGACCAGGCAGCTGCCCTCCAGAGCAGCCCCCAACGCAGCCTCCAGCGTGAGTCTTCTGTCCACTCTCCGCTTGTCGGGCGTGCGTGGGCTTCTTATCCTTGTTAACGTTTTGTTTGTTTGTTGACTTGTTCAGAAGCAGAGCAGCAGCCTCAGGAGCGGCAAGAGATTGCTCCCGACGAGCCGCATGTCTCGACCTCTCCGCCAAGGAGGAGCTCCCCGGCGAGGGAGGGTACTCCGCCAAGGGCGAGTACCCCACCAAGGGCGAGTACTCCGCCAAGGGAAGGCACTCCGCCAAGGGAAGGCGCCAGCGGTCCTCCGCCGGAGGGGGCTACCACCTCGCCGCCGAGGGAGAACTCCCCGGCAAGGAACCCCACCGAAGAGGAGGCCCGCTCAAGTAAACTCTTGAACTTTTCTTTTTCTGAATTTCTCTTTTTGGATATTTGCTTGACCATTATTTTCTTCTTTCTTCTTCTTTTCTTGTCTCCAGACCTGTCCGTCGCCGAGCCCATGGAGACGGAGGTCGCCGTCGAGGAGGACGCGTGCGGCGACACCGGCGATGTCGCAGCCACTGAAGGGGCGGTCGGTGCCGACGAGCCTGCTACCGGCGAGGCCGCCGAGGCTGCCGGCGCGGCAGCTGAGGGGGAATCCGACAGTCGCACTGACGACCCTGAGGCCGCAGGAGCGTCAGACGCTGCGCCGGCTGCCGACCCCTCTGCTGCCGCGGCTGAGCCAAGTGCCTATCTGGAGGCCGGCAACAGAGTCTTCATCAAGCTCCCGTGGTCGTCCACGTCAAGGGCGCCCGCGGAGGGAGAGGTCTTCGACGGGGAAGTTCTCGCCTCCGCCGGGCTGAAGTTCGTCGACGCGCCCGGCAGCAGTAGCGAGCCCGAGGAGGAGAGGCTTCTGCGGAGGCTTTTGGCCCTGTACCGCGCCAGGCAGGCCAAGTTGGAGTCTCGAGAGGCTCTGGCTGCCAAGGTGGGCACTGACTTGGAGAAGCACGCTGAAGAGCTCCGGGCCGCCAACCAGGCGGCTCTCCGATCCTTGGCGGAGGAGCGGGAGCAGCTGGCCGAGGCGCATCAGGCGTTTATTCTTGAGAAGGCCGAAGCAGAGGAGCAGCAACGGCTCGCCGCCGAGGAGTTGTCCCGGCGAGAAGGTGAACTGACGCAGCGGAAGGTCGACCTCGATAGCCATGATGACGAGCTTGCCGCGCGCGAACAGTCTTTTGGCGGGGCTTTGCAGGAAGCAAAGGACGCCGCTGCAGCTGCTGAGACCGCCAAGAGAGACTTGGGGGCGAGGGTGGCGCAACTGGAGGCCCACTTGAAGATGAGCGAAGAGAAGGTTGCCACACTTGTGTCAGAGAGGGAGAGGGACGCCCACAGCCACTCCGAGCTGCAGGTCCGCCTCTCTGACAAGGGCAAGGAGCTTGCCGTCGCCAAGGACTCCATCGCCGCTATGGAGTTGAAGCTTTCCACCCTCACCGCATCACTTGATGGCGCCAGAGAGCGGGAGACGAAACTGAAGGAGGATCTCAGGGGCGAGAGGGCACTGTTGGAGAGTGCCGCTATCTCCCAAAACAACTTCAGGCAAACCGTCGAGCTCTGGACGGAGGGTCTTGTCCTTGCCGCCACCAACATTGACAAGGAGCTGGAACTGCTGGGGGCGGAGTATCTCGGGTACTCCACCGACGAAAATCTCCACCCCAGCGCCAAGCTTACCTTGTTCCTCCAGGGCGTGGGGACAGCCCTCCAGCAGCTCCGGGAAAAGATTCCCACGCAGCTGGCGAACGAGGCGCGCAGGCTTTGCACGGGCGTCTTGGAGAAGGTGCTGATGAAGATAGTCTTCCGCAACCCAGGACTCAACCTCAATAATGTCCTCAGGACCCTGCCGCCCGACGCCGACCAGGAGACGCTCAAGGCCCTTGTCGCACCTATCGTGGCCAAGGTGGGCAAGATTAAGAGAGTCGATGGCGACCGTGCAGATTAGGCCATTTTTCTTCCTGCTTCCTTTGTCGCTGCCAACCATGTTATGAACAATAGTCTATTAGAATAGCGACAAGTCATTTTGTAATATAGCTTTATTTTGGGTAGTTAATGCAATGTTATTTCCTTTACTTGACTTCTTTGCTTTGTATGCTTTTACCCTACGCTTTTAGGGAACTTGCCGGCGAAGGGACCCTTGCCGCGAGCGCTGGGTGCGGAACTCCAGCAACCTGCTGGCAGTGCCGTTGCCAACAAGAAACCTTGTCGCAGCTAGTCGTAGCACACTTAGGTTGTTGAGCGAACTCGAAAACGGAGTAAGGGCGCGACACTTGTCGCAGCACGCTTAAGCCGTTGAGCGTGCCCGAAACAAAGTAAGGGCGCGGCTAGCCATGAGTTGGTTCCTCCGCGCACAGGTTTTCCATACAAAGTGCGGTCGTTCAAGGAAGATAACTTTAAAATTTAAAAATTTGATTGCTCAAACTTTGGCGACTTAGCTTTTGTGTCGTCCGCTTCCTGGCAAAGGCAAGGCTTTCTTGAAAGGCACTTGGTCCATACCACTGTCTCCTTCCCCCGGCAAACTTGTGCGCAAGGAAAGCTTCTTCTGCTTGAGAGAAAAGAAAAGGGAGGAAACATAGACATGGAGCTTTGCGGCTCGTTATTGCTTACCGGGGATGCGTGCTGCACAAAGTGTCAGATAGGTACATGCAAGAAAAATGAGAAGGCATGAAATGACAAGTTGTGCGAGGCACATAAGTTTTACTGATGCACGGGGTTTGCGCCCGACTTTGTACAAAGGTTTACATGCAACAGCGGCAAGACTTGTACAAAAGGTGGTTGCCGGAGCGGATCACGGCAATCGCGCCTTATGGGTAAAACTTGCGAAGGTGCTCAATGTTCCAGGAGTTGCTCACCGGTAAGCCCTCTTCGGTCTCAAGGCGGACAGCGCTGGGCCTTGTGACTTGTCTCACCCGATAAGGGCCTTCCCACTTCGGCGTCAACTTGTTGGAATTCTTGGCGGACTGAACGCGCCAAAGAACAAGGTCGCCTTCCTCGAGACTTCTGGCTTTAACTTTGCGGCTATGGTAGCGGCGCAAAGCTTGCTGGTATCGAGCAGCTCGTACAGCAGCCTGAAGGCGGTCCTCCTCAAGGAGCAGTGCGTCATCTTGCCGCAGCTGCTCGAGCTCGAGCTCATCGTAAGCGAGCACTCGAGGCGACCCGTATACGAGTTCCGTGGGGAAAACTGCCTCTGCTCCATAGATAAGAGCAAAGGGTGTCTATCCAGTGGCTCGATTTTGTGTCGTCCTGATTGACCAAAGAGCCGCTGGCAACTCTTCAATCTAGTTTCTTCCGCATTTGTGCAGCCTGTCGAAAGTTCTTGTCTTGAGTCCACGCAGCACTTCAGCGTTTGCTCTCTCCGCTTGACTGTTGCTCCTCGGGTGAGCAACATAAGCGAAGCAGACCTTGGCGCCAAGGTCTTGGACGTATTGCATGAAGGTGCGACTTGTGAATTGTGTGCCATTGTCGGTGATGATCCTGTTAGGGATTCCGAAACGGCAAACAATCGACCTGAAGAACTTAACTGCTGACTGTGCGGTCACCTTTCTCACTGGTTCCACTTCCGGCCACTTTGTGAACTTGTCGACGGCGACGTACAAGTACTCAAAGCCCCCGGCTGCGCGGGGAAAGGGGCCGAGGATGTCGAGCCCCCAGACCGAAAATGGCCAGGACAAAGGGATCATCTGGAGAGCTTGAGCTGGCTGATGTATCTGCTTGGCATGGAACTGGCACGCTTCACACTTGGTTACTTGTGCAGTTGCATCCTGGAGGGCTTCTGGCCAAAAGAAACCTTGCCGGAATGCTTTTCCGGCAAGTGCTCTAGCGCCAATGTGGTGGCCACATATGCCTCCGTGTATCTCCGCCAACAGCTTCTGTCCGTCTTCCCGGGGAATGCACTTCAATTTGACACCGTTGAGTCTTCTTCTGTACAGTTCATCACCGACAAACTGATACATACTTGACTGCCGGGTTATTATTTCTGCTTCTTCTGGCTCTCCGGGAAGTTCTCCTGTTTGAAGGAAACGGACAATCTGCTGTGCCCATGCTGGAGCCTGAGGCTCAACAACAAGGACTAAATACATCAGTGCTGCTGCGGGAACGTCAGCTTCTACGGCAAGAACCTGTGGCTCGGCCGGAGCTTGACGTTCCCCGGCAAGCTTGCCGGGGCAAAACTTGTCGGGAACGCCTGCTTTAACTGTACAAACCCTAGGGTCTGCAGGAGCAGACTGTTCCTCAGCAACTTTATCGTTGATCTTGGGGACCTTGTTGGCGGCGGCTTCAGGAAGTTCTGCCGGCAAGTAGTCACCGGAAATCAACTTTCTCTTCTTACTTTGTCCAGCCGATGGTGTAACGGATGGTTGAGTTAACTTGAGCACAAAGATCCCCGGTTCCACGGGTAACTTTAGTGCAGCACACTTTGACAGGCTGTCTGTGATGTCGTTTTGAGCTCTCGGAACGTGCTCCATCTGCAACCCTTCAAAGTGTTCTTCAAGCTTTCTCACTTCGTCGACGTATGCTTCCATCAATGGACTCTGGTAGCTCTTGTTCACTTGTCGGACGACCAACTGCGAGTCACCCCGCACAATAAGCTTCTTGATCCCAAGTTCCGCTGCGATTCTAAGGCCGGCAAGCAAACCTTCATACTCTGCAGTATTGTTCGTTGCTTGCTCCTTGGGAAAGTGCATTTGGACGACGTACTTGAGGTGCTCTCCGGTGGGTGCGATAAACTGCACGCCGGCACCGGCGCCCTGCAGCGAGAAGGCTCCATCAAAGTACATTATCCATTCCTTGCTTGCTTCTTTGACGGGGATGCTCGTCTCTGGATTCTCTTCGTCTGGTGTTGGCGTCCATTCTGCTATGAATTCTGCCAATGCTCTGCTCTGAATAGTTGAAGTACTTTCAAACTTGAGGCCAAAGCTTGACAGCACCAGTGCCCACTCGACAATTCTGCCTGTCGCTTCTGGATTTTGCAGTATCCTTTTCAGCGGAAAACGAGTGACCACTGTTATGTCATGTGCTTGGAAGTAATGACGCAGCTTTCTCGAGGCCATGAGGAGGCCGAAAAGCAGCTTCTGCACCCCAGAGTATCTTGACCTAGCCCCCTGCAAGAGGGAACTGACAAAATAAACTGGGCGCTGCACCATCTTCTTCCGCACCTCTTCCTGCATCTGCGCAGACCCATCCTTGTCGGGACCAGAGCTTGTCGGGGAAGCCCCCTGCTTGTCGCTGGATGTGCTTGCCGGGGCTGTGGGCTCCTCATCTGCCTCCCTCTCCGCTACCAACACAACACTAACCACTTGATTGGTTGCTGCTAAGTACATCAGCAACTTCTCTTGTGGCTTAGGTGAGACAAGTATTGGAGTGGAGGACAGGTACCTTTTCAAGTCTTGTAGCGCTGCCTCCGCTTCTGGAGTCCATTTTATTGGACCTGCCTTTTTCAAGATTTTGAAAAATGGCAGGGCGCGTTCTGCGGACTTAGAAATGAACCTGCTGAGAGCAGCCACACAGCCGACAAGCCTTCATACATCCTTGACGCGCTTCGGAGCTTCGATCTGCTCGATGGCTTTGATCTTGTCGGGATTGGCTTCAATCCCCCTCTGGGACACAAAGAACCCGAGAAGCTTGCCAGAGGGGACTCCGAACACGCACTTCTCGGGGTTAAGCTTGAGTTGTATCTTGCGCAGATTCGCAAAGGTTTCATCTAGATCTTGGATCAGAGTATCCCTGTTCTTGCTCTTGACCACTATATCATCCATGTAAGCTTCTACATTTCTGTGTATCTGTGGCTCAAAAGCAGTGTGGACTACTCTTGCAAACGTCGAACCAGCATTCTTCAATCCGAAGGGCATGCGTATGAAGCAATAAGTGCCACATGGAGTAATGAATGATGTCTTCTCCTCATCTTCCTCAGCCATGAAGATCTGGTGGTATCCTGAGTATGCATCAAGAAACGAAAGCAACTCGCATCCAGCAGTGGAGTCAACAATCTGGTCAATGCACGGCAAGGGAAATGGATCTTTGGGACAAGCTTTATTCACATCAGTGAAGTCTATACAAAGCCTCCACTTCCCATTTGCTTTGCGCACGACAACAGGGTTGGCCAGCCACATGGGATGAAGTACACCTCTGACAAGGCCTGCCGCTTCCAGCTTCTTGATTTCTTCAGCAATAAACTCTTGGCGCTCCACCGCTTGCTTTCTAACCTTCTGCTTGACGGGCCGCACGTGAGGACAAACGGCAAGCTTGTGCTCAATCACTTTCCTGGGAACACCGGGGATGTCAGACGGTTGCCATGCAAACACGTCGACATTCGCCCGCAGGAAAGCAACGAGCATGCTTTCCTATTTAGGATCGAGCGTGGCACTGATGGTGAAAGTACCACCAGTGCCGTCCTCCTTGGCGGACACCTTCTTGGTTGTGGGTGGAGCTGCCATCGCCTTCTTGCACTTGCCGGTGGAGCTCGATGGTGCGTCCTCGATGGCAGCGCAGCACTCCGAGGAGGTGCGTTTGCCGGAGTGGGCCCCAGAGCTCTTGCCGGACTTGGTCTTGTTCTTCCTCCCGGGAGCTTCAGCGGCAAGTGTTTTGCTGTCTGTTGCAGCTGCTGCGTCCCGGTAGATCTTGTCGGCACAGATAAGCGCGTCCTTCTTGTCGCCGGGGACAGAGATGACGCTTATCGGGCCTGGCATCTTGAGCATGTTGTAAGCATAATGAGAGGCTGCCATGAATTTGGCTAGCGCTGGACGACCAAGTATCCCATTGTAAGGCAATGGGATATCGGCAACGTCAAAGGTGATCCTCTCAGTCCTGAAGTTAAGCTCCCCGCCAAAAGTCACTGGCAGTGTGATTTTCCCCTTCGGCTTGCTCCTTCCCGGGTTGATCCCTTGGAATGTGCCGGTTTCCTCGAGCTCGCTGTCGGGGATCTGGAGTTTCCGGACGACAGCAGAGGAGATCAGGTTCAGGCCGGCCCCGCCGTCAACCAACATCTTGGTGACCTTAAGGTTGCGGATAGTTGGTGAAACCAACATCGGCAAGCACCCGACCGCAGTTGTGCGATCAGGGTGGTCCTCAATGTCAAAGACGATGGGCGTGCTGGACCACTTTAGAAGTTTGCGCGACTCAACGGGTGGCTCTGCCGCATTGACTTCCCGTACCCATTGTTTGAGTTGGCGGTGGGAAGTATGCAGAGAAGCTCCACCGTCTACGCACAAGACCTCTGTTGCCTTCTGGAACTCCTGCTCGCTGTTATCTCCGTCCTCCATGTCTTCGTCGTCGTCTTCGTCTTTGTCCTTGTCGCGGCCGTGGGGAGGTCTATCTCCTTGCCGCTGCTTGGCCTTGCCGCGGCGTCCTCCCTGGCCATTGAATGGCCGCTTCTTGCCGGACTCTCCTCCACCTCCCTGGGCCTTCTCCTTGTCGCGTCGCTCGTACTTAGCTTTTTGCTGCTCGACGAGGTACTCGACCCTTTTGCAGTTCTGGAGGTCGTGGCCCTTGGTGCGGTGGATCTTGCAGTACTGCTTGTCGGAGCCGTCCTGCTTGTCGGCGGCCGCCACAGTCTCCTTGCCGGAGCTGCCAGCCTAGGCTTTCTTGGCGCCAGCCTCCTTGCCGGACTGTTCAACGACCAGTACTTCTTTGTTCTTCTTCTTCCTGTTGTTCCGCCGCCGGTTCTTCTTTGGCGGGGCGGCATCCTCACTATATGTTCCCCCTGCTCCAGTATCCTCTCCGGGGAGTCTCCTCCATTCCTCAGCGCGTGCGCATTTGTCGGCCAGGGCATAGAGCTCACTGACGTCTCGGATCTTGCACATCGCCATTTCCTCTCTCATCCTGCGGTTACGCACGTTCTGGTGGAACGCGCTAATAACCGCGGCAGGGTAGACATCTGGGATGCTGTGCTGGACGCGGCTGAATCTTTGGATGTACTTTCGCAGGGACTCTCCTTCCTTCTGGGCGAGTATATGAAGATCACTCTCCTGGCCATGGGGCTTGTGGCCGCCCGTGAAGGCGCCGACAAACTGATGGCACAGGTCGGCCCAAGAAGAAATGGAATTCTCTGGCAAGTGCATGAGCCAAGATCTGACGTTCGGCTTGAGCACAAGCGGGAAGTAGTTTGCGAGTATCTTCTCGACTCGTCCCCCGGCAGCCTGCACCGCGATGGTGTAGATGCTGAGGAACTCTGACGGATGAGTATTGCCGTCGTACTTCTCGGGTACGTCGGGCTTGAAGTTCTTCATGCTGGTCTACTGGATTTGCCGCAGCTCACGGGTGAACGCAGGACAACCCACCGCGTACGGCAAGTCGCCTGGTTCTCCGGGCGCGTGCGTGTCGACAGCAGGCCCAGCGCGCTGGTCGGATTGTCGCTGCACTTCTCTTCGACGCTCGATGCGAGTTCGAGCGTCTTCTTGTCGTCTGTCGTCAAGGACTTGGCGTTGATCGTGGCGAGCTCGTGGATCCGACGACGCCGTGGAGTCGTCGTCGATGTTGATCCGGCGAGTCGGCGATTTCAGCCTTCGGGGCGGGGATTGCACGGTAGTTGCACCCCCGGCGGTCTTGTCGCCATCAGCCCGCGCCTGGCTAACTTGCCGCGGCCGCGACGTCGTCGGCTGCTGTGGAGTGTCGTTATTGGCGAAGGCGATGAGGCTTTGGATGGTGGCCCTCCAGTCGTCGGCCTTGTCCGCCGCTGGAGGGAAGTCGAGGAGTAGCTGGGCTCGAGCTAGAGCTTCTGCTGGAGTGGCGGGGAGCGGTGGCGAACGGTGCGAGGAGCGAGATATGCTCGGACTTCTAACAGCGTTAGAAGGAGCAGCGTCTCGTCCCGGCGACCGCGCCTTGCTCGTGCCAGCACGTTGGCCTTGAGCATCCCGCGAACCGCCAGTCAGACCTTGGCCCAGCAAGCGTATGGTACCTTGGGTACCACGTCGCTGCCGGTCCGGCGCCTCCTGAGACGGGCGCGGTGCATGCACGGACGCCGAGGTCTTGGAGTGCGCTCGGTCGTCCGTCTTATCCTTGGACTTGGCGGCGCCGTGAGTTTCCTCGCCGGCGTCCGTCCTTCCGCCGGCGTCTACCCCACCAGCCGTTGGCTCCGGCGGTGGTGGGATTGACGCGGATGGGCCTGCTATCTCCGAAGCCTTCTTCTTCGGCGACATGTTGACGAAGTCGATGAAGTTGATGAGGTTGGTGGAGATTTCGCCCGCGTGAACACCGGATCGGGTTCACACAACCTCGACGCTCCCCCTACCTGGTGCGCCAAAGATGTCGGGGAAACTGATCGCCCACGAACACCTATGGGACCGGAGCCCCTTTTCGGTACGACAAGGGAGCGGAGGGTGCACGAAGAGCGGATCGAGACGAACACGCGGGTAGTTTACCCAGGTTCGGACCGCACGGATGCGTAAAACCCTACTCCTGTCTTGGTTTGTATTGCGTTCTTGGCTCGGGAGCAAGAAGAGCTACAGTGCTTATAGCTAGCAACACCGAGCGTGAGAGTGATCGAAGATCGGAACCTCCCTTACGTTGCGCATGGGCCTCCTTTTATAGGTCAAAGGGGTCACCGACAGGTGGTAACGCAGTCGAGGGTAGAAATGTAAAAATGGTGGTAGTTGGAACAGTGTATGCATAGTGCTCTATACCTAACCCTGACGGCAGGGGACAAGGGCATTAAATGCCCGTCGCCGTCGCCCCAAACAGTGCAAAAAGCGTCCGTCAGGGCGTCTCCGTCCGCCACGATGGTGGCCTCGTCATCGCAGCTCGCCACCGTGTACCCCAGGCTGCCCAGCCTTCCGCAACGTGCGCCCTGGAAGGGCCCCAGGGCGACGCGTGGGCGGATGAGCTGGAGCGCGGGTACTCAGTGGGAGTTTGCCGCGGCCGCCATCTTGTCGTGCCTGGGAGCTTGTCGCTCTCCGGGCCTTGCCGGGACGCGCGGCGCGTCACGGCGAGTTTCATGAAATGCCGTGTTTGGCCTTCCCGGCAAGCTCCTCTTGCCAGGGTCTTGTACCAAAGAGGTGGTCTTGATCCTTGAGTGGCCTTCTCGGCAAGCTCCTTTCGCCGGGGCCTTGTTTCTTTAACTTGAATACTTTGTTCTTGAATGGCTCCAAAGGAACCTCAGCGGTCCTTAGCGGGCGCGCGGCAAGCCCTGCCACGGGACGCTGCTACTGCCCGTGCACAAGTTCGGGATACTAAGGTACCCCTACTTTAGTACACCGACAATCCCCTTCTCCATCAACAATTATCAGTTCGTCTTTCGTTCCACTATATTTTAATCACTTCATGTGTTATGTGCTATGCTTGGAGCGTCTTGCTTTTAGTTTCCTTTTTAGTTTCTTTAGCTTTGCTTGCTGTTCATAACGAGTTAGAACCCAGCTTTCTTTGTGTGGGAGAGAAACACGCTCCACTTCAACCTAGAACACAACATAGGATTTTCATGTTTATCTTTGCTGTGTATGTTCTTTGTCTTTCAATAGCTACTGTCATGTTTAGCTCTTAGTTTTCATGCTTTTCGTTTTTAAAGAGCTTTTGTTTAGTTGGTTGCTTCTGGAACTCTCTTGAGTTATCATGCTTATCTTGTTAAGAGAGTTGGCTTCTGTTGCACTGGTTGATATGTCTATGATAAAAATGCTATGTGCATAATGGTGCTTAGTAGTTCATGTTTTCTTATGGTTAGCCTCAAATAGCTGGGGGGTTCTTAATGTGTTATTGAAGTACCAACATGATTTGTTTGCCTATGGTATGATTTAGTGATATCTTCCTCCAATAATTTATTTTGATTGACTTGGCATATGCTCACGCATATTTAAGACTCTAAAGAAAGTCTATCAAGCCTTGATGATCTTTAATTTCTGAGTAGCGATATAACTTCCATGCCCGATTCAATGTTGCTTTGCCGCTCTACATGATTATGACCGTCATTGCTCTCTTAGTTGGTCGCTCCCAGTCTTTTGCTAACCTTCACCTGTACTAAGCGGACTGACTGCTTGTGCATCCAAAATCCTTTAAACCAGTTATGCCATATGAGTCCACCATACCTTCCTATACATGGTATTTACTTGCCATTCCTAACGAAGACTATCTTGTACCATCTCGAAATTATTCAAAAAGCATTTCTCTTTTGTGCCTCTGTTTTAGCTCATGAGGAAGTAGTAGTTAATTCATGATCTTTTTAAGTTGGACAAGTTTCACCCCGGGATTGCATGTCTAATCTGCAAACCCCTAATACGAGAAGGAACTGGCAAAGAGTGCGCCCGGCTCATTAAAAAATATACAACAAACAAACCCTCCTTCACGCTTTGTTCATGAGAAATCAGAAAACTTTGGCAGTGATAAACAAAGGAGATTAAGGGGATGTGATCGTCCCCGTGCGGGAGCTGTTCCTCGAAACCTGTCTAGCTCGAGAAGTAATTGAGTTATCTACAAGCATTCGTTGACGAAATATGCATACCCCAAAAATAATTTTTACCTCTGTTTTTAAAAACCAAGAGCTATGGTACATGTTTAGTCTTTGCTTCCTACCACGGGTTTTCAACCTTGCCATCAAAAGCCACGGTTCGAGAGTCTCCACCTTCTTTCTTCAAAGCACCAACTATTGAGAGCATGATTGTCATTCTGAGTGTAATGTGCATTGTCCCAAAGTACCATTGCCTTCTGCATGATTATGATATCGTTTATTCTGAAATCATTGTATCTAGTCGTCACTTAAACCTCGGAGGTGCTCTTGCATTTATGTTTTGCTTCACTAAAGGGGGCAAGCGAGGTATCACTTTTTCATGTTTGCACACCATGCTCACTACAAATCTATTGAGTGTTTCAGTATCATATTGTAAAACTTTCAGTTCTTTGTGATGTTCTCATGAGGCAACTTAATTACTACAGATTCTTTATCTCAGTAAGCATTTGTCATGTGACTGTGAAAAGTTCTTATATGGTTGATAGCATGTCACCACAGAAATTATGCTTGTTATCATTTACCTACTCGAGGACGAGCAGGAATTAAGCTTGGGGATGTTGATACGTCCAAAACGTATCTATAATTTCTGCTTGCTCCATGCCTCTTTTGTGTGATATTGCTATGATATTTATGCACTTCCATACACTTTTGATCATATTTGGACTAACCTATTAACTCAGTGCACCCCAGTGCCAGTTTCTGTTTTCTGCTGTTTTTGTATTTCAGGTTTTCCCATTACGTAAATTGCCAGAAAAATTCCAGGAAAAATATATAAAAAATCAGCGCTCCAGAAGCTTCCATGCGGCCGAAGTAGGGCCAGAGGGGGGCCAGAGGGGCTCCAGGTGCCCAGAGGGGGCGGCCACACCCCTGGCCGCCGCGCCAGGCCGCCTGGGCCCCCCTTACCTCCGCTGGTGCCCCCCTTTGGCATATATTTACACCGCGTCCCGAAACCCTCGAGGACAGAACCCTTTTTCGCGATCTCATCTCTGTTCCGTCGCCGCCGTGCTTCCAAGATCGGGAGCACCAGGAGAACTCTTCCCGGCACCCTGCCGGAGGGGAGAACCACCACCGGGAGCTTCTCCACCACCATGGACGCCTCCCGGATGAGTTGTGAGTAGTCCCCCTTGGACCATGGGTCCATGACCAGTAGCTATGTCATGTTCTCCTCCCCTCTTTGTTCTTCACCGATTAGACCTCGTGAGCTGCCCTACATGATCGAGGCACATATGTAATCCTTATGCTGTTGCTATGCTGAGTTTGCTGGGATCCGATGGATTATGAGATTATGTTCAGATTGTGTGTGAGTAATATATTTGCTTCACCTCTTTTATATTTATGTTCTTGAGTAATTCTTGCATGTTCTCCGTTGCTGTTTATTGCTTTGGCCAAGTAGTAGGTAGTAACTCCAAGAGGGAACGTTATGCTTGACTGTGGGTTCATGCCCCTCGATGACTAGCTTGAGTGACAGAAACATGAGTCTAGGGGATGTGATGTTGCCACAAGGGGGAAAACAACGGTGCTTGTGCTTGCGGGTGCAAGGATTGTTTACTTTACGCAAAGTTCTTTTAATGCAGTTGTCTGTTGCTTTGAGTTTACACTATGGGTGGGACTTGCAACTTAATACCAGCGAGATGTTCTGGATAGATATCTCAAGGTGGATGATTAGTAGTAGATGCAGATGGATTTCGATCTACTTGCCTTGGCGTACCGCCCATGCTTTTGAGCCTCTACCTTTCTTTGCAGCATAGTTAGCATTGGTTTGCGCACATAATCCTGTCAATTGCCCAGCTGTAATTCGTTTACCTCACTTAGCTGTTTTATCGTCTTTTGGGAGAGAGACATCACTAGTGAACATCATGGGACCCCGGTCCATATTACCATCACTGATCACACCCGCTATTTACTTCCTGTTCTTATTTACTAGTTGCAGTCATACCTATTACTATTATCTCTTGTGTTTGATCCTTTGTAAATGACAAGGTCGGAGGGATTGACAACCTCTCTGTACTCGTTGGGAGCAAAGTTATTTGTATCTGTGTGCAGGTCCTGTCAATCGCTAAGTATCTGGCGCCGTTAGCAGTTGACACCTACTTGTCGACCCTCGGAGTCTCACGGGATTCGATCCTTGGTATCTTTGCCAAGGGAAAACTACCGCTACGCTACATCTCAAACCTTCCACTTGGGGTAACCAACGAGGGGCGAGAAGCCATCAGGCCTTCATCAGTGGTCTACATGTTATTGACAAGTGGAAAATGTGTTCCGTACAAAAAGTAGTATGTGCTACGTACAAGGCACTAAAGGATCGGACCATGCAATGACTTCCAAAATATTGTGTTTGTCATTCTAACAACACATTTATTCAACCAACAGACAAAATATACTACTGATTGTACATTAAAAATAGCAGCAACAACAACCAGGGCTGGGGGTGCAACAGAAGCAGTAAGCAGGCCAGAAGAGTAAAGACGCAGCTCTCTCTTCCAAACCAAACATCAGCCATCATTACAAAAGGGCTACCAAAAAAGAACAAGTGTATGCATCAAACTAAATAAAGATCCTACTACACCAAGCGTACGCATCTAACAAACTGGCTCAGTTAGACATTACTATTTATTAAGTTATGGAGATTGGCTGACGGCTTGAACCAGATGGGTGCCTGACAGGGGAAACTCCAGCCAGCAGGTCAAAGTCTAATACTTGCGACCCTCTCTTCTACTTTGGGCTGTAGAGCGTGGTGGCACATATCAGGTTATGGTGCATGGAGAAACGCATGGTACGCTGTGTACACACAGTTTTGCCCGATGAGCGAAACCGTGCTGCCATCATGATTCTTGCCGTTGGTTATCTCCTGGTTAATCAGATAATTCAGTGAGAGAAACATAGAGCATGTATCAAGGATACTTACCAGCCTCCAGTAGAAAATTCCTGAAGGCCCAAAGAAGCTGGGATCCTGCTTAAAGACCTTGAAGTGACTGTGATTGTATTCCGCGAAACAACACGTCTCGTACGTGTGAACAATCATCAATCGTTCGCCGTCGTCTGATCGAGCCAGGAACTACCTGCAGCTGCCATGCCGCTTTTCTTTGAAAAAAATATGGGATTAGGAAGGGTATGGGCACCAAGCGGGCTACAACATCATTTCAAGTTGGAGTCAAATAGAAAAGGGCTCATATTGTAGTTTCTTAAGAACATCATGTTATGAGCATGAATATTTTTTCATTAAATGCTAACATTAATATAAGCAAGCCATCATGATATCATAGGAAAGTAACATACTGCTGTAGCAGCCGTTTGTAGCGATGACTAGAGTAGGCCAGCAATACGTCCAGCCATAGAAGGAGTCCACGCCGTAAATGAAGACCCTGTGTTCAATGGCATCAGAGAACCATGAAGGATGTATGATCCTGCGATGGACCTACAGATTTATCCACTTACCGCAGTGACCTGTCGGATGGGCGAGACCGTGGTTGAAGAACTTGAAGAACGCAATTAGCCTGAAGTCTTCATAATTCACAGATCTCGTGGGCACTTGGCAGATTACAACCTTGAGAAAATCAAACTTGGTATCATGTTGGCTACTGTAAGATTCCAAGTATTCTAGGCCACGGTGCCAAAACAGTGCAATGTTAACTGAAGGAACACAGATCAATCGCCGGGTGCAGACCTCCACGAGCATCCAGCTGCTGTGACCGTTGACGAGCACCATCCAAGACGTGTTCATGCCGACCCAGTACATACCGTTATTGTAGTTGAGGGTGATGGGGATCGGATCGCAGTCGAGGGGGTTGAAGCTCACCACCCTACGATCGTTATGGTGCGTGACACGCCGTTTCTGAAGATTAGGCGACATCAGCAAGCAGGGAGCTAGCTTAAAAAGCTCCGGTCTGAGGGCTTTGAGTAAACGGTACAACCCCGATGAGCGTGCGGCTAGTGGCATGGTAGTGAGATTGTCCACATGCGAAACAATGAGCTTGATTACCTCTGTGGGAGCGAATTCCAGCTACTCTTTCGGTGGACGCTACTCGGTTCTGCCATTGTTAGTTCTTGGATTTCGGAAGAGGGGGGAGGCGCCTAGCGGGGATGGAAGATTCACTACAAAAAAAATACACTTCCGTGATGATACGTGTTTGTCACAGTAGGTCACGTTTTCTGTCATGTATGTACATCCATGACAAATTTATGACAGAATGAAGATAATCATACCTGTGCTATCGTAGAAGTGTTCCATGACATTACCAAAAGGATCATCACGAAAGTGTCCACTTCCATGAAGATAAATCGCGCGTCACAGAAGTGCTTTCGTCAAGGGTGACCGACACCGGCTGTATCTTCGCACGGAAGGAAGTGCCTCCTTGTTATGTGAAAAAAATTATTCCTCCCACTGACAGCTCGGACCCGTCAGATTTGGTGGCTGACTTGTGGGCCTACTAAGCGCACGTGTACGCAGGGCTTTGTCAACTTAATCAACAAATGATTCTAGCAGCTGATCGTTCGATGTTAATCCAACAGCCATGCTCCTTCTTCAACCTCTGTTCTTGCTCTTGTCTCCCGTGGGCGGCACCGCGGTTGTGCTGCCGTGCACCCGAACCAGTAAAGTTTCCCACTCCTCTCCATCGGCGACTCCACTGCCCTGTCTTCCCCATCTTCGAGTCGTTCCAGTCTGGGGCCTCGCCATCATCCACCGGCCTTTGGTGCGCTCGGCACGGTGTGGTCAACGTGGTCAACAACCGAGAGTCATCGGAAGATTACTGTACGTGAGAGGCTGACAGTGGGGACGCACCATGCCCATGGACGCATGCATGCAACGGAACGTGGCGTGGTCAATGTGGTCAAGGAACGACTTCCATCGGAAGTGTACTGTACGTGGAGAGGCTAACAACTGGGTCCACAGCCGCAACAAGGAAGTGCCTCCTTATTACGCGGAAAATAATGATTCCTCCACCTAACAACAGTGACCCATCGGACGGGCCACCGTATTTTGCGAAAAAATGTTTCCCCCCTGACTGATGGGACCCACCGGAAGGATCATCGTATTTT